>CM008285.1:26127222-26456550 GCA_002319775.1 Fagopyrum tataricum
ATGACGCTGAATGGAGCACAACGCAACTACTCCACCACTGAGAAAGAAATGCTAGCCGTGGTGTTTGCACTGGAGAAATTTAGACAATATTTGCTTGGAGTAAAAGTGATTATCCACACAGATCACGCAGCTCTCCGCTACTTGATGACAAAGAGGGAGACGAAACCAAGATTAATTCGCTGGGTTCTGTTGCTTAGCGAGTTTGATGTGGAAATCAGAGACAAGAAAGGAGCGGAAAATTTGGTAGCTGACCACTTAAGCCGTTTGGTGAGTAAGGAAGACAAGTCGGAAACACAGGTGCCAATCTTAGGAAATTTTCCGGACGACACATTGTGCAGAATTGAGCATAAAAGCACGCTGTTCACTGGCGCGCCCGCTGCGACCTGGCGTGTGCGCTGCGACCTGTGCCTCTTGACGCGGCCGCGCTGAGACCTGACGCTGCCGCGCTGTTACAGTTCCCTGAATCCGATTTTTGCACTGTAAGTTCTTCTAAACCTATCCTTCCCCTATCTCAGTCCGTTCTAGGACTTTATTCTGTGAACCCCTGGTACCGGGACATTGTGAACTACCTAGTTTGTGGGGAATTTCCCCCGGATCACACTACGGCTCAAAAGGAGAAAATTCGGAGGGAGGCCAACCGCTATGTCTGGGACGACCCATATCTTTGGAAACACTGCGCTGATCAGGTAATTCGCCGCTGTCTGCCAGATAATGAGGTACGATCTGTCCTTGAATTTTGCCATTCTCGAGCATGTGGGGGACATTTTGGTGCAAATAAAACTGCTAGGAAAGTGCTCGAATCTGGATTTTATTGGCCACATATTTTTAGAGATGCTTACTCTTTCTGCAAAGCCTGTGATAGATGTCAAAGAATGGGGAATATTTCTCAAAGGAATGAAATGCAACAATCATCTATAATTTTTTGTGAAATCTTTGATGTTTGGGGCATTGACTTTATGGGACCTTTTCCTAGTTCTTGTGGGAATTTATATATCTTACTTGCGGTGGACTACGTTTCCAAGTGGGTGGAAGCGAAGGCCACCAGAACTGATGATTCTACAGCTGTTGCAGGTTTCTTGAAAAGTAATATTTTGCAAGGTATGGAATTCCTAGAGCTCTGATTAGTGACAGGGGTACCCATTTCTGCAACAAAACTGTGACCGCCTTGCTGAAGAAATATCATGTTACACATAGAGTTTCCACTGCATATCATCCACAGACAAACGGTCAAGCAGAGGTATCCAACAGAGAGATTAAAGCCATTTTGGAGAAGACTGTTAATCCTAACAGGAAGGACTGGAGCTTGAGGCTTGATGATGCATTGTGGGCATACCGCACAGCCTATAAAACTCCGATTGGGATGTCTCCATTCAGACTTGTCTATGGAAAGGCATGTCATCTCCCTGTGGAGCTAGAACACAAAGCGTGGTGGGCAGTAAAGAAGTGCAATATGCAGATTGATAAAGTGGGAGAATTCAGGAAGCTACAGTTAGACGAGCTTGAAGAGTTGCGTTTGGACGCCTATGATAATGCTGTTATTTACAAGGCAAAGACCAAGGCATGGCATGACAAGCATATACTTAGGAAGGACTTCAAAGCTGGTGACAAAGTCCTACTTTTTCAGTCTCGCCTGAAACTCTTCGCTGGGAAGCTCAGGTCTAAGTGGGGAGGACCATACATTGTTGCTGAAGTTTTTCCACATGGAGCTGTAGAGTTATATGACTCAAATAGCCACAAAAAGTTTAAGGTAAATGGTCAAAGGCTTAAGATATATTATGAAGGGTTTCCAAAGGAGGCTATGGATGAGTTAGTTTTGGAGGAGCCAAATGCAGAGTTAGAATAATCAAAAAGGCTTAGTCGAGCCAGCGACATGAAACAAAGGCGCTGCTTGGGAGGCAACCCAAGGTATTGCATTCTTTCCCTTAGCTCGTTTTTTTTTCTTTTTCTAACTTGTAGGTAATAAAGACGGAGTTTCTGTGACGAATTGCATCCGCATTTCGGACCCACTGCAACCGCAGTGTTAATTTTTCGTTCAAAAAAAAAAAAAAAAAAAAAAAAGAGACCAAGGACTGGAAAACCCGCTTCGGGCCAGCCCGCGTTTTTCAAACCAGCTCATCACTCCACTCCCCTTCACCTCTCTATCCCACTGCCAAACGCACCCTCTTCCAACGCAACCCGCGCCCTGCCCGCGCCATCACCGCGCTGCGCCCTCCACCACCCCTGCTGCGCCCCCTTCGTCCTCGCCGAGCCACTCCGTTCCTCTTGTCGTCCGCCACAACCACGAGAAGCCCGTCGTCGTCCGCCACAACCACACTCCAGATCTGGAAATTTAAGCCCGACGCGCCCGCGCTGCCATCCAACGCGCCCGCGCCAGTCTTTCCACGCGACCGCGCTGTTACTGACGTGCCCGCGCCAGCCAGTCTTTCCACGCGACCGCGCTGTTACTGACGTGCCCGCGCCAGTCTTTCCGCGCGACCGCGCTGTTACTAACGTGCCCGCGCCGATCTCCTGAGCCGAAGTCCGCTGTTTGTCGCCACTTTTTCTAGGTAGAAGACGTCGCCCAGAAGTGGGTAGCAGTAGTGGCACAGCTGGAGATGCCATGATTGAGGATGCACCTGTGGCTCAGCAGGCTTTTGTTCAGCAGACAGATACTCAGGGTTGGGATTCCTACCTGCCATCTCAGAGCTAGCAGGACTCTCATCAGTGGGCTCCTTGGCCTCCACAGGCGTACTAGGATGCACGTCAACAGCCCCAGCAATGGGCTTACTTGCATGATCAGGTTGACCATCTGCGCCAGGATGTGGGGAGTTTGACCACACTAGTTGAGACACAGGGAAGGGTTCAGACACAGATTCTGCAGCAGCAGAATGACCTTTACAGTAGGTTTGGCGATATGTGGAGCGAGCTACGCGAGTTCCGCCAGGACTTTCATCGCCAGTTTCCACCACCAGATGGTGGTCAGTGAGTCCTTCTGTTCTCTTCTTCCCTTTCTATTTATGTCTTTCATCACTTTGAGGACATCGTGACATTCAAGTATGGGGGAAGGGATTGGACTTACATATCTTGTACATGTTTCATTTCCGCATTATTTTTGTACAGTTTTTGCACTGAGTTTTCAAAAAAAAAAAAAAAAAAAAGAGCCAAAAATATGAAAAGAGGCAATCAAATCCTGGGGTGGGGTGAAAACCCGAAAGGGCCCTCAAGTAAAAAGCAGGTAGTCTGGCAAGCTTTAGGCTTTGGCAATATGAGACTTGAGGGAAGTGAGAATGTTTTTGTGAGTACCATCTAAAAAAAAAAAATGAGTGGCTTGGTGAAAACCCAAAAAGGGCGCCTTGGCAAGATGAGTGTTTTACTTTGAGTGTTTAGGATTAATCTCTTGGCGAAGGCGACATAAGAAGTGAAGCGATAAGGAGGTTTTCGGGTAGGCCACTGGGAGCTATAAGGTGTAGATGGTTGAGATATAATTGTAAGTCTCATTTCCTGTTTTGATTGTCTTTTGTGCTTATTGTTGAGATGGTGGGAACTACTAGTACTTATTGTTCATTTTCCTTGTACTGTCTGTGAACCTTTGAGGTTTATTGTGAGAGTAGGCTGAGTTTCTATGTTTACTCGGGACGAGTAAAGGTTTAAGTATGGGGGAATTTGATATGCGATATATTTCATAGCGCATTTAGTAGTTTTTGTCATCGTTTACATGTCATTGTGAGAGATATTTGTATGAACTTGGTGATCCGGAACTTATTGAAGAAGTTGAAGAAATCAGATCATGCAAGTTACAGAAGATGAAGTTGAAGAAATTCGGAAGCAGCTGAAGTCAGAAGAGCTCGACACGGCCGCGCTGCTACATGGAGCGCCCGCGCTGCTAGGAGAAGTACCTGCGTTGAAGATCGACGCGGCCAAGCTACAGAGATAAAATCAGCACTGGCGCGCCCGCGCTGATATCTGGCGCGCCCGCGCCGTTGCTTCAGAGAAGAAGTGGCAGACTTTCATTGACGCGCCCGCGCTGCCATCCGGCGCGCCCGCGTCGGTCCCTGAAGACGTATTCTTATCCCACATCGACTTTATGTAAAGTCGATAGTTTTAGAACTTTTTAAATAGAGTTTTGCTGTCCCGTTTTAGATTCATTCAGAATTCCAGAGACGTATTTTCTTTTCCCTTTCTCCTCACAAACCCTATGGAGAACTAACTCTCCTTTGTTACACTTGGTTTTTGAAGCCCTCAATTGAATCGGTTGTGAGTATTCTACTCTTGTTCGTCTTTTGTTAATTGTCTCGATATCCTGTGCTTATCGCTTAATTGTTTATTATTGGTTCATCTGGATTGGTCGCCTAGGTTTATCAATACTATTCATATCGCTAGGGTTTACAACTCCAGGTTTGGGGTTGTAGATCCGTTTTAACAAATACAATAATCATAAGCGGGTTGCTTGTGTGGGATTGTGAAGAGGATTCGATTGCATGTTATTTTAACGGGTTGTTATAATCGCTTGTATCTCTTTATAATCCAATGTTGAATGCTATTGCCTTATTACTTGGTGAAGGTTTTCCTTTGTATTTTGGTGATAAGTGCTTTTAGGACTGGTAGGACTAAAAGCTATTACACGATCTGGATTGAGAACAAATACTGGACTTTAGAACTTGAGATTCATAGAATACGATGATCTTCCATCTCAATTGTTGTGTGGATAATTACCTGGTGTAATACTTTTCCTTCATATTTTCGCAACTGCTACTTGCAACTTGTTCTGTCAATATTTTTTTACACACAAAACTCCCCCTTTAATTGGTTACTTTTGGGTAATATTACTTGCTCTTACAAGTGTTTCTGTTTCCCTGTGGGTTCGACCCTAACTTGCCTGCTATACTTGTTATAGTTTGTACCTTAGGAATTTACTTTGATTTGGCATAACGACTTTTAGCCAGTCAAAGACCCTGTTGGATTCGAGTTTGTCAAAATTGAAGGTTTTCATCTGTTGAAGTTAAGTTCTTTTTGTTCCCTTTGTTTATTTATTTGTTTGTCTTTCTTTGATATGATTGTTATTGGCTAGAACCATTGTGGTTCGAAGGTGGAATTTGTTTATACCCGGACTATGATGGAATAGTGCTTTATGCTTGGTTTGAATAGCTTTGAAATCCTAATGGTTGACTTGTTCTTGAACCTAGTTAGAATTCATCTACTAGTAACCTAGACCGGAATTGAGACCTACCTGGTAATTTTCCGCTTAGATACTTGAGTGTTCGACCATATGTAATAGATGTGAAAACCTCTATTGGGTTGAGTGTGCCTAGATTCCGTCCTAAGTAGGGTAATACCTAGAGCTGATACATTCCGGGTAGACCCGTCCGGTCCAGCCCGTCCGCCCGCAAAAACGGGAGGGTATGGACAAGGTAAAAAGCCCGGCCCGGTCGCACAAGCGGGCCGGATCCGGACAGAGTGTAAAGCCCGGTCGGGCTGCTTGCCCGGCCCGGATTTTTAAAAAAAATTAAAAAAAAATTATATATACATAAGACATTAGCCTTGAGACTCCAAAACCCTACCTTCACTAATTAATGTATCAACCGTCCATCCCTCACCCAGTCACCCTCACTTCATTTTCTCAGTAAACCCTAGCCCTCACTTGAGTCACTTCTCCTCGGCGCCACCCTCGGCCTTCAACCGCCTCACTCTCAGCGTCTCCTCCACCTCACTTTTTTGACCGCCGCGGCGGCCTTCTTCGTTTTCTCAGTAAACCCTAGCCCTCACTTCTCCTCGGAGCCACTCTCGGCCTTCACCCGCCTCACTATCGGCGTCTCCGCGGCCTCACTTCTCTGAGTTCTCTCTCAGACTAACTAACCTAGTAAACCCTAGCCGGATAGCCCTCACTTCGCTCTCCTCGTCTCGTTGTCATTATCGCCCTTCACCAGCCTTGTTTCCTTAGTGTCTTCGAAATCTTCCGACTTCCAAGTATGCTCGCAAGCAACTAACATAACAATAAAGAAGAAACACGAGACAAACATAAACAATCTAGTTAAATGTAGTTTTTGTTGAAATTAAGTTCGAGTTGAATGCAGTTTATGTATTGGGTTGAATGTAAGTTTGAATCAAGTTAAATGTAGTATTTGTCTTGGTTGAATGTAAGTTTGAATGCAGATTTTGATTATTAAACAGGATGAATGAGTTTGAATGCAGATTTTTTGAACCGATTGAATTCAGTGTGTATGTATTTTTGTTTTGTTTTAGATTGGCAAATTGTTGAACCCGGGTACCCGGCGGGCTGCCCGGCCTGGCTTGGCGGACGGGTACGGACACGCCTTGAAGCCCGGGACCCGGGCTTAGCCCGGATTCGGCCCAGACATCCAGACTGAATTTTAGAAAAAGCCCGGTCCGGATCCGGCCCGAACCCGGATAATATCAGCTCTAGTAATACTTGAGACTTATCCGGTAATGGTTTACCTTTCCCTTAGTTTGTAGTCTGGTTTGTTTAGAATTTCCTACCTCTCTACCTTGAGACTTACCCGGTAATAGGTAGTTGGTTTGGAACTAGATAGTCTTGAGAGTTACCTAGTAATAGACTATCAATTTAGAAACGTTCGTCCCTGAAGTTTGTTAACCATAGATCCCTTGAGAGATTTCCTGAGTCCGTGCGTATAAACAATGACCTTGAATCCTTGGAATCCGCATTCTGTTATATTGATATACCTTTCGTTTGTCTGTTTTACTTAGTTTTCAATCAAATCTGTTATTTGATTGCGAACTCTTCAGAAATCCTTCAAAACTCTTTTGATCTTTCTTCCCTTCTTTTCCAAACTCGTTCTTTTATTTTGATTTACGCTATATGTGATCACATTTGCATTCCAAACATTTAGTCCCTGACTTTGACCTAGGAATACTTACCCTAACTGTAATTGACCCATACATTGTGGGTTCGCTACAATTTGGATGTTTATTTCTTGTTTACAAATTATAAAACATGCCGTGTTTTACTAACCTGTGAGCCTTTATCATTATTGATTAAAGTTTATAGGGGCGTGAAAATAGTGAACAGTGATCTCTGCTATTTTTAAATTTTTATCACAATCATTTACTATTTTTCTTGTTTATTTATACAATTTTACTAGTAAAACTAAAAGATGTTTATCATAATTTTCATTTTTTTGCCCAAGTGACCATACATTCTGTATCTATTTTAATCAATGAAATATGAATGTCTAATTGAGAATATCCTAAAAAAATCCATCGAGATAGAGAATGAAATATGTTACATTATGAATGAAATTAAACAACACAACAAGGATACCATTTTGGCTGCAACATAAAAAAAATAACAAACAAATTTGAATTGTTTGATGAAAGTATAAGGTTTGATAAATATGGAGTTATGTATGTCTATTGTCTTCTAGTATGTTACATTATGAAATTATTAGACAAGAAGATAAACACAAGGGAAAATTCCAGGAATGCAGAATGCAATTCAAGGAGAACTATATTCTTTCCACTCTCAAAGAAGATAATCTTTCAATGAGCCCAAGGCTTAAACGCTTGATCCTTCACTACAATTCTGGATACCTCATTCTTTCATACTAGTCCTTCTTTATAATCCTAGGGTCTCACGCTAACTATCCTAGAGATCTGACTAGAGAATTACAGTTCATATTCCTTTTCTGCCTCATAACAGAATTACAGCTTACAATCCCCAATCTACCCTTTAATCCATATTCCTCTATTTTTGTCTCTAGTAAAAGTAATTGGCTGCTTCATAACAATGTCACCCCTCATTGAACAAACCTTGTCCACAAGGTTGGAAGAGGGAAACTGACGTTTGAATTCGACACAGGTCATCCACGAAGTGTCTTCCTTAGGCTTGCCTTCCCAAGCCACTAGGACTTTGTGACACGCAGCTGATTGGTCTAGATTGAGCATTACTTCTATAATGTCAATTGGTATAAATTCATCCCCTTCCATGATGAGCTCGGAAGGAATGTCAGAAATAGCCTTGTGATTGCCCAACACCTTCTTCTAGAGTGACACATGAAAAAATGGGTGTATTTTTGCAGAGGGAGGTAACTCGAGCTTATATGCTACTGTCCCGACCCTTCGCAAAATTTTAAAGGGTCCAACGTACTTAGCTGAGAGTTTTTGATTGACTCACCTAAGTAAGGTGGATTGACGGTGAGGTCTTAGTTTGAGAAACACTAAGTCACTTTCCTTAAACTCCACATCCCTCCTCTTCTTATTTGCAGCCGCCACCATTCGTTTCTTAGCCTTATCTAGGTTGAACTTGAGTTGTTTCAACATTTCATCACGATTCCAAAACTCACCAGCCACTGCAACCATGATGAATTCCCCTGGTAGATATTGTTGCAACCCCGGAGGCTCCCTCCCATACACACACTCAAAAGGGATTTTTCGTGCTGCTCCTTGAAAATTGGTGTTGTACCAATACTCTGCCCAATGAACCCATTTTGCCCATTGCTTGGGCTGCTCAGCATAGAAACATCGAAGATAAGTCTCTAGACACCTGTTCACCACCTCTGTCTGACCATCGGACTCAGGATGATACGAGCTGCTTATTTTTAACTTGGTCCCTTGCTTAGCAAAAAGCTCTTTCCAGAAACTGCTGAGAAAAAGAGAATCTCGATCACTCACCATAGATCTAGGAATTCCATGTAATCTGACGACTTCCCTTGTAAATACTTCAGCCACCATTTTAGCCGTAAATGGATGTTTAAGTAGAATGAAATGACCATATTTGGTGAGTCGATCCACTACCAACAATATGCAATCATTCCTTGTGACTTGGGCAACCCACTGATGAAATCAAGGGATATGTCTTCCCAAATTCGTTGAGGTGTAGGCAAGGATTGTAAGAGGCCAGCAGGAGATAGAGTCTCATATTTACTTTTCTGGCACGTCATATAGTGGGCTACAAAGAACTGCACATCCTTAAACATCCCTCTCCTGTACAGATTCGCAGCTAGACGCTTATAAGTACGAAAAGTCCCTGAATGACTCCCCGTAGGAGAAGCATGAAATTCTTCTAGTAATTTGGGGATCCAAGTAGAATTTGAAGGGATGCAGATTCTTCCTCTGTGAAATAGTCTTCCTCCTACTAGAGTGCAAGGTTGCCTCATTCTCTCCCCTTTTTCTAACTGTTATACGATCTTCTGAAGTCTAGGATCAGCCAATACTTCTTTTTTTAGCTCATCCCAATCAGCTAAGTAGGGTATTGTTAAACCCCCAAACTGCAGGTCTTCATTCCTTCTAGATAAGGCATCTGCAACTTTATTAGAACTTCCTGTCTTGTATTCGATTTCCATGTCAAAACCAATTAGTTTAGCAACCCAATTCTGTTGGGCAGGCGACGTAATCGGCTGCATCAACAGGTGCTTCAAACTCCTGTGATCTGTTCGAATCAAGAATTTGTTTCCAAGCAAGTACGGCCTCCAATGTTGTACTGCCAAAACCAAAGCCATCAACTCCCTTTCATAGGCTGATTTGGACAATATCTTTCCTCCTAATCCTTTGCTGAAATACGCCAGTGGTCTTCCTTCCTGCATCAGAACCGCTCCAATCCCCATTCTTGAAGCATCACACTCTATAACGAATTGTTTGGAGAAGTCAGGTAATGCTAGAACAGGGGTTGTAGTCATATCTTGTTGCAATTCCTGAAAAGCCTTTTGTGCTCTATCGTTCCACTCGAATTTCTGCTTGTGATCTTTTTTTAACAGCTCCGTCAGTGGTCTCGCTATCTTTCCATAATCCCTTATAAACTTTCTGTAATATCCGGTCAGACCTAAAAATCCTCTCACTCCTTTACTGGACTTGGGGACAGGCTAGGTGAGCACACTTGCTACTGTAACACCCCAAATCCGTAGGACTCGGAGTGCAACTGGGCTAGGATATCACAATGGATCCTGGCTCTAGCCTGACAACAACCTCACTGAATCTTACAACAAGGCACCAACAGATTAAAACAAAACATAGAAACTGATATATAAATATCAAAAGGTTTATACAATACTGCTGAGTACAATCAAAACAGAAATCCGTACAATGGATAATCTCCAAAAACCCACGAATATACCCCGTGTACGGAACCCTCAGCAGATCACCCCTCCGGATCACTCCGCAGCTCTCCTAACCTGCGAGGGATCTACAACACGGTATGAAACCGTTAGCTAACTATACACATATATAAGAAGATGTTAAAGCACAAACACATATCATAAGTAATAAACACTTCAGCATGATATCAAACATTTACCCGGTTTATTATCTTTAATAAGTCGAATCATTCAATCGTATAAATAGATATATATAAAGATAGGTGACACGAGGAATATAATCCTCGCCTCTGAGTACTCTAACCAATTGGAGTAGTATCAGGACACCTCCCGTGTACCATGTGGGAATGGTGAGGGGCCTTCGTCTATACCAGATCTGGCCTGACTACAGAGAACCTCCCAGACTCCACGACGGGATGAAAGGGAAAGGTTATCACAGCCACTACAATGGGCGGTCAATATAACATAGGTCGGTGACCAAATAATAACACATGCTATAAAGCACATAACACACACCACTCAAGCATACATCCAATATAAGGATAGTAGCTAAGTAAGTCCTATGGACTTACCTCGATCTCAGAAGTATCTCGCTACAATCCACTCTCAGAAACGTCTACTCCAAACTGGAGGACAGCACAACCTATGCAAGGTACACACACACACACACACATATATATATATATATATATATATATATATATATATATATATATATATATATATATATATATATATATATATATATATATATATATATATCACAATCCTATCACACAAAGGGTCACACCTAGACCCAAGGGATCCATAAGGGATCATATCCAACTCATAACCTCAAGGCCGTAACCGGCATATCTAAATCATACTCATCATAAACCAGTACCTAGCATGCTACTAGTTCCCTCATACTAGAAAGGAAAGGAACTACCTAACTATAGGTAGTCCCGGGACAAGACGCACCTGCGTGATCTAAGGACGCAGGGGCGGAAAGCAGGCAACCGCGGGGCGGTGACAAGGATCGCTGGCAACGCAGGCACGGCGTTGCGACACGTCTTCCGCAGGGGCGGTGACTTCTGGCCGCGGGGGCGGCGACAGTGTAGAATGAGACTTCACAGCTTCTCTTTGGCTCTTCACGTGATCAAATCCCATCTACTCTCTTCTATAGACACATACATACACACACATACACATTCCAACATCAAAACCCTTAACATACATCTAATCCTAAGCTAGAAGGATTGAATCAAAGAAGAAGAGAAGGAGAAGAACAAGCACTCACCACTATTGAAGGTCCTAGGCTGTAGGGAGGATCCACAAACACCAAGGCTGGCTTCCAAGCACAGCAACACACACTAACATCAACACAACAGCCACTACTCACATAAACTCCAACCAAACTCTTCCAACCAAGAACAAGATCAAAGAAGATGAAGGAGAAACAAGAAGGACGTGAAGACTGGATGAAAATGAATAAGGAAACCCTTGCTCAGCAAGGAGAAGGAAGAAGTAAAGCTAAGGGTAAAGCACGGGTCAACAAGGTCAACAAAACCGGCTGCAGCCGCAAGAACCCGTGGGGACGGCGGAGATGGCCGTGGGAGCGGCGACCCGCAGGTGCGGAGGAAGTGACCGCGGGAGCGGCTGAGCCAAACTCGGCCAAAACAAGCTCGGTCAAAGATCAAATCTCGGTCCGAAGAAAAAGGGCTCTCACAACTACCTTACTCGGATCTATAGCTACGCCGTTGCATGCGAGTATGTGTCCAAGGTACTCGACAGAGTGTTGACCAAATGCACATTTCTTTCGATTGGCCACAAAGGATTGCTCCCTCAGTATTCTCAGCACTACCTCCAGTTGCTTTACATGTGTCTCCAAATGTCTGCTATACACCAAGATGTCATCAAAGAACACTAGAACGAATTTTCGCAGATACGGTCTAAACAAGTCATTCATTGTGGTCTGAAAAGTAGCCGGGGCATTAGTTAGTCCAAATGGCATAACTAGGAATTCATAGTGGCCTGTGTGAGTCCGAAACGTTGTCTTAGGGACATCTTGAGCAGCTACCCTAATCTTGTGGTAACCCGACCGTAGATCAATCTTAGAAAATACTTTAGCATTGCCTAACTCGTCTAGCATCTCTTGTATCACTAGTATAGGGTACTTGTCTGGTATTGTGACCTAATTCAGCGCTCTATAATCGACACAAAAGCGCCAGCTCCCATCCTTTTTCTTTACTAATAGCACAGGGCTTGAAAATGGACTGTGACTCGGCTGAATTATGCCTCTACTCAACATCTCAGTCACCATTTTCTCAATTTCATCCTTCTGATGATGCCCATAACGGTACGGTCTGACATTCATAGCTTTAACCCCTTCTTGTAATACAATCTGATGGTCGACATTTCTTTTAGGAGGCAACCCTCCCTTTTCCTCGAACACATCCTTATATGTATCCAACATATCCTTTAATCTTTTGGGGGCTTCTAGGGACACTCCAGGGAAGTTGCCTTCAGCTTCTCACACCATGTCCTGCCACTCGACCTCTGTTATCTTCTGCAATGAATTGAAAGAGACTTCAGTTCATGCAAGAGTGGGATCACCTTGTATCATTACACGTCTTCCCTCTTGAACGAATTCCACAGTCATCAATTCCCAGTCAATTGTTGTTATCTTCATAGCTAACAAAGTGGAATATCCCAGTACCATGTCAATTCCACCCAATTCAAAGGGATAACAGTCCACTTTCAACTTAAAAGAATCAAAAAAGAGGGGTATTGCTCTACAAATACCCTTTGTTTCTACTTTGTGTCCATTACCCAACCTTACACCAAAGATTCATGTTCGTTATATGGGAATCTCCTCCACCTCAACCAATCGTTGATTCACGAAACTGTGGCTTGCCCCACTGTCTATCAACACAATCACCTTCCTGTCTCCAAGTTTGGCACGAATTTTGAGAGCCCTTGGATTAGTTCCACCTTCTAAAGCATTCAAAGGCAGTTCCAGCCGTTGTAATTCTGGGTTGGGTTGAAAGACTTCACCTGACATCTCTAATTCTCCCATCTGAATCAATTCCACATCAGCGCTGGCATTAGCCAATCCTTCCTCATCCAATTCCACAAGCTTGAAGATCTTCTCGTTACACCTGTGAAGAGGGTTGTATGGTTGCTGACATTTGAAGCATAATCCCTTAGCCTTCAATTCGTTAATTTCCTTCTGTGAGTGATAGCGAGTGAAACGAGGTTTGGATCCTGAGAAATTCGTCGATCCTACAGAAGTTGAGGATACTCCAGTTGTTTTGGGCTTTTCAACAGTAGATCCCTCTCTTGGCCCAAAATTTGTAGAAGATAAAGGATGTGGCCCAGTTGGGTTTTTATTGGGCCATTCCTTAAGACCTGACACCGTTCGCGTTAAGGCCCGTTTCCAAGGTCCCCGACCTTGCCCTCTTTCGAAGTTCATCTTTCTCTCAACCCTTCTAGCACCGTCCATGGCGGCAAACAATTCTGCTTCTTCAAACTGCTGTAAATCAATTCTAATTTCCGGCTTCATTCCCGCAAGAAAATAACCAAGAAGATGGTTGTTATCCAAACCCTCCGTATGATTTGCACACGCTACCAATTCATCGACAAAGTCATCAACGGTCCCTATTTATCGTATGAGACTCAAATGTTCAAATCGATTCAAGGCCTGGTTTCCCAAGAAACGCTTCACTAATTCCGCTTTTAATCCTTCCCATTCGAAGTTAGGTCGTTGTTGCTTGATCCTAGCCCAGTAACGCCTCGAGTCCTACGGATTCGAGGCGCTACTGGGCTAGGATCTCACAATGGATCCTGACCCTAGTCTGGCAACAAGTTCACTGGATCTTACAACAAGGCACAAATAGATTAAAACAAAACATAAAATTTTATTTATACATATAAAAAGGTAATACAGAAGTACCGCTGAGTACAAACCAAAACATATATATGTACAATATAAATATCCCATAGCCCACGTATAAACCCAGTGTACGGAGCCCTCAGCGGATCACCCCATCTGAATCACTCTGCAGCTCTCCTAACCTGCAAAGGATCTACTGAATCACTCTGCAGCTCTCCTAACCTGCAAAGGATCTACAACACGGTATAAAAACCGTTAGCTAAAAACCGTTAGCTAACCATACACATATATATAGAAGATGCAAGAGCACAAACACACATTAGGGAATAATAAACACCTCATCATGCTATCACACATTTACCCGGTTTATTATCTTTAAAATGTGCAACACTCAAATCGTATATATATAACTGTATATGAATATATGTAACACGAGGAATATAACCCTCGCCTCTGGGTGCTAATGGCAGCTAGAGTGGTCCCTGGTCACACCTCCCCGTGTACCCTATGGGAATGGGGAGTGGCCAACCGTTTACCAAATCTAACCCAACCACAGAGAACCGCCCAGACTCTAAATGGATGAAAGGGAAGGTTGTCACGGCCCTACAATGGGCAATCACTAAACATAGGTTGGTAATCATCATAACGCATGCTATCAAGCATATATCACACACCACTCATGCATACATCCAATATAGGGATGGTAACTAAGTAAGTCCTATGGACTTACCTCAACCTCGAAATAATCTCAACCACGTAGTACTCTCAAGTATGATCAGCTCCAAATCTGGAGAACAGCACTGCCTATACAAGGCATACAGAGATATCAATCTCCTATCAAACAAAGGGGTCACACCTAGACCCAAGGGATCCATAAGGATCATATCCAACTCATAATCTCGATACTCAACTAAACCTCAAAGCCATAACCGGCATATATGTATCATACTCATCATCATTCTATTCTCATACACATACCTAGCATGCTACTACCGCTCATAGTAGGAAAGGAAAGGATCCATACTACTCTAGTAGATCCGGGACAAGACGCACCTGCGTGACAAGAGGGACGCAGGGGCGAAGCAAGGTAAACCGCAGGCGCGGCGGCACAAGGACGCAAGCGCGGTGACCGTAGCCGCAGGAAAGCGCAGGCACGGGCGTAGGTGCTGGGACCGTGGCCGCAGGGGCGGCAGCTTCCGGGTGCGGGTGCGGTGACAAGGTTCCCGCAGGGGCGGCTACGCTGAGGCGCAGGGGCGGCGACTCTGCAGAATGTAGAGTCCCGACTTCTCTTTCACTCTGCACGTGATCAAATCACGTCTTCTCCATTCCATGGCCAAGCATATACATATACATACATATTCTAACATCAATACACCTTCAATACATCTAATCCTAAGCTAAGGAAAAAGAAAGAGATCAAAGAAAGAAGAAGAGGAGCAAGGAGCTTACCCACTGCAATGGTCTAAGCAACGAAATGATCCAAGACAGTACCTCAGCTGGCTCTCAAGCTCAACACAACATCCACTAACATCAACATCATCAAAGCCACACACAATTTCTCTTTCAACTTAAGGAAATCAAGAACAAGATCAAGGAGAAGGAGAAGGAGAAGAGAAGAAGAAGAAGAAGAAGAACGTGAGGAGGTATTCTGGAATGGGAATGAAGATCTCTTGCTCCCAAAGCAAAGGAAATAGGTTAAGGAATGAAAGAGTAAAGCACGGTTCAAGAGTCAATAAAGCCGGCTGCAGCCGCAGGAAACCGCATGGGCGGTTCCCTGAGCCGCAGGGGCGGAAAACTACACGAGCCGCAGGGACGGCTCCCTAAACCCGCGGGGACGGCTAAGGCCAAAATGGCTCCAAAGACTAAGGCTTTTACAAACACGGTCCTCTGGTTTGGTCATATGAATAGAGAAATATTGTTCAGCCTTTGAAATCCAAGTTAATGGATCTACCCCTTCAAACATGGGTAATTCCACTTTCTCCCACATCGCCCGCGAGATTTCATTATTGTGTTCTGAGAGAATCTGCCTTGGTCCTTCTGACCTGAGAGGAGATGGTTCCTCTACTGAAACTCCGGTTACTGAAACTCCGGAATGTGAGGCACTGGCACCATTAGGGTTCTTGGAACTTCCCTTCTGGAGATAGCTTCCCATCTGACTTGCGATGGCCTCTTGTACAGCTTGGACTAATTGATTCTGGAGTGAATCCAAGCTTGCTTCTAGAGCTCCAACCTGCGTGATGGTTCCCATCGTCATCCTCTCAACTCTTCTTGGCCTTTCTATAACTTTTCCACCTCACTCTCAACCGTGTTTACCCGCGAATCTAACTCTCCCACCTAATCATCGCTAAGATCTCTCAACGAGAGCACCAATTGTTAGACAAGAAGATAAACACAAAGAAAAACTCCAGGAATGCAGAATGCAATTCAAGGAGAACTATATTCTTTCCACTCTCAAAGAAGATAATCCTTCAATAAGCCCAAGGCTTAAATGCCTGATCCTTCACTACAATTCTGGATACCTCATTCTTTCATACTAGTCCTTATTTATAACCCTAGGGTCTCATGTTAACTACCCTAGAGATCGGACTAGAGAATTACAGCTCATATTCCTTTTCTGCCTCATAACATAATTACAGCTTATAATCCCCAATCTACCCTTTAATCTATATTCCTCTATTTTTGTCTCTAGTGAAAGTAATTGGCTGCTTCATAACAGAAAGAAATTTACACTCTTCTATCGTCTTGGAGTTTTTTTATATGTAATCGGAAGATGAAGGATATACTATATAAAGGAATATTATTGTCTTTACTTCTCTTGTCAATTTGCTCTTTAATTTACACTTTCTTGGCCATTACATATCATGGACATTTCTTTGTTTCTACTGTCTTTACTTCAATCTGGTTTTTTTACAAGTGCACTATGTTTGATTGTTTCTTCCTGTGCTATTCGAGTTCAAACCATTAGAGATGAAAAGAGATAGCCAAAAAGAGATTGTTTATCAAGTTTAATTCTAACTTGTATAAAAAAAAAATTGTTTTCAGGCATGGCATATATAGACACATAGACTTTCTATTTAATGTCCTAACTTGACCAATGTACTTCCAAATTTACGAAGTTTCTGAGATATATTATTTCAGTTTTGTATGTTTTATTGTTAGTTCCTCTATGGTGCTATGTTGTCAAAATAGTAGGATTTCAAAGATTAAGGATCTTAGGCATGTCAACGAATTGGAAAAGATAAATGATAGTTAATAGGTCAATTTAAAATGATATTAGACTCGGAAAATAAGAACTTTGAAAAGTGGCATGTCATCTATAAGTAAAAGCTTATTTTTGCAATATAAATATAAAAGTGGCATGTCATGTTTCCCGTATGGTTATGGGAGGAATTTAAGAAATCTATTCAATAATCTCAAAAAAAAAAACTATAAGAATAAGAATTGAAGATTTATTTATAAAGTATTGTCGCCTCTCTTGATATATTTAAAAAATTAACTACATCGAGCTAGAGGGGAGACAAGCAACAAGTTGCGCCGCTAACCCTTTATAAATTGCAAAACTGATTCTCTTAAAAACAACATTTGATGACCTAGGAGACATAACGTTACCGTGTAAGACCCGTTGCACCCTCTTAAGAACCTCAACAACATCGGGCGCAAGAAAACCAAAAGTGTCAAAAGCAAACGGAAGAAACATATGTTGGTTTTCAACACAAGCCCTCTCATGTTTAGCCACCTTAGCAAAAGCTGCATTAAGTGCCGCCTTACCCACCACAAAGGGCCCATTTCCTAAACTAAGCAGTGGAGAAACCCTTGTCACATCAATACAAGCGTGTTTTCCACTCATCCATCCAAACACTAAGATGTCCGCCGGCCTCAACGTAGATCTTCCCTCACGTGGATCAGTCAAGAAGGTCACAGGAGCCTCCTTCTTAACCGAAACCCCCGCTCTCCTAAACACGTCGCATAAAACATCACGGACAAGATCATGTCGATATTTGAAGCCCGGAATCTCTTTACAATGAACAACATGCTCCCCATAAACATCTAAATGCTTACGACAGTTGGGCATAGGACAAGTCCCATCAACCGGATAAAGTTGAATCATCAAGCGATACTTAAGGACCGAGCGATACTCAACCGGGGACATACACTGCCCAAGCCCGTCAATGGGTATGGCAAGAAGGAAATCTTGGCTATGCGCTGATTAGAGGCACTTAAAAACCGCTTTCTGTCTCGAGGTCAAATTGAAGGCAACTTCCATCTCTTGTACAATCTTACCGAAAAGAGCACTCGCCAAAACTTGTTGGGCTTTATGGGGGACGGTGTTCTTGACAGTAAAAATAGAAAGATCGGATTCAGGAATAGAAGCCTGAAGATTGCCCAAAGCTCCACAAAACTCAGAGCCTAAATCCACAACTCCACTATCCCGCAAAATGTGGTCCTGAAGGTCCCAAGACTGGGCTCTGGAGGCCACAAAAGAAAAAGAGGAAGCCTCCATAGCCGAGTAAATCCCAAGACCCCCAAACCGAAGGGGCAAAGAAGCAAGCCGCCACTGAAGATCCCCAAAGAAAGGACCCCCACACACCACAATATCCTTTACCGATCCACGGAGTCCATCATCAAAATAAGCTGATGCACTCTCCCAATGCTCCGGATGACAAGTCCTCAAACAAAAATACATCTTACAAACACCCATACAAGAACGAAGTAGTAGAAGCTCACTCTGCGGGTCCCCCAACTGTGGAAGAAGATGCATCAACTCAACTGCCTTAACTGTTCTCTTCATGACGAGCTCTCTAAAAAACCCCACGTCTCTACTCACTGCTCCTCGCAACAACTTAACTCCCATCGCCGGCCTTGCAATCTCTTGTGGGAATAGTCCATCTATAATTTTTGACCCATCACACGAAGGCCAAAAGAGCTCAGTTTTGAGAACATTCAACTCGAGCCCTGAGCCCGGACCAACTGTCGAATGATATCAAGAGCCCTAGCCACCTCCACAGACCGGCCAATAATCGTGCCATCATCCAGATACCAAGTGTGAAGGAGAGGCTTGCAACTGTCCCTGATCCTATGCAGAAGCGGGTGCAAGACAAGAGAAAAAAGGAGTGGCCCTAGAGGGTCCCCTTGCTGCACACTAGTAGCTGACCATATGCATCCATCTTCAAGGTATAACCGAGCAGCCTGACCATATAAGAAATCAACCCATAAAGAGATAGATGGACATCTCTCTCTAACCTCCCTAAGCAAAACAGACTTGTCAACTAGGTTGAAGGCATTAGAAAAATCCACTGTCAGCATAGCCAAGGAACCATCGTCATAACGCTCACTCAAAAGCCTATTAGCACTGTGCAAAATAGCCTCTGCACCACCTGAAACACCGACTCCAAACTGAAAATCTCCCAAATATTCTCTCATATCTTTACACACTCCCTTCATGGCCACTTTAGACACCAACCGTCTCCATACAGTACCCACTGCAATGGGTTGAACCCCATTGTCAGGCTTCAGCAACGGTGTAAGCGGAGCTGAAGCCACAAACTCAACTAAACTCAACGGACACCTACCTCCCAACCACAAATTAACCACTGAGGTAATCGCTCTCAAAAAGACTCGTGGCAACCGCAGAACCCTCACCACACATGGCATCTAAGATGTGTTGTGCCCTCAAACCGTCTCTACCACATGAAGTACCCTTGGGAAAGGACTTAATGCATTTAAACGTCAAATCGACATCAACAACGAGGGGTGGTTCAAGAAAGGTAGTGCAAGGCTTAGAAGGAGGAGGTTTGTATGGGTGCTTAGCCTCTAACACCCTCAAAGTCTCATCACTATAAGGAGCAATTCCAGAAGAACACAAAACCTTAACAACAGTTGTAAAATGTCCATCGGAAACCTTACGTAGGCATTGCTTGATATTAGGGTTCTTGGCTAGATCAGCTCCATCACCCGAGTCACAATCCACCCTCACAAAAGGCCTATGATCAGAACCGTCTAACAACGCCTGGACAAGACTCGAAGCACCCTCAACCGCTCCCCAAGTAGACGAGGCCTGTAAAATCTGTTGTTGTATCAACTTTCTACTTCCCGATCTTTTATCCCGCCTGTTCATAGGCCTGAACATCTGCAACGTACACCGAGGAAGCAAAAACAGCATAATCCAAGCAGCTACACACTGGCTCAGCAACCACCTTCAAAAGATCGCCCAACAACGCTTGAGAGAAACTAAGACGACAACTATGAGGAATGCTTTTAACCGTAGAAATAGGAACACACATAACCCTCTCCAACAGATCTGCATCATACACCATACCCCCACCATCAGCCACAACCTGATCTCAAACAATCGACTCTGAGATTCCAATAACCGGCATCGAGATACCCACAATGTATCCACCATCTTCACCAAAAGCAAGAACAGAACCATCATGGTGACGATATTCGCGACTCAGAGCATGAAGACACATACATCGACCACACAACCACATCTTGAGAAACGTCAACACCTCCATAAAAGCCACAAAAACATCCAAGTCACATTCAAGAATGCCTCGAACCTCATTCTTACGTTCAACTACACCGAGGTGTTGTCTTTTCAGATGACTAATCAAGCAAGAGAAACCTCTACTTCCCTCCCTACCATCTCCACACCCGTGAAAAGACCTAAGCGGACAATGAAGGAAGTCATTGCCCTCTGTCAACATTTGAAATCTCATCTCACCTTCATATTACAACGAAATTATTTATTAGAGCATTGTAACACTAGCTGGTCGGATTCCGGCATCTGATCCATGTAACAAACACTTGGCGGGCACTCAAGTTTCTGTGTTAGATCTTGTCTAATAGACCAGAAAATCTGTTGCAGTTCTCGATGGACTTAGGGATAGCATCAAGAAGATTTGTAGAAACATTTAGAAGTTAGTGGGCTTTCGCTTGGAGGGCGTCGTGGAGCCATGCTTCTGCAGTAAATAATTATTTTGAAAATTGCTTGCTTTCTTAGGAGTTTTAAGAAATCTTCCTGTGAGGTTATGACAAGACATGTAAGCTTGTTTTATTTGCTTGCACTACTCTCATGAACAAAATCAGGTTATTGTATTGCATTTTGATCATTATTTATGACCAATAACTAGAAAAGTGATTAGTTACCTTAGTCACTCATGTACAGGTGATACTTCACTATTCTGGTAGTGATCTTTATGCTGCTACTAATGACTCAGTTGACAACAACTGCTCCAGATGACTGATGAATGTACTCATAATTTTTTTTAATTCTGCTTGGGTACTTTGGTACACAATCCAGATAAAGGAGGAAAATCTTGTTATGAACCCGTTTTTTTCCCTCACACTCAATTGTTTTTCTCTATAAACCAATTTGATGAAATCAAACCCGTCGTAAGCAAGGTATGTACTGGTTATTTCTAATCATTAACTATTAAGCATTGAGTCAAGATTTGCCTGATGAATTACTTGTGAAAACTTGATAGCATCATAGGCTATATGATGTTCTTTTACTTATTGAATATTTCATTCAGTATTCTTCCTGTTGTACCTGCCTTACGATTTTTCATCTTCTTCTTTGCCACTTAAGTTTCTGGAAACAATAGGTTGATCCTGAAAATTTCCATACCTTTACAGTTTTCATTAGAAAGGATGATAAACATCAGTCAGCAACTCCTTTGATGGATTCTGCTCTATTGCACAGTGATGCAATTGATATACAAGAACAACACTCCTTTTTCCCTGTGTCCACAGACAGATCATTCATAGCAACCTTCAAAGATACAACTAAGCAAATTTTTATTGCAGTTAATGTTAGGCGGATACATATAACAAGCAAATTTGTCTGAAACTAAAACTGAATTACAAGGGGGCGGATCATCATCATCATCCAGATAATACATCTATGAACCAATTGTTGAGTTTACCTACAGAATCGCATTCGAATACAGATTCGAATTTTGACGGCATGGATGATTCAATAGGAAACATAAGATCACTTGTTTTGAGGAGAATCGTCACCAAACTTTTGCTTGAAAGAGTCCTGCTTCTGCATCCACATCAAATGCCCCTGCAACAAAACCCTAAATTACTAATCAATAATGCCTAAATCACTTTCCTGCCATCTCAGAAACTAAAATAACGATACCTGTAGACCGCCCGCCCATGCGATCAAAACGAAAGCGAACCAGAACTTCTTCTCCTTCAATAGACGCTTTGCTTCCATTGCTACGATTGGCGTGCCGACGGCTACGCTGCATCGCCCACCTGATATTACTTGGGCTGTCAATCCTTTTGGGCCGTCCTGTCAAACCTATTTGGGCTTTTTTATTACAGCTGTTTATTTTAGATTTTGTTATAATTCGATTTGAATAGAATAGTTTAGGCTGAAATAGCGTAGAATATGTTAGTCAGGAGTGATTTGACTTAATTCTGATGTCCGAAATCGAAGCTCGAATGAACACCATTGATGAACAGTGGTTTCGACGGCCACGGTTTCTGTAACCGTTGAGCCATTGTTCATCACAAAACGCATTTTATGCATTGTTTTGAATTATAATTAATAAAATGTATTATTTTGAATTATTTTATATTAAATTAAATTCAAATTAAGTTAACTTAAATCGAATTAATTTTAAATTAATTTTTTATAATTGATTTTGATTTAATAACATAAATTACAATAAGTGAAAATTTTTGTATTAAATTATTTAAATAATATTTTATTAAATACAGTTTAACAAAATTATAATAATTGATTTTGATTAATTAAAAACGTTACAATAGTTAATATTAATTAAAGTATATTTAGTTAAATAAAATATTAAACTGACATTATTCTAAAAGTAATTAGTAATTATTTAAATTAATTAAATTCAATTAAGTGTAGATATTTGAGGCGATGGAGCGTAGGCGTCCTACGGTCTCGGCTCGTAAATCCCGCGCAAAGGCACGAGTTACTACGACACAGGACGTGCAGACACCGGTTCATGTGTCTCGACCATACCGACCTTCATTTTCGGATCCATCTCCACATGTCCGAGATGCACATTTACATGACCCTTCGTATCACACTAAGGATGAGGACGAGGAGGTTATGGACTGTCATCTTCCCCTACTATACAGCCAGAGGAGCACGTTCAGTTACTAGTAGAGGAGGATGTGACTCATTTGCACAAGCATATAGACACACCGGTCGATGAGGACATACGAGATATTCCATATGACGACCGTGTGGAGGATGCTTTTATCCCGGCCAATAGAGGCCGCGTTGTTGCTGACACGGGAGCACCATTGACTCAGGAGGTGTTGACATGCTATGCTACTCGTTGGGCACGCGGTGTATGGCTCGGAGAGGTAGATAAATGGATCACACTTGTAACAAATTACCTTACATTATAAAGTAATGAAATGTTTAATGTAAACTTGTTTATGAAGGAGGATTACAAGAAGCCGGTTACAACATTGAGGCGATTGGCAGACATCGTCCATTTGAGGAGGTGGATATCATATGCTGATACAAAGGACCCTACATCTTGGTCTAGGCTAGCATCTTCGAGTGGTCTCATTGATCTACTTGACATTTCCTTCGCCGATGTTGATCATTCCCTCATCCATGTATTTCTTGAGAGATGGCATCTAGAGACTAGTAGTTTTCACCTACCTTCGGGTGAGATGACCATTATTCTCCATAACGTTTCTTTTATCGTGGGCCTTAGAATTGATGGAGATGCCATGTTGACACCGTTCAGCACATAGGAGCGTACTGTATGGTTGGCCAAGATCTTCCGTATGACTGAGGGGCGAGGTGGTTGCACATCATTCTGCGGTATCTATCGATCTTAGGAGGACATACGAGATTATACGTCGCTCACCAGACACCCCAACTAACGAGATTGCTTCAGTATTCCTCCTATTTTTCTTGGGTCCACCTTGTTCGTCGATAAGTCAACGAACAAGATCCGGCCGTGGTTGATTGACTTTGTTCGAGACCACGAGCTCACGGGGAGATATGTATGGGCACCGGCGTTTTGGCATATCTCTACTGGTCTTACTACTATGAATTTAACTATTTTAATACGGTTTTTTGTAATGGTATGAATCCTTCTTTTTGAAAATTTTCGTATAGGATGATGGGTGATGCTTCACAGCTTAGGGTGAGGTCAATCGGTGGTTGTACATCTCTTTTACAAGTATTATATTTTGAGATTAATAATACGATTATGTTATAATAATCTAATTAATAATAACAAATAATTGTGTTCTGTTTTGGATATATGCACATTTTCCCTCCCTGGGTTGTTCTGCAGCCGAGGATCCCGCATTACACATAGTAGCTCAATGGGCTTCGAGATTATCTGTCCCGAGGACACCATCGCAATCACTAGAGAGGTTGAGACCGCTAAGTACCCATATAGACTAAATGAGAGAAGAGAACATCAAGTTTATGTCGTATGGGGATAGAGTTCCAGATTTTGAGGGCGAGTTTGCGCTATCTACTTACAAAGGCACGATCCGGATTGACGACATTGTCGAGCCATACAAGACAAACCGGATTCTACGATAGTTTGGATTTGTGCAGACCATCCCACTGGAGAGGATGACACCATACCTCGAGGTTTGTCCGAAAACCGGCAAAGGTTACAAAGTCTGATATAACTCCTTAGAGGACAAATGGGATACTAGACACGAGGCCACGAGCATAGTATCACTAGTTGGTCGGATTCCGGCATCTGATCCATGTACTGTATCAGCGGACTACATGGACTAGTTCAGTTCCCGGTGTCACCCGTTCGTTTTACCCTCCTCGGTGGTATAGATTCCTCTAGGGGACATTGTGTGGATTGTCGTTCAACTTGTATTCTTGTCTTATGGAGGTGACATTGTGGGATCATCCAAATGTAGTGCCTTCAAGATATTGCACGGCTTGAAACCCGATCCGAGTTCATGTCCGACCTTCCAAAACCATGTCAGCGTCAAGCAGCCAACAAATGTATGTCCCTTCAACTTCTCGGAAAGTGTATGGTTGTGCACTCCACATTTAACATGCAACATCTATTTATCAATTATGTTTTGTACGACCTCAAGCTCAAATGAACACCCGTGTTTTATCGATTTACGTGCTCACTTAGATGATGACTCGACATCTGGATCAACATCTTTCTTCTTCCGAGAGAATCCGAAACGTTCGCATGTCAACCAAAACGTAACGAGTCCACTCTCATTTCTCCATGACCTACTGTGACAAATACCATATTCATAGTTGCTCCCATAAACGAGCCCAATCAACCATTGTCTCTCGGTCGTAGAAATATCCGTTAATTTCAAACATACGAGTATAATCGGTCCCTTCATCACGAGAATAAATCGGTAGACCCTAATTGAAAATAAATGGATTAGGAATTCTTTCTATCGGCATAATCATAAACTTAAGAGAAAATTATTACCTCAAAATGTGAAAAGAAATTTGTCCAGCTGACTAAATTTTGAATCATCGAACGACATCAACATCTCTTCTTCATCTTGTGTTGCCATTTCCGCTACCAATTTTTTTGAAAGTTTGGGTGATGGTTTATTCACTTCCTTCCTCTATCACTCTCAATATATAATCACCAATAACCTTAACGTTCGAATTCCAATGGCTATTTTTCAAAGCCAAGTTCAAAGCTTTTACGGTCACGGTAACTGGAACCGTACCGTGCAATTGTGAACTTTACCGCCGTATCTTTAAAATCGCCCAAATATTATCACTTGAGATATACTTGACAAAAAATTTTAACTAGGTCATATGATTTTGAATACTTCATTTTCCAAATGTGAGGTTAACTAGGTCATATGAATTTGAATACTTCATTTTTCAAATGTGAAGAGTTCAGCAATGGAGCAAGAACTTAAGCTTCGCCAAAATATACCTACTATTTAGTTGAGCAGAACATAAAGTCCGTAAATTTTGTACATCTTATGTTTTATATATGAAAAAATAACTCAAAATAATATCAACTATTAACATTGAACCGAAAATAATACAAACTTTGAAAACTACTAAGAATGATCCAAACTATGAACATATTTACCATAAAATAATACGTTAACTTTTTCGCCAAAAATTCTAGCTCCGGCGATGACGTGGCAACCGGAATCATACATGGCATCAAAAAAATTGATTAATTGCGTGATATGGATTTTATTTTATTTTTTAAAATCAAGTTAATAATATTTAATATGTTAAAAATAAAGTTTGTTTTTCAAATTATAAGTTTTTAAAAAAAATTTGTAAAAACAATTCACTAAAAAAAATTCGTAATTTTTTTTCGTGGTTTCTAGACGTACCGGTCATTTTCTTTATTCGTCTTCAAAACTACGCACTTCGCGTGCGTAGTTATGATTTTCATATAGGTTTTTAACTACGCGTATGGAAAGCATAGTTGGAGCCAATTCACGCCATCACAAGCCGATAAACTAAGCTTTTCATTCGCGTATCTGAAATAAATAAAAAATTTAATAAAAAGAATTTCATCTACGCTTTCCAGAAGCGTAGTTGGTTGTTAAAATAACTTCACATCTTAGACCATTCGCGTGCCTCTTCTTCTTCCTCGTTCAGATCTGAAGCGTCTTCTTCATGAAGAACCTGTTCTTCGTTTGGGTTTGAAGACGAAAGTTGAGTAGCCGACACCCTTCTCGGTCTCCTCCTCGTATTCTTCTTCTTCGTCCTGTATTTCGTATGAGTTTTTCGTCATCTTCTTTATTTCCCTGTAAGTTTGAATCGAAAATTGAAAGGTGAAGCAAGGATTGAATGTTGGTGTAAGTTTGATTTTAGGTGGTTTGGTTGTGCAGAATCCTAATTCGCGTATTAGTTTAATTTAAAAAATTCAACAAAATGATTGAATGTTGGTGCAAGTTTGATTTTGGATGGTTAGGTCTTATATTCCATTTTGAAGAATTCTATACCTGTTTGATTTGCAAATTTTAACAGGCACATGACTGCATCTAGTGAAAAAAAAATCAGCAGACTCGTCCATTTTTCAATTTGCAAAAACCCTAATTTCTCTATGTTCAAAATTGCAGCAATCCTAACTCCAATTTGGAAATTACTACTACGCTTATGGTAAGTGTAGTAGAAGTTTTTTTTAATTTTTTTTTAAAAATCAACTGTTACTACTATAAGAGCCTTAGTCTTTGGGAGCCATTTTTGGCCTTATCGGCCCCCACGGGTTCAGGGAGCCGCCCCTGCGGCTCGTGTAGCTTCCCGCTCCTGCGGCTCAGGGAACCGGCCCTGCGGTTTCTTGCGGCTGCAGCCGGTTTTGTTGACCTCTTGACCGTGCTCTACCCTCTTTTCCTTACTTTCTTCTTACCTTGCTGAGCAAGGGTTTCACCTTCATTTCCCGTTCCAGACCTCCTACGTCCTTCTTGCTTCTTCTTCCTTCTCCTTGATCTTGTGTGTGAGTGTTCTTGAGTTTGGAAGTGTTTTGATTGTGAGGATGATGATGTTGATGATGTTGGATGTTGTGTTGAGCTTGAGAGCTAGCTGTGTTGGGTGTTGATCTTCTGTGCAGCCTAGGACCACAAGTGTGGTAAGTCTTCTTCTTCTCTTCTTCTTTGATTCCATCTCCCTTAGCTTACGATTAGATAAATTGGATATAGATTGATGTTG
This sequence comes from Fagopyrum tataricum, assembly GCA_002319775.1. Classification (NCBI taxonomy): domain Eukaryota; kingdom Viridiplantae; phylum Streptophyta; class Magnoliopsida; order Caryophyllales; family Polygonaceae; genus Fagopyrum; species Fagopyrum tataricum. The sequence continues at coordinate 26,154,791 of CM008285.1, forward strand.
GAATGTGTATGTATATGTATGTGCTTGGTTTTGGATGAGAGAAGACGTGATTTGATCACGTGAAGAGCTGAGGAGGGATCGCGGGATCGCTTTCTGCACCGTCGCCGCCCCCGCGCCTGGAAATCGCGCCCCTGCGGAAGCCATCCCACAGCGCCTACGCCGTGCCTACGTTGCCTGCGGCCATTGTCACCGCGCCTGCGGCTGAGCCTTGCCGCGCCTGCGGGTTGCCTTACTCCGCCCCTGCATCTCTCTTGTCACGTAGGTGCGTCTTGTCCCGGGATTACCTAGAGTTGGATAGATCCTTTCCTTTCCTAGTATGAGCGGGTTAGTAGCATGCTAGGTACATGTATGAGGTTAGAATGATGATGAGTACGTTATCGTTTATGCCAGTTATGGCTTTGAGGTTTATGAGTTAGGATATGATCCTTATGGATCCCTTGGGTCTAGGTGTGACCCTTTGATGGATATGAGTGTGATATATTGTTATGCCTTGTTATTAGGCAGAGTTGTCCTCCAGATTGGAGTGGACCATGTTTGAGATCTTGGTTGAGACTACTACTGAGGTTGAGGTAAGTCCATAAGACTTACTTAGCTACCATCCTTATATTGGATGTATGCATGAGTGGTGTTTGTAATATGCTTTATAGCATGCGATATGGTTCATTACCGACCTATGTTATATTGACCGCCCATTGTCGTGGTTGTGACATCATGCCTTTCATCCCGTAGTGGAGTCTGGGAAGTTCTTTGTAGTCTAGTTAGATCTGGTATACGGGAAGGGAACTGACCACTCCTTATGGTATACGGGAAGGTGCGCTGATACCACTCCAGCTAGCTATTGCATGCAGAGGCGAGGATTATATATATTCCTCGTGTCACATATTTTTATATGCAGATCTATATACTATTTGAGTGATTAACGTTATAAAGATAATAAACCGGGTAAATGTGTGAAAGCATGATGATGTGTTATGATTCTTGATGTGTGTTTGTGCTCTAGCATCTTTTTATATATGTGTATGGGTAGCTAACGGTTTTATACCGTGTTGTAGATCTTTTGTAGGTTAGGAGAGCTGCAGAGTGATCCAGAGGGGTGATCCGCTGAGGGCTCCATACACTGGGGCGATATCGTGGGATATGAGATATTTATGTTGTACGGATATATATTTTGATTTGTACTCAGCGGTTACTCTGTATTATCTTTATATATGTGTGTGTATATATATATATATATATATATATATATATATATATATATATATATATATATATATATATATATATCAGTTTTATGTTTTATTTTAATCTCTTTTTTGGTGGGACGTTTTGTTTAATCTATATGTGCCTTGTTGTAAGATTCAATGAACTTGTTGTCAGGCTAGGGTCAGGATCCATTGTGAGATCCTAGCCTAGTAGCACCTCGAGTCCTACGGATTTGGGGTGTTACAAAGTTGGTATCATAGCCCAGGGTGACAACAATGGCACTTGTAATCTGCGATAAAGGTGGAATAGATAAATAAACAGAACCCGAAAGGGGTCTGACTTTTCAAAAGGTTTTGGTTTTGAAATGAGTACAAATGTTTTGGGATATCGTGTACGTGATCCATCGCCCCTCTGAAGATCTCGACAGTATAGATATATATAGATATTCTGTTGTGATTTATTTGATATATATCTATACATATGGCATATATATAGCCTTCTAAGTTAGGTTTATGTCTACTACAGATGGTTCAGACTAGAGCCTTACCTGCAGCTAGATGGGATAGAGGTAGACCCCCTCTAGGTAGAGGACGGGGTAGGACTCCTGCTGGCGGTTCACATGCAGCGGGAGAGATTCACGAGGAGGTTACTGAGAGTGTCATTCCTGAGACTGGGAACGGTGCAGCTGAGAGACAAGGGTCACAGAGAGCCCAGTCTGGTGACTCTGATCGTGTCTCCATGGAGGATCAGAGTTTCGTGCTTATATCAGACGAGTAGAGGAGGTTGCTAGAGCCGGTAGCCGTGCCCCAGATTTACAGGCACATGAGGGACCATCTGAGAGATCCCACGGAGTGACTCAGGTGCCAGTTGTATTGGCACATGCTGCTGAGATTCCTCAGGTTCGGGAGGAGTATATAGGGCCTAGACCATATACTTGGTTGAAGGCATTCCACCAGATGGGTGTACCCCGTTTCACTGGGAAGGTGGGGTTAGAGGTTGAGCTCTGGATTGGACATGTGGACTCAGCTCTGGAGCCCATTAGATGTCCAATGGACAGACAGATCAAGTTGGTGCAGACTTTATTCCTGGACTTGGCACAACACTAGTGGAGATCAGTACGGGGTCAGGTTACCAGTTATGAGCATATGAGGACTATGATCAAAGAGCGTTTCTGCCGTGCCTCACTGAGGAGGGAGAAACTGCGGGATTTTGTGGAGGCTGGGTTTGAGGATGTACCAGTCTCCGAGGCTATCAGGAGGTTTCAGGAGGAGCTGGCATTACTGGGACCAGCTGCACCTTCTGCAGGTCAGCATGTCTATATCTTTTCCCGACGACTGAGGGATACTACCCGGACCTATATGGCGGGTTTCCACTGTGAGTCTCGGATGGATTATCAAGAAGAGCTTCCGACTATGAGAGGGAGCGAGCATGACAGAGGAGAGCTTCTCAGACCGGAGGCTCTGAGAAGAGACAGCGTATTGGGCAGACCAGTGGTACTGGTGGTGCTTTTAGTGTTTGGCGAGGTCAGAGACGCCAGAGTCACCCCTCATCTGCACCGATTGCAGATAAGGGACGTCAGTGTTTTAACTGTGGTGATCCAGGACATATGAGGTCCGAGTGTACGAGGCCACTAGTGACTTGCTACACATGTGGTAGGCAGGGTCACCGAGCTGTTTACTGCCGACAGGGCGGAGCTTCATCTCAGCAGGGTTCTTCCCCTGCCAGTGTAACGGGGGTGGGCAGAGGCCACCTCAGCAGGAGACACGGGGACAGTAGAGGGTCCCAGATCGCCCTACGACTCAGGGATCTGCTCCTGGGCCGAGTAGAGGCAGAGGCCGTGGTGGGAGCACCACTGATACCAGAGGACCACATGGTCGAGTTTTTGAGCAGAGGAGTGCAGAGGAGCCAGCTGCACCGACTGCTACAGGTACCATTCTTATTCATGGTTTACCTGTTAGAGTCCTATTTGATACTGGTGCTACGCATTCTTTTATTTCTGATGCCTGTGTAGAGCGTCTAAGTCTAGATACGGTTGAGGGGATGCCCTTTATTATAGGGTTACCCGATGGTGGTAGGGTCAGAGGTACCCGTGAGATTCATGGCTGTCCCATTTCTGTAGGGACTCGTGTGTGACAAGTTGACTTCTTTGTCATGCCATTAGAGCATGAAGAATTCATTCTAGGTATGGATTAAGTGGATAGACATTTTGCAGTCTTAGATGTAGGTAGAAGGACTATTACCCTTTCTACCGAGTTAGGTCAGATAGAGGTTTTCCGAGGTTGGGACCTTGGAAAGACAAGCACCATTATCAGTGCGATACGGGCAGCGAGACTGATTGCACAGGGTTGTGAGGCCTTCTGGTGTTATGCCATGAAGGAGGGGAAGACTCCAGCATTAGAGGATATCCTAGTTGTCTATGATTTTGCAGATGTATTTGTTGAGCCGTCTAGTTTTCCGCCTCAGAGGAGTGTGGACTTCAGTATTGAGTTAGAGTCTGGTACGAAACCGATCTCGAAGGCCCCATACAGGATGGCGCCTGTCGAGATGTTAGAGCTGAAGAAGCAACTTGAGGAGTTGGCTGAGAAGGGCTTCATTCGCCCTAGCGTGTCCCCATGGGGAGCACATGTCCTCTTCGTACGGAAGAAGGACGGATCGTTGAGGTTGTGTATAGATTACAGAGAGCTGAACAAGGTGACCATCAACAAGTATCCACTGCCTCGTATTGATGATTTGTTAGATCAGCTTCAGGGAGCGACTGTGTTTTCTAGGATTGACCTGCGTTCAGGGTATCACCAGCTGACGGTGAGAGAGTAGGATGTGCACAAGACAGCATTACGGACCAGATATGGCCACTACGAGTTTGTAGTTATGCCATTTGGTCTTACGAATGCCCCAACAGTTTTTATGGAGTTGATGAACAGTATCTTCATCGACTTCCTAGATCAGTTTGTGATGGTTTTCATAAATGACATTATGGTGTACTCTCGTAGCAGAGAGGAGCATGTCGGGCAGCTGGGGACTGTGCTACAGGTTTTACGGGATAGAGAACTTTATGGTAAGTTCTCTAAGTGTGAGTTCTGGATGTCAAAGGTAGCATTCCTGGGTCATGTGGTTACAGCTGAAGGGATTAAGGTGGATCCGACCAAGATTGAGGCAGTAGCAGCTTGGACGACACCGACGAACGTCAAGGAAGTACGTAACTTCCTTGGCCTAGCCGGTTATTAAAGACGCTTTGTGGAGGGATTTTCTGTTATTGCCCGTCCACTGACGAGTTTACTGAGGAAGACTACCAGATTTGTATGGTCTGATCAGTGTATGCAGAGTTTTGAGGAGCTGAAGAGACATCTGACTTCTGCTCCTATTTTGGAACAGCCAGAGGGTACAAAGGATTTTGTGGTTTACAGTGATGCATCCAAGCTAGGCTTGGGATGTGTATTGATGCAGCAGGCAGAGTGATAGCTATATGCGTCTCAGACAGCTGAAGACGTATGAGGAGAACTATCCCGACTCATGATCTAGGAGTTGGCAGCGGTAGTTCATGCACTGAAGATCTAGAGACATTACCTGTATGGTGCTACATGTCAGATCTTCACAGACCATAAGAGTCTGAAGTACATTTTCACACAGCAGGGAATTGAATAACCGCCAGCGTAGGATGGCTAGAGCTGATCAATGGACTTTGATTTAGAGATTTTGTATCATTCAAGGAAAGGCGAACATTGTCGCTCGACGCCCTGAGCAAGAAGACACCTCGAGAGCAGGCGATTGCTGAGATTGACAGTTCAGCATCAGTTACAGAGAGACCTTGATCTGGTTAGAGTTGGACATCAAGTTTCCTGATGAGGATGCCCAACTGCGTACGTTAGAGGTTCTTCCTGATTCTGTTGGGTGAGATCCAACAGAAGCAGGAGACCTGCCCGACACTGAATAAGGACACGAGATAGGATGTCTAGAGATGAGCCACCACATTTCCTGCTAGGAGCAGATGGAGTATTGAGGCGCCGCGGTCGCGTATGTGTACCTGCTGATAAAGAGCTGACGACAGAGGATTTTACAAGAGGCTCCTTGTACACCTTACTCTGTACATCCAGGTACGAGTAAGATGTATCAGGATTTGAGACGTTTATATTGGTGGGAAGGGCTGAAGCCCGATGTGGCCAGATTTGTGGCACAGTGTGCGACCTGCCAACAGGTCAAGATAGAGCATTGTAGACCTGGAGGTGAGCTCCATCCACTTTCTGTTCCACAAAGGAAGTGGGAGGACGTCACCATGGATTTTGTTACTGGCCTAAAACCGAGTAGGAGCTTTGATGTCATCTGGGTTATTGTGGACAGATTGACGAAGATGGCACGTTTCATTCCTATTAGGGAGACGTGGCCGTTGAGCAGATTAGCTGAGGAGTACACTAGGCAGATAGTGAGACTCCATGGTGTACCGAGGACGATCGTCTCAGGCAGATATGGACGATTTACCTCGAGGTTTTGGCAGCAGATTCAGACTGCCCTGGGGACGAGTTTGCACTTCACGACTGCGTTCCATCCTCAGACAGATGGTCAATCGGAGAGGACCATTCAGACACTAGAGGATATGCTGCGAGCTTGTGTGTTGGATTGGGGGCAAGTGTGGACGGATCATCTCCCACTTGTTGAGTTCTCATACAACAACAACTAGCATGCATCTATTGGGATGGCCCCATATGAGACATTGTATGGACATAGATGCCGTACTCCGTTATGCTGGGATGAGCAAAGCAGTGTTAGTGGTTTGACACCTGATCAGATTCAGGATGATGTGGCTCGAGTAGCACTGATTAGAGAGCGGATGCTGCCTGCGCAGAGCCGTCAGAAGTCTTTTGCTGATTGGAGGCGTAGACCTCTAGAGTTCAGAGTTGGAGCCCATGTGTGACTGAGAGTGTCCCCGACACGAGGTGTTAGGCGTTTTGGCATTAAAGGAAAGTTGAGCCCCCGATATGTCGGACCGTTTGAGATTCTGGATCGGGTTGGGAGCGCAGCATACAGATTAGCCTTGCCTCCGAGATTAGAGGGTGTTCACCCTGTATTTCACGTGTCTCAGCTGAGGGAGTACATACCAGATCCGAGACACATCGTGAGTTACGATGATTTGGTGGTTGAGCTGGACCACACCTTTGTTGAGCATCCGATTGCAGTCCTAGAACGAGGTATGAGACTCATGCGTTCGAAGGACATTCCTATGCTGAGGATACAGTGGTCGAGACGTGGACCTGATGAGGCTACATGGGAGACTGAGGATAGTATCCAGAGGAACTATCCAGAGTTCTATGTTGAGTTAGATGCACCAGTAGGAATCACCGAGTAGATCTTAGTACTATCTTGGTGAGTATTATGTGCTTATATGCTTATATGCTATGATGTGTTTATATTCATACTAGCTTTGATGTGATATATGATCTTATTAGATCTTGTTGTGCTAGTATGATTATTGTTTATAGCTGGAGATGGCTCTTTCCTCCATGCTATTGTGATACGTTTAGGATTCAGCTGGAGATGGTTATTCCTCCATGCTATATTGATGGACATAGTGTTGTTGGAGATGTTTTTCCTCCATGCCTTTCTGTTATGAGTATGATACGGCTAGAGATGTGATTCCTCTATGCCTTGTGATGTGTTTATGGTTTGGCTAGAGATGGTTTTCCTCTATGCCCTGGATAGTGTTTTGTTGCTGGAGTTGATGGTTTCCTCCATGCATATGTTTGAGGTTATAGAGAGAGTTGTACCTCGGCTTGTGAGTCCGAGTGGTTTGAGGATTTTACAAGTTTCGGGACGAAACTTGTTTTTAGGGGGGGTGAGGTGTCAGAGCCTTAGTCTTTTGGACCAAGTTTTTACCTTAGCCGTCCCCGCGGGCTTGTGTGCTGCCCCAGCGGGTTCCCGCTCCCGCGGCCCAATTCACCGCCCCCGCGATTTCCTGTGGCTGCAGCCGACTTTGTTGACCTCTTGACCGTGCTTTACACTCTTTTCCTTACTTTCTTCTTACCTTGTTGAGCAAGGGTTTCCTTCTTTACTTCTTTCTTCAACCTCCCTTACGTCCTTCTTCCCTTCCTTTCCCTTCTTGATCTTGCTTGAGAGTTCTTGGAGTTTGATAGAGTTTTGGTGTGACTTTGTGTGGCTGGATGTTGTGTGCATGTTTGCTGAGCTTCAGATGCCAGTTGCGAGTGTGTTGTGTACTTTCCTTGGGTGATCACAACAGTGGAGGTGAGCTTCTTGCTTCTCCTTCCTTTCTTTCTTTCTTGTTCTTCTCCATTAGCTTAGGATTAGATGATTTGGATATAGATTGATGTTAGTATATGCACTACAAAAAATAAATAGATTTGCGTCAGCCCAAACCTGACGCAAATGGGCGATCTGCCGTCGCGAAAGACCATTTGCGACGGCATTCCGTCGGCATTATAGCCGACGACAATGGGTGACGCAAAAGTTACTTTGCGTCAGCATTTCCCGTCGCAGGGTTGTTACGTCGGTAATTTGCGACGGCAGTTGCTGACGCAATTGTTGTAAGAAAAATTATAAAAGAAGACTTTATAACACGGACGCATAATGTCCGGGTTATAAAGTCTTAACTTTTTTTATTAAAAAANTAGTGTGTGACATCATGCCTTTCATCCCGTAGTGGAGTCTGGGAAGTTCTTTGTAGTCTAGTTAGATCTGGTATACGGGAAGGGAACTGACCACTCCTTATGGTATACGGGAAGGTGCGCTGATACCACTCCAGCTAGCTATTGCATGCAGAGGCGAGGATTATATATATTCCTCGTGTCACATATTTTTATATGCAGATCTATATACTATTTGAGTGATTAACGTTATAAAGATAATAAACCGGGTAAATGTGTGAAAGCATGATGATGTGTTATGATTCTTGATGTGTGTTTGTGCTCTAGCATCTTCTTATATATGTGTATGGTTAGCTAACGGTTTTATACCGTGTTGTAGATCTTTTGTAGGTTAGGAGAGCTGCAGAGTGATCCAGAGGGTGATCCGCTGAGGGCTCCATACACTGGGGCGATATCGTGGATATGAGATATTTATGTTGTACGGATATATATTTTGATTGTACTCAGCGGTTACTCTGTATTATCTTTATATATGTGTGTATATATATATATATATATATATATATATATATATATATATATATATATATTATATATATATATATATCAGTTTTATGTTTTATTTTAATCTCTTTTTGGTGGGACGTTTTGTTTAATCTATATGTGCCTTGTTGCAAGATTCAATGAACTTGTTGTCAGGCTAGGGTCAGGATCCATTGTGAGATCTTAGCCTAGTAGCACCTCGAGTCCTACGGATTTGGGTGTTACAAAGTTTGTATCAGAGCCCAGGGTTGACAACAATGGCACTTGTAATCTGCGATAAAGGTGGAATAGATAAATAAACAGAACCCGAAAGGGGTCTGACTTTTCAAAAGTTTTGGTTTTGAAATGAGTACAAATGTTTTGGGATATCGTGTACGTGATCCATCGCCCTCTGAAGATCTCGACAGTATAGATATATATAGATATTCTGTTGATTATTTGATATTATATCTATACATATGCATATATATAGCCTTCTAAGTTAGGTTTATGTCTACTACAGATGGTTCAGACTAGAGCCTTACCTGCAGCTAGATGGGATAGAGGTAGACCCCCTCTAGGTAGAGGACGGGGTAGGACTCCTGCTGGCGGTTCACATGCAGCGGGGAGAGATTCACGAGGAGGTTACTGAGAGTGTCATTCCTGAGACTGGGAACGGTGCAGCTGAGAGACAAGGGTCACAGAGAGCCCAGTCTGGTGACTCTGATCGTGTCTCCATGGGAGGATCAGAGTTTCGTGCTTATATCAGACGAGTAGAGGAGGTGCTAGAGCCGGTAGCCGTGCCCCAGATTTACAGGCACATGAGGGACCATCTGAGAGATCCCACGGAGTGACTCAGGTGCCAGTTGTATTGGCACATGCTGCTGAGATTCCTCAGGTTCGGGAGGAGTATATAGGGCCTAGACCATATACTTGGTTGAAGGCATTCCACCAGATGGGTGTACCCCGTTTCACTGGGAAGGTGGGTTAGAGGTTGAGCTCTGGATTGGACATGTGGACTCAGCTCTGGAGCCCATTAGATGTCCAATGGACAGACAGATCAAGTTGGTGCAGACTTTATTCCTGGACTTGGCACAACACTAGTGGAGATCAGTACGGGGTCAGGTTACCAGTTATGAGCATATGAGGACTATGATCAAAGAGCGTTTCTGCCCGTGCCTCACTGAGGAGGGAGAAACTGCGGGATTTTGTGGAGGCTGGGTTTGAGGATGTACCAGTCTCCGAGGCTATCAGGAGGTTTCAGGAGGAGCTGGCATTACTGGGACCAGCTGCACCTTCTGCAGGTCAGCATGTCTATATCTTTTCCCGACGACTGAGGGATACTACCCGGACCTATATGGCGGGTTTCCACTGTGAGTCTCGGATGGATTATCAAGAAGAGCTTCCGACTATGAGAGGAGCGAGCATGACAGAGGAGAGCTTCTCAGACCGGAGGCTCTGAGAAGAGACAGCGTATTGGGCAGACCAGTGGTACTGGTGGTGCTTTTAGTGTTTGGCGAGGTCAGAGACGCCAGAGTCACCCCTCATCTGCACCGATTGCAGATAAGGGACGTCAGTGTTTTAACTGTGGTGATCCAGGACATATGAGGCCCGAGTGTACGAGGCCACTAGTGACTTGCTACACTGTGGTAGGCAGGGTCACCGAGCTGTTTACTGCCGACAGGGCGGAGCTTCATCTCAGCAGGGTTCTTCCCCTGCCAGTGTAACGGGGTGGGCAGAGGCCACCTCAGCAGGGAGACACGGGGACAGTAGAGGTCCCAGATCGCCCTACGACTCAGGGATCTGCTCCTGGGCCGAGTAGAGGCAGAGGCCTGGTGGGAGCACCACTGATACCAGAGGACCACATGGTCGAGTTTTTGAGCAGGAGTGCAGAGGAGCCAGCTGCACCGACTGCTACAGGTACCATTCTGATTCATGGTTTACCTGTTAGAGTCCTATTTGATACTGGTGCTACGCATTCTTTTATTTCTGATGCTGTGTAGAGCGTCTGAGTCTAGATACGGTTGAGGGGATGCCCTTTATTATAGGTTACCCGATGGTGGTAGGGTCAGAGGTACCCGTGAGATTCATGGCTGTCCCATTTCTGTAGGGACTCGTGTGTTACTAGTTGACTTCTTGTCATGCCATTAGAGCATGAAGAAGTCATTCTAGGTATGGATTAATGGATAGACATTTTGCAGTCTTAGATGTAGTAGGAGGACTATTACCCTTTCTACCGAGTTAGGTCAGATAGAGGTTTTCCGAGGTTGGGACCTTGGAAAGACAGGCACGATTATCAGTGCGATACGGGCAGCTAGACTGATTGCACAGGGTTGTGAGGCCTTCTGGTGTTATGCCATGAAGGAGGGGGAGAGTCCAGCATTAGAGGATATCCAGTTGTTGATTTTGCAGATGTATTTGTTGAGCCGTCCAGTTTGCCGCCTCAGAGGAGTGTGGACTTCAGTATTGAGTTAGAGCCTGGTACGAGACCGATCTCGAAGGCCCCATACCGGATGGCGCCTGTCGAGATGTTGGAGCTGAAGAAGCAACTTGAGGAGTTGGCTGAGAAGGGCTTCATTCGCCCTAGCGTGTCCCCATGGGGAGCCATGTCCTCTTCGTACGGAAGAAGGACGGATCGTTGAGGTTGTGTATAGATTACAGAGAGCTGAACAAGGTGACCATCAACAAGTATCCACTGCCTCGTATTGATGATTTGTTAGATCAGCTTCAGGGAGCGACTGTGTTTTCTAGGATTGACCTGCGTTCAGGGTATCACCAGCTGACGGTGAGAGAGTAGGATGTGCACAAGACAGCATTACGGACCAGATATGGCCACTACGAGTTTGTAGTTATGCCATTTGGTCTTACGAATGCCCCAACAGTTTTTATGGAGTTGATGAACAGTATCTTCATCGACTTCCTAGATCAGTTTGTGATGGTTTTCATAAATGACATTATGGTGTACTCTCGTAGCAGAGAGGAGCATGTCGGACAGCTGGGGACTGTGCTACAGGTTTTACGGGATAGAGAACTTTATGGTAAGTTCTCTAAGTGTGAGTTCTGGATGTCAAAGGTAGCATTCCTGGGTCATGTGGTTACAGCTGAAGGGATTAAGGTGGATCCGACCAAGATTGAGGCAGTAGCAGCTTGGACGACACCGACGAACGTCAAGGAAGTACGTAACTTCCTTGGCCTAGCCGGTTATTAAAGACGCTTTGTGGAGGGATTTTCTGTTATTGCCCGTCCACTGACGAGTTTACTGAGGAAGACTACCAGATTTGTATGGTCTGATCAGTGTATGCAGAGTTTTGAGGAGCTGAAGAGACATCTGACTTCTGCTCCTATTTTGGAACAGCCAGAGGGTACAAAGGATTTTGTGGTTTACAGTGATGCATCCAAGCTAGGCTTGGGATGTGTATTGATGCAGCAAGGCAGAGTGATTGCTTATGCGTCTCAATAGCTGAAGACGTATGAGGAGAACTACCCGACTCATGATCTGGAGTTGGCAGCGGTAGTTCATGCACTGAAGATCTAGAGACATTACATGTATGGTGTTACATGTCAGATCTGCACAGACCATAAGAGTCTGAAGTACATTTTCACGCAGCGGGAATTGAATAACCGCCAGCGTAGATGGCTAGAGCTGATCAAGGACTTTGATTTAGAGATTTTGTATCATTCAAGGAAGGCGAACATTGTCGCCGACGCCCTGAGCAAGAAGACACCTCGAGAGCAGGCGATTGCGAGATTGACAGTTCAGCATCAGTTACAGAGAGACCTGATCTGGTTAGAGTTGGACATCAAGTTTCCTGATGAGGATGCCCAGCTGCGTACTTTAGAGGTTCTTGATCTGTTGGGTGAGATCCAACAGAAGCAGGAGACCTGCCCGACACTGATGAGGATCTAAGAGGATGTCTAGAGATGAGCCACCACAGTTCCTGCTAGGAGCAGATGGAGTATTGAAGCGCCGCGGTCGCGTCTGTGTACCTGCTGATGCAGATCTACGTCAGAGGATATTACAGGAGGCTCACTATACACCTTACTCTGTACACCCAGGTACGAGTAAGATGTATCAAGATTTGGGACGTTTATATTGGTGGGGAGGGCTGAAGCCCGATGTGGTCAGATTTGTGGCACAGTGTGCGACCTGTCAACAGGTCAAGATAGAGCATAGCAGACCTGGAGGGGAGCTCCATCCACTTCCTGTTCCACGGAGGAAGTGGGAGGATGTCACCATGGACTTTGTGACTGGGCTGAGACTGAGCCGGAGTTTTGATGCTATTTGGGTTATCGTAGACAGATTGACGAAGACGGCACGTTTCATTCCTATTAGGAAGACGTGGCCGGTGAGCAGATTAGCTGAGGAGTCACTAGGCAGATAGTGAGACTCCATGGTGTACCGAGGACGATCATCTCAGATAGAGATGAACGATTTACCTCGAGATTCTAGCAGTAGATTCAGACTGCCCTGGGGACGAGTTTGCACTTCACGACTGCGTTCCATCCTCAGACAGATGGTCAGTCAGAGAGGACCATTCAGACACTAGAGGATATGTTGCGAGCTTGTGTGTTGGATTGGGGACAAGTGTGGACAGATCATCTCCCACTTGTTGAGTTCTCATACAACAACAGCTGGCATGCATCTATTGGGATGGCCCCATATGAGGCACTGTATGGACAGGGATGTCGTACCCGTTATGCTGGGATGAGCAGAGCAGTGTTAGTGGTTTGATACCTGATCAGATTCAGGATGATGTGGTTCGAGTAGCACTGATTAGAGAGCGGATGCTGACTGCACAGAGCCGTCAGAAATCATATGCTGATAGGAGGCGTAGACCTCTAGAGTTCAGAGTGGGAGCCCATGTGAGGCTGAGAGTGTCTCCGACACAAGGTGTTAGACGTTTTGGCATTAAGGGGAAGTTGAGCCCCCGATATGTCAGACCGTTCGAGATTTTGGATCAGGTTGGGAGCACAGCATACAGATTAGCCTTGCATCCGAGATTAGAGGGTGTTCACCCTGTATTTCACGTGTCTCAGCTGAGGGAGTATATACCAGATCTGAGACATATTGTGAGTTATGATGATTTGGTGGTTGAGCCGGACCACACTTTTGTTGAGCACCCGATTGTAGTCCTAGCACAAGGTATGAGACGTCTGCGTGCGAAGGACATTCCTATGATGAGGATCTAGTGGTCGAGACGAGGACCTGATTAGGCTACATGGAAAACTGAGGATAGTATCCAGAGGAACTATCCAGAGTTCTATGCCGAGTTAGATGCACCAGTAGGATCACCGAGTAGATCTTAGTACTATCTTGGTGAGTGTTATGTGCTTATATGCCTATATGCTATGATGTGTTTATTTTCATACTAGCTTTGATGTGATATATGATCTTATTAGATCTTGTTGTGCTAGTATGATTATTGTTTATAGCTGGAGATGGCTCTTTCTTCCATGCTATTGTGGTACGATTAGGATTCAGCTGGAGATGGTTATTCCTCCATGCTATTTTGATGGACATAGTGTTGTTGGAGACTTTTTTCCTCCATGCCTTTCTGTTATGAGTATGATACGGCTAGAGATGTGATTCCTATATGCCTTGTGATGTGTTTATGGTTTGGCTAGAGATGGTTTTCCTCTATGCCCTGGATAGTGTTTTTTTGCTGGATTTGATGGTTTCCTCCATGCTTATGTTGAGGTTATAGAGAGAGTTGTACCTCGGCTTGTGAGTCCGAGTGGTTTGAGGATTTTACAAGTTTCGGGACGAAACTTGTTTTTAGGGGGGTGAGGTGTAAGAGCCTTAGTCTTTGGGAGCCAGTTTTGGCCTTAGCCGCCCCCGCGGGTTCAAGGAGCCGCCCCTGCGGCTCGTGTAGCTTCCCGCTCCTGCGGCTCAGGGAACCGCCCCCGCGGTTTTTGCGGCTGCAGCCGGTTTTGTTGACCTCTTGACTGTGCTCTGCCCTCTTTTCCTTACTTTCTTCTTACCTCGTTGAGCAAGGGTTTCACCTTCATTTCCCTTTCCAGACCTCCTACGTCCTTCTTGCTTTTTCTTCCTTCTCCTTGATCTTGTGTGTGAGTGTTCTTGAGTTTGGAAGTGTTTTGATTGTGAGGATGATGATGTTGATGATGTTGGATATTGTGCTGAGCTTGAGAGCTAGCTGTGTTGGGTGTTGATCTTTTGTGCAGCCTAGAACCACAAGTGTGGTAAGTCTTCTTCTTCTTCTACTTCTCTTCTTCTTTGATTCCATCTCCCTTAGCTTACGATTATATGAATTGGATATAGATTGGTGTTGGAATGTGTATGTATATGTGTGTGTTTGGTTTTGGATGAGAGAAGACGTGATTTGATCACGTGAAGAGCTGAGGAGGGATCGCGGGATCACTTTCTGCACCGTCGCCGCCCCCGCGCCTGGAAGTCGCCGCCCTTGCGGAAGCCATCCCACAGCGCCTGCGCCATGCTTACGTTGCCTGCGGCCATTGTCACCGCACCTGCGGCTGAGCCTTGCCTCGCCTGCAGGTTGCCTTACTCCGCCCCTGCGTCTCTCTTGTCACGCAGGTGCATCTTGTCACGGGTCTACCTAGAGTTGGATAGATCCTTTCCTTTCCTAGTATGAGCGGATTAGTAGCATGCTAGGTACATATATGAGGTTAGAATGATGATGAGTACGTTATCGTTTATGCCAGTTATGGCTTTGAGGTTTATGAGTTTGGATATGATCCTTATGGATCCCTTGGGTCTAGGTGTGACCCTTTGATGGATATGAGTGTGATATATTGTTATGCCTTGTTATTAGGCAGTGTTGTCCTCCAGATTGGGGTGGACCGTGTTTGACATCGTGTTTGAGATCGTGCTTGAGACTACTACTGAGGTTGAGGTAAGTCCATAGGACTTACTTAGCTACCATCCTTATATTGGATGTATGCATGAGTGGTGTTTGTTATATGCTTTATAGCATGCGATATGGTTCATTACCGACCTATGTTATATTGACCGCCCATTGTAGTGGTTGTGACATCTTGCCTTTCATCCCGTAGTGGAGTTTGGGAAGTTCTCTGTAGTCTAATTAGATCTGGTATACGGGAAGGGCATTGACCACTCCTTATGGTATACAGGAAGGTGCGCTGATACCACTCCAGCTAGCTATTGCACGCAAAGGTGAGGATTATATATATTCCTCGTGTCACATATTTTCATATGCAGATCTAAATACTATTTGAGTGATTGACGTTATAAAGATAATAAACCGGGTAAATGTGTGAAAGCATGATGATGTGTTATGATTCCTGATGTGTGTTTGTGCTCTAGCATCTTTTTATATATGTGTATGGTTAGCTAACGGTTTTATACCGTGTTGTAGATCCTTTGCAGGTTAGGAGAGCTGCAGAGTGATCCAGAGGGGTGATCCGCAAGTGTGGTAAGTCTTCTTCTTCTTCTCCTTCTCTTCTTCTTTGATTCCATCTTCCTTAGCTTAGGATTAGATGAATTGGATATAGATTGATGTTGGAATGTGTATGTATATGTATGTGCTTGGTTTTGGATGAGAGAAGACGTGATTTGATCACGTGAAGAGCTGAAGAGGGATCGCGGGATCACTTTCTGCACCGTCGCCGCCCCGCGCCTGGAAGTCGCCGTGCCACAACGCCTGCGCCGTGCCTGCGTTGCCTGCGGCCATTGTCACCGCACCTGCGATTGAGCCTTGCCGCGCCTGCGGTTGCCTTACTCCACCCCTGCGTCTCTCTTGTCACGCGGGTGCGTCTTGTCCCGGGTCTACCTAGAGTAGGATAGATCCTTTCCTTTCCTAGTATGAGCGGGTTAGTAGCATGCTAGGTACGTGTATGAGGTTAGAATGATGATGAGTATGATATCGTTTATGCCGGTTATGGCTTTGAGGTTTATGAGTTAGGATACGATCCTTATGGATCCCTTGGGTCTAGGTGTGATCCTTTGATGGATATGAGTTGATATATTGTTTTGCCTTGTTATTAGGCAGTGTTGTCCTCCAGATTGGAGTAGACCAGGTTGAGAGTTGATCGTAGTGAGACTACCACTGAGGTTGAGGTAAGTCCATAGGACTTACTTAGCTACCATCCTTATATTAGATGTATGCATGAGTGGTGTTTGTTATATGCTTTATAGCATGCGATATGGTTTATTACCGACCTATGATATATTGACCGCCCATTGTAGTGGCTGTGACAACTTACCTTTCATCCCGTAGTGGAGTCTGGGAAGTTCTCTGTAAGCTAGTTAGATCTGGTACACGGGGAGGGCACTGACCACTCCTTATATTATATGGGAAGGTGCGCTGATACCACTCCAGCTAGCTATTGCACGCAGAGGCGAGGATTATATACGTTCCTCGTGTCACATATATTCATATGCAGATATATATACTATTTGAGTTATTGACGTTATAAAGATAATAAACCGGGTAAATGAGTGAAAGCATGATGATGTGTTATGATTCCTGATGTGTGTTTGTGCTCTAGCATCTTCTTATATATGTGTATGGTTAGCTAACGGTTTTATAACGTGTTGTAGATCCTTTGCAGGTTAGGAGAAATGTAGAGTGATCCAGAGGGGTGATCCGCTGAGGGCTCCGTACACTGGGGCGATATCGTGGGATATGGGATATTTATGTTGTACGGATATATATTTTGATTTTGTACTCAACGGTTACTCTTTATTATCATTTGATATGTGTGTATATATATATATATATATATATATATATATATATATATATATATATATATATATATATATATATATATATATATATATATATATATATATATATATCAGTTTCATGTCTTGTATTAAATCTATCGGTGCCTTGTTGTAAGATTTAGTGAACTTGTTGTCAGGCTAGGGTCAGGATCCATTGTGAGATCCTAGCCCAATAGCACCTCGAGTCCTACGGATTTGGGGTGTTACAACTACGCATTTGGTAAGCGTAGTATTAGTTTTTTTTTTTAATAAATGGACTCCAACTACGCTTTCCGGAAGCGTAGTTCATCGGCTCGTACCGGCTTCATCTCGGCTCCAACTATGCACGCCAAACGCGTAGATGGAATCCAGAAGGAAAATGAAAAACTATGCACGCGAAGTGCGTAATTTTGATGATGAATAGTGATTTTTGCCGGTACGTCTATCAATCCCCTTTTTTTAAATAATAAAGTTTGTAATAAAATAAATTTGTAAATTAAAAATTTTGTAAAAAATTGTGTGATGTGGAATTCTTTTCTTTTTTTCTCCTTTTTCTCTTTTTTTATTTATTTATATAGTTAAACAAAGTAACAAATATGTATTTTATGGCCTAATTTCACATTTATTATTTGATTAAATGTTTTTATCAAATTTCTAAAAGTTAAACGAGACGGGATGGGGACAAAGAATTTTACGGGGAAAACCATCAAAATGTAAATGGGAAAATTAAACGGGGATGGGGTTCTCCGATGGGGATGAATATCCGACAAGGATGGGGATGGGGACAATTTTCAATACCGGAACGGATATGGAGATGGTGATGGAGCCATTAAACTAAACGGATATGGGGATTAATAGGGGGATCCCTGCCCTATATCCGACCCATTGACATCCCTAGTTTTTAGGATGTTGTTGTATTGAAGTTAATATTTGAATCAATCTAATATAAGATATGTAAAATCGAGATTTAATATGGTTTACGTATTATTTTGGTAAAGTACTGTAATTTCTTATAAAATTATAATATTAAAAAAATGTAAAATAAAATTTGATTTTTTTTGTAAATTTATACTCATTCTAATGGTATATTACACATTTAAAATAAATAATAATTAATTTTATTAGTAATATATAGGAGAACACTGGTGTGCACGAGTAATACACTAGTTCAGTAATTATGTAATTATGATAAAACCAAATTTTAATTCTTCAAATAGTTCTTAAATTCTCTTGTTCGTACCCGTGCGAGTCGGGCTGAAGCGAGCATGTACCTTTTATAAATATATATATATATGTATGAGCAAGAAATGGTAGATTAAGCTCTAAGTCAAGTGATTAACAAACGAAGAGTTGGATGTTGATAGCAAGAAGAAATTATGTTAATTTAGTTAGGCCGGAAGCGATGACGAAACCGCGGCTAATTTATACTCTCCTCGTGAATAACCCAAATCTTAGTCTAACTAATTTACTTGAAAAAACTAGCTTACTTGGGTTTGATTTATATCTAGTTTGACCTTTTTGGTTAATGAAATTGTTTTAGATTCAACAAAAAAAAACATATCAAAAGACGTAGGTGTGTACGTATGTTGGTGTGAAATAGGAGATATTGGTATTAAAAAATGGTGTTAGCTGGTTACTTGTTTTTCATACGGGAAATCTAACATCATAGTCAAACGTATGTCGTTATGAGTGACGTAGGTAAATAATTGGTAAAAGAGGTTGGGTTGCCAGTTGCCACCCAATCAAACGTGTGATCATGGGATAAAATCGGCTGTACGCGCGCCCGCTGCTTTCTTAGACGATACGCATTGCACATACATGCTTATGTGTCATTGCTTTTCCTAGTACTCTTCATATCCATTCTTCATCAAGAAACATGATTTACTTAGTCATAATTTCAAAAGAGAATTGATTGATGTATCGATGATTTTTTTTATTTATCACTCTGACTATACACTTTGCGTGCGTAGTTTAGTGCTTTTCAACTATGTACAAAGTGTGTACTCGAATGGTTTTTAACTACGTACATGAGGTGCGTAGTTAGAATCTATATAAAAAATGAAAATTTTGAACTACGCATATGGGGTACGTAAGTAGAAGTATAAAAAAAATTATTACTACACATCCCATATCCGTAGTTGAGTGAGTTTTCAATTTGCCACAAGCAATCCTTCAAGGTGCTTTAGGGTTTCTCCATAGAAACGCCTATTATGTTTTGGTTGTAGCGGAAGGGTTCTATAGAAGTACGACGATTGTGTATTAGGGCGACCCTCTAGTCGTGTCCTTTTGTGCTTTCAAGTAATTGCTTAGGGTTCGACATTGATCTATCCATCTACCGGTCCATTCCACCATCAAATCATCTTCTTTTCATATATTTTCCCTTTTTATAAGTCTTTTCTATCAAGTCTTGGTGTCAAAAGATCGGGTCATCCACACGGGAGAATATCTTGTATCACAAGGTTTGTCAACAAGTCTCTGAGTTTTCCTAGCCATCTAGACAAAGCGCTCATAGTCAAGGAGTATCGAGAAGTAAGGCTGATCGATCTTAGCTTGTCGATGGCGACAATATAACTAAGAGTTGCACGGTATGGGTTGGAGAATAACTTGGCATGTGACACTTACGACTTGATTACATTCACTTTGCATTTTTGTACATACAAATTTGGTATCAGAGCCCAGGTTGACAACAATGGCACTTGTAATCTGCGAAAAAGGTCAAATAGATAAATAAATAGAACCCGAAAGGGGTCTGACTTTTCAAAAGGTTTTGGTTTTGAAATGAGTACAAATGTTTTGGGATATCGTGTACGTGAGCCATCGCCCCTCTGAAGATCTCGACAGTATAGATATATACAGATATTCTGTTGTGATTGATTTGATATATATCTATACATATGGCATATATATAGCCTTCTAAGTTAGGTTTACGTCTTCTGCAGATGGTTCAGACTAGAGCCTTACCTGCAGCTAGACGAGGTAGAGGTAGACCCCCTCTAGGTAGAGGACGAGGTAGGACTCCTGCTGACGGTTCAGATGCAGCGGGAGAGATTCACGAGGAGGTTGCTGAGAGTGCCGTTCCTGAGACTGGGAACGGTGCAGCTGAGAGACAATGGTCACAGAGAGCCCAGTCTGGTGATTCTGATTGTGTCTCCATGGGGGATCAGAGTTTCGTGCTTATATTAGACGAGTAGAGGAGGTTGCCAGAGCTGGTAGACGTGCCCCATATTTACCGGCACAGGAGGGACCATCTGAGAGATCCCACGGAGTGACTCGGGTGCCAGCTGTACAGGCACATGCTGCTGAGATTCCTCAGGTTCGGGAGGAGTATAGAGGGTCTAGACCAGATACCTGGTTGAAGGCATTCCACCAGATGGGTGTACCCCCTGGGAAGGTGGGGTTAGAGGTTGAGCTCTGGATTGGACATGTGGACTCAACTCTGGAGTCCATTAGATGTCTAGTGGACAGATAGATCGAGTTGGTGCACACTTTATTCTGGGACTTGGCACAACACTAGTGGAGATCAGTACGGGGTCAGGTTACCAGTTATGAGCATATGAGGACTATGATCAGAGAGCGTTTCTGCCCTGCCTCACTGAGGAGGGAGAAACTGCGGGATTTTGTGGAGGCTGAGTTTGAGGATGTACCAGTCTCCGAGGCTATCAGGAGGTTCCATAAGGAGCTGGCATTGCTGGGTCCAGCTACACCTCCTGTAGATCAACATGTATATTTGTTCTCCCAACGACTGAGGGATACTACCCGGACTTACATGACAGGGTTTCACTGTGAGACTTTGGTTGATTATCAGGTTCGGGCTTTTAATTATGAGAGAGAGAGAGAGAGCTGGACAGAGGAGAGCTTCTCAGACCGGAGGGTCTAAGAAGAGACAGCGTACTGGGCAGACCAGTGGTACTGGTGGTGCTGCTAGTGTTTGGCGAGGTTAGAGACGCCATAATCATCCCTCATCTGCACCGGTTGCAGATAAGGGACGTTAGTGATTTAACTGTGGTGATCCAGGACATATGAGGCCCGAGTGCACGAGGCCACTAGTGACTTGCTACACCTATAGTAGGCAGGGTCACAGAACTGTGTACTGCCGACAAGGCGGAGTTTCATCTCAGCAGGGTTCTTCCCCTGCTAGTGTAGCAGGAGGTGGGAAGAGGCCACCTCAGCAGCAGCAGACACAGGGACAACAGAGAGTCCCAGATCGCCCTACGACTCAGGGATCTACTCCTGGGCCGAGTAGAGATAGAGGTCGTGGTGGGAGCACCACTGGTACCAGAGGACCACAGGGTCGAGTCTTTGAGCTTAGGAGTGCAGTGGAGTCAGCTTCACCGACTGCTACAGGTACCATTTTGATTCATGGTTTACCTGTTAGAGTCTTATTTGATATTGGTGATACGCATTCTTTTATTTATGATGTCTGTGTAGAGCGTCTGAGTCTAGATATGGTTGAGGGGATGCCCTTTATTATAGGGTTACCCGATGGTGGTAGGGTCAGAGGTACCCGTGAGATTCGTGGTTGTCCCATTTCTGTAGGGACTCGTGTGTTACTAGTTGACTTCTTTGTCATGCCATTAGAGCATGAAGAAGTCATTCTAGGTATGGATTGGATGGATGGACATTCTGCAGTCTTAGATGTAGGTAGGAGGACTGTTACCCTCTCTACCGAGTTAGGTCAGATAGAGGTTTTCCGAGGTTGGGACCTTGGAAAGACAAGCACGATTATCAGTGCGATACGGGCAGCTAGACTGATTGCACAGGGTTGTGAGGCCTTCTGGTGTTATGCCATGAAGGAGGGGGGGAGTCCAGCATTAGAGGATGTCCTAGTTGTTTGTGCTTTTGTAGATGTATTTGTTGAGCCGTCCAGTTTTCCGCCTCAGAGGAGTGTGGACTTCAGTATTGAGTTAGAGTCTGGTACGAGACCGATCTCGAAGGCCCCATACAGGATGGCGCCTGTCGAGATGTTAGAGCTGAAGAAGCAACTTGAGGAGTTGGCTGAGAAGGGCTTCATTCGCCCTAGCGTGTCCCCATGGGGAGCACATGTCCTCTTCGTACGGAAGAAGGACGGATCGTTGAGGTTGTGTATAGATTACAAAGAGTTGAACAAGGTGACCATCAACACGTATCCACTGCCTCGTATTGATGATTTGTTAGATCAGCATCAGAGAGCGACTGTGTTTTCCAGGACTGACCTGCGTTCAGGGTATCACCAGCTGACGGTGAGAGAGCAGGATGTACACAGGACAGCATTACGGACCAGATATGGCCACTACGAGTTTGTAGTGATGCCATTTGGGCTTACGAATGCCCCAACAGTTTTTATGGAGTTGATGAACAGTATCTTCATCGACTTCCTGGATCAGTTTGTGGTGGTCTTTATAGATGACATTCTGGTGTACTCTCGTAGTAGAGAGGAGCATGCAAGACAGCTGAGGACTGTGTTGCAGGTTTTACGACATAGAGAACTTTATGCTAAGTTCTCTAAGTGCGAGTTCTGGATGCCAGAGGTAGCATTCCTGGGTCATGTGGTTTCAGCTGAAGGGATCAAGGTGGATCCGGAAAAGATAGAGTCAGTAGCAGCTTGGACTACACCGACGAACGTCAAGAAAGTACGTAGCTTCCTTGACCTAGCCGGTTATTACAAACGCTTTGTGGAGGGATTTTCTGTGATTGCCCGTCCATTGACGAGTTTACTGAGGAAGACTACTAGATTTGTATGGTCTGATCAGTGTAGGCAGAGTTTTGAGAAGCTGAAGAGACGTCTGACTTCTGCTCCTATTTTGGCAACCACAGAGGGTACAAAGGATTTTGTGGTTTACAGTGATGCATCCAAGCTAGGCTTGGGATGTGTTTTGATGCAGCGAGGCGGAGTGATTGCTTATGCGTCTCGACAGCTGAAGACGTATGAGGAGAACTACCCAACTCATGATCTGGAGTTGGCAGCGGTAGTTCATGCACTGAAGATCTGGAGACATTACCTGTATGGTGCTACATGTCAGATCTTCAAAGACCATAAGAGTCTGAAGTACATTTTCACGCAACGGGAATTGAATAACCGCCAGCGTAGGTGGCTCGAGTTGATCAAGGACTTTGATTTAGAGATTCTGTATCATCCAGGGAAGGCGAACGTTTTCGCCGACGCCCTGAGCAGGAAGACGCCTCGAGAGCAGGCGATTGCAAGGCTGACAGTTCAACATCAGTTGTAGAGAGACCTGATCTGATTAGAGTTGGACATCCAGTTTCCTGATGAGGATGCCCAGCTGCGTACTTTAGAGGTTCTTCCTGATCTGTTGGGTGAGATCCAACAGAAGCAGGAGACCTACCCGACACTGATGAGGATCTGAGAGAGGATGTCTAGAGATGAGGCACCACAGTTCCTGCTAGGAGCAGATGGAGTATTGAAGTGCCGCGGTCGCGTCTGTGTACCTGCTGATGCAGATCTACGTCAGAGGATATTACAGGAGGCTCACTGTACACCTTACTCTGTACACCCAGGTACGAGTAAGATGTATCAGGATTTTGGACGTTTATATTGGTGGGGAGGGCTGAAGCCCGATGTGGTCAGATTTGTGGCACAGTGTGCGACCTGTCAACAGGTCAAGATAGAGCATAGTAGACCTGGAGGCGAGCTTCATCCACTTCCTGTTCCACAGAGGAAGTGGGAGGATTTCACCATGGACTTTGTGACTGGGCTGAGACTGAGCCGGAGTTTTGATGCTATTTGGGTTATCGTAGACAGATTGACGAAGACGACACGTTTCATTCCTATTAGGGAGACGTGGCCGGTGAGCAGATTAGCTGAGGAGTCACTAGGTAGATAGTGAGACTCCATGGTGTACCGAGGACGATCGTCTCAGATAGAGATGAACGATTTACCTCGAGATTCTGGCAGCAGATTCAGACTGCCCTGGGGACGAGTTTGCACTTCACGACTGCGTTCCATCCTCAGACAGATGGTCAGTCAGAGAGAACCATTCAGACACTAGAGGATATGTTGCGAGCTTGTGTGTTGGATTGGGGACAAGTGTGGACGGATCATCTCCCACTTGTTGAGTTCTCATACAACAACAGCTGGCATGCATCTATTGGGATGGCCCCATATGAGGCACTGTATGGACAGAGATGTCGTACCCCGTTATGCTGGGATGAGCAGAGCAGTGTTAGTGGTTTGACACCTGATCAGATTCAGGATGATGTGGTTCGAGTAGCACTGATTAGAGAGCGGATGCTGACTGCACAGAGCCGTCAGAAATCATATGTTGATAGGAGGCGTAGACCTCTAGAGTTCAAAGTGGGAGCCCATGTGAGGCTGAGAGTGTCTCCGACACGAGGTGTTAGACGTTTTGGCATTAAGGGGAAGTTGAGCCCCCGATATGTCGGACCGTTCGAGATTCTGGATCGGGTTGGGAGCACAGCATACAGATTAGCCTTGCCTCCGAGATTAGAGGGTGTTCACCCTGTATTTCACGTGTCTCAGCTGAGGGAGTATATACCAGATCTGAGACATATTGTGAGTTATGATGATTTGGTGGTTGAACCGGACCACACTTTTGTTAAGCACCCGATTGCAGTCCTAGAACGAGGTATGAGATGCCTGCGTTCGAAGGACATTCCTATGTTGAGGATCTAGTGGTCGAGACGAGGACCTGATTAGGCTACATGGGAGACTGAGGATAGTATCCAGAGGAACTATCCAGAGTTCTATGCCGAGTTAGATGCACCAGTAGGATCACCGAGTAGATCTTAGTACTATCTTGGTGAGTGTTATGTGCTTATATGCTTATATGCTATGATGTGTTTATTTTCATACTAGCTTTGATGTGATATATGATCTTATTAGATCTTGTTGTGCTAGTATGATTATTTTATATCTGGAGATGGCTCTTTCCTCCATGCTATTGTGATACGATTAGGATTCAGCTGGAGATGGTTATTCCTCCATGCTATTTTGATGGACATAGTGTTGCTGGAGATGTTTTTCCTCCTTGCCTTTCTGTTATGAGTATGATACGGCTAGAGATGTGATTCATCTATGCCTTGTGATGTGTTTATGGTATGGCTAGAGATGATTTTTCTCTATGCCTTGGATAGTGTTTTGTTGCTGGAGTTGATGATTTCCTCCAAGCTTATGTTTGAGGTTATAGAGAGAGTTGTACCTCGGCTTGTGAGTCCGAGTGGTTTGAGGATTTTACAAGTTTCGGGACGAAACTTGTTTTTAGGGGGGGGGAGATGTAAGAGCCTTAGTCTTTTGGACCGAGTTTTGACCTTAGCCGCCCCCGCAGGCTTGTGTGCCGCCCCAGCGGGTTTCCGCTCCCGCGGCCCACGGAACCGCCCCCGCGGTTTCTTGCGGCTGCAGCCGGTTTTGTTGACCGGTTGACCGTGCTTTACCTTTCCTTCTTAGCCTTACCTTGGCTTCGTGACCAAGGGTTCCTCACTTCTTTTTCCAGCTACCTTACGTCCTTCTTGCTTCCTTCTTCCTTAACCTTGATCTTGTGTGTGAGTGTTCTTGAGTTTAGAAGTGTTTTCATTGTGAGGATGATGATGTTGGATGTTGTGATGAGCTTAAGAGCTAGCTGTGTTGGGTGTTGATCTTCTGTGCAGCCTAGGACCACAAGTGTTGTAAGTCTTCTTCTTCTTCTCCTTCTCTTCTTCTTTGATTCCATCTCCCTTAGCTTA
This sequence comes from Fagopyrum tataricum, assembly GCA_002319775.1. Lineage (NCBI taxonomy): Eukaryota > Viridiplantae > Streptophyta > Magnoliopsida > Caryophyllales > Polygonaceae > Fagopyrum > Fagopyrum tataricum. The sequence continues at coordinate 26,180,489 of CM008285.1, forward strand.
GGATTAGATGAATTGGATATAGATTGATGTTGGAATGTGTATGTATATGTATGTGCTTGGTTTTGGATGAGAGAAGACGTGATTTGATCACGTGAAGAGCTGAAGAGGGATCGCGGGATCACTTTCTGCACCGTCGCCGCCCCCGCGCTTGGAAGTCGCCGCCCCTACGGAAGCCGTGCCACAACGCCTGCGCCGTGCCTGCGTTGCGTGCGGCCATTGTCACCGCGCCTGCGATTGAGCCTTGCCGCGCCTGCGGTTGCCTTACTCCACCCCTGCGTCTCTCTTGTCACGCAGGTGCGTCTTGTCCCGGGTCTACCTAGAGTAGGATAGATCCTTTCCTTTCCTAGTATGAGCGGGTTAGTAGCATGCTAGGTACGTGTATGAGGTTAGAATGATGATGAGTATGATATCGTTTATGCCGGTTATGGCTTTGAGGTTTATGAGTTAGGATACGATCCTTATGGATCCCTTGGGTCTAGGTGTGACCCTTTGATGGATATGAGTTGATATATTATTTTGCCTTGTTATTAGGCAGTGTTGTCCTCCAGATTGGAGTAGACCAGGTTGAGAGTTGATCGTAGTGAGACTACCACTGAGGTTGAGGTAAGTCCATAGGACTTACTTAGCTACCATCCTTATATTAGATGTATGCATGAGTGGTGTTTGTTATATGCTTTATAGCATGCGATATGGTTTATTACCGACCTATGATATATTGACCGCCCACTGTAGTGGCTGTGACAACTTACCTTTCATCCCGTAGTGGAGTCTGGGAAGTTCTCTGTAAGCTAGTTAGATCTGGTACACGGGGAGGGCACTGACCACTCCTTATGGTATATGGGAAGGTGCGCTGATACCACTCCAGCTAGCTATTGCACGCAGAGGCGAGGATTATATACATTCCTCGTGTCACATATATTCATATGCAGATATATATACTATTTGAGTTATTGACGTTATAAGATAATAAACCGGGTAAATGTGTGAAAGCATGATGATGTGTTATGATTCCTGATGTGTGTTTGTGCTCTAGCATCTTCTTATATATGTGTATGGTTAGCTAACGGTTTTATAACGTGTTGTAGATCCTTTGCAGGTTAGGAGAACTGTAGAGTGATCCAGAGGGGTGATCCGCTGAGGGCTCCGTACACTGGGGCGATATCGTGGGATATGGGATATTTATGTTGTAAGGATATATATTTTGATTTTGTACTCAACGGTTACTCTTTGTTATCATTTGATATGTATATATATATATCAGTTTCATGTTTTGTATTAAATTTATCGGTGCCTTGTTGTAAGATTTAGTGAACTTGTTGTCAGGCTAGGGTCAGGATTCAGTGTGAGATCCTAGCCCAGTAGCACCCGAGTCCTACGGATTTGGGGTGTTACACGGGTGGTCAATTTGTCATAGTAGGCAATTTCTCCCATCCTAGTTTTCTAGTCATCCACCCCACATCATCGGCAATTTTGAACTTGGTGAGGATACCTAGGTCTAAGAACCTAGTTGAGTGAATCTTTCCATTGACAAGTTAGACGGATGATCTCAAGACGGTTAAAGTAGAGGACGATGATCTTATGATTATCAACTCAATCAAACACAGTTGAAAGCCTCCATGGAAAATTTACTTTATTATAACATCTCTCTTATTTTTTCTGATTTTGCACAGGTTCATATCCACTACAATTTCAAGGAAGTCAATCGCGTTGTAGATAAGCTAGCGACACTTGGTCATGACAGTTCCTCAGCCGGAGTAGAAGTACCACATGAAGTCGATACTCTCATCCGCAAGGATGTTATAGGGTGGTGCACCGGTGCACCAATAGATGTATATGATCATGCCTAATTGTTTACCGATGTATTAAAAAAACGGGTTCGGACATAGAGTTGTTCCTCAAGTATAAAATACGGAAAGTTGCCGGGCATACACTTTTTTAGTTCAAAGTTTTGTATAATTCGGTCGAAAATTTATTTTGCTCTATTATTAGTCAAAATATTTGTACTAATGGTTCATACATTTTTATAACTACCTATTTTTATAGTTCTAAACTTTTGTTCGAATCGTTTTAAAACTTGTATACTATTAGTTTTAATATTTTCTAATATTTTTAATTATATTTTCATACACTTTCTTACTTGTACATGTTTGAATCTTTAACATAAAATGTTTGAACTAACGGAACATGTTATTTGAACTAACAATACACAAGTTTTGAACTAATATTAGCAGTTCAAAGTACGTAATATTATTAATATATTTACCAAATATACAATATATTATGAATTAATAGAACAATCTATATGAACTAATATTATAAAAGTTTTGAACTAATAAAATTAGTATTCCATAAACAACTAGTTTAGATCCCGTGTCCTGCACGGGTATTTATAATATATAGGGTTGATTAGGGTGAATAGGCATTTTGTTAATAAGAAAGAACGCATATTAAAAAAATTATTCGTTAATAAAAGTGATTGATATTATAATCTGATTTAAATCATGTAATTGAGAATATAATTTGACCGTAAGGAGGCTGAAATTCTATAAATAAAAGATACAATATAATGAAGATCTAACTTGTTAAGAAAGATAGAAATGCACCGAAATATATAAATCGTTTAAACAAAAGTTAAGCTTATCTTCAATCGATTTTTTTTAAAAAAAATCGGATTACTTTAAAATATTTAATGTTAACAGTTCTTTGAAAAAACGATATTGGATATACATTGGAGATTTGTAACAAATTTAACAATTTCAATCTGAACTGATTTTGGTTGAAATATTGTAAACAATTATTTACTTATTTTAAAAAAAATTGATATAAAAAATGGCAATTTATTAATATATTAAAATTTGGATTCAAAAATAGATAATATTACTTTGGTTTTAAACTAAAAAACTAAAAAATAGATAATATCGGTTTTAAAATAAATACTTTTTTTAACAAAATAAGATTTACGTATAATTTTGAAAGGATGGGCAATTTAGTAATATATTGTTATTTGGCCGAGATACTGAAACCTTAAAGTGTCACATCAGCAATCGGTAGGATATTTTAGTATATAGATATATAGATAATGTATAATCAGAAAAGTGAAAAAAAGAATTTTAAAATATTTATTTGTTAATTAAAAATAACAAATAAAAACTTGAAGAATTCGGTCTTTAAATTTAACAACTTTAATAATTAAGTATCAGTTTAAAATATATATTTTTAGGGAGTGATAATTTAGTAATATATGATAATTTGACTGAAATCCTGAAACCTTAGAGTGTCACGTCAACAATCCTAAAGCTACTTTAGTTATATATAATAGATAATTGATCGAGGAGAGTGTAAAAATATATAAATCGGCCAATACCAACTAACAACTATTAGTATTAAAAAAAATATGAAGGGTGTATATCCGGTTTGATAAAATGGAAGAATTTGTGCAATGAGTTGGAAGAAGGTTCTTAAAAATATGATGTGAATAGAAGTATATGAATAACGTAATAGAGACGACATGAGTTGTAAGGGTGTACTTGGAAGTGAAGAAATATATAAAAATATATAGGTTCTAGAAAAAGAGAGAATGGATTGAATGATTGGACCGAGATTACTACTATTCTTGAATTGGTGTGCAAGTTGTACAAGTTGTATGTTACTTCCTTAAGTCAAGTACACCGCGTCAAACCATTCTGCATTCACTCAGGCACCAGCTACCCAATTCCCACGCTTTTTTTATTTTTTATTTTTAATTATAATAATAAATTAAAATTCATTCATTCACACTCTTTACGTACTGCGTAACACTAAATCTTACCATATATATCCAGAGTTAGTATATACACGTAAGTCATTCAAAGTCGTCTTCATAATCCCATTGCACTTGCAAACAAATATCTACTTTCTTTTCACATTTTATGCTTTGATTTTTATCACTTTCTTATTATCCGATAAATACCCGAATCATGCATACGGTTAAAAACCCGAAAAATCCGGGTGATGGTCTTTCACCCGTCACCCGACCCGATACACCCAAAGTATCTTCAATTTTGTGTATTTAGTCATAAAATTCATGAAGAATGTGACAATTTTATTGTTAATTTACGTTATAATATTATATAGTTTTTTTTATTTATTTCAATGATAGATATTATTGATTTTGAACATACTACTTTTATACTATATGTGGAAAAATACTTTGAAAATACATTATAAATTAACAATATTCATACCTTTTAGCCCTGCGGATAAACCGGGACCACCCGATCACCCGACGGGTGATAGGTGGTTAAACCCGATATAGTTAATGGGTGGGGTGATGAAAGTGATTCATCCACCCATCACCCGAACCATTGACCATATATATATATATGTGGATCGTTGTTAAATTAACAAGCTTAGAACGGAGGTTAAAATTGAATATAATCAAAGTCAAACAAAACTAATTTTCAGAGAATATATTAGTTGAGTTGGTGTGCACATGCATTTGATTCAATTTTGAAGTTAGTAAATGTTGAAAATCATGAAAAAGCTTCTCATATCCCCTACATACTACCAAATATAATTCAACAGCAGTCTAGGTCCCTAGGAGCTAAATTATAGATGAGATTATGCAAGTTATATTATATATCAAATTTTATAGGAATATATACTTAAAGTCACTGTCTATATAAAAAATTTATTCATAACTATTGTATTTGATTTTCAATTTTATAATGAAAATTATAATTTTCAATCTGTTATTCTAGAAACCGTATACATAAAGAAAAAAAATGCATTTAGAATGTTAAAATAACCGTCAGTTAAGTGTCTATTATTTAAATAAATAAAAAATGAGCTGGTCGGTAACGACCAATACCAAACCGCTGGCCCGTTAAGACCGCCGCGAGCTTTTATTTCAATTTTTTCAAACTAGTTCCTCCTAAATATGGCAGCTCTACCCTAACTTTTACCACTCCAATTCCTCACATGCAAATTTAGACATATTAAGAAAAAGAATTATTCTCTGTCGAATAATATATAATGTCATTTTGAATTGGCGGTTTCAAAAAAATCCTAAATATATATTATTCAGATTCAGATTGTTGTATCTTCAAGCATATATTCTGAAACAAGTAAATATTAATTTTTAAAACAGAATAAAAAGTAGTAATACACAATCTGATACGTATATCTGACGTAATTTTTATATTTTCAAAATTTTACGGTTCACCGAATATTAATTATCATCTTCATTTCGTACTCTCCAAGCTCACCCTATAATTAAGAAAAGGTCAAACCCCAAAGCAAAAGTCAAACACTCAAAGCCATCCAAATCCAACTGCACCGGTTCCTTGTATATATACGCAATACAAAACAGCTAAACACAATATTAATACAAAACATCAAAAGAAAGATGATGAAGAGAAGCAGATCAGACGAGCAAGAAATGATGAACGAGAGCCTCGCAACCGTCGCCAACTACCTGATGCTCCTCTCCCGGCCATCACCGGTCACCACCACCACCACCTCTGCCGATACAACACGCGTCTTCGAGTGCAAGACCTGCAACCGTCAATTCCCGTCATTTCAAGCCCTCGGCGGTCACCGCGCCAGCCACAAGAAGCCCAGGCTGTCGGAAGCGGCTCACTCCTCCGACACATCCACCAATTCGAACACTAATTCGTCGCCGGCCAAGCCCAAGACACACGAATGCTCTATCTGCGGCCTTGAATTCGCCATCGGACAAGCCCTTGGAGGACACATGAGGCGTCATAGGACGGTTTATGGTCACGCCTTGCCTCCCTCCACGACACTGTCTCTTTCGCTTTCGTGTCCCGCCACGGCTGTCAAGAAGCCCGTTGCTCAGAGTAACAAGACTACCGCCGGGGCTTTGTGTTTGGATTTGAATTTGACGCCTTTGGAAAATGGATTGGAGAATATTGTTAAATTGCCTCCTATATTTGGCTGATCATCTTCATTTTTTCATTTTCGCTCTTTTTTCTTTGCTTTGTAGATAATACAACATACAGATATTTTTTTCCTTCTTCTTCGATTGTTGTTTTATACATGGTATTTACTTAGAAAATCATATGTTCATTTGTTTGATGTGTATACAGTATACAATACAAATTACTGAATTAGTGACTAATTATAGCGCACTTTATGAGTTTATGTTCATTTAATTTCATAAATTATATGTAAAAAATCATCCAATCCCGTAAAGCTTCCTTGAATTAGTATAACCACCTAGCCCCGTCTGGTATCCATATCTTTATAAAAGATATGCATACCCATATTCATTGCTTGGTATATCAGGGGTATCGATATCAAATGATACCCTGATATCAAATATTGGGCCTTTTGATATACGAATTTTTTTGGAGTTATCGATTTCTTCTTTCTTCCCCTCTCTTCGTTCCTTTCTTCTGCGATTGAAGAACCGATCGAAGTATCTCCCTCTTCGTTCCTTTCTTCTGCGATTGAACCACTGACTGAAGTCTCTCCCTGTCTCTCTTCCTTCCTCCCCTATCTTCGTTCCTTTCTTCTTTCCTTCCCCTCTCTTCGTTCCCTTCTTCTACAATATTGATATGGGGAATGTGCGTTCTTCTGCAATATTGATATGGGGAATGTGCGGTATTTCCTCACAAACCCTAGCTCTCAACCCCGAAACCTATAATGTCGATTGAAAGAGAGATTGTACAGTGCAAGAAGATCGAAACCAGTTTGCTCAATTTGGGAATGTGTGCGATTTTGGGAGACAGGCTTGCTCAATTGACGACCCATATGAAGAATTGGGTCCCAAATCGCTACTACTCATATCCGATACCCATACCGATTGATACTACAACATACAAAATTGGATATGAGATATCAATTTGATACCGATATCTTTGATACTGATATCCGATACCCATACCTGATACCTTTAATTAGGATATCGATACCAAACGACCCCTTAGTAGGAAAAAATTCATTCGTGTTATATGTTGTTCAATTGAGAACGGATACAAGTTAGAACTAATTAGGGCAGTGTATAGCAACATTAAAATCTAAGGAGAAAGCTTGTTAGGCAGGGACGTGAACGCGATACAGATCCGAAAGCCTTGGATCATGGACCATATTTAGCCTGAAATTGATGCAGGAGCATCCAAGGAATCATCACGGGAGTATGGCCAAATTAGAAGAGAAGTTAAGGTAGCACAAGAGTCTCCCGATTCTTGCCCCCATCCTCGTTAACCAGTAGGCTACTGGACTGGACTGGTCGCGGGACAATCTTCCGGTACCTCGACCCGGATAGACGGCTACGACACGTTATAATACACTTGTGCCTCTCTTTAGAAATTTAAAGACAGTGATCTAGTTCGTTCATTTTATTTCACAAGCATAAGACACACTACACTAGTGCACACTCGGTATTAAAAAGTAGCTAAGTGAGTCCTACGAACTCACTTTATCGGTACTAGTCTCCATGTCTCGCGATCTCCCCATCCCCGCTAATGAATCTCACCATCACCTCTTCTTCCAATGCCATTACTCTCTAACTATCTGGAATGCTGTGAAACGCCGGTTCAACATAGCTACTGGGCTTGACTCTATCCACTGTCTTCATTGGTTGGAAAGAAATGCCTTGGGTAAGGGGAGAAGAAGGAGCGCCAAGCTCTTTGCCTTCTCAGCCACGATATATTTTGTTTGGATTGCAAGAAATGGGATGGTCTTCGATGGCAAGAAAGTTCAGGCTAGCACCACCACCAACCTCATCATAAATCATGTCTTCAAGCTGCTCAACAACGCTTACCCTATCCGGGTGTGTGAACAATTGTAATCCTTTGTCTAGTTTTAAGTTTGTCAATGGGTTTACCTTGCATAGCACTGTTCACATAACTGTTGTAAATTTAATTGTTTCTTGCTCACCGAGCTTCTACCTCGGGCAGGTTGTAGTTTGTGTGTTCCCCTGGCAGGACATGTACGTTAATTGCATGCTTGTTTGGGTGTGTGTTCTCTCTAGGACTCCTTTGTAAGCTTTGTTGCGGGACTCATGAGCTACCCATGAACACGAGGAAGGCCTTTACTTCTATGAATTAACCTTTATCTCTCGAAAGGCCTTCCACGAAATCTATTGATATGTGTAGTTAGTTAATAAAAGGTAACGCTGTAATTTGTGACCCAATAGCGCAGCCCGTACAAATATCTGGATCGGGGCCCATCTTATTATATCCTCTCTCTGATCTGACGTCAATCTCTTTCTTTTCTTCTCTTTCTCCGTTCAGCTCCGCTCCTCCCTCCCCCAACTTTAATTCAACCAAAATTTCTTCTCGATCCAGACGGTGTCTATAATATTACTTGCAATTCGAAATAGATTATCGTTCGACTCTCCTTTCTTGTGGTTTGAAGGCATCTCAGACCAGTGGCAGATTTAGGGAATCAAGATCCTCTCCTTATATTACCTACCTAATATTTTCCTAATAAACTAATCTCAAACATTTAGGATAATTAAGGGTCATATCTATATCTATTCTTGTGCTATTAAACCCAAATTTCTCACATCTCTTTCATTTGGTAAAAATAATTAATTTATATATTGATTATAAAATTAAGTAAGATTATTATATAACTTAGCTAAAATAATTTATTATATTTTCACATACAAATTAATACAATGTATAAGTTTTTATCCCTTCAAAAAAAAATGTATAAGTTTTCAATAAATATACCACTATTTTAGGAATCTAAGTTTAAAAAATGTTAATTTTGATTTTTTCATTAAAGTTTAATTTTAAAACTTTCATATTAAATCCAAATTTGAATTTATATGTTGGTTATAAAATTAAGTAAGATTATTATATAACTTAGCTAAAATAATTTATTATATTTTCACATACAAATTAATACAATGTATAAGTTTTTATCCCTTCAAAAAAAATGTATAAGTTTTCATTAAATATACCACTATTTTAGGAATCTAAGTTTAAAAAATGTTAATTTTGATTTTTTCATTAAAGTTTATTTTTAAAACTTTCATATTAAATCCAAATTTGAATTTATATAATCTATAACTTGTTTAAGTTAGTAAAATGCATATAACATAAACTTTCATTAAACGTTTATAGCTTGTGTAAAAAGTAAATGGTTATTATTTTTATAAATTTAATAAAAATATGATAAATGTTTTTACTAACTTAGATTTAGAAAAGTATCGTCATTTTTCGTAAAAGTTTATATGTTGTATAGATTCACGTCAACGATTTTATTACTATTAACTAAGAATTTAGGTTGCTATAATTTATATATAAATTAATAATTACACATATCTATAGTTAAGGGAGCAATCATATATCTATTAAAGGAGCTTCCGTTGCCACGTGTCGCGCCCACGTTTCTCGAAGTCCAAAAAAAAATTAAGAAAAGTATATATCAAATAGATTTAAATAAGTTTATATTTTCTAGACTTAACATTCAACAAATTTTAAATAGATAATTATTTTTAAAAAATATTTAAAATAAAAATCATTTGTAATCGGATTGTTTAAAAACAAAACACTTTTACAAATTCAATTAGTTTTAAAAAATCGTTAAGATTTTGTTATCCATTTGATTTTGATAATGCAAGTCAACTTACTACTTTTAAATCTAATTAGTTTCATAATTTCTAAAAATTGTTAAGATTTTGTTATTCAAATTTAACGTTGCTTCCTAATTACTACTATTATTTTTAATCAAAAATTTAAAATTAAGATTATCCTTTTGAAAATTCAGATTTGAAAACAAAATTATAATGTTATATATATATATATAATGAATTTATTTATATTAACATCAGCCCAAATTATTTTAGATTCAGAATTTAATTCACGTAATAATAAATGTCTCTAACAATTTCTTTAAGAAATAAATATTCACTGATCATTTTATATATAATTAGTCAAACACACAAAAATTTAGATCACAATCTGAATTTTAAAGAAATATAATATTTAAAATCAGAATTGTTTAAAATATTTCTCGGTTTAAATTTAAAATCAAAATTTTTCAAAATCAAAATTCAAAAGTATCATGTATAGTCACACCTCTAAAAAAATAGACACAATGTAATCATTTTATTTTAATTAAGCATTTTTTAATATTTGGTTTTCATTTTTTAACCTTTCTGATTTCTTTATAGTTCGATTATTTTCAAAATATAAAATCCATATATTTCGGATAATCATTTGATTATTTTTTAGAGATTGACAAAAATAGTTAAAATGATTTAATAGTTAAAATGATTTAATAGTTAAAATGATTTGATAACATCTTATTTTAACTATTTTTTGTAAACATCTTATGTTTACAAAAATAGGTAAAATGATTTAATAGTTAAAATTATTTAATTAAGCATTTTGTGAAATCTTTATGCAACTTGCTTATTTATAAAGGCAAAGTTTTTAATATTTTTAATATTTTTTTTTTCTATTTTATACTAGGCATTACTTATTTAACTAGGCATTACTTATTTAAATATATAAATTTTTTTTGAATAAAATACGTTTTTTTAAAAAGGATTTCCCCCCCCTTTTTTATATAATTAATATAATTCCCATATAAATATTAATAATTTATAAATAAAAAAAATAATAGTTTCAAGCCGATATTTTTATATAATTAAGTTATCACAATATATTTATTTTTGAAATATCTCTCCTAAATTATTTAATAGAGCATATTATTTTTATAAGTTACATAGAATTTAAAACTTTATTTATTAGAAGCAAACCCCGCACAAGGTGCGGGTAATATACTAGTTTTATAGTTAAGAGAATGAGATAGAACAAAGATAATTTTAAAGGTTTAATATTAAGAGAATAGATCGTGACCATCGATTTATTTTAAAAGGTTAAAATTTGTTTATTAAGAAGATATTAGGTAGATTATATAAGGAGAGGATCCTGATTCGGATTAGGGGGTAAGGGAGTGGACCGTGCCCCTCCTTTCACGTGTGAAATAGTGTAAAAAAAAAAAAGTTAAAAAAAACACCATCAAAACGACGTCTTTTTTATAAAAAAATAAAGAAAAGCCTCTTAGGTTTTTCTGCTCTCCTCTCCCGCTCCAAGAACACGCCTCTCATCTCCTCATTTTCGACAGCCGCTCCTCGCCGCTGCTCGCCTCCCGCAGTGCCGCTCCTCTGCTCACCCGCCTCGCCTCCGCAGTGCCGCTTCCCTCCTCGCCTCTTCTCGTCGTCTGAGCTCTCAGCTTCATCCCGCCCGCCTCGCCTCCGCAGACCGCAGTGCCGATCCCCTCTTCTCGTCATCCGAGCTCTCAGACTCATCCCGCCGTCACTGCTCCCTTGCTGGACTCTCAACCTGCTGGCTGCTGTAAATCAAGGTTAAGGCTCATTTTTGTTATAAATTTTACTTGTTATTAAATCAATTTGATTGAAAAATTTTCAATTAGTGGTTATTTAGTTGATTAGGTTTGTATTTGTTTATTATATTTAATTTGTTGATTGAATTTAGGTTAAATTTGTTGATTGATTTGAAAAGTTATGTTAAGGTTCTTGAGATTTGTTGATTGAATTGAAAATTAGTCGATGATTAAATTGAAAATTAGTCGATGATTACTTGATTAGGTTAAATTTGTTGATTGAATTGTAAGTTAGGCTAAAGTTATTCATATTTGTTGATTGAATTGAAAATTGGGATGATTACTTGATTAAGCGTTAATTCTTTAAGCAGTTCAGTCCCCCCTTCAAACATTTTCTGGCTCCGCCACTGTCTCAGACGACTGTAAGCTTGACAGTTAGCTTGATCTTCGAAGCTCTTCCGTCATCGGTGATTTTCTAATTTCCGACTTGTTCAATTTCTATATGTATCTTGCGGTCATTTGAGACTGTCAAGACTATTGATGCAAAAATAAGCTTTGATTCAAATTGATGTTAATTTCAGTTTCCGCAACTTCCTTCTTCCAAAGCCATGTCCAGAGAGAGGACTAGAAGGGGTGCATTGCCACCGGGACAAGAGGTTTGGTTTTTCTCCATAACAATCTTTTTTATGTTATGTAATAACTCATCCTTCTCTTCGTTTCGCTTCTGGTGAGGATTCTACAACCTACGCTCGAATGCGGTTTAGATTTTGTCCTGGATCTTATTTTCCATTGCAGAATGTTATAAAGTTGGAGAAAGTTGTAAATGACGGCAACTACTATGGGGCTCAGCAGATGTACAAATCCGTTAGTGCAAGGTATAATCATGATATCGTTGTAATTGTAGGTTTCTTGCATTTCAGCATGTGCACAACATAGCTTTTATTTGATGGCACATGTGTTGCATATATACACTATGGAAGTTCTATAATCACTAGTAGCTTGCTAATTGCTATGCAGACAAGGTAAGACTTCCTTTTTACCTTCCTCTGACATATTCCTACTATAGTAACTTTATTAATCAATGACCGGATGTTAAATGAACCATTTTCATCTACAGAATCTTTTGCAAATGTTATCATACACGTGAGTAGGTGTTAGAAGCACTAGTCTTAAAATCTTGTGTTAATCTTGTATGTGTGTTCTGTACAGTTATGATGGATCTTATTGAGCATAATGCTATCATACAGGTGAGTAGGTGTTAGAAGCACCAGTCTTAAAAATCTTGTGTTAATCTTGTATGGGTGATCTGTACAGCTATGATGGGTCTTATTGAGCATATTGAAGATATTTATACTTGTAATATGGTTGTAATGATAATGTTGTATATGCGTTTTCTTCATTGTACTTCTTTTAGTTGTATGTGAAATTTATGCTGCTAGATGCATTTGAAATAAAATGTTCATAGAAATCCTTGCTGATTTTGGGATTGTTTGTGAATTATGTAACTAAGTAGAGACATCCTTGCTGATTTTTGGTTCTAGGCATTAGTTTTTGAGTGCTTGGCTAGTGGACTACTCTCACAATCTCCCTACCAAACGTTTAGGTATATAGCTGCTGAGAGGTTTGAAGAAGCATTAGAGATCCTCCAGTCAGGGGCCTGCATACAGTTGCTAAATGGACAGGTTATATTTGTTCTGAAATATTTCTTATTTTGAAGCAGAGATGTATGAACACTAGTTGCATCATTCATACATCTAATAGATTGCACTGAGCAAGAAGACTAGAAAACATTGTTGCCAGTTTGAGGTGCTTTGTAACTTGATAATCAAGCTCAAATTCTTTTCAGCATGTTTGCACGCGGTGAAAAGATCTCTAGTTGTTTATTGGAGTCATTTTTCTAACTTATATTTTCACTCTGTTATCTAAGATTATGCTATTGTACGAGCAGGTCACTTGTGGTGCCGAGCTTGCAGCTTTATTTGTAGAGACCCTTGTAAAAGGGAAAGTTCCCTACAGTGGGGAGATAGTAGGTAAGTTCTTTTTTGTGATCCTTCTCTCTCATTTGGATTGAGATAAATCCATATATTTCATTGTTTATCAATTATTGGTTGTGTATCTATCCTTTTGATACTTTTTCCCCTGAAGTCATTCGTGAACCAGACGAATAAGATGAGTTAAGATCCCAATTTTTTTGTGAGGCTTCAGCTGTATATATATTGCAGTCAAGTGTCAATAGTGTGACAGTTTTAGCTCCAAGAAGTTTGACAAAATTCACATTCATTTGCATTTCCTTCTTAATTTCCCTCTTTTTTCAATTTTCTGTAAGCCAATGCCTATGCAAATGCTGCAGTTTGACATATATGTTCAATTGAACTTATAATTTGTAAAAATATATGGATCAAGGCGCTGACAAGTAAAGTATGACAGATCGTATTAGGAAAATCTATGAAGCATTTCCTCGAGTTGGTGTTCCACAACTTCTGGAAGATGACGATGACATGCAGAAGCTCTCTGAAGCTCTGGGTGCAGCTAAAGTACGTGTGGAGGGATGCTCCGCCTTTTTGAAGGCTGCTATCAGGTATAACAACTTGCCAAGTGGCCTACTGCAATAATATCTTACTCTGTAATTTCTTATAACATGTTAACCATGTGAAATTTCATCTTTGTTGGACATTGCTAATATTACTCTCATGAAATTTGTGCCAAGCTATTTCTTTCTATTAACTTGGCAGGTTTACTCATTTATTATTGGTTAAAGATTGCACTTATCTGGCGAAATAATTCTAAGATAGTTTGTTACATTCCATAGGTGGTCTTTTGAGTTTGGGACTGGGGCTCACAAATATGGCTCCCCTGAGCTGCATGAAATGCTTGCAGAATACATATGCTCAGAATCTCCTGAAGTAGTAAGCTCAATACTATTTGTTGTTTCAGCATCATGCACATATTAAATTCTAATTATAAGAATTATAGTGACTTGATTGGTAAAAGAACAATAAATGGGAATAAAAGTAAAAATGCCCAATATTGTTTCATTGGTATGGTAAAATGACGAATAATTTCAGACGAACTGACTGCTCTTTGAAACGACAATGTTCAAGTATACTGTCTAGTGTACAAGTGTGTCCTACTGTATTTCATCTGGAATGATGATAGACTTGATAGTATGTGAAATTGTTCAAGGATATAGGCTAAACTACTACAGTGAATTGGTGCCTTGACCGTTGATATCGTAGTGCATCTCATCTAGAATGATGATAAGGTCTATTTCAATTCACACTTCATCAAATTGTGTCAACAAGGGTTTCTGTGGTATAGAATTGTTTCTAGATGATTACCTAATAGCTTAAGGTTTTATAAAAACTAATTTTTCGTGTTAATGATACTCTTGTGTGCTCCTTATCTTTATGCTCACGGTCTTCAAAACTTCAACATGAGCATTGTTCTTATGACCCATCTACTGTAAATTGCTTTAATAACAATAATCTACTACTAAATATGGGAATGTTGATTCACACTCACTGTTAACTAATGATGTGACTGCCGTTGTGCAGGGTGATTGGGAAATTTAATTTCCACTATGAGCATAAATATGAATTTACTGTTGCTCTAATGCCAACATATAACAAGAAGCCGACATGCCGTGTCAATATCTTGCTTAATTATAAAGCCCAACTCTTTCCTTTGACTAAAGGACAGAAGGATTTATGCTCAACTTTCTTTATTTGGACATTTTGATCTTTAGAAAGAGCAAATCAGACCTGAACAAAATGTGAAGTGGACTAATCTGAAACTAATACTATCCTTTGTAGGATATGGCCAAAGGTTCATATCACTTTGTTCGTGGTAAGAGTCCAGAGAAATTTGCTTTGACATTAGTCAACTTCATGGCTCAAGTAAGTAAGAACACACTTTTCTTTGCTTAGCTATTGATCATTAATTACAAAGGCTTATGTTTTTTCTTGTTATTCATGCTGTTAGTATACAAGTTGTATAAATTTGGGGTGCGTTATGTACCGCATTTTCCTATAGATATTCTGTAGTGCTTACAGTTCCATATATGAATTATGCAGTGTTACCCTGGTGAAGATGACTTGGCCATTGCAAGGGCAGTATTAATGTACTTGTCCCGATCATTTTGCTCTGTCGGTGACAGAGTCTAGCAGTAGAGACTCTTGTGACCGGGCTTCTTATTATAACAAATTTAGCATGCCACTGTATGGAATTTTCCAGTGTCTTGTATTTCGCTTTCAGGTATTTATCACTTGGTAACATGAGAGATGCTAACTATCTCATGGATGAAGTCAAAAAGCTTTTGGAGTCTAAGGATCTTGAATTTCCAGAATCAGATTTGATCCAGTTCATTATTTATCTTCTGCCAACGTGAGTCGAATTGCTATTATTCCACATATGTATTTTTTCCCGGTATATTGTAATGTTAGAGTTGATCTATAATGATGTTCGTACTATGTCAACAATCAACCGAGCAAAGATTTGAAAAACAAAGCTTAAAATGGACAAATGGTGTTGTATACTACTACCTTGCAAACCCAAGCACCTCTCAAGTATAATCCTGATTTCTTGTACTTTCATTTCTCTATCACTTCTTAGTGTGAGTACTTGTCCCCATTCCAAACTGATGTTGTATACTACCTTGCAAACCCAAGCACCTCTCAAGTATAATACTGATTTCTTGTACTTCCATTTCTCTATCACTTCTTAGTTTGAGTACTTGTCACCCATTCCAACCCCATATTTATAAAGGATCATGAGGTTTGGGTAAGGAAAGTCTTCTAGGATCTGGATATCTCTTGCAAGTGGAAGGTTTAAAAAGAAAAAGGATAGGAAATCCAACTTAAAGCCTTCCTTGTAAGTGTACATCTAGATTTTAGAGACTTTATTCATCCGATCAAATCTATGTTTTCCAAGTTTGAAAACGTTAATGGTTTCCTGAATCTGTATAAAGTCTCCCACCAGCTCTTTTTTATTTTTTTCCTTCCCTGTTCCTTGTATTTAATTTGCTGACAGTGAAGTTTTTCAATTCCTGTAAGGATTAACTGGAAATCTGCTTTTACTTCTTTGTTTGCAGCTTAGAGAGGGACGCTTTGCCTCTTTTCAGAATGTTGAGGCAGTGTTACAAGTCTAGCATTGATAAGGATTCTGCATTAAATGAGGTGAGTTGCCATGGTAAATTTGTTAAGATCTGATTTCATTCTAGTTTTTAATATTCTGAGACTATCCTTGAATGTTCATTGAGATCGAATCATCCTTCTCCTTGTGTCAAGTTATGAAGCTTTTGATATGCTGATAAATTAATCTGCTTTGTTTCGTTTATTGCAAACAAAAATTAGCAAAATGTGATTCAATGATGTGCTGCAGTTGCTTGATGAGATAGCTGAAAGGTACTATGGTGTTCAACGAAAAAACCCCTTGCAAGGGATGTTTGGAGACATTTTTGGCGTGAGTGTCAATAAATTTTTTCTTTGATTGAGCTCACTCTTTTGGTTTCTGTTATTCTGACTTGAACTCAATCCTGCAGATGATGGGAGGAATGTGACCGTGTACTCTACTTGTGGCATCAACCAAATGCGTTGAGAACACTATTTGCTTGCTTATCAGTTTAGAGTGAAGAGAATAAAGTTAATTCAATTGCAATATGCATGAGAAGTAAAAGCTGTATCAGATTGTTGCTAAAATAGTGTTATTGAAAGACTATGACTGAAATTTTGACGTATCTTTTGTTGAAGGTGTTACAATTGATAGTGTATGTTTTCCCCCTTAATTGTTGTAGGGATTTGTTATTAAGCTTTGAACCTTATAATCCTTTTGTTTTACATCTGCTTGACTTTCATGATATAACGTTTTGGTCACCCCACATATTTGTATTGAACTTTTGTGGTTACTTGTCAAAGGCTTTTCTGTGGATGTTTCCGAAAATTTCATCTTTTCTCACAGCGAAACTGTGTGTTTACATTGATTTTCAGCAGATGCACTCAGTTCTGGTATAGACTTCATAGTGTTTGAAGGTAAGTTTTCCATTTTGGTATCCAAAGTCGTATTACCATCTCAAGTGGGTGCAGAAATATATCTTACTTTCTAGATAATTTGTGACTTTTTAGCTCTATTTTGATTGCCTTTTTCATGAATAAGGGATAGGTCTCTTTCTTTCCAAAACCCTTTTCTTTGTGTCGTCACTAAAGTAGTATTTAGGTAAACACGCAACTTGTTTCCCGTTCACAAAATTCTTCCGCATGCATTTGATTTATGTGTATTAATAGTGTTTGGAGGCTGCTATGTGGTGTGTGTTGAAGTCACTGCTATTTCATATTATATATATATATATATATATATATATATATATATATATTGATTGATGTAGAACCTTTTTTAGAGTAGAGAGCAGGGAGTAGGAACATCTATTGTTCAACTAAACTTAAAATTGTTCAATCATATACAAAATTGTCCAATTGTTCAACGATAAATAGTGTCCAAAAATAGATTTGTGTTTTGATCGATTACAAATATAGTTAATTGGTCATATAAATTAACAATTTTAAATGTAATTGAACAATTGATCATATAGTTGAACAATTTTGAATATAACTGAACAAATGATATATTTGAACAAATATACACGTTATATTTGAACAATTGGACATATAAATTAACACTTGTAGAATTGGTCAACCATATAGTTGAACAATTTTGAATATAGTTGAACAATTGATATATTTGAACAAATTATCAATATGTGATGTATTTTGTTTTATACATGTGCATGTGCACTTCTCCATTGACATTTATGTATGCCAGATGTGTAGTTGTGTAAGACTAGGTCAATTTGGGAGACACTTTATGTAGGCCGCTTGTGAGAGTTTATCAAGCTTATAAATTACGCGTTACCGTTTTTATCAGAAAGTCCATCCATTATATCAATTACGAATAGCACTTATTATCATAATAAGCATATACTCTCATATTATATTGAATAGGGAGTGCATATATATTATAAAGAGGTCTTACAGTGAAAAGTAATAATTGTTCAAATATAACATGCATTTGTTCAACCAAGTGTTATTATTATATAAAGAGGTCTTATTATTATCATAATAAGCATATACTCTCATATTATATTAAATAGCAAGCGTGTATATATATATATATATATATATATATATATATATATAAAAAAAAAAAAAAAAAAAAAAAAAATATATATATATATATATATATATATATACCCGTAAGCGCGCGTATATATATACGCGCGTTGCGATGGACAAGGCGTTGTCACATGATGTTAGACTTGATTTTTCCCTTTCAAAACCAGGAAGAACAAAAAAGATGCTACCGACCATCCATCATCGTGACAGTAACCTGGTTAATTGAATAAGAAGACTCATCCTTTTGACTAGGATGTGACTCTGTTCCACTTGAAGTGGCCGTAGGTCTCCATTCCAAGTAAAATCCTGGGAGTTTTGGTCGAGGCAAACTTGCATTTTCAGTACTTAGCAACAAAACCACTGATGACATGGTTGGCCTCTCCTTTGGTTGCGCCTGCACACATAGAAGCCCAATTTGAAGGCATTTGAGCGCCTCATGTTTTACACATGAATCTTCTATTGATGGATCTATCAATCCCATTCCATCTCCATCTTCCCACATCTTCCATGCCTGAATAACGCCATACACGAGTTATTATTACAATAGGTATGTAGTTATTTGAACGAGATTTGCGTGCTTACGTATCCTAGAAGGTTGAGTTCTTGATGCAAGTTACAAAATTCTCGGTTTTTCTTCCCGACCACTATCTCCAACACGAGCACTCCAAAGCTGAAGACGTCGGACTTCATTGAGAAAAGCCATCCATTGCGTACTCGGGAGACATATAACCGCTGTTGTGCATGCAACAAGGATATCAGCTATGTGACTCATTATCAAATTTGGTTGGGAGGTTTGTGGTTATGAGTTGACTTACTATGTTCCAACTACTCTCCTTGTATTATTTGCATCCGTTTCATCTCCCTTGAAAATCCTTGCCATGCCAAAATCCGATATCTTTGGGTTCAGGTCGTCGTCCAACAAGATATTGCTTGCTTTTAGGTCTCTGTGTATTATCCTAAGCCTCGAGTCATGGTGAAGATATAGAAGCCCTCTAGCAATGCCGCTTATGATGTTGAACCGCTTTCTCCAGTCCAGTAACAAACGCCTTTCTCTATCTACATATTGCAAGTTTGTTTGATATAAAATAATAGAAAGTCTACATAGATCAAGTGTTAAGCGCCATGTGGAGAACTTACGAAACAATACATAATCGAGGCTTCGATTGCGCAAGTACTCATAAATGAGCACCTTCTCATCTCTATCGTTAGAGTAGCCAAGCAGTCGGACAAGGTTTCTGTGCTGAAGTTTGGCGATCAAATTAACCTCGTTCTTGAACTCTTCCGCTCCTTGTCCGGATTCTTTCGATAGCCTCTTAACGGCTATTTCTTCCCCTTCATTCAACACACCCTGCAGATATATACATATCGATCAAACAAACGAACAAACAAACGAACAAACAAACAAATATATATATATATTTGAAATCAGCTCCATCCAAGAGCTCAATCAATCTAGACAAGTTTATTATATACCTTAAAAACGCAACCAAAACCACCTTCTCCAATCTTGTTTTCATTGGCAAAGTCATTGGTGGCTGTCACAATGACATCAAATTCATAGAACGGAAGCTCTAAGTCGTCTGGACCACTGTTGTGAGCCGACAACTCCCTCTTGTTCGAAATAGTTGTCGCGGTAGGTCTTGATACTGCTGCATCTGCAGTCTTGGTACGTTTTGCCTTCTTCCATGCAAGATAAGATGCAATTGCTACTACAAACGTGACAACTGCAACCAAGACGCTAAGGCCAATTTCGAGTTTCTTGGTCTTGGAGTTTGTAGTTCCTACAAAATTCAGTTTAGATTAGTTTAGTTGTCAACTTTTTTACTAATTAGTCTTGTTTGTAATTTAAAGGACGTACCTAGATCAGCAGCAGCGAGACGAATAAACAAATCTTGACCGCCATCCTTGAAATTCGTCATATCCAACAAGTCTCCCGTCCACATAACGCAACCACTCCCTTCTCCATTCAACACTTGCGCATTTGAATACGCCGTACAATTGCAATTCCTCTTGCACATCATCCGACACTCATCCAAGTTCTTTCCCCTATCCACCGTAGCGTTACCACTCATCGGCAACTTCATGTTCCTTAATGCCACAAATCCATCACTCCCACACTCCAACTTCGTTCTCCTAACACACCCTTTGGAGCCGTCTCGTAGGCCCCACTCCCGAGGGTCCCTTGGGTCAAACCCCTGGGGGCAATTACAATTGGAGGAGTCGCACACTCCGTAGGTCCCACAATACATGTAGTCGTCACATGGGTCGTGCGGGAAGTGCCAATATGGGTTCCACTCTTTTGCATCCGACATCCAAGTGTACCTGTATAAGACCCCGTCTGAGTCGACGGTGAGTCAGGACTTGATGGACATGTCCAAGAGGATAAACATGTAGTAAATCTCGTCAGGGGTATCGGGCAAAGTGTAGTTTATCTGAGTGCTAGGCTTCATTGCCGGCACCCCGCTCAACCCCAACCCCACCAATGGCCCGGCTCGATATATCTTTTGAGTGTCCCCTTGTAGTAGGAATATTTCTGGGTCTCCGGTGAGGATTAGCTTGAGCGAGAAATTGCCTGGTGTTGGATCACTTTGGCTCTTCCATGAAACTAGACGTCGGTTCAGACCTGAATATAATAGTTTACAACATTGTCTATTCAATTATCATTTATATACGATTATTTAGCGTTGGCTTCAACTTTTCACAACTTGGAGTATTTTTCGGCCTTGTTTGATATCATATAAGTTCATTTATATATATATAAAACAAGCTCGGACCGTGACCATTCCAAACTGAAGCTAATTCAACCGAAAACCTAATGAAAGTATTGGGTAAGCGTTCGTGGATAGGATTATGTATATATATAGAGAGACACTGCAGTTGGTTGATATGAAAAATTACCTGACTTTTTGTCCCATCCAAGTTTTTGACTGGGAAAGAGAGTATCAGCAGGATAATCAAAGCTCTGCCACAAGTAATCCTCCTCATTATCATTAGTGGCCTCCCGGAGCACCAAATTGCCGGTATCCAGGAGCTGCAACACAGGTTTGATTGCGAGGGAAGCATTGTTAGAAAACCAAATCTGGACGCCATGTTCCGTTATCCCAACTTGACCGTTGTTTAAGAACTTGAGAAGAACAGAGGAGGAGCTGTTAGCAGGAGCGTCACGGTTTGCAACCCACACAACAGTCAGCGGTAGATCGTAATACCATATTCCTAGGTATAATTTGTCTGCTTGGCCTCCGGCTGGGGTGAAGAACCCTAATTCGTATTTCTGCCCCGACGAAATCAGCGTTTGGCTCGAGTTTAGCGTTTCAATTGCAGTAAGGGTATCGGAGGCGAAGGAGCAAACAGAGATGTAGAGTATTATTATGACTCTTTGAATCGCTTTTGACATAGCTAATCCAAGGTTGCTATCGGTCATTTTGTTGTTGGTGGATTCAATTCAACTGGATTGGTATGAATAAGGGAATTGGGAATTATTATTTGTAGATCGTCGTTCAAATTTTGTTCGACGACAACGAAAAGTCATGTATCTAGACGCACAGTGCATTCAAATATGGTGGTTACCTTTCATAAATTAAATAAAAATGGTGGTTTGAATAACTGTTGTAGTT
The DNA here is from genome assembly GCA_002319775.1 of Fagopyrum tataricum. Taxonomy (NCBI): domain Eukaryota; kingdom Viridiplantae; phylum Streptophyta; class Magnoliopsida; order Caryophyllales; family Polygonaceae; genus Fagopyrum; species Fagopyrum tataricum. Next base: position 26,202,576 of record CM008285.1, read on the forward strand.
TGAACTAGTTTACACAAAATCACCTGTTAAATTTTATTCTCTGCAATATCGCCAACCAAAACGAGAAAAAAAAAAAAACTATTTTAAATTGCTTCGGAAAATCTGAGGTACAAAACCATTGCCAATACCAAGACTTTTGCTGAAGTGGAGGGAGGTAATTAAGTAGTTGTAGTCAAGTGTCAATTGCACTTTGACAAAATTCTCATTCATTCTTAATTTTGTCTCCTTTTCAATTTGGTGTAAGCCAATGCATATGCAAATGCTGCAATTCTAAGATGTTGATGTCATCTTTGGTTTATGAAGATGAAAATTTTCATAACCAGTAAGACCATGTGCAATAGAGAGCCCGGGGTTACTATTTTTTTCCTGCTACATCGTCAAGATTCTTGCCACGCCAGCTTAGTAGTCACATCTTAGCTCCTATTTTTAACTTTTTTGTTTTCTATTTATTTTCAATAATTAATAAATTGTATATTTATAAATCATTTTATTATTACAAAAATATTATTAATAATATTATAAATAAATATTAGACATAAAAATTAAAATGTAGATATTTTTAATATTAATATAATTAAAATTTTACATGACAAACAACTTAATAAAAAGAAACACAATTTAAATAACAACGAATATAACAAAAATAACATACTAAAAAAACTCAAAACAACAAAAATATATAAAATAAAGAACGAGAACAGAAAAAACATTGGACCCATGACTGAGTTGTCATTTCATGCTCGATTATTGTGTTTTTTTAGATTCGAAATTCAAATACAATGTCAGATGTCATTTATTGTGTATAGTGGATCCATGATTGAGTTGTCATTTCATGTTCGATTATTGTGTTTTTTAGATTTGAAATTCAAATGCAATATCATATGTCATTTATTGTGTATAGTGGATTCGTGACTGAGTTGCCATTTCACGCTCGATTTTTGTGTATAAAGAGACCCGTGATGGAGTTGTCAATTCATGGCTCGGTTATTGTGTAAATGAGACATATGTTCATTTCTACATTCTATAATTGGTTGAAAGAGCAAAATACTATCACACCAATACTTCATTTTCTACTCTCATCTCATTCAACAAACCCAACTTCACTCTTTCTCTGTTGTTCACTACAATGGATCATAACAGAAATCCTCTTCCAATTCCTTTGTTTTTCCATCAAAACCCACAATACATGAGTTATCCGCAACACCCTCAAACTCAAAACCCACTGATGCAGGATCATCTAGCAGTTTTACTTCATTTTCTTCCACAATTGATCACCTAAGAAAGAGAAGAAGAATTACCAAAGAAGAAGACCGAAACCACGATCTAGATGAGGAAGAAGTAAATGAATGGAGTAGCCAAGACGTGGAAAGAAACGTGGAGGAGATCATGGCCAGAGATCCACGAGAGAGAGATCGAGATCCACGAGAGAGACATGAAAAGGATGGACATTGGGCTGCTATGGAAGAAAGAAGATTTCGGGCTAATTTAAGTGGCTGAATTAGACCTGGTTTGCTTATAATTTTTCAGCCCATATTTTAGACTCTTTTAAATAATTGGGCTTGTTTTTATTTATTTGTTTTGGGCCTTTAGACTTGTTAGTTCAGCCCTCTAGATGATCTTATATCTTAAAGATTGATCATATCTTTTAGTTACAAGATCATATCTCTTAAAGATTTGATCTTATTTTTTAGTTAGAAGATCATATCTCCTAAAGATTTGATCTTATTTTATCATATCTTTTCTTTTTAATTAGTTTTGGCTTGATATTAGATCCAACCCATAGCACGGAGGATCTTGATTTGGACGTCCCCCTCAGCCTATAAAAGGCCATGTTGGACGTGTATTTTGAGGCACCCTTGAATGAAATTAAACACAATACTTTTTAGTAATTTTCTCTCTTATCTCCTTAGTCTTCTCGTGGAATCGAGACAAACACAGAGCGAGTGGAATCTCGTTCGCCCAACAACTTGGACTGTTTTGAGTTGTGTCACTTGGATTGACAAGTTGGTGCTCTTAATCATCTCTAGGTGACTTCTCGTGCTCTAGGGACAATCGCTCCCTTTTGTGTGAGATTATAGCGGAAAGGCTTCTTCAATCATTCTGTGTTGTGTGTTAGGGCCTTAGTTTCCCTAGTGTGCTCACGGTTGCTTCAAGGGCTCGACCAGATCTATCCTTTTACCAATCCTTCACAATCATTGGATCATTCATTCATCTTTTTATTTCAAGTTTCCATCGTCTTTCCTTTTTCTATCCTAAGTTCTGATGTTGAAAGATCGGGCAACCTCACGGCTGACCCTGTATCAAACTGGTACTAGAGCAAAGGTTCATCAACACCACTTCATCCACACTTCGTATCCACAAAAACAAAAAACAATCAAGCTTTCAAGATCCGTCAAGAAAGTTCTACACAAAAAGAGTCACCGGAGCAGGATCCGTAACGGCTAGTTCTACTATTCTCGTTATTTTCTACATTTTTCAATTCCGCATTCAATTTCTTGAAAAAAAGGATTCTTTTTGGCCTATTGTCAAATTTTCATACACTTTTTTCAAAAGATTCGATCTTTTTCTCGTATTGATCAGAATCTAACCCACCCCACCACAAAACCTTCCCACCGCCCTATACCCGCCGCTTGGCCTCACCGGTGCCGCCGTCCAACGGCTGCAGCCTACGCCGCCACCCCCAACCCGAGGCTTCGGCCTCCACACCCCGCCGCCGCCCACGCCTACCGTCCATGTGCCGCCGCCTCCCGAGGCTTCGGCCTCAATAACCGCGGCCTCTGCCGTCGCCGCTCCCACGCCGTTCCCACGTCGTAGCCCTCAAACGTTTTCGGCCTTCACGGTTCATCTTGAACCGGCCGCCCGCCACCACCAACCGTACCACCACCCCACGCCGCCGCCGCCCTTGAGCCATCCTCGAAGCTCTCGGCCGCCGCCCTCCTAACCCTAGTAGGGTTTGTTTGTTAGTACTAGTTTCGCAAGTTCGTAGTTAAAAAAAAAAGGAAAAGGCTAAAGGCCTTCGTCAAAACAAAAAGACGTAATTGCGAGCTAAGTATCTCAGTTTCTGGCTTTCTGCGGTTGTTTCATTTGTTCATATTATTTGCTGGTTGGTTCCCCCTGGAGCTCAATTGTTATATCTATAATCGCTTGAGGCATATTTACTACATCCCTGGGAACCCTACAGAGCATTGTTATTATCCTTTTGTTTCCCTTGACATTTTCGCTTTGTCCCTGGGAGTTTCCTGCATCCCTGTAGGGCAACATTCAAAACCCTTTTCCCTTTTTCTTATCTTTTCCCTTTTCCCCTTTTGATTTTGTATATTAGTTTTTATAAGGCCTCAATTTGTCTTTTTCTTTGAGATTATTGATTTATTGGTTGAGAAAATTGCAGGCGAGTCTAGTTTTGCTTTTTCTAGCTAGCACCACTCAAAAGGCCATTTTCCTTTGAGATCTGAGTCGTTCACCTTATTTTCTGCCTGAACGCATTAACTTGTTGTTGCTTAAGACATCTTTCTTGTAGATTCACAATGATCCTCGCAAACCGGCTAAGAGGAGTTGCGAAGATTACGAGATAGGTTACTGAGCGATACACTTGAAGAGGATAGCTTAGGAGATTTCTCTTTAACTAACCTTAACGAGTTTGCTTGTTTTGAGTCATGTCTACTTCTAGAAGGGAGAAAGAGAACCGGATACCCGACGCTCCACGAGCTATGGACGTCGAGCTATGCTAGCCCGCATCATGGAGAGGCTATTATTTGTAGAGGCACGTGGTGAGAGGACGCCACTAAAGAACGATCCACCACCCCAACCACCGGCCCATCAACCACTGCCACTTCGGGTCAACCCCGGAGTTATGCCACCTAGGCGATTCTTACGGAGAGAACTGGACTATAATGATGAGAATCCCATACTAGAGACTGAGGTGTATTCTTAAGCTAAGGTAAAGATACCACCTTTTGAAGGGAAGTGTGATGCTGATGTGTACCTTATTTGGGAGGCTAAAGTAGAACAAATCTGGGGCTGTCATAACGTTTCAGACATTAAGAAGGTACAATACGCTGCCCTTGAATTTACTGGTTATGCTTTAATGTGGTGGAATAACTTGTTGAAGGAAAGAAGACGAGCTTTAGACACGGATATCAGCATGTGGGAACAGATGAAGGCTATCATGAGAGCCCGATTCGTTCCACCATATCATGGGAGAGACCTGCGCTAGCGACTGGAGAACCTTAAGCAAGGTTCTATGAGCGCAAAAGAGGTTTATGCAGCCATGGAGATGGCTATAGTTCGAGTCGATGTACAAGAAGATGAGGAAGCTACTATGGCTCGCTATCTTAGGATATTACATCCTTACTTAGCTCATGAGATAGAATTGTATGCTTATTCTAAACTGACAGATTTACTACATATCGCTGTGAGAGATGAAAAGAAGCTGAAGATACGAAGTCAAGATAGGAGATCTCCCAACACCACGTGGAGAAGTGCCGGCCGAGACTATGGCCGAGATCCCAACAGCACCGGCCGAGATTCTGGCAATACCGGCCGAGATATTGGAAATAGTGATGTCAAGACCCCGACCCCGCCCGTAGCTGCTTCTACATCGGGAAAGACTACTACCTCGACACCGCAAGGAAGTGGTTCTAGTTCCTCTACAAGAGCTAGAGATATCACTTGTTTTAAGTGTCAAGGACGAGGTCACATGGCGAGAGAAAGTCCCAACAAAAGGACATTATTCATTAATGAAAAAGGATACTATGAGTCGGACTCCGAGCTGAGGCGGAAGAAGAAGAAAGATCGGTCTTACTAGATGAAAAGGATGAAGAGGAAGAGGACAAGCTGGAAGAGACATTTGTTTCTGGATTATGCCTTCATTCGAATAAGATCGTTCTTGACCCTTGTATAACCTTGAGTACTTTAGAGAAAATGTTTCCCATGATATTTCTATTGATACGCATGATCTAAATATACCTGCTGAAATTTCTAGTCATGATAAGGAGATATCTAAGTGCTTACATGTTAATACCATTGCTGAGCTATCTACACCATCATCTATGTGTTTAAATGATGTAATACCACCAACTATGAACGCTGAAATTGTAGGGAATATTGCTGAATTTAATTCACATATGTTAGTCCTTGTTGATGCAAGTTATTCATGTAATGATCTTATTAAGCATCCATCTAAATTTGAGACATGGAAGGCCATGACTGAGGCCAAACAGGAGGTCGTACCCCACGGCTCATAGGGAGAAGAATTAACGTGTATTATATGTGCCCCTCACCTTGTTTTTAATGCTGATTTGATTGACTGTTTTATGATTATGAGAGCTTTAAGTATCATACCTTCTCTAAACGAGGATAATCAAAGAGAGAACTTGTTCCATACACGCTATTTGGTTCAAGGAAGGGTATGTAATATGATCATTGATAGTGGGAGTTGCAGTAATCTAGTAAGCACGAAAGATGTCAGTAAGCTGCAGCTGAATTCTATTCAGCATCCACGACCTTATAAGTTCGGATGGATGAACGAATGTGGAGAAATCAAGATCAATCGACAGTCCCATATCACGCTGAAGATTGGAGCCTATGAGGACACAATCCTATGTGATATTGCACCCATGCATGCATGTCACATCTTGCTTGGAAGACCATGGGAGTATGATAAAGATGTAAACCATAGAGGAAAAACTAATCGCTATTGTTTTACTTTTCAGGGTAAAGATTTCATACTAAAGCCTATGACTCCCACGGAGGTTACTGAGTACTATGATAAAAAGAAAAACAAAGTAGAGGAGGCCAGGAAGAAGACGTTGGTCATCACCAATACGGTTTCTCACAAAAATTCAGATTCTGAGCCTTATACATGTCCCATTTATAGCTATGTATACAACGAGATCTGGTCTTCTATATGAAACATGGGACTATTGGAGAGTTTCGATGAGTTACTTTATGGCATTCGCAAGTCCTTATCTATCTATCATTAGGCTCATTTCGCTAATGAGTATCCACATTTGGACATTGTCACATACTTTGAGGAATTTAAGTTGAAAGTGACTGTAGAGGTCGAACTAACCACACGGAAACCCACTCCATATCAATTCAATGCCAGTCACATGGAGTTTTTCTCATCTCTTCGAGATAAGACCTTGAGACTTATTGATGTTAAGTTCGTACCTAACACTGATGGATGTTGTACTTTGACTGTTTATGTAGGTACCAATGAATGGATAGAAGGAGAGGAGCAATCAAGTCAGGAAGAAAGTGCATCCCAGCAGGATCTAGATAGTCACGCTCCAGAGCTAGAAGAAGTACCCAACAAGGACGTTGATGTAACGACCCGAGTTTTTAATAACTCAAGACGTCACTAGGCTAGGGACCACACAGTGGGTCCCATCAGTTAGCCTGACAACAACTTCACAATTAGGACCTTGCAACAAGAAGCACGATAAAATAAAGAAAACATCCAACCTGTCATATAGAAAACATTTACATGAAACAACCATGCATGTAGTTAGTATTATCCCAAAACGACACTTTAAAACATGATAGCTAAACAATTGTCTTGAAACATCAGCCTGAAAACAACACCTTTACACAGTTGCACACAAGCAACAAAAGACTCGCTTGCAAGCGATTAGTTTCAAAAGAATTTCAACCAAACCTTGGGTTAACACTTCCCCGACTTTCCACATCCTACAACTGACGTCCTTGCAGTGTTCCTATGATCAACATTACCTAAAATGAATCGGTTTAAAACCGTTAGCCACCGATCATAATCTATCTACGAGAGCATCCTAGGAAAGTAAATAACATATCAAATTCATATCTCAATATCACATTGTCATATAATGACGTAATCACACAATCACATAATACATAATCACATTATCATATCAAATTTCATTTCCCTATATTTTCGGTTATAATCAATAAACTACTGATAACATATTAGGTCTTTAATGAGAAAATGTCTCCTAAGATTAACTTACTAATATATCCTTTCATGGAACATTACTCAATAAAACAGTTAAGAAACCTTTATAAGAGTGGACTCTAAGTAATAAAGAGCTGCCATTATAGCCAAGCTCTTTACATAACAAGCCGCCTTACCGGCCGGACTTTCAAATAACAAGCTGCCTTGCGGGCCGAGCTTATAAATAACAAGCCGCCTTGTGGGCCGGGCTTTGAAATAACAAGCCGCCATAAAAGCCGGGCTTTGACATAATAAGCCGCAATATAAGCCGGGCTTTGAAATAATAAACCGCCATATAAGTCGGGCTTTGAAATAATAAGCCGCCATATAAGCCGGGCTTTTAACATTAATAGTTGTGAGCTATCTTAAAATCACTTTACCAATATACCATATTTACTAACTCATGCATGCTCATCATTATAACATTTCCATTTCACCCTATTAACCTGTTATCATACTCATTAGAGGTGTCAAACGGGGCCAACGGGTCGGGTTTGGGTCGGGTCCTAACAAGCCCGGGTTGAAACGGGTTGGGTTAAAAAAGGCTTGGTTGTTAATTGGGTTGTTTCGGGTCGGGTTGGTTTCGGTCGGATATCGTTTGTTCGGGTTTAAACGGGTTACCGGGCAGTATCGGTTCCCGGGTCATAACGGGACGGGTCGGAATCGGGTCGGTCATAACAGGCACGGGTTGAAACGGGTCAGGTTAAAACAAGCTCTCATTTTTATCGGTTTGTTTCGGGTCGGGCCGGTTTGGGTCGGGTATTAATTATTCGGGTTAATACGGGTCAATCGAGTTGCAGTCGGGTCATTTTTATGTTTGGGTTGGGTCGAAACCAGATCGGTTTGCGTAACATCTTGATTCCAGTCAAATTATGTTCGGGTTCGGTCGAAACCGGATCGGGTTGCCTAACATCTTGATTCAGGTCAATTTATGTTCGGGTTTGTGTAATTTATTCTAAAATTTATACGAAGATATTAATTTGATAAAAGATGAAATAAAAGTTGTGTTGTTTAATTGTTTTAGACTTTTGAATTGTTTTGATGGTGTATTAGTGTGCATTTTATTTATAAAAATGTAATAGTAAATCAAAGACATGCGTAATAAATAATAATAACAATAATGCTTTGCCGAATCGGATAATAATCCGTGGAATTCAGTCGATCTATTTGATTCATATTCGAAAATATGATATCTAAAAACAACTTTAGTCGGATCGGATAATTATCCACATAAATGTTTGATCGGAATGATTTTAACCCGATTTGTTTGATTGAATATGAATTTAACCGGATATGAATATCTGACTGATCCGTTTGATCAAAATATCTAATCTGACCGACTAATCAATCCATTTGATCCATTATATCCATATATGCTTTTTCTATTTTGTTTGCTATAAAATGTAAAATAAAATCTATCATCTTTTGTTGAATCGGATAATAATCCGTGGAATTTGGTCGATCTATTTGATCCATATTAAAAAATATGGTACCTAAAAACTACTTTACTCGGATTGGGTAATTATCCACATAGATGTTTAATCAATTGATCGGAATGTTTTTAGCCCGATATGTTTGATTGTATATGAATATAACCGGATATGGATATCCGACTGATCCGCTTGATCAAAATATCTAACCTGACCGACTAATCAATCCATTTGATCCATATATGCTTTTTCTATTTTGTTTGTTTTTAAATGTAAAATAAAATCTATCATCTTTTGTTGAATCGGATAATAATCCATGGAATTCTGTCGATCTATTTGATCCATATTCAAAAATATGGTACCTAAAAACGACTTTAGTTGGATTGGGTAATTACCCACATAGATGTTTAATCAATTGATCGGAATGTTTTTAGCCCGACCCGTTTGATTGCATATGAATATAACCGGATATGGATATCCGACTGATCCCGCTTGATCAAAATATCTAACCTGACCGACTAATCAATCCATTTGATCCATATATGCTTTTCCTATTTTGTTTGTTATAAAATGTAAAATAAAATCTATCATCTTTTGCCGAATCGGATAATAATTTGTGGAATACGGTTGATCTATTTGATCCATATTCTAAATATGGTATCTAAAAACGACTTTAGTGGGATCGGGGTAATTTTCCACATAGATGTTTAATCAATTGATCGGAATGGTTTTAGCCTGATCTGTTTGATTGTATATGAATATAACCGGATATGGATATCCGACTGATCCGCTTGATCAAAATATCTAACCTGACCGACTATTCAATCCATTTGATCCATATATGCTTTTCCTATTTTGTTTGTTATAAAATGTAAAATAAAATCTATCATCTTTTGCCGAATCGGATAATAATTTGTGGAATACAGTTGATCTATTTGATCCATATTCTAAATATGGTATCCAAAAACGACTTTAGTCAGATCGGGTAATTATCCACTGAGATGTTTAATCAATTGATCGGAATGGTTTTAGCCCGATCTGTTTGATTGAATATGAATTTAACAGGATATGAATATCCAACTGATCCGTTTGATCAAAATATCTAATTTGACCGACTAATCAATTCATTTGATCCATATAAGCTTTTTCTATTTTGTTTGTTATAAAATGTAAAATAAAATCTATCAACTTTTGCCGAATCGGATAATGATCCGTGGAATTCGGTCGATCTATTTGTTCCATATTTGGAAATGTGGTATTTAAAGATTCTAAACCATAAGTTAAAGATAATTTTTTGTATGTACTATGTAATATGTAATTATAGACTTATATTATAATTATCTTTGATATGTTTATTCCTAAAAATTATAGTTATTACGCAACACGTAGTTAAATTTTCAAAAAGTATAATTTTAAACATTCGGATACCCGAAGAAATTATACTTTCAAAAAGCAGAATCGGATATCCACATACATTATAATTGTAAACATCCGGGTTACTTTGGGTCGGGTTACTTCAGGCCGGGTTACTTCGGGCTATCGGGTCATTCGGGTCGGGTTATTTCGGGTCGGGTTACTTCGGGTCAGGTTATAACGGGTCGGGTTACTTCAGGCTATCGGTTCATTCGGGTCGGGTTACTTCGGGTTATCGGGTTGTTCGGGTCGGGTCATTCGGGTAATCGGGTCATTCGGGTCGGGTTACTTCGGGTCAAAAATTCCATCGGGTTCAAGCGGGTGGTTCCGGGGATTTTCTGGTACATCTTACTCGTGCCTGGGTGCACCGAGTAAGGTGTGGAATGTGCCTCATGCAAAATCCGCTCTCTCAATTCCTGATCCGACGGTACACAAACACGTCCATGACGTCTCAATAGTCCGTCTACTCATGTGATAAAATGCAGTGCCTCTCCTCGGGACATCCTGTCCCGGATCCTCCTCAAACTGGAACATCCCTCCTGCTTCTGCCGGATCTCTTCGGACAGGTCAGGTAATATGTCTGACTCGGACAAGCAACAGTCCGTATCCGGGAACCGGATATCCAACTCCAAGCCTATCAAATCCCTCTACAACCGTGTCTGGACCGTAAGCCGAGCTATAGCCTCCTCTCGAGGTGTCCTCCTACTCAAAGCATCGGCGACTACGTTCGCCTTCCCCGGATGGTACAAAATCTCTAAGTCAAAGTCCTTAATCAGCTCCAACCATCTCCTCTGGCGGTTATTCAACTCTCGCTGAGTGAATATATACTTCAGACTCTTATGGTCTGTGAAGATCTGGCATGTAGCCCCGTACAAGTAGTGTCGCCAGATCTTCAGGGCATGAATCACTGCGGCTAGCTCAAGATCATGGGTAGGCTAATTCTCCTCGTACGGCTTCAGCTGTTGAGAAGCATACGCAATAACCCTACCTCTGTGCATCAAAACGCACCCGAATCCTAGCTTGAAGGTGTCACTATACACCACGAAATCCTCTATGCCCTCAGGCTGGGCTAACACAGGAGCGGAAGTCAACCTCCTCTCCAGCTCCTCGAAACTACGCTGACAAGGCTCGGACCATACGAACCTGGTGGACTTCCTCAGCAAGGAATTGAGCGGTCGTGCAATCACTGAGAAACCCTCCACAAAAAGGCGGTAGTATCCCGCTAAGCCCAAGGAACTGCGCACCTCCTTGACCGTCCTAGGAGGCGGCCATGATGAAACGGACTCTATCTTCACCGGGTCAACCATGACACCCTCGGCGGAAACTATATGACCCAAAAATGCCACATCGGACATCCAAAACTCGCACTTAGAGAGCTTAGCGTAAAGCTCTCTATCCTGGAGGACTTGAAGCACCGTCCTCAGGTGTCCCTCATGGTCCTCCCTACTCCGGGAGTAGACTAAGATTTCGTCTATAACCACTACCACAAACTGGTCCAAGAAGTCGATGCAGATGCCGTTCATCAACTCCATGAAGACGCCGGTTGCATTCGCGAGCCCAAGTGGCATCATGACAACTCATAACGGCCGTATCTCGTCCTAAATACCGTCTTCGGTACGTCCTCCTTTCTCGATTGATACACTTGAAACGCCAGATGAACACCCTCTACTCTCGGCGGCCATGCTAGCTGGTAAAACACTTTCCCCAACTTGCGCTAAGATCTCGAAAGGGTCCGATGTATCGGAAACTCAACTTCATTCTCGGGTCTTTCTTACTACGACATTTCCATTAAGTTTCTCCTTTGCCTGTCTCTTACAAAGAAGACCGAACTTTCAATTTACACCGTTGGCTTTGGTTCTTGTCAAACCAAACTTTGATGTTACGTTTCCTCAATTCTTGTGGCAAGTTCTAAGTAACGATGGAAATGCTTTGCTTTACACTGCTCCTACTAACGAGACATGTATGCTATAACTTTTGCATCGTCTCTCCATACTCAATCAAGACCATTCTTGAAGAATCACTTGTACATTTCAAACCGATCACTCTTCGAGGCAATTTCCAAAACAGTTGCACCAATGAATCTCCTCTTAACTCGCACACATCCATTGTCCATTTTCATCCCACTCGATACTTCATCGTCATCCGGAGTAGGTTAGCCATAAGTGGTGTTACTTGGAGAATCTCTCCACCAATCCGGTAATGATCAGTCCATCAAAGAAAACTCTTCTTTCACATCCTTCGGGGGTTGTCATCCCGAGACAACTGGTCATACAACTTCTCCCTTCTTCGAGAGTAGACCAGAATGTCCTATTCGGGCATTAGTAAGCCTATATGGAATCACTACAACTCGTAGTGACCATGGTTTGTCCGGAATGCAAAAGTCGCACTATCCCAATCTCGACTTCTCAATTAGTGACAATCAAACCTTAACTCGATCTTAGAAGAGACCACCGACCCTTGCAACCGGTCGAGTAGATCCTCTATACGTGGTAAGGGGGTACTTGTTCTTCATTGTAATCTTGTTCGGTTCATTGTAGTCGATGTACAAATGGAGATAACCGTTTCTCTTTTCGTAAACTGGTGTTCTCCATAATCACTTCAAATATATTTTTACTCTCTTGTTACCGTTCCTTTATGATCCCACAACCTGGTTACTCTCCCCTACACTCATCCATAGACCACCCGCACATGCGCGTTCTTGGTTGTCACCAATTAGCTGATAACTGACCTTCTCCCATGTCAATGACTTACCATTCTTCTATGCTTCCATGTTACCATTCTCATGAAGGCTACCCTCTCGGGGTACTCTACCTTAAACTCCGTTAGTTCATTCTTCATTCCACACTTCCTTTTCCTTTTGCGAGATAATTATACCCTTCTCGGCGTTGTTGAGTCACATGACTCGCCTTCATAGGCTTAACCGCGCTTCCTGATATCTTGTACGTGCGTCTTCTCAAAATTTCTAACGTTAGTTAGCATCCACGCGTTACTCCCATCTTCTTAGGATCATCATCTATACCCACTTCCTCCTTTTTGGCGTTTCTTCCCCTTAACGTCATAGCGGAAACCGGTCAACTCCGCGTGAATCCCCACCTTGCCATTCTTCCCATAACTCTCGTAATGTTTACTCTTCACTTAATGGTACCTCGTAAGCTTAACTTACAATATCTTACATCTTTTACACTTGGTTCGATCACGTTTCTCATCTTGACTCCAAAGCTTAGGAGCGTCTAAGGAAAGCTTCACTTCTCGGGATGGAACACCGGCTTTAACCTTGTTAGAATGCACCCATCTTTTCCTCGATTCGCATCTTAAGTTGTCCACGCGTCTTCTCGAAGAACTTAATTTGGTTTTCTCCATTGCTCTTGTCGTACGTAGTCCTCAAACACGGTAGCTTTAACGGACGCTCCTCGTCCTGACAGATGGAAAACTCTGTGCCCCGGACCTCACAACGGTCCTATCCCAGCCTCGGGAACGATGCTCTCGGCGATATCCTTTACGGGAACCTCAACTGCTGGTGGATCCACAACTGGCGGGTCCGCAATGGGGATACGTCCCCGACCTCTCACTCCTGGAGGTCTTCGTACTCGTTCCTGCCCTCTCGGAATGGTAGGGGAAAGAGGGGGTCTACCCCTGGCGGGTCCTACGTAATCGGTAGCTCTCGTACGTGCCATCTAAAAGCGTATGGCGTTTACTTATGTATAAATACATAGGTTCTATTTACGATCTCGGTATGATAAAACTAAAGAAAACGTAAGGTAAGCATAATCACACAATACATCCAAGGCATACAAGCCCAAACGCCCTAAGGCCACATAGATAGCTAAGTACATACAAATCCACAAACATCCTAAGGTCATATATAAATATATATATATATATATATATATATATATATATATATATATATATATATATATATATATAACTATGTAATAATCTATACATACTTCTATTCCAGAGATCTATGTCGCCGTGGTTTGCGGAAGGAGTGGGTGTCCCGTATATTCTAACCCAAACCCGACTCATGCACATGATTTTGAAAACGAAAAGTCAGAACCCGTGTGGGTTCTGTTTTATACCTCATCCGACCTTTAAAAGATTGCGAGTGCCATTGTTGTTAACCTAGCGCCTAGATACCACTTTTGTAACACCCCAAATCCGCGGGACTCGGGGTGCTACGGGCGAGACCTCACAATGGGTTCCGACCCTTAGCCTGACAACAATTTCACCGGACCTTTCCAACAAGGCACAAATAAAGGCAAAACTCGAAAACGTTTATAATGTATGCGAGACACTGAAAGGTAAGAATACAACGTGGAAACTCAGCCGAGTTCTCAAAACGACATAACCCGATACAGAAATCTAAACATACAATAACATCCACGAACTAACAAGATGAAACATAACCCAAAAAACGTCCCCGTCCTATAATGTACGGAGACCCCGGCTGTCCACTCCTCCACCTCACTCGGCGGCGTCCCTAACCCGCAAGTCATCTACAACACGGTTTAAAACCGTTAGCTCATATTCGAAGCATTAGAAAAAGCGGTGAAGGCACAAAACCCATACATAACACAAAACATAAATCACACAAGTTCCGGTTTATTATCTTTTTATTATTAAGTCGTATCCCGTTCTAATTCAACTTCTGTTGTGACACGAGAACCACCGTGGTCTCACCCCGGTCCTCCCTTCCGGCAAGAAAGGTACGGATGCACCCGACCATATCACCCGCCGGGCCAGTCGCCGAGATCCCCTTAGACTCACTCGGTCGTAGGCTGTGATGTCCACCGCCCATTATCATACACTTGGCCAACATATACATATAAGGTCGGTGGTCCTAATTACCGGTTTAATTGTTATAACATAACATAAACACATACCACCAAATACACGTCAATGCTAATACATAAAATATGAGCTAAGTAAGTCCGGAGACTTACCTCGTCACCACACTCAAGTCACCACACTCTTGCTTCCTTAAGGCGGAAGCCCACAACCTGCTCACAAGAGATATGCATATCAATACATACTCACGCTCAAGAAGTCTTAGACTTCACTCTAGTAATCTATGCAAGATCACCTAACCCTCAAGCTAGGAATGCATCCTAGGTCCCAAGTACTCATCACACTCTCCACACATGAAACAACCCACAACAGTCCATAATTCCACAAGAGTAATCCTCAACCAAAGAGGCACAAGCTAGCGTAGAAGGTCCATCATGCTCACATGCTCATATCCATCACTTACATCGAGCCTTAAGGGCTCCTAGGTTCACAACCACTAATGGCATTCCAAGCTACTCTAGATCCATCCTAGGCATGCTACTAACATGATCCAACATCAATACTAAGGAAGGAGCGAAGAGGAAAGGAGAGGAGGAACCTATTGTCAAAGAAACGCAGTTGTAGAGTCAAGCTGGCGCCCCGGCGGAGCAGGAGCCGCCCATGCGGAACCAAAGGCCGCCCCCTGCGGCGCTGCCGGCCGCACCCGCGGCGGAAGGGAGCCGCCCCCGCGGCCGTCGTGTCCTGGAGCCCTGGAGCCGCCCCCGCGGTCGTGCCGAGCCGCGCCCGCGGCTGTGCTGGGCCGTGAGCCTGCCGCCGCCCCCGCGGCCATGCCGAGCCGCACCCGCGGCGGTGTTGTGCCGCTCCGCGGCCGTGCTGAGCCGCCCCTGCGGCCGTCCGCGCCCGCGGCCTTGATGATCCGCCCCCGCGGTCGTGCTGCAGAACGTCGTCTTCTTCGTCTTCGATCGTGGATCCTTGGCTCCAAAGTCCCTCTTCTCGTGCCGGATCTTCTCCAAACACCCATCATTGGTCTTAGGCACCTCTCCTTGATCTAATCAAGCTGAGAACCTATGCATGCAAAGAGTTCGGCAAAAACCCCTCAAGATCTTCCTCCATAGCCATGGATGAAGGAGGGAAGAAGAAGAAGGGAAAAATAGCAAGGAAGAGAGGTGAGGGAGAGGAAGGAGCTTACCAACAGATTTGGAATGCCTCTCCAAGCTGTCGACATCAAGATCTCCACACAAAATGGAAGAAGAGAAGAGAGCAAAAGAGAGGAATGGAAGGGAGGAATGAATCTAACGTGAAAGAGAGTGGAGGAGAGAGAGGGAGGGGACAAGGCTGCCAAGATGGGACAGAAGCCATCTTGTCCCATTTGCCCGGAACGAGGGATCGGAAATGACCCCTTGCCAATTCGATTCGGAACGAAAGGTCGGAAAGCGGAATAAAAAGGGAAAAACGACGAGTCGGCTCGGGATTTTGGAAATAAAATCTCGGCACTTGGCACGTCGTGCCTGCGGAAAGATCTATAAAACACTCTAAGTCCGGAATAAAATTCCGGGCGTTACAACTAACCCCCCTAAAANCGTTCGATCATGAATGAAGGCTTGTCTATCACCGTTGAATCTCTCTCTCTCTCTTGAAAATCCACGAGTTCCTCCACTTCCTAGAGTAAAACAATGTTATCTTGGATGAGCGTTTCCGGGATAAAACTCTCTTGTGTGGGGCCAATGATTTGGGTCATGATCTCTTGCAGACGTTTTACCATCACTTTAGATATAATTTTATATCTCACATTGCACAGCGCAATAGGTCAGAACTGACTCACAAGTTTCGGTTGTCCTAGCTTAGCAATAAGACTTATTAGGGTATCATTAAGGACCTTATCTAACAAAAGGAGCTAAAATATGATGAGGAGAAAGGGACAGAAAGGTTTGCTCATAGAATCAAGAAGAAAAGGGTTGATCGAGCAGAAAATAGATACTATGGACGAGTCAAGGTTTACATGGATCGAGCGGATCGATCGAGTAACTCTTTGTTGAAGCCACTCGATCAAACAAAGAATCGACTCAACATAGAACGAAATTGTCTCTTCCGAGTCATATCAGGCTTTACCTAAGCCCCGTAGAGACACCTTGCATCTTTGCGAGTCATTTTCTATCTCTATCTTTTAATTTTGCAATTGAGGAGAGTGTAAAGTTTAAGTATGGGGTATGTTTGTCTTACAAATCATTTGTAAATATGCGTTGCATGTTTATTTTTAGAATTTTTTGTAGTTTATTTTTCATTTTTGTGTTAGTTGAAATTTTTTTGTTAGAAAATCCAAAAACATTTGGAAAGTTCAAAAACTCCAAAAAAAAAAACAGAAAATTTAAAATTTTGTGTGTGTTTTCTTATAACATTGGAAATGATCATAATGATGAGATATTATTCAAAACCATGACAATAATTGGTGGACTTGTTTGACTATAAGTTGTATAGGTTTGAACATGATATAATCATTTTAATTAGTTAGTACATAAAATGTATATGATTGATGAATTTAGTTAAGCACTTATGATTCCTATTGGTTGATGACTTGATGTATGAGTTAGTGAATCTAATGAAAAAGACATTTGACTTAAAGTAAGCACATGTTTAGGTCCATGATAGTGTATATTGGTTATGAACTCTCAATTGCTTGGGCCTAGGGAAGTTTACAATGGTTGACACCCCCTTGAGTGAAAAATACTATCCCGTAATGCAAAAGACATATAAATCGGAAAAGCAAGAAAAAGTTATAGAAAAGCACCCCAAAAAGTTCAATAATGTCACTTGGTAAAAATATGATGGTTGTTTGTTTTTCATTTTATTTTTTTATGTCAATGATACAAAGTATTGCACATTAATGTATTAATGTAAGTGAATGTATTACTATAACAAAAAGAAGCATGAAGGTTTTTATTTGTTAGGCCAGGTCCAAAGAAATGAATTATAAAGGACCCAAAGTGTACTTAAACATGTGTGAACCTTTAGCTATATTTTGCATCATATGGAGAGACAATACAAGTCATATGCAAGCATCATATAAAACCTCAAAGTAGCATATTTAAGTTGTGAAACTTAGGATTCTTGAATATAGGTTTTATGATTGATTAGTTAGCATATATTATTGCTTGTTGAATTTTATGCTCTTTATCTTCATACATGTCTAAAATGTCTTGCCATGACAATAAATAAACTGAAAGTGATCCAATAAAAGAAGCATGCTCCAAAAAGAATTTTCTTATTTTCACTTTGTGTTTATATGTTTACTTGGGGACAAGTAAAGGTCTAAGTATCGGGTATTTTGATAGCATGTTTTGATGCTATCTTTTGTAGAGTTGTTTTCATGTGCTTTTAGTAGAATTGCATGGGTTTATGCATTTACTTCTTTGCTAGAACTCATTTTCATCAAAGAATGTCTAATCTCGCTTGTGTCATGTGCTTAAGTGATTTTAGGTCAAAATGGAGTATAAATGGGCATAAAATGACTCAAAAAACAAATTTCTCTTCGTTAAAGTTGGAAGCAAGGAAGGAATAAGCAAAGAGAAGCTCCGGAGCATTAAATTAGAAGAAGGAATGGAAAAAGATCATTCGGAGATGCAAGTCCAGAAGGCCGAGTTGCCTGTGCAACCTTACTGAAGGCTCCCCTTCACTCGCACAAAGAAGGAGGAATTGACTCAGGCCTGAAGACTTAGGCTCTCCCAAGAAGAAGACATCGAGCCGAGACAGAAGATATATCAAGTGTCGCTCGAGTGACGGTCGAGTTCGGCAACCCACTCGACTCAAGAAGACAACAATGTCACCGACTTACTTTTCAACGTGAGTAGAGTCACTTAAAGGTCAACTTGATCAATGAGTAATGCCGTTGAAACCAACTCATCACGTGACGGCGGTTACAAGATTCTCTTTGTGCTGATGTTGGCAATCCTTGCCACTTCTTGGCCGCGATTTGTGCCTAATTCCCTTCATTCTCAACCAATATAAAGAGGCTTAGCTGCATGTAATAGATACCGATTCACCGCTCCACAAATCTCTCTTAGTTTTCTCTCATTTTTGGAGTCGAGTCTCCTTAGTTTAGGCCGAGTTAGTCCGAGTCGTAAGAGTTTGTTCCGAGTTGGGGAGTAGAATTGTGTCGAATACAAGTTGGATTTATTGCTACTTTCCATAATTGTTTGGTATAATTCAATTCTCTCTTAGTTCTTTGATAAATCATCTCTCTTTTGATTCTATGGATTCCTTGATTGATTGTTCGATTGTTTTGTTTACATCATCACTCAACGTGAGTGAGTAATCCTATACTAGGGATTGGGGTGAAAATCTCAATCCAATTCTATGTAATATTTGTATCGTTATAATGGCGAGAATTTATATGAGTATCAAGCATGATAGTGAGCATATAGGAGGTTAAGAACCGATTAGAAAACTAGGACTCATGTTTAAGCTAATATGAAAGTCGGATGCTAAGCCTAGCTTAGATTGTTCCTTTATGTACTTTGTTTAGTTCTTAAGCATGATTTTATGTGTTGTTAATTGGCCGGCTAGTATGAATGAGACTCATAAGTAATTTCATAATCTAGTAATGCTTTTGTAGACGCCTATGTTTCTAGGATTAGTACTTCAGTTATTCCAATAGCAAACACCATATGAGGAATAATTGATTGCTAATTTGTGAAGTGTAAGTCCACTCTAGATCCTTATGACTTATGAAAGCCAATACCAAACACCATGTGAGGCTCGAGCATCTTGTATTGATCACTACTTTGAGACCGTAGTTGACTAGCATTTTACCAATAGCAAACACCATGTGAGGTACTATGTTGGCTTGACTAGCATGTTTAGATTTGCATACACTTATCCATGCATACAACCGTTTAGTCATCATTTATTTGAGCACTTGAGCAAATAGTTCTCACTCTATGGCACTATAATGTGTATGAATATTGCATAAGCAAGGATTGGGATAATTAATCTCAACCCCTAGTCGTTTCTCATACTTAATTTCATCTTTAGCATTCCTCTGTTTCTAACTCGATCGTAGTCAAAAGCTACAAGAAACTCACTCGGTCGAAGTTATCAGGGTAACTCGATTGTAGTTACCAAGGGGACTCGACTGAGGTCACTTAACCAATCACTCTTGAAGTGCCTTTATGTCGATCACTTAATCACACATTTTTTGTTCATTTACAACATTTGCATCTTTCTTATAAAGCTTCTTAGAGTAAGGGGAGGATAACATAGTCCTTATGGGGACCACTTTGGCCGGGGGCTATATATTTACATTGATACGACCCTTCTCTTGGGGGATATATGGTGTTCTTCTAGTAATTACATTTTTCATACATTTGTATTACCTAGTAGAACCGGCCTACATCATAAGGAAACATTTTTACACATTTCTCGCATCTTGTAGAAATTAAGGTATCAATTCACGCAACACTCGCCTCTTGCTAACAAACACTCTGAAGTACAAATAGACTTAGGAATCATAAATGTGTAGCTCTTGCATCTTGAATTGGATGATCGTCGAACTAAAATAACGTATGAGTAAAGACATATATAATCAAAGTATAAAGATAATCATAAACGTCAAAGAATCATCATGAAAATTGAGCTCTCTAGATCCCTAAAATACGAGAATTCATCGAGACATACTTACAAAATCTCTTTTTTAATCAACCAACGGAAAACAATACTAATCGAGACGGCAATGATAAAGATTGAACCGACTGATGGGGACCGACCGGTCTAACTCCTAGAGGAGATCGAGTCTATCGGTCCGGAAACTTTTTGACTATGATGACGTCGAGTCTAAATTGGAATTCAAATATGCATAAAGAAAACTAGTGGTTACTAGGGGTGAGCATTTTCGGACGACGCTATTATCCAGATCGGATATCCGATCCGGATATCTGATCCGAGTATTTATCACTAGACTAGTCGGATATATCCAATCCAAAGTTTTTCTCAAAACATTGATCCGTATCCGATCTTATGATACGAAAAATATTCGCGTATTGGATCAGACTCGGATCACCAACTACCGAATATTTTCGGATTCGTATTTTTCCGGATCGAATCTCCGGATTCACGGATCGGATTAGGCGGATCGGACTTTTTTTCTCACCCCTTGGCTACATAGCCTTATTTATATGGAAGAAACTAAACATATTCCTCCTAGGGTTTGAAGATAATCCTACTAAACCCTATCTTATAAGAAAACAAGATAAATTTAATAAATATAAAAACGTTCGAGTGGACATACTAAAAGATAACCTAAAGTGAAAAGGGATAAAATGAAAAACAAATATAAGGTAGAATCGGATCTACTAGAGAAGATATGATCTCGACCGGCCCAATTAGTGAGGTCAATCAGCCCAATCACGTGCCAAATTTAATTGTCTAGATAATTCAATCATATGTTTGAGAAATGGTCACAACTCAGTAGTTGGGTTGATAGGTGGTCGATCGCATTGATTAGTAGACAAGTCGGGCCAATCGACAATATTTTACACATTTTTTTATGCTTTAGTAAAGCTGAATTTCTTGCTACTACAATTGAAACCAAAAGACTCACGAGTACTAATTTGAAGGTATTTCAAAGCTCTACAACTTTGTAGTACAAATGAAAGTCCATAATTGAAGGGAAGATGGTCAAAAACTAATATTTCTATGGCCTTAATAAAATTATTGACTTAATTCATTAGCTATTGGTTCTCTTTCGAACCGGTTTTCATGGAAACGTCATTGGTCATAGGGAGAACTTATTTTTATGTATCATTCCTCCGAGTTAGCTACAAAATGTGCTTTATATGAGCTTGAACTCCTACAATTCAATAAAAGCACAAGTAGACAACCGAAATCGCAAAACCATCAAATTCAACCCTAATATCATACAAATATAAACTAAATGGATAAGTATGTGGGTGGAATAAGACCCTTAAAAATAAATGTTATCAGTTATTACCCTAACTATTTGGGTGTTTGCACAAAAAATTGGATGCTATGTGAAGAAAAACTAAAACTTCTTCATACAAGACACTAAAGTTACATGCAATGGCACCAATAAAGCTAACTCTTTTTGTGTGTCTCAAATTTAGTATAGTTTGTATATAACCGGTTATGAATAACTATAGAATGAAAACATGTGCTGAGTAATCATAAAACTATGTTCCCAAATTTAGAATTTATAATAATCCCTTTTAATTATTTATTTATAATTCAAATGACATATTAATTAATTTAAATCAAGAAGACATAAGAAGTGAATGTCCAAGCCTCCCTGATCTACATATCCACAACCTATTTTATACTAGGATAAATGAAGTCCGACAAGAACCAAGTAGGCGTCCAAACCCTTGCTCAACCCTCCATATTTTACTATACAAGTAACAAAAATTTACTAGATCCACACCATATTCTTGTGTGACATAAAACAATGGGAAAATGCATGTTATAAGTCATAAGTGTGTGCATTCTAGTGTGCACATTCTAAAGCGCATTATTGTTTCTTGTAAGGTTGTGTCGACCAAATTCATAATATATTGCACATATTATTTATTATTATATTTGATCCGATTTCTTTTCACGGGTCCGTCAATCATTTATGCCGGTATCTTCTTATATATGATTAATTAAGAGAATTGAAGATTGACCTAATAGGGCCTTTTTTTTTGTATCTAAGATACAAACTAGGTCCCTCCTTAATTCTTTTTTTTTTTAAATTTAAAGGGTGAGTTGGATAAGTGATCCCTTTTTGTATTTATGAGCATCAAGTAGACCATTTTGTTATACAAGATACAAAATAGGCCTCCTGAATTTATTTTAAAAAAAAGATTAATTCAAAGGGTTATTTGTTAATTTTGTTTATACAATCCAAGACCAATCGATTTACACAAGCCCAATTTAAATGAGCTACGTAATCCCAATCCCAAATATACAAATCTTGTAGTTTGGATGTTTCAAACCCTAGATAACATGTCTACCCTCCCACCTTTTACAAATTGGTAATTGAACTTGAGTATTTTGTTGTTATTTTTGGTAAAGTTATACTTAAAACTTAATGTTAATATACAATGTTAAACGAAATTGCATTGTGGAATTACTTTGTGTATATGTTGCTTATGTAACTAGACTTTCAAAAATTTCACAAATATGTGTAATTGTTACTTTGTGTAACTAATGCTTCTGTAACAAAACTTAAGTAGCCGCGGAGTTTTGATACGGAGTTAAAATTTGACCTTAACTCCACAAATGCCGCCCCTCTCCGTTGCACCTCTCTTATTTTCTCTCATTTTTGTAACACCCCAAATCCGCGGGACTTGGGATGCTACGGGCGAGACCTCACAATGGGTCCCGACCCTTAGCTTGACAACAATTTCACCGGACCTTTCCAACAAGGCACAAATAAAGGCAAAACTCGAAAACGTTTATAATGTATGCGAGACACTGAAAGGTAAGAATACAACGTGGAAACTCAGCTGAGTCCTCAAAACGTCATAACCCGATACGGAAATCTAAACATACAATAACATCCACGAACTAACAAGATGAAACATAACCAAAAAACGTCCCCGTCCTATAATGTACGGAGACCCCGGTTGTCCACTCCTCCACCTCACTCGGCGGCGTCCCTAACCTGCAAGTCATCTACAACACGGTTTAAAACCGTTAGCTCATATTCGAAGCATTAGAAAAGCGGTGAAGGCATAAACCCATACATAACACAAAACATAAATCACACAAGTCCGGTTTATTATCTTTTTATTATTAAGTCGTATCCCGTTCTAATTCAACTTCTGTTGTGACACGAGAACCACCGTGGTCTCGCCCCGGTCCCCCCTTCCGGCAAGAATGGTACGGATGCACCCGACCATATCACCCGCCGGGCCAGTCGCCGAGATCCCCCTAGACTCACTCGGTCGTAGGCAGTGATGTCACCGCCCGTTATCATACACTTGGGCCAACATATACATATAAGGTCGGTGGTCCTAATTACCGGTTTAATTGTTATAACATAACATAAACACACACCACCAAACACACGTCAATGCTAATACATAAAATACGAGCTAAGTAAGTCCGGAGACTTATCTCGTCACCACACTCTTGCTTCCTTAAGGCGGAAGCCCACAACCTGCTCACAAGAGATATGCATATCAATACATACTCACGCTCAAGAAGTCTTAGACTTCACTCTAGTGATCTATGCAAGATCACTTAACCCTCAAGCTAGGAATGCATCCTAGGTCCCAAGTACTCATCACACTCTCCACACATGAAACAACCCACAACAGTCCATAATTCCACAAGAGTAATCCTCAACCAAAGAGGCACAAGCTAGCCTAGAAGGTCCATCATGCTCACATGCTCATATCCATCACTTACATCGAGCCTTAAGGGCTCCTACGTTCACAACCACTAAGTGGCATTCCAAGCTACTCTAGATCCATCCTAGGCATGCCACTAACATGATCCAACATCAATACTAAGGAAGGAACGAAGAGGAAAGGAGAGGAGGAACCTACTGTCGAAGAAACGCAGTCGCGGAGTCAAGCTGGCGCCCCGGCGGAGCAGGAGCCGCCCCTGCGGAACCACAGGCCGCCCCCCTGCGGCGCTGCCGGCCGCACCTGTGGCGGAAGGGAGCCGCCCCCGGGGCCGTCGTGTCCTGGAGCCCCGGATCCGTCCCCGCGGCCGTGCCGAGCTGCGCCCGCGGCTGTGATGGGCCGTGAGCCTGCCGCCGCCCCCGCGGCCATGCCGAGCCGCACCCGCGGTGGTGCTGTGCCGCTCCCGCGGCCGTGCTGAGCCGCCCCTGCGGCCGTCCGCGTCCGCGGCCGTTATGATCCGCCCCGCGGTCGTGTTGTAGAACGTCGTCTTCTTCGTCTTCGATCGTGGATTCTTGGCTCCAAAGTCCTTCTTCTCTTGCTGGATCTTCTCCAAACACCCATCACTGGTCTTAGGCACCTCTCCTTGACCTAATCGAGCTAAGAACCTATGCATGCAAAGAGTTGGGCAAAAACTCCTCAAGATCTTCCTCCATAGCCATGGATGAAGGAAGGAAGAAGAAGAAGGGAAAACAACAAGGAAGAGAGGTGAGGGAGAGGAAGGAGCTTACCAACAGATCTGGAATGCCTCTCCAAGCTGTCCACAGCAAGATCTCCAGACAAAATGGAAGAAGAGAAGAGAGCAAAAGAGAGGAATGAAAGGAAGGAATGAATCTAACGTGAAAGAGAGTGGGGGAGAGAGAGGGAGGGGACAAGGCTGCCAAGATGGGACAGCAGCCATCTTGTCCCATCTGCCCGGAACGAGGGGTCGGAAATGACCCCTTGTCAATTCGATTCGGAACGAAAGGTCGGAAAGCGAAAAAAAAAAGGGAAAAACGACGAGTCGGCTCGGGATTTTGGAAATAAAATCCCGGCACTCGGCACCTCGTGCCTGCGGAAAGATCTATAAAAAGCTCTAAGTCCGGAATAAAATTCCGGGCGTTACAACTAACCCCCCTAAAAACAAGTTTCGTCCCGAAACTTGCTAAACCCAACACTCTCGGACAAACACGTCACGTAACCACGTGGAACTCATAAAACGTCAACTATCGGCTATACTCCAAGTCTACGTATAGCATCACATCAAGACCTCACAAGGTATTCATAACTCAAACAAAATCACATAACATATAAAGCAACCAAGGAAGATTTCGGGACTAACCCGACGGTCCTATCGATTTTACTATGTCTGCATAAAACTCGGGATAGTTCCTCCGGATACTATCCTCCGTCTCCCATATAGCCTCATCGGCTCCTCGCCTCGACCACTGTATCCTCAACATCGTTATCTCCTTCGATCGAAGGCGCCTCGTACTCCGCTCTAAGACCGCTATCGGGTGCTCTGCAAAAGTATGGTCCGGCTCGACCACTAGCTCCTTGTGACTGATGATGTGTCTCGGGTCGTGTATGTACTCTCTCAGCTGAGAGACATGAAAGACCGGGTGTATACCCTCCAACCGCGGTGGTAGTGCAAACCGATACGCCACCTCACCGACTCTCTCCAAGATCTCGAATGGTCCGACATATCGGGGGCTTAACTTCCCCTTAATGCCGAATCGCATGACGCCCCGCGTCGGTGATACCCTCAACCACACCTGAGCTCCTACCCTGAACTCGAGAGGTCTACGCCTCCTATCCGCATACGACCTCTGCCGGCTCTGCGCAGCCAACATCCTCTCTCGGATCAAGGCAACTCTAGCCACGTCGCCCTGTACCTGATCTGGAGCTACAACGCTAGGACTCCCCGGCTCATCCCAACATAAGGGAGTACGGCAGCTCCGTCCATACAATGCCTCATACGGTGTCATCCCAATCGACGAGTGCCAGCTGTTATTATATGAAAACTCGACTAACGGGAGATGATCTGGCCATACATGACCCCAATCTAGTACACATGCTCGCAACATGTCCTCCCACTTCCACTGCGGCACGGGCAATGGGTGAAGCTCTCCTCCGGGTCTCTGGTGGTCGATCTTGACCTGCTGGCAGGCCGCGCATCGGGCCACATATCTAGCTACATCGGGCTTGATCCCGCCCCACCAATAAAGTCTCCTAATGTCCTGGTACATCTTACTCGTGCCTGGGTGCACCGAGAAAGGTGTGGAATGTGCCCCATGCAAAATCCGCTCTCTCAACTCCTGATCCGACGGTACACAAACACGTCCATGACGTCTCAATAGTCCGTCTGCTCTTGTGATAAAATGCAGTGCCTCTCCTCGGGACATCCTGTCCCGGATCCTCCTCAAACTGGAACATCCCTCCTGCTTCTGCTGGATCTCTCCGGACAGGTCAGGTAATATGTCTGACTCGGACAAGCAACAGTCCGTATCCGGGAACCGGATATCCAACTCCACGCCTATCAAATCCCTCTGCAACCGTGGCTGAACCGTAAGCCGAGCTATAGCCTCCTCTCGAGGTGTCCTCCTACTCAAAGCATCGGCGACTACGTTCGCCTTTCCCGGATGGTACAAAATATCTAAGTCAAAGTCCTTAATCAGATCCAGCCATCTCATCTGGCGGTTATTCAACTCTCGCTGAGTGAATATATACTTCAGACTCTTATGGTCTGTGAAGATCTGACATGTAGCCCCGTACAAGTAGTGTCGCCAGATCTTCAGGGCATGAATCACTGCCGCTAGCTCAAGATCATGGGTAGGCTAATTCTCCTCGTACGGCTTCAGCTGTTGAGAATCATACGCAATAACCCTACCTCTTTGCATCAAAACGCACCCCAATCCTAGCTTGGAGGCGTCACTATACACCACAAAATCCTCTATGCCCTCAGGCTGGGCTAAAATAGGAGCGAAAGTCAACCTCCTCTCCAGCTCCTCGAAACTACGCTGACAAGGCTCGGACCATACGAACCTGGTGGACTTCCTCAGCAAGGAAGTGAGCGGTCGTGCAATCACTAAGAAACCCTCCACAAAACGGCGGTAGTATCCCGCTAAGCCCAAGAAACTGCGCACCTCCTTGACCGTCCTAGGAGGCGGCCATGATGAAACGGACTCTATCTTCGCCGGGTCAACCATGCTTTAGAGAGCTTAGCGTAAAGCTCTCTATCCTGGAGGACTCGAAGCACCGTCCTCAGGTGTCCCTCATGCTCCTCCCTACTCCGGGAGTAGACTAAGATTTCGTCTATAACCACTACCACGAACTGGTCCAAGAAGTCGATGAAGATGCCGTTCATCAACTCCATGAAGACGCGGTTGCATTCGCGAGCCCAAGTGGCATCATGACAACTCATAACGGCCGTATCTCGTCCTAAATACCGTCTTCGGTACGTCCTCCTTTCTCGATTGATACACTCTGAAACGCCAGATGAACACCCTCTACTCTCGGCGGCCATGCTAGCTGGTAAAACACTTTCCCAACTTGCGCTAAGATCTCAAAAGGGTCCGATTGTATCGGAAACTCAACTTCATTCTCGGGTCTTTTCTTACTACGACATTTCCATTAAGTTTCCTTTGCCTGTCTCTAACAAAGAAGACCGTACTTTCAATTTACACCGTTGGCTTTGGTTCTTGTCAAACCAAACTTTGATGTTACGTTTCCTCAATCTTGTGGCAAGTTCTAAGTAACGATGGAAATGCTTTGCTTTACACTGCTCCTACTAACGAGACATGTATGCTATAACTTTTGCATCGTCTTCCATACTCAATCAAGACCATTCTTGAAGAATCACTTGTACATTTCAAACCGATCACACTTCGAGGCAATTTCCGAAACAGTTGCACCAATGAATCTCCTCTTTAACTCGCACACACATCCATTGTCCATTTTCGTCCACTCGATACTTCATCGTCATCCGGAGTAGATTAGCCATAAGGTGGTGTTACTTGGAGAATCTCTCCACAAATCCGGTAATGATCAGTCCATCAAAGAAAACTTGTAACTTCTTTCACATCCTTCGGGGGTTGTCATCCGAGACAACTGGTCATACAACTTCTCCCTTCTTCGAGAGTAGACCAGAATGTCCTATTCGGGCGTAAGCCCATATGGAATCACTACAACTCGTAGTGACCATGGTTTGTCCGGAATGCAAAAGTTGCACTATCCAGTCTCGACTTCTCAATTGGTGACAATCAAACCTTAACTCGATCTTAGAAGAGACCACCGACCCTTGCAACGGTCGAGTAGATCCTCTATACGTGGTAAGGGGTACTTTCTTCATTGTAATCTTGTTCGGTTCATTGTAGTCGATGTACAAATGGAGATAACCGCTTCTCTTTTCGCCAAACTGGTGTTCTCCATAATCACTTCAAATATATTTTTACTCTCTTGTTTACCGTTCCTTTATGATCCCACAACCTGGTTACTCTCCCCTACACTCATCCATAGACCACCCGCACATGCGCGTTCTCGGTTGTCACCAATTAGCTGATAACTGACCTTCTCCCATGTCAATGACTTACCATTCTTCTATGCTTCCATGTTACCATTCTCATGAAGGCTACCCTCTCGGGTACTCTACCTTAAACTCCGTTAGTTCATTCTTCATTCCACGCTTCCTTTTCCTTTTGCGAGATAATTATACCCTTCTCGGCGTTGTTGAGTCACATGACTCGCCTTCATAGGCTTAACGCGCTTCCTGATATCTTGTACGTGCGTCTTCTCAAAATTTCTAACGTTAGTTAGCATCCACGCGTTACTCCCATCTTCTTAGGATCATCATTTATACCCACTTCCTCCTTTTTGGCGTTTCTTCCCCTTATCGTCATAGCGGAAACCGTCAACTCCGCGTGAATCCCCACCTTGCCATTCTTCCCATAACTCTCGTAATGTTTACTCTTCACTTAATGGTACCTCGTAAGCTTAACTTATACGGTATCTTACATCTTTCACACTTGGTTCGATCACGTTTCTCATCTTGACTCCAAAGCTTAGGAGCGTCTAAGGAAAGCTTCACTTCTCGGGATGGAACACCGGCTTTAACCTTGTTAGAATGCACCCATCTTTTCCTCGATTCGCATCTTTAGTTGTCCACGCGTCTTCTCGAAGAACTTAATTTTGTTTTCTCCATTGCTCTTGTCGTACGTAGTCCTCAAACACGGTAGCTCCAACGGACGCTCCTCGTCCTGGCAGATGGAGAACTCTGTGCCCCCGGACCTCACAACGGTCCTATCCCAGCCTCGGGAACGATGCTCTCGGCGATATCCTCTACGGGAACCTCAACTGTGGATCCACAACTGGCGGGTCCGCAATGGGGATACGTCCCGACCTCTCGCGCCTGGAGGTCTTCCTACTCGTTCCTGCCCTCTCGGAACGGTAGGGGAAAGAGGGGTCTACCCCTGGCGGGTCCTACGTAATCGGTAGCTCTCGTACGTGCCATCTAATAGCGTATGGCGTTTACTTATGTATAAATACATAGGTGCTATTTACGATCTCGGTATGATAAAAACTAAAGAAAACGTAAGGTAAGCATAATCACACAATACATCCAAGGCATACAAGCCAAACGCCCTAAGGCCACATAGATAGCTAAGTACATACAAATCCACAAATATCCTAAGGTCATATATATATATATATATATATATATATAATATATATATATATATATATATATATATATATATAACTATGTAATAATCTATACATACTTCTATTCCAGAGATCTATGTCGCCGAGGTTTGCGGAAGGAGTGGTGTCCCGTATATTCTAACCCAAACCCGACTCATGCACATGATTTTGAAAACGAAAAGTCAGAACCCGTGTGGGTTCTTTTTATACCTCATCCGGCCTTTAAAAAGATTGCGAGTGCCATTGTTGTTAACTAGGGCTCTGATACCACTTTTGTAACACCCCAAATCCGCGGGACTCGGGGTGCTACGGGCGAGACCTCACAATGGGTTCCGACCCTTAGCCTGACAATAATTTCACCAGATCTTTTCAACAAGGCACAAATAAAGGCAAAACTCGAAAACGTTTATAATGTATGTGAGACACTAAAAGGTAAGAATACAACGTGGAAACTCAGCCGAGTCCTCAAAACGACATAACCCGATACGAAATCTAAACATACAATAACATCACGAACTAACAAGATGAAACATAACCAAAAAACGTCCCCGTCCTATAATGTACGGAGACCCGGCTGTCCACTCCTCCACCTCACTCGCGGCGTCCCTAACCCGCAAGTCATCTACAACACGGTTTTAAAACCGTTAGCTCATATTCGAAGCATTAGAAAAGCGGTGAAGGCACAAACCCATACATAACACAAAACATAAATCACACAAGTCCGGTTTATTATCTTTTTATTATTAAGTCGTATCCCGTTCTAATTCAACTTCTGTTGTGACACGAGAACCACCGTGGTCTCACCCCGGTCCTCCCTTCCGGCAAGAATGGTACGGATGCACCCGACCATATCACCCGCCGGGCCAGTCGCCCGAGATCCCCTAGACTCACTCGGTCGTAGGCAGTGATGTCACCACCCATTATCATACACTTGGGCCAACATATACATATAAGGTTGGTGGTCCCAAATTACCGTTTAATTATTATAATATAACATAAACACACACCACCAAACACACGTCAATGCTAATACATAAAATATGAGCTAAGTAAGTCCGGAGACTTACCTCGTCACCACACTCAAGTCACCACACTCTTGCTTCCTTAACGCGGAAGCCCACAACCTGCTCACAAGAGATATGCATATCAATACATACTCACGCTCAAGAAGTCTTAGACTTCACTCTAGTGATCTATGCAAGATCACCTAACCCTCAAGCTACCTCAAGCTAGGAATGCATCCTAGGTCCCAAGTACTCATCACACTCTCCATACATGAAACAACCCACAACAGTCCATAATTCCACAAGAGTAATCCTCAACCAAAGAGGCACAAGCTAGCCTATAAGGTCCATTATGCTCACATGCTCATATCCATCACTTACATTGAGCCTTAAGGGCTCCTAGGTTCACAACCACTAAGTGGCATTACAAGCTACTCTAGATCCATCCTAGGCATGCTACTAACATGATCCCACATCAATACTAAGGAAGGAACGAAGAGGAAAGGAGAGGAGGAACCTACTGTCGAAGAAACGCAGTCGCGGAGTCAAGCTGGCGCCCCGGCGGAGCAGGAGCCGCCCCTGCGGAACCAGTGGCCGCCCCCTGCGGCGCTGCCGGCCGCACCCGCGGCGGAAGGGAGCCGCCCCTGCGGCCGTCGTGTCTTGGAGCCCCGGAGCCGCCCTCGCGGCTGTGCTTGGCCATGAGCCTGCCGCCGCCTCCGCGGCCATGCCGAGCCGCACCCGCGGCGGTGCTGTGCCGCTCCCGCGGCGGTGCTGTGCCGCTCCTGCGGAGGTTCTGAGCCGCCTCTGCGGCCTTCCGCACCCGCGGCCATGATGATCCGCCCCGCGGTCGTGCTGCAGAACGTCGTCTTCTTCGTCTTCGATCGTGGATCCTTGGCTCCAAAGTCCCTCTTCTCTTGCTGGATCTTCTCCAAACACCCATCACTGGTCTTAGGCACCTCTCCTTGACCTAATCGAGCTAAGAACCTATGCATGCGAAGAGTTGGGCAAAAACTCCTCAAGATCTTCCTTCATAGCCATGGATGAAGGAGGGAAGAAGAAGAAGGGAAAAACAGCAAGGAAGAGAGGTGAGGGAGAGGAAAGAGCTTACCAACAGATCTGGAATGCCTCTCCAAGCTATCCACAACAAGATCCCCACACAAAAGGAAGAAGAGAAGAGAGCAAAAGAGAGGAATGGAAGGGAGGAATGAATCTAACGTGAAAGAGAGTGGAGGAGAGAGAGGGAGGGGATAAGGCTGCCAAGATGGGAACACAGCCATCTTGTCCCATTTGCCCGGAACGAGGGGTCGGATATGACCCCTTGTCAATTTGATTCGGAACGAAAGGTCGGAAAGCGGAAAAAAAAGGGAAAAACGAGTAGTCGGCTCGGGATTTTGGAAATAAAATCCCGGCACTCGGCACCTCGTGCCTGTGGAAAGATCTATAAAACGCTCTAAGTCCGGAATAAAATTCCGGGCGTTACAACCAAATTCACCGGAAACTGAGCGACGGAACCGGACAGGTAAGGAATATGCACGACCTGGCCTTAACTTCGACGGAAACGGGAAATGTTGGTACCGAAATGAAGAGAGGAATCCGAAACTTCAAACGGAATTGAAATCGGATTAAAAACGAGGAGTTGATATGAGTTTGAAGGTTGAGAGAAATCAGAGCTTTTACGAAGAAATGTGAAATGAAATGAATTAATAAATGAATTTCCGCTATTTATAGCGAAGACGATAATTATCCATTTACCGTTCCGAAGTCGGTTTGAGCCTCTTCTCCAAGCTTCTCGAAATTGGAGTAATAAATCCGGAATATTGTAAGGATAATTATTCCACAACTTTTTCGGAAAACGCGTATTTCTAAGCCGCCTTTCTTAGCCGTTAAGAAACGAAATAGCGACTCTTTTGGCCGTTTCACCTTTTCATGTTATTTCATATCTAGGACATATCCGATGTCCTGATCATTTCTCTCAACTGCAATTTTATTAATTGGAGCTCCCAAATGCTCCAAATAATACCGGAGGGTAAAAATTATTCCCGGGAGGGAAAAATGAAAACTTCTCCACAAGTCCAAAATTACGCCACGAACATAACGGTGAAATTCATACTCGTCGGCTACACATTGTTTGCGAGTTATGAGTCAATTACTATCGGTGATTAAGTTAATAATCAATTAATTAGGATTAAGAAATCTTAGCTTTTACATCTCACCCCTCCTTAAGAAAAGTTTCGTCCCGAAACTTTAGTACACTGCTCCTCATAAGACTAGATCTATCTGTTACTTAAGTTCTATCTTTGCATTTCATGCAAGCACAAATTATTACCACATTAGCGGGGCCATCGAACTCACACTAGGGAAGTCTATCACTTCCTAAGTTAGCAAACACAAGTCAATTCACACAAACACATAAATCACCACAAAACATAAAAACATAAGCACATAAGTTAGTGGGAAAAAAAATCAAGTATTACTCTTTACCTCGTTCCCAGTCATTGATGAGAGAGTTAAATACTTCGGGATAATTCCTCTTCATGTGTTCAACAGTTTCCCATATAGCCTCTTTTATTCCTCTTCGGGACCATTGGATCTTTACTAATGAGATTTATTTATTTCTTAACTTCTTGATCTTTCTATCTAACACAACCATAGGGAACTCGGCATATGTATGATTAGTATCTATCTCAATAGCATCATAACGGAGTACATGACTTGGATCTAGCAGATACTACCTCAATTGGGATACATGAAACACTGGATGTACTCCATCCATAGTTGGCGGTAATGCTAAACGATATGCTGCTTTACCAACCTTTTCCAAAATCTCAACTTCCCCTTGATACCAAACTGTTTGACTTCCTAAGTCGGTGACACTTTTAACCAAACGTGTGTCCCTGTTTCAAAGTCCAATGAACATCGGCGCTTATCATCATAAGATTTTTGTCTACTCTGTGCAGTGAACATCCTTTCTCGGATCAAAGGAACCTTTTCGATATCACTTTTAACATTGTTTGGAGCTGTATCAATGACATCAGCAGGTTCATCCTAACACAATGAGGTTTGACATTACCTTACATATAGTGCTTCATATGGTTCCATCCCAGTGGATGCATGTCATCTGTTATTGTAGGTGAACTCGACCAATGGAAATGATCCGGCCATATAGGGCCCCAATCAAGTACACAAGACTTCTACAAATTTTTAAAGGTCTGAATAGTCCTTTTTGACTAACCATCACACTTTGGATGAAACGATGTTGTAAAATTAAACTTGGTTCTCATTACCGTCTGCACTTGACTCTAGAATCGGGAAGTAAACTATCCATGTTTGTGTGAAACTATGGTCTTAGGAACTCCATGTAATCACTATCTGATTTACAAATTCTTCTACTAATTTGTTCACAACCCAAGCTTCCTTGATATGAATGAATCTTGCAGTCTTTGTTAATCGATCTACCACCACCCATATAGAGTCATAACCCTTGTTACTACGTAGGCTGATTACAAAGTCCATATTGATGTGTTCCCATTTCCACTCTGGTATCTCCATTGATTGGAGTTCTCCTCATGACCTTTGGTGTTCAATCTTAACTTGTTGACATGTTTGACACCATGACACAAACTCGCCAATATCCTTCTTCATACCATGCCACCAAAAGTAGGGTCTAATATCCCGATACATCTTATTCGATCCTGGATGTATGGATTATGGTGTTGCATGAGCTTTAGAAAGAATCCTTCGTCTGATCCCATCGTCTTGAGGCACATATACTCTTCCCTAATATCTTATTACATTGTCGGCACCAATATGGAAATCCGAAGGTTCACCATTCCCGATCTGATCTTATTTTAGTCAAGTCATGGCAACTTACTTGTTTTTGCTGAATTTCTTCCAACCAACTAGGTACTATTTCCAAAGTACACGGATACTCTTGGTCTTTCTAAACCCTTATTTCAATCCCACTACAAATCAGATCTTATTGTATTTCCACTTGTGCAGTCAATCGGGCGATCACTTTTTATAGGAACCGACTTTCTGGTCAAAGCATCAGCCACCGCATTAGCCTTACCAAGATGATATAATATCTCTAGGTCATAATCCTTTATCAGCTCCAACCATCTTCTCTGTCTCATATTCAACTCTTCTTGAGTGAAAATGTATTTTAGGCTCTTGTGATCTGTCATGATCTTACACGTGGTACCAAACAAATAATGCCGCCAAATCTGTAGTGCGTGATCTACTGTTGCTAACTCCAAGTCGTGCGTTATATATTTTTTTCTCATGTTGCCTCAACTGTCTTGATGCATAGGTTATGAATCTATCATTCTGCATCAGAACTCATCCCAAACCCATTTTGGAAGCATCACTATAAACAATGAAACCTAGAGTTCCAATCGGCTGAGCTAACACAGGTGCAGTAGTCAATCTCTTCTTTATCTCTTCAAAGCTTGCTTGACACTTGTCAGCCCATATAAACTTTGCCTTTTTCTGTAGTAGGTTGGTCATAGGTCTAGCTATGATTGAAAACCCTTCAACAAAACGTCTGTAGTATCCCGCTAATCCTAGGAAACTACGTATCTCTTTGACATTTTTGGGTGGTTCCCAAGCTAGTACGGTTCGATCTTGGACGGTTCAACTTTGACTCTTTCTGTAGTAATCACGTGTCCCAAAAATCTTCTTTCATTCAGAAGTCACACTTGGACAATTTGGCATATAGTTTTTCTTTCCTCAATATCTGGAGAATTGTT
This sequence comes from Fagopyrum tataricum, assembly GCA_002319775.1. Lineage (NCBI taxonomy): Eukaryota > Viridiplantae > Streptophyta > Magnoliopsida > Caryophyllales > Polygonaceae > Fagopyrum > Fagopyrum tataricum. The sequence continues at coordinate 26,238,009 of CM008285.1, forward strand.
TTCAAATGCTTTGCATGTTCCTCATTACTTCGTGAATAGACAAATATATCATCTATGAAGACCACTACAAATCTGTCCAAATACCCAATAAAGATCCGATTCATAAGCTCCATGAACACAACTGGTGCATTAGTTAATCCAAATGGCATAACAAAATTACTCGTAATGTCCATACCGATTTTGAATGCCATTTTATAGATATCCTCTTCTTGAATCTTCAACTGGTGATAACCGGACCGCAGATCTATCTTGGAGAACACCTTTGCTCCTGCAACTGATCTAGCAAATCATCAATCCGTGGTAGAGGATACCTATTCTTAATCGTCATCTTATTCAATTCTCTATAGTCGATACATAATCTCAATGTAGCATCTTTCTTCCTCACGAACAACACCGGTGCTCCCCAAGGTGATATGCTTGGCCGAATAAATTCTTTATCCGTCAATTCTTCCAGCTACTTCTTTAACTCAAGCATTTCCACGGGTGCCATTATATACGAAGCTCTAGAAATTGGTGTAGTTCTAGGTTCTAGATCAATTCTAAAGTCAACTTGTCTTGTAGGTGGTAATCCAGGTAGTTCATCTTGAAAAACATCCTTAAACTCGCATGCAACCGGAATGTCTTTCAATTGATTATTTCCTTCTTTCTCCAATGCATAACATAAATATGATTCACATCATTTCCTTATCACCTTACTTGCTTTCATCGCAGAGATCACCACTAGTGGTTCTTGAAAATCACGTCCTTTGAACGCATGACACACTGAAGGTCCCTGGCAACGGCGCCAAAAATTTTGTTCGTTGTTTTAACACCCCTATAAAATTTTATCAATAATGATAAAAGCTCATATGTTAGTAAAAACCACGGTATGTTTTAAATTTGTAAAACAAGAAATAAACACCCAAATTGTAGCGAACCCATAGTGTATGGGTCAATTACAGTAAGGATAAGTATTCCAAGGTCGATCTCAGGACCAAGTGTTTGAAATGTGAATGTGATCAAAATAGAGTAAATCAAAGTAAAAGAACGAGGTTGGAAAAGAAGGGAAGAAAGATCAAAAGGTTTTGAAGGGTTTTTGTAGAGTTCGCAATTAAATATCGGATTTGATTGAAAACTAAGTAAAACAAACGAACAAAAGATTGATCAATAAAAGAGAACGCGGATTCCAAGGATTCAAGGTCATTATTTATACGCACGGACTCAGGACAACTCTCAAAGGATCTATGGTTAGCCAGCTTCAGGGAAGAACGTTTCTAAGCTGACAGTCTATTACCGGGTAAGTCTCAAGACTATCTAGTTCCAAACCAACTACCTATTACCGGGTAAGTCTCAAGGTAGAGAGGTAGGAAATTCTAAACAAACCATACTCCAAACTAAGGGAAAGGTAAACCATTACCGGGTAAGTCTCAGGTATTACCCTACTTAGGACATAATCTAAGCACACTCAACCTAATAGAGGTTTTCACATCTGTTACCTATGGTCAATCACTCGTGTATCTAAGCGGAATATCATCGGGTAGGTCTCAATTCCAACCTAGGTTATTAGCTAGATGAATTCTAACTAGGTTCAAGAACAAGCCCACCATTAGGATTTCAAAGCTATTCAAACCAAGCATAAAACACTATTCCATCATAGTCCGGGTATAAACAAATCTCTATTCACCTTGGAACCACAATGGTTCTAGGCAACAATCAACATATCAAAAGCAATCATCAATCCAATCAATTCAATGGAAGAAGCAATCATCAATTCAATCAATTTAATGGAAGAAGCAATCATCAATTCAATCAATTCAAGGAAGAATGTATAAAACAAGAACAAAAAGAGAGAATAAAGAAAATACTCAGCTTTATTAATAAGAAATTAGCAAAACGACAAATCCCCAATATCGCGAAGTTCCTCCAAACTCAATCAAGTTCAACAATGGTCAAAAATAATGTGTAGGGCAAAGGGAGAAGAAGAAGGTGAAGAAGCTCTCTCGATCTAAGCTCGAAATTAGAATGAAGCGGAACCCCCGGAAATCATTTAGGGCTTTCCTTTTATATCCCACAACGGGCCGGGCCAAAACAGATCCGAAAGTAACGAAATAAATCGGCGAACAGGGATCTCGGTCGGAAATCTCGGTCAAATGTGAAAAATCTCGGCCCCGACGTTCAAAAATCTCGGTCACCGACCGAGATTACATGGGTAAAGGTAACTTCCAAGGAGGTTATCAAAACCAAAGAGGTCATAACAACAATTATAATAGGAATAATCAGAGAAATAACTACAAGCCTAATCATAATCATCTTGGTTTTTCTTATTCTAATCCTGAGGGTGCTTTGAACCTCAAGCTTCTTCTAGCAATGCAGGTCAGCCGTCCAAGCCAGCTGAACCCGCTCAACCAAAGGATAGAGTTGAAGCAATGTTTGAGCAATTGATGGCTAGGATGGGAAATCTAGAGAGTACGGTCACTAGTGTAACCAAAGCCCTAAAGGTTTTGGAAACTCAAGTGTTCAAGAAGGCCGAAGATGCTCAAAGAGATCCAGGAAAACTGAAAATAATCCCAAGGGGCAAGTCATGGCAATCACTACAAGAAGTGGATTAGAAACAAATGATCCTCAACCAAAGGTTTTGGATAAAGGAAAACAACCAATGGAAGAGGAGCCTAAGGAAAAAGAGAATGTCTACATCCCTCCTCCATACAAGCCACCACTTGCTTTTCCTAAATCCCGTGCTAGAGCTCAATTGGACAAGCACTTTGGTAAGTTCCTTGACCTTTTAAATAAATTGCATATTAACATCCCTTTTGTTGATGTTATTTTAGGGATGCCTGCCTATGGAAAGTTCTTGAAGGAAATCCTCTCCAACAAGAGGAAGCTAGAAGAATATGGAGAAGTCAGAATGACCCGGAGATCTACTGACCTCATCCAGAGGAACAGTGGAAAGATGCCACCAAAATTGAGTGATCCCGGATCTTTCTGTGTCCCAATCAAAGTTGGAGATGGAACGTACAAAGCACTTTGCGATCTTGGAGCTAGTGTAAGCATTATCCCACTCGTTTTATGCAGGAAGGTTGGACTTGGAGAACCAAAGCCGGTAAAGATGACTCTTTGCATGGTAGACAAAACAACCACACGTCTTGTGGGAATCATTGAGGATGTTACAATTCAATTAGAGAAGTTCTTTATCCCTATTGACTTTGTTGTTCTTGATATTCCTGCTGACTGTCCTGTTCCTATCCTTTTAGAGAGACCTTTTCTTGCTACCTCTGGATGTTTAGTTGATTGTAGAGGTGCTACCCTTACATTTAGAATTGACGAGGAAGTTGTACAATTTAAGCTCCCTCCTTTGATTAAGGGACCCTTGTTTGAAGAGGATATGTACAACATCCTAGAGGATGATGAAAATGATTGTGAGATTATAAATTTAATTCTATGTTATGACCCTCTTGAGCAGGTTTTGACCATGAGCATCATGACAACAGAGCCAAAAGATAAACTGTTTGAAGAAGTCTGATCTTTGAGTCTTCTCCTCATCAACGAGGAATCAAGATTCGAAGAACTGACAGAAGCAGAAGGCATCTCGGCCGAGATCCAAGAAATCTCAGCCGAGATCCTTCAACAGAAAGTTTCAATTTCAGAAGATCAGGGCATCTCGGCCGAGACCGAAAAATCTCGGCCGAGATTCACCCTAGCTCGGCCAAGATTCACCCTAGCTCGGCCGAGATTCACCCTAGCTCGGCCGAGATTCACACCAGCTCGGGCCGAGATCCTTCATCTCCACCGAGAAGAGTTGGCCGAGATTTCTGAAGAAGAACCGGAACCTCCTAAGGTTGAGATGAAGCCTCTTCCGACACACGTAAGGTACGCCTTTCTTGGTTCTAACTCATCTTATCCTGTCATTGTTAGTGCTAGCTTGAATGAACTTGAACTTGAGAAGTTATTGAAAGAGCTTAGGATGCATAGAAAAGCTTTGGGCTACACTATAGATGACCTCATAGGGATTAATCCTTCTATGTGCGTGCATAGGATCATGTTAGATGATGGACATAGGCCTTCTATAGAACCTCAAAGGAGATTGAATCCTAACATGAAAGAGGTAGTTAAGAAGGATATCCTTAAGTTGCTTGATGCGGGAATTATATTCCCTATCTCGGATAGTAAGTGGGTTAGCCCGGTACATGTTGTACCTAAGAAAGGTGGGATGACTGTCATAACCAATGAAAAGAATGAGTTGATACCGACTAGTACCGTGACAGGATGGAGGATGTGAATTGATTATAGGAAGTTGAATCATGCTACTAGGAAAGATCACTTTCCTTTACCCTTCATTGACCAAATGTTAGAAAGGCTAGCCCAACACTCTTACTTTTGCTACCTAGATGGGTATAGTGGCTTTTTCAAGATCCCCATCCATCCGGATGACCAAGAGAAAACCACTTTTACTTGTCCTTGGGGTACCTTTGCATATAGGAGAATACCTTTCGGTTTATGTAATGTTCCTGCTACTTTCCAAAGATGCATGATGTCTATTTTTTCTGAATATATTGAAAACATCATGGAAGTCTTTATGGATGATTTTTCTGTTTATGGATCCTCTTTTGATGAATGTTTGACTAACCTGTCTTTAGTCTTACAAAGATGTGAGGATTGTTGTAACGCCCGGATTTTTATTAATTTTATTCCGGACTTAGAGCGCCTTGTAGTTTATCCTGTAATCCCGAGATGCCGAGTGTCGGGATTTATCCTAAGAAAATCCCGAGCCGAATCGTCGTTTTTCCCTTTTTCCCGCGTTTCGACCTTTCGTTCCTAGTCGAAGTGACAAGGGGTCATTTCCGACCCCTCGTTCCGGGCAAAAGAGGACAAGACGGCTGCTGTCCCCTCACTTTTAAGCCCTTGTCCCCCTCTCTCTCTCCTCCCTTTCTCTTTCACGTTCATTCCTTTCCCTCTTCCTCCCATGGCTCCATCTTTGCTCCTTTCTCTTCTCTTCTTCCATTTTGTGTGGAGATCTTGCTGTGGACAGCTTGGAGAGGCATTCCAGATCTGTGGTAAGCTCTTTCCTCTCCCTTACCTCTCTTCAATGGCTGATCATCCTATCTTCTTTCCTCCTCTTCATCCATGGCCGCGGGTGCGGAAGCACAAGGCCGCGGGTGCGGCGGCGGACGGCCGCGGGTGCGGCTGGGCTCCGGCGCGGGCGCGGCTCGGCAAAACCGCGGGGGTGGCTCCTGGCAGACGACACAGTCCTCCGCGGGTGCGGCTCCTGTGTCCGCAGGGGGCGCCGGCTTGACTCCGCGGCTGCGGTTTCGGGAACAGTAGGTCCCTCCTCTCCTTTCCTCTTCGTTCCTTCCTTAGTATTGATGTTGGATCTTGTTAGTAGCATGCCTAGGATGGATCTAGAGTAGCTTGGAATGCCACCTAGTGGTTGTGAACCTAGGAGCCCTTAAGGCTCGATGTAAGTGATGGATATGAGCATGTGAGCATGATGGACCTTCTAGGCTAACTTGTGCCTCTTTGGTTGAGGATTACTCTTGTGAAATTATGGACTGTTGTGGGCTGTTGCATGTGTTGAGAGTGTGATGAATACTTGGTACCTAGGATGCATTCCTAGTTTGAGGGTTAGGTGATCTTGCATAGATCACTAGAGTGAAGTCTAAGACTTCTTGAGTGTGAGTATGTATTGATATGCATATCTCTTGTGAGAAGGTTGTGGGCTTCCTCCTTAAAGAAGCAAGAGTGTGGTGACTTGAGTGTGGTGACGAGGTAAGTCTCCGGACTTACTTAGCTCGTATTTTATGTATTAGCGTTGATGTATGTTTGGTGGTGTGTGTTATGTTATGTTATAATAATTAAACCGGTAATTAGGACCACCGACTTTATATATATATGTGTTGGCCCAAGTGTATGATAACGGGCGGTGACATCATCTACCTAGCCCTGGCGGGGTCTAGGAGGTTCGCGGCGACGAGTCCGGCGGGTATACGGGCGGATGCATCTGCACCATTCATTGCCGGTAAGGGACCGAGGCGAGACCATTGGGGTCTCGTGTCACAACAGAAGTTGAATTAGAATGGAATACGACTTAGTAATGAATGATAATAAACCGGACTTGTGTGATTTATGTTTTGTGTATGGATGTGTTTGTGCCTTCACCGCTTTTCTAATACCTAGAATATGAGCTAACGGTTTAAAACCGTATGTAGTTGACTTGCAGGTTAGGGATGCCGCCGAGTGAGGTGGAGGAGTGGACAGCCAGGGTCTCCGTACATTATAGGACGGGGATGTTTTGAGTCATGTTTCATGCTCTTGTTTATGGATGTTGTCGTACGTTTAGACTTCGTATCGGATTATGTCGTTTTGAGGACTCGGCTGAGTTTCCAAGTTGTGGTTTCTTACTTTTCGGTTTCCGCATACATTAAAAACGTATTGAGTTTTTGCCTTTATTTGTGCCTTGTTGGAAGGTCCGGTGAAATTGTTGTCAGGCTAAGGGTCGGGACCCATTGTGAGGTCTCGCCCGTAGCACCCCGAGTCCCGCGGATTTGGGTATTACAAAAATGGTATCAGAGCCTTAGGTTGACAACAATTGCAGTCGCAATATTTTTAAAGGCCGAATGAGGTATAAAACAGAACCCCCACGGGTTCTGACTTTTCGTTTTCAAAATCATATGCATGAGTCGGGTTTGGGTTAGAATGTACGGGACCACCACTCCTTACGCAAACCTCAGCGACGTAGATCTACGGATTAGAAATAGGTATATATATATAGTTATATATATGACCTTAGGATGTTTGTGGATTTGTCTGTACCTAGCTACGTATGTGGCCTTAGGATGTTTTGGACTTGTATGTTTTGATGTGCTTGATGACAATGTTTACCTTTATGTTTTTAGAAGTGTTATCATACCGAGATAGTAAGTACTACCTATGTATTTATACATAAGTAACTCCATACGCTATTAAATAGCACGTACGAGAGCTACCGCTTACGTAGGACCCGCCAGGGGTAGACCCCCTCTTTCTCCTACTGTCCCGAGACGGGGAGGAGTAGGAAGACCTCCAAGCGCGAGAGGTCGGGGACGTATCCCCATTGCGGACCCGCCAGTTGTGGATCCACCAGTAGATAAGGTTTCCGTAGAGGACGTCTCCGAGAGCATCGTTCCCAAGGCTAGGGATAGGATCGTTGGGAGGTCCGGGCGCAGAGTTCTCCATCTTCCAGGACCAGGGGAGCATCCATTGGAGCTACCGTGTTTGAGGACCACGTACGACAAGAACAATGGAGATAGCAAGGAGGAGATGGGTGCATTCTAACAAGGTTAAAGGCGGTGTTCCATCACGAGAAGTGAAACTTTCCCTAGACACTCCTAAGCTTTGGAGTCAAGATGAGAAACGTGATCGAACCAAGGGTGAAAGATATAAGATACCGTAAGTTAAGCTTACGAGGTACCATCAAGTGAAGAGTCAACATTACGAGAGTTATGAGAAGAATGGCAAGGTGGGGATTCACGCGGAGTTGACCGGTTTCCTTTATGACGATAAGGCGAAGAAACACCAAAAAGGAGGAAGTGTGTATAAATGATGATCCTAAGAAGATGAGAGCAAGACGTGATGCTAACTAATGTTAGAGATTTTGAGGAAACGCAACGTCAAAGTTTGGTTTGACAAGAACCAAAGCCAACGGTGTAAATTGGAAGTTCGATCTTCTTTGTTAGAGAGGAGCAAAGAAGAAACATAATGGAAATGTCGTAGTAAGAAAGACCCGAGAAGGAAGTTGACTTTCCAATACATCGGAACTTTTTGGAGATCTAATCGCAAGTTGGGAAAGTGTTGTACTGGCTGGCATGGCCTCCGAGAGTAGTGGATGTTCACCCGGTGTTTCAAGAGTATCAATCGAGAGAGAGGACGTACCGAAGACGGTATTTAGGACGAGATACGGCCATTATGAGTTGTCGTGATGCCATTTGGGCTCACGAATGCACCCACCATCTTCACGAAGTTGATGAACGACATCTTCATCGACTTCTTGGACCAGTTCGTGGTAGTGTTTATAGACGACATCTTAGTCTACTCCCGGAGTATAGAGGAGCATGAGGAACACCTGAGGACGGTGCTTCGAGTCCTCCAAGATAGAGAGCTTTACGCTAAGCTCTCTAAGTGCGAGTTTTAGACGTCCGAGGTGGCACTTCTGGGTCATATAGTTTCCGCCGAGGGTGTCATGGTTGACCCGGCGAAGATAGAGTTTGTTTCCTCATGACCGCCTCCTAGGACGGTCAAGAAAGTGCGCAGTTTCTTAGGCTTAGCGGGATACTACCTCCATTTTGTTGAGGGTTTCTCCGTGTTTTCACGACCGCTCACTTCCTTGCTGAGGAAGTCTACCAGGTTTCGTTTGGTCCGAGCCTTGTCAGCACAGTTTCGAGGAGCTGAAGAGGAGGTTGACCTCCGCTCCTGTTTTAGCCCAGCCTGAGGGCGTAGAGGATTTTATCGTGAATAGTGACACCTACAAGCTAGGATTGGGGTGCGTTTTGATGCAGAGGGGTAGGGTTATTGCGTACGCTTCTCGGCAGCTGAAGCCGTACGAGGAGAATTACACTACCCATGATCTTGGGTTAGCGGCAGGGATTCATGCCCTGAAGATCTAGCGACACTACTTGTACGGGGCTACGTGCCAGGTCTTCACAGACCATAAGAGTCTGAAGTTTATATTCACTCAGCGGGAGTTGAATAACCGCCAGAGAAGATGGTTGGAGCTGATTAAGGACTTTGACTTAGAAATTTTATACCATCCCGGGAAGGCGAACGTAGTCGCCGATGCTTTGAGTAGGAGGACACCTCGAGAGGAGGCGATAACTCGGCTTAAGGTTCAGCCTCAGCTGTAGAGGGATTTGGTGGGTTTGGAGTTGGATATCCGGTTCCCGGGTACGGAATGTTGTTTGTCCGAGTTGGAGGTACTACCTGACCTGTCCGGAGAGATCCTGCAGAAGCAGGAGAGATGTCCCATTTTGATGAGGATCCGGGACAGGATGTCCCGAGGAGAGGCACCGCAGTTTGTCATGGGAGCAGACGGGCTATTGAGACGTCAGGGACGTATTTGTGTACCGTCGGATCAGGAGTTGAGAGAGCAGATCTTGCATGAGGCCCATTCCACACCTTACTCGGTGCACCCAGGCACGAGTAAGATGTCCCAGGAAATTAGGAGATCTTATTGGTGGGGCGGGCTCAAGCCCGATGTAGCTAGATATGTGGCCTGATGCGCGACCTGCCAACAAGTCAAGATCGAGCACCAGAGACCCGGAGGAGAACTTCACCCACTGCCCGTGTCACAGTGGAAGTGGGAGGACATATCCACAACTGCTAGATGGTGAGATTACATGGAATACCGAGGGTCATCGTCTTGGACAGGGACGGACGTTTTACCTCGAGGTTTTGGCACGCGTCGATTGGGATGGCAACCGTATGAGGCATTGTATGGACGGAGATGCCGTACTCCCTTATGTTGGGACGAGCCGGGGAGTTCTAGCGTTGTAGCTCCAGATCAGGTACATGACGACGTGGCTAGAGTTGCTTTGATCCGAGAGAGGATGTTGGCCGCGCAGAGCCGTCAGAGGTCGTATGTGGATGGGAGGCGTAGACCTCTCGAGTTCAGGGTAAGAGCTCGGGTGTGATTGAGGGTATCACCGACGCAGGGCGTTAGGCGATTCAGCTTTAAGGGGAAGTTAAGCCCCCGATATGTCGATCCATTCGAGATCTTGGAGAGAGCGGATTTTGCACGAAGCACATCATTAGCCACGAGGACTTAGTGGTCGAGCCGGACCATACGTTTGCAGAGCACCCAATAGCAGTTTTAGACCGGAGTACGAGTCGCCTTCGATCGAAGGAGATACCGATGCTGAGAGTGCAGTGGTAGAGGCGAGGAGCTGACGAGGCTACATAGGAGACGGAGGATAGTATCCGGAGGAACTATCTTGAGTTTAACGCAGATTTTAGCGACATCGATAGGACTGGCGGGTTAGCCCCGAGATCTTCCGTGTTTGTTCTGTGTAATTATGTGATTTTGTATGATTTATTTGTACCTTGCGAGGTCTTGACGTGATTCTATTCGTAGACTTGGATTAGAGCCGATAGTGACGTTTTATGAGTTCCACGTGGTTACGTGACGTGTTTGTCCGAGAGTGTTGGGTTTAGCAAGTTTCGGGACGAAACTTGTTATTTGGGGGGTTAGTTGTAACGCCCGGAATTTTATTAATTTTATTCCGGACTTAGAGCGCCTTGTAGTTTATCCCGTAGACCCGAGATGCCGAGTGCCGGGATTTATTCCTAAGAAAATTCCGAGCCGAATCGTCGTTTTTCCCTTTTTCCCGCGTTTCGACCTTTCGTTCCGAGTCGAAGTGACAAGGGGTCATTTCCGACCCCTCGTTCCGGGCAAAAGAGGACAAGACGGCTGCTGTCCCCTCACTTTGCAGCACTTGTCCCCCTCTCTCCTCCCTCCCTTTCTCTTTCACGTTCATTCATTTCCCTCTTCCTCCCATGGCTCCATCTTTGCTCCTTTCTCTTATCTTCTTCCATTTTGTGTGGAGATCTTGTTGTGGACAGCTTGGAGAGGCATTCTAGATCTGTGGTAAGCTCCTTCCTCTCCCTTACCTCTCTTCTTTGGTTGATCATCCTATCTTCTTTCCTCCTCTTCATCCTGGCCATGGATGAAGCTTTGAGAGGTTTTCACTCAAGTCCCTTGCATGCTTGTGATCTTAGCTCGATTAGGTCGAGGAGAGGTGCCTAAGACCAGTGGTGGGTGTTTGGAGAAGATCCAGCAAGAGAAGAAGCACTTGGGAGCCAAGGATCCACGATCGAGACGAAGAAGACGAGCTTCTGCAATGTAACCGCGGGGGCGGATCATCACGGCCGCGGGCGCGGATGGCCGCAGGAGCGGCTCAGCACGGCCGCGGGAGCGGCACAACACCGCCGTGGGTGCGTCTCGGCATGGCCGTGGGGGCGGCGGAAGACTGACGACCCAGCACGCCGCGGGTGCGGCTCGACATGGCAGCGGGGGCAGCGGCAGACTCACGGCAGCACAAGGCCGCGGGTGCGGCGGCTGACGGCCGCGGGTGCAGCTGGGCTCCGGCGCGGGCGCGGCTCGGCAAAACCACGGGGGCGGCTCCTGGCAGGCGACGCAGTCCTCCGCGGGTGCGGCTCCTTGTTCCGCGGGGGCGGCTCCTGTGTCCGCAGGGGGCGCCGGCTTGACTCCGCGGCTGCGGTTTCGGGAACAGTAGGTCCCTCCTCTCCTTTCCTCTTCGTTCCTTCCTTAGTATTGATGTTGGATCTTGTTAGTAGCATTCCTAGGATGGATATAGAGTAGCTTGGAATGCCACCTAGTGGTTCTGAACCTTGGAGCCCTTAAGGCTCGATGTAAGTGATGGATATGAGCATGTGAGCATGATGGACCTTCTAGGCTAACTTGTGTCTCTTTGGTTGAGGATTACTCTTGTGGAATTATGGACTGTTGTGGGCTGTTGCATGTGTTGAGAGTGTGATGAATACTTGGTACCTAGGATGCATTCCTAGTTTGAGGGTTAGGTGATCTTGCATAGATCACTAGAGTGAAGTCTAAGACTTCTTGAGTGTGAGTATGTATTGATATGCATATATCTTGTGAGAAGGTTGTGGGCTTCCTCCTTAAGGAAGCAAGAGTGTGGTGACTTGAGTGTGGTGACGAGGTAAGTCTCCGGACTTACTTAGCTCGTATTTTATGTATTAGCGTTGATGTGTGTTTGGTGGTGTGTGTTATGTTATGTTATAATAATTAAACCGGTAATTAGGACCACCGACTTTATATATATATGTGTTGCCCCAAGTGTATGATAACGGGCGGTGACATCATCTGCTTAGCCCTTGCGGGGTCTAGGAGGTTCTCGGCGACGAGTCCGGCGGGTATACGGGCGGATGCATCTGCATAATTCCTTGCCGGTAAGGGACCGAGGCGAGACCACTGGGGTCTCGTGTCACAAAAAAAGTTGAATTAGAATGGAATACGACTTAATAATGAAAGATAATAAACCGGACTTGTGTGATTTTATGTTTTGTGTATGGATGTTTTTGTGCCTTCACCGATTTTCTAATACCTAGAATATGAGCTAACGGTTTAAAACCGTATGTAGTTGACTTGCAGGTTAGGGATGCCGCTGAGTGAGGTGGAGGAGTGGACAGCCGGAGTCTCCGTACATTATAGGACGGGGATGTTTTGAGTCATGTTTCATGCTCTTGTTTATGGATGTTGTCGTATGTTTAGACTTCGTATCAGATTATGTCGTTTTGAGGACTCGGCTGAGTTTCCAAGTTGTAGTTTCTTACTTTTCGGTTTCCGCATACATTAAAAACGTATTGAGTTTTCGCCTTTATTTGTGCCTTGTTGGAAGGTCCGGTGAAATTGTTGTCAGGCTAAGGGTCGGGACCCATTGTGAGGTCTCGCCCGTAGCACCCCGAGTCCCGCGGATTTGGGGTGTTACAATTGTAATCTTGTTCTCAATTGCGAAAAATGCCATTTCATGGTTTGGGAAGGTACTGTGTTAGGTCACTTGATATCTAACCGTGGAAGTGAGGTTTATAAGGCCAAGATTGAGACTATTGAGAAGCTACCTCCACCATCATCAGTCAAAGGGGTAAGGAGTTTTCTAGGACATGCCGGTTTTTACCGGAGATTTATAAATGATTTCTCTAAAATTGCTAAACCTTTGACTAACCTACTAATCAAGGATGTTCAGTTTGTTTTCTCAAAGGAATGCCTTGATGCTTTTTATAGGTTGAAGGAAGCTCTCATCACTGCTCGAATCATGTAACCCCCCGATTGGTCTCTTCCATTCGAGGTGATGTGTGATGCAAGCAACTTCGCAGTGGGAGCGGTGCTAGGACAGAAGAAGGAAGGACTTACTCATGCTATTTACTATGCTAGCAAGACGCTTGATGGAGCCCAGCTGAATTATGCAACTACTGAAAAGGAGCTCCTAGCCGTCGTCTACGCATTTGAGAAGTTCCGTTCCTATCTTGTAGGAGCTAAGGTGATTGTGTACACGGATCATGCTGCGATTCGGTACCTTCTTACCAAGAAGGATGCAAAACCACGTCTTATCCGATGGATCCTTCTCCTTCAAGAATTTGAGGTGAAAAGGAACCTTGGCGATGCATTTCCGGATGGAACAAATCTCGGACTCTGTAGCTGATCATCTTAGGAGGTTACCTCCAGAACTTATGGAAGGGGATGACATCCCTATTGACGATGCATTTCCGGATGAGCATCTCCACATGATGGAGAAATATATCCTCCAAATTTCAGGTGAAAAGGAACCTTGGTTTGTTGACATTGTTAATTATTTAGTTTGTGGTGAAATTCCTCCAGGTTTATCTCCTTCCTAACGGAAGAAATTTTATAAGGATGTGAGACATTACTATTGGAATGAACCACTACTATTCAAGAGAGGACCCGAGGGAATCCTTAGGAGATGCGTCCCAGACGACGAGATTGAGAGTGTCATCCGACATTGTCATTCATTGCCTTGTGGAGGACATGCTAGTGCCCACAAGACTAGTGCCAACAAGACTAGTGTCAAGGTATTGCAATTTGGATTCTTTTGGCCTAATCTTTTCAGAGATGTGCAGGTATTCGTCACTGCTTTTGATTCATGCCAAAGAACGGACAACATATCTAGGAGGAATGAGATGCCCTTGAACAACATCCAAGAAGTTGAGATTTTTGATGTATGGGGTGTTGACTTCATGGGACCTTTCCCATCCTCATGAGGGAACCTTTACATTCTTTTAGCGGTTGATTATGTATCTAGATGGGTTGAAGCTATAGCTTCACCCACAAATGACGCTAAAGTTGTGATTAAATTTTTCAACCGAACTATCTTCCCTAGATTTGGCACATCATGTGTCATTATTAGTGATGGAGGGAAGCATTTCACAGCCAGGAACTTTGAGGCACTTTTGTCCAAGTATGGGGTAACTCACAAGGTTGCAACCCCATATCATCCCCAGACTAGTGGCCAAGTGGAAATCTCGAATAGAGAAATGGGATCATAGAGAAGACAGTGTCTCGCTCAAGGAAAGATTGGGCAATGAAGCTTGATGATGCACTCTGGGCATATAGGACAACATACCAGACTCCGATAGGTACTACTCCTTATCAACTTGTTTATGGGAAATCTTGTTACTTTTCTGTAGAGTTGGAGCATAGAGCGTATTGGACCGTGAAATGGCTAAATTTTGATATAAAAGAAGCCGGAGAAAAGAGGTTGCTGGACATCAACGAGCTGGAGGAGATCCGGATGAATGCATATGAGAATGCACGGATCTACAAGGTAAGAACAAAGAAGTGGCATGACAAGCACATATTGCCAAAGAACTTCAAAGAAGGTGATCTTGTTCTTCCCTTTAATTCTACGCTCCGACTTTTTCCAGGAAAGTTAAGGTCACGATGGACGGGACCTTATGTTGTGAAGAAGATTTTTCCCCACGGAGTTGTCGAAGTATGGGGTGGAAACTCCGGTATTTTTAAAGTGAATGGACATAGGTTGAAGAGGTATACACCGGAACTTCCGGTGGAAATATTTTCACCTATCCATCTCAGTTGACGCTTTAAAGGAGTTAAGTCCGGCTAGAGACCTTAAACCAAGCGCTTCTCGGGAGGTAACCCGAGGTAAGAGTCTTTTCGTCTTTTTGTTTTTACTTTTGCTTTTTTCTTTTGCGTTGTTGTGTCATTGCAGGACCTAGGTGTCATGGTGAAAAGAGATACGGAAAGCAGCACTCAGAACGAGTTTAAGGCGAGGAAATTGCTATGAAAGACGAGAAACGAAGTAAGTCGAGGAAGAAACGACGCTTGACAAGCAATCTCGGTCACTCTGACCGACATCCCGGCCGAGACCCAGCTCAAGCAGGCCGAGATGTCACATCAGAAACCGATCTCGGTCCAAGACTAGGCAAATCTCGGTCCGAGATCGAAAAATCCCAGCCGAGATCGAAAAATCCCGGCCAAGATCGAGGTTTCCCACAAAAAAAAAAAATCTCGGCCTTGACCCGAGATAAATCTATCTAAGAAACCTCTACCCAAATTTCCTAAATCCCTCATTTCTCCATCAAATCCTCTCATTCTTCCCACAATTTCTCCCAAATCCAATTCTAAACTCAATTCTCTCACCAATTTCACTCAAATCTCCCACAAATCTCATTCCCAACACCAAACCCTGACCAAAATTTCCAATCCCTCAAAACCCCACAAACACACCATTCCACTCAAAATTCCTTCACAAAAACGCCTTAAAATCATCACCCAAGCAAGGATCCATCAAAAACCCGACAAAAAAACCGATCCCGGCCAAAACCAAAAATCTCGGTCAACTACCCTGAAATCTCGGCCGAGATCCGATCTTTGCCGACCGAAATTTTCTTCTGCTGAGTTATTTGTTGATAAAAAATGAAGAGGTTGAAGAGATCATTGTCCAAGGCTACCGGGTCAAGTAAATCGAAGAAGCAAGCACCACCACCGGAGCCATCCGATCCCTCCATTTACATGCCGACCATCCCGGATCCTTGTAAGGCACGATACTCTAAACTTGTTAAATTCGATCATGATCCTCCTAGACATTTTGATTTAGGAGATGTTAGTCAGTTAGGAATTGGAGATGATTTGCGACTTATAACTGAAATTTGCGGATGGGAATACTTGCTAGCATTTCAAACTCTTGATCATCATAACCTAACTTGTGAATTCTTCAGTACATTCAAATTTGGTGGTGGAAATGGTGACCGGACTGTGAAGTTCCGTGTGATGAACACGGACTATGTGATGTCCAAGACTGAGTTTGGAGATTTATTTCATTTCCCGAGGTCGGACGAGTATACTTCTGATAGGGATTTTGACTAGCGCACATTCTGGCGCCAGCTAGCCTATCCAGGTGGGGTTGGGAGCAATTGGAAACCCGGTGACTTCAAATGCAAATACATTCTGAACTTGTCCTTCCAGGTAGCTCATAGGATTATGAGCGAGATTATGCTTCCTAGGCATGAGACCTCGCACCTAGTGCTTCTAGGAGAGCTGTTTATTTTGTGTGCATTATAGAGGGTCGAGCACCCGATTCAGCTACTCTCTTGTTAGACCACCTCAAAAAGGTGTCCAATAAGACATCCGGTGTACTTTGTGTCGGTGGGTTGGTTACTTATATTGCTCAGACGCTTGGGCATGATTTGACTGCTTTTACCCCCACCTTCAAGTCAATGTCCATCACTAGGAAGCATCTAGTAAAGATGAAGATCCTAACAGAGGAGGTGAAGAACATATTTAGAATTGCTATGCCTTGGGATGAGCACCATGGCATACTATGGAGGAGTGACTTCACGATTAGAGATCAGAGATGCTGGAGAGAGGCCATTGAGGGTCTTAGAGGTGATGATTCTGATGATGAGGATGTAGGACAGCCTGAGGATGAGGATGCTGCTCAGGATGATGAGGACTTAGAGCCTGCAGCTGAGGCAGGAGATTTTGATACTGACATGGGTAATGCAGGTACACCACCCAGGATGTCTACTGCAGGAGCATCATCATCACATGCTCCTAGGCCTAGCCGTAGGAGGCAGTACACCATGGCCCAGATGGCTGCGGACAGCATGAGATGTAGATGGGTCAGAGGGATTTTTATAAGAAAGTTGAGGAAAGATGGGCCGCGCAGGATTTGAGGATGGCTGAGCAGGATCGGAGGATTACCGAGCAGGATCAGAGGATTGCTGAGCAGGATAGGCGCTATTCTGTCTCGGAGGGGATGTACGGAGACTTATATCGTCATACGTTTGGGCATTTCTATGACCCAAACAACTTCCACTACCCACGTGATCCACCTCCTCCTCCTCCATTCGAGTAGACACGCCGGACGCCTTCTTCATTTTTACATTGTGAGTATTGTTTTTACTTCATATTTATTATTCACATTGGGGACAATGTGAGTTTTAAGTATGGGGTAGGATGCTTGCATTATCTTTTATCATGTTTCTTTTATATGTACTGCATTTTATTTTCTTGTCACACGTTTCTTTTATATGTACTACATTTTATATGAAAATCCAAAAAAAAATCAGAAAATTTTAAATTTTTTTTGTGCTTCTAGGATTGATGTGACCTTAATGAGGATAATGTGTATGTTTATTTGGCTATCGATGTTTATTTTGAGCTTTAATTGAATTAATGGCAATTATAGGATCTGAAGCCTTGTTTGTAATCTTTATGATTTATTTGAATTACCTTGTTTAATTGGATTGATCTTGAAAAGTTGAAGCTATATGATGAGTTCTTTTACATTGCACAGAAATGATTTAGGCAATTCGAATTCCTCTTCTTCTCTATCTTTGCCATTTTTTTTAGCACCTCAAACATTCAATTTATTTGCCCTTTATGACCCATCCGGGAATTAGGAAAGTGAAGTTTGAAGGTGTATGCTTAATTGTGAAAAGTGAATTATGTGCAATATGTGAAGAAGTTGATTGATTTGTGAGATGTGAATTGAAGGCAAAAGCTTTCTATGGGTTTTGTTGGCTATGAAGATGAGTAACTCGGCACCATTCACATAATCGGGTGTTTGTGTCTTGCCAAAGTCGGATTAGTTTTAAAAACATCCCTAGAGTTGATTTGGTATGTGCACTTTGGTGTGAGGTACATGAAGGAAACTGAACACCAAGGTTTCGGCTATTGTGCACCTATGCCTTTCACTTAAAAAAAATACATGAAGAGAAAGGATGTATGTCGAGAAAGAAGAAAGAAAAGAAAAATGTTGTGTTGTCTTCTTTTCCGGATTTCCACCACATTACCTATACACATCCTACCTTTATCACGTTTCTTGTCCTTTATTTGTTAAGTCCTATTGATCTTTGCATACATGTAATTGACTTCATGGCCTAAACTTGGATTTTTCATGAATTTTAGACATTGGTAGTTTAAATGATGATTTTGGATTCCTTGCAAGGTGTGATTATCCTATATCTTGCGTATCTTACTTGACCTTAATCGAAATATGTCTTTAGCCTTGTGACTACACTCTGAAAGTGATCATGAATAGAAGCACTACCAAAAAGAGTTTTTGTTTAGCATAGATGATTCATGCTATCTTGCCTTGAATTTATTATTTGCTTGGGGACAAGCAAAGATAAGTATGGGGTATTTTGATAACATGAATTATCGACCTAGTTTAGTAGAGCATATAGTTAATTTTCCTTTTTCCGCATGCATGTTTTAGCCTTAGTTTGTGTTCTTTATACTTGTTTAGTGCAACTTTGTGAGTATAGATGTCTACACACACTTTTGGTGTCTTTGTAGGTATTTTGGCGTGTTTTGGAGCTAAAAGGATGCATTTGAGGATCAAGCCTCGGGATGGACGCTTAGGAGCGATCACGCAGGCATGGGAAAGGAGGAAAAGATGAGCCAAGACGAAACGCACGAGATTAGAGCAATCTCGGTAGAGATCCACATGATCTCGGCCGAGATATACATGATCTCGGCCGAGATCCCAGCTATCTCAGCCGAGATCCGATCCATCTCGGCCGAGACTCCCTATTTCGCTTGGGTCGAAAAGTTTATGTCGACGCATCTCGGTCCCCATCTCGGTCCAAATCTCGGCCGAGATTTGTTCCATCTGGGCCAAGATTTTTCACATTTGACCGAGATTTCATCAACGCTGGATCATCGAAGCCAATTTATTTTGTTATTTTCGGATCTGTTTTGGCCCAGCCCATTGCGGGATATAAAAGGAAAGCCCTAAATGATTTCCGGGGGTTCCGCTTCATTCTAATTTCGAGCTTAGATCGAGAGAGCTTCTTCCCCTTCTTCTTCTCCCTTTGCCTTACACCATTATTGACCATTGTTGAACTTGATTGAGTTTGGAGGAACTTCGCGATATTGGGGATTTGTCGTTTTGCTAATTTCCTATTAATAAAGTTGAGTATATTCTTTATTCTCTCTTTTAGTTCTTGTTTTATGCATTCTTTCGTGAATTGATTGAATTGATGATTACTTCTTCTATTGAATTGATTGAATTGATGATTGCTTCTTCCATTGAATTGATTGGATTGATGATTGATTTTAATATGTTGATTGTTGGCTAGAACCATTGTGGTTCCAAGGTGAATAGGGATTTGTTTATACCCGGACTATGATGGAATAGTGTTTTATGCTTGGTTTGAATAGCTTTGAAATCCT
Source organism: Fagopyrum tataricum (assembly GCA_002319775.1). Classification (NCBI taxonomy): domain Eukaryota; kingdom Viridiplantae; phylum Streptophyta; class Magnoliopsida; order Caryophyllales; family Polygonaceae; genus Fagopyrum; species Fagopyrum tataricum. The sequence continues at coordinate 26,257,210 of CM008285.1, forward strand.
AATGGTTGGCTTGTTCTTGAACCTAGTTAGAATTCATCTAGCTAGTAACCTAGGTTGGAATTGAGACCTACCCGATGATATTCCGCTTAGATACACGAGTGATTGACCATAGGTAACAGATGTGAAAACCTCTATTAGGTTGAGTGTGCTTAGATTATGTCCTAAGTAGGGTAATACCTGAGACTTACCCGGTAATGGTTTACCTTTCCCTTAGTTTGGAGTATGGTTTGTTTAGAATTTCCTACCTCTCTACCTTGAGACTTACCCGGTAATAGGTAGTTAGTTTGGAACTAGATAGTCTTGAGACTTAGCCGGTAATAGACTGTCAGCTTAGAAACGTTCTTCCCTGAAGCTTGCTAACCATAGATCCTTTAAGAGTTGTCCTGAGTCCGTGCGTATAAATAATGACCTTGAATCCTTGAAATCCGCGTTCTCTTTTATTGATCAATCTTTCGTTCGTTTGTTTTACTTAGTTTTCAATCAAATCCGATATTTGATTGCGAACTCTACAAAAACCCTTCAAAACCTTTTGATCTTTCTTCCCTTCTTTTCCAATCTCGTTCTTTTACTTTGATTTACTCTATTTTTATCACATTCACATTTCAAACACTTGGTCCCTGAGATCGACCTTGGAATACTTATCCTTACTGTAATTGACCCATACACTGTGGGTTCGCTACAATTTGGGTGTTTATTTCTTGTTTTACAAATTTAAAACATACCGTGGTTTTTACTAACCTATGAGCTTTTATCATTATTGATAAAAGTTTATAGGGGTGTTAAAACAGCGAACAAGTACCATCATTGGATAACAACATTACTACATTGACCTACTTTTGTCCAGTTAGGAGAGTGAGTTAGCGTTTACCTATTACCGTTAGGTAATAGGTAAACAGCGAACTAGATAGTCTTGAGACTTAGCGTTTACCTATTACCGTTTATAGGGGTGTTAAAACAGCGAACAAGTACCTATGACCTACTTTTGTCCTTATACTTGATCATCCAATACATTCCTAGGATTACATCATCACACTATCCATTCCGGTTATAAGGAAATCTGTTGATCAATCCACTTGGCCTAACCTTAAAGGGTATTGATGAATTCCTTAGATCACCATTCCCTATTACCGTTAGGTAACTTCATCACATATGGTATACCTTCAACGACATCTAATCTAAGTCCATTTCCTTTTTATGAGGATGCATAGCTTCAAGCTTCCAAGCCTTTTCTTGATACTGTAGTTGTGGTCAATCCTAAAAAAAATAGTTCGAGCGTCTGACGAAGATGTCCCTTCAACCGATTGACAAAAAGTGAACCGAATAATCTTCTGGTGGATCTCTATCTCCCAACCATGTGCATTATCCATGGAACATATCGATTACTTTCATTATTAGAGCATCTTCTTTTGGAGCTTCCATAAAGGCACTCAACAGATATCCCGAGCTATTGTTGGGCAAAAATGTGTTGAAATCCACTATTTGAATGTATCAAAGTCAAAGATGTTGATGCGGTTCCTAATCTAACAACTCATTAATACCTCTTGCATAAATGTCACTACCAGACTCACTTTGTATTCATTAGCTACTTTGATCTCTTCATAGACCATTTCCATGTGGTCAACGACCCATCTACTTCCATGTCATAGCTTCCTTTGGAGTTGAGAACTTCCCTTCTTCGTATTGCTTTCTATCACTTCTCCGAACACATTTCATGTCCCTCTTGTTCTACATGATGATTCACGTGCATTCGGGGCACGGTAGTTAGAGTGTCCCATGGCTCCATTCCTCATCGCAATGTGTTACTCATTGCTACAACAATTGTCTCTTACACTATACTAGGTATATCTCTTCCCATGGCAGCATCAATCATCTCTTGCATTTGCTCATCATGTGCAACTTGATTGGTTGAGGCACTTGACTTTGGCGTCCTACTATCAACATTATACTTTCATGTTCTTCTATCACGTGGTGCCTTAACTAACACACTCGCAGACTCACTATGAGTTTCTTGTCTCTTAGCCGAGTTGATCCACATTGCCCCTTTTCATCTTTGTAGAAAGAAAACATTTGAAATTGTTCTCTCCTCATGCAAGTCTACTACCTATAGTAGTAGTGATCGACACTAATCAGAGTACTATGAATCTTAATAGTTAGAGAGAGAACTATCACTTACAAGGAGTCACGTTGAGGAGTGGAAGGCAGTGTATTTTTCCACAATCCCGACTATGCATATGATTTTAAATCCATTAAAACCATGTCAGTATTTCCAAATTCTTTTCGAAATATAAATCTCATTTCAAAACCAACCCGAACTGGGTTGTATTTAGGTTGAACTATCATGTCTCATCTCAAGTCACATGTGCCCTTGTTGTCAACCTAACCTCTGATACCAATCTGTAACAACCCGAGTTTTTAATAACTCAAGACGTCACTAGGCTAGGGACCACACAGTGGGTCCCATTAGTTAGCCTGACAACAACTTCACAACTAGGACCTTGCAACAAGAAGCACGATAAAATAAAGAAAACATCCAACCTGTCATATAGAAGACATTTACATGAAACAACCATGCATGTAGTTAGTATTATCCCAAAATGACACTTTAAAACATGATAGTTAAACAACTGTCTTGAAACATCAGCCTAAAAACAACACCTTTACACAGTTGTACACAAGCAACAAAAGACTCGCTTGCAAGCGATTAGTTTCAAAAGAATTTCAACCAAACCTTGGGTTAACACTGCCCCGGCTGTCCACATCCTACAACTGACGTCCTTGCAGCGTTCCTATGATCAACATTACCTAAAATGAATTGGTTTAAAACCGTTAGCCACCGATCATAATCTATCCACGAGAGAATCCTAGCAAAGCAAATAACATATCAAATTCATATCTCAATATCACATTGTCATATAATGACATAATCACACAATCACATAATACATAATCACATCATCATATCAAATTTCAATTCCCTGTAATTTTTGTTATATAATCAATAAAATATTGATAACATATTAGGCCTTTAATGAGAAAATGTCTCCTAAGATTAACTTACTAATATATCCTTTCATGGAACATTACTCAATAAAATAGTTAAGCAACCTTGATAAGAGTATACTCTAAGTAATAAAGAGCTGCCATTATAGCCAAGCTCTTTACATAACAAGCCGCCTTGCTGGCCGGGCTTTCAAATAACAAGCTGCCTTGCGGACCGAGCTTTCAAATAACAAGCCACCTTGCGGGCCGGGCGTTGAAATAATACACCGCCATAAAAGCCGGGCTTTGACATAATAAGCCGCCATATAAGCCGGACTTTGAAATAATAAGCCGCCATATAAGCCAGGCTTTGAAATAATAACCCGCCATATAAGCCGGGCTTTTAACATTAACAATTGTGAGCTATCTTAAAATCACTTTACCAATATACCATATTTACTAACTCATGCATGCTCATCATTATAACATTTCCATTTCACCTTATTAACCTGTTATCATGCTCATGACTCGCAAGAGATTCTTAACTTTATCAAGTCGGATAACATTAAATAAGACTATGTCAGATTATACCAGCCAAACATAATAAGCATATCATATCACACTAATCTCTCGGGTATGGGAGTTCTGCAGATCGAATCTAAGTAAGTCCGAAGACTTAACTGGATACGCTCACACGGCATACTAAGCTACAATTATATCAAAGTCTTCCACAACACCTGTCAGGAATATCAGATTCCTCGTATTAAAGTTCTCGCTTCGAACATCAATTAAATTCATTACTTTGAATTTAATTAGCTTTACGACATTTTCCGAATCTAAATTTAATTAATTAATCCTTTAATTAATTAATTAAATTTTGGCAGCGTTACATTTTGCCCGAAGGCAATTTCCGAACCAACTTGTTATCGTATCTTAACAAGTAAATAGCCAAATTTCACTAGAATAATATAACGAGCATAATGGAATTTCCATTTATCCATTTTGACAAGCTTAAGGTCATATTAGAGTAACCCTCAATACGGAAAACGAATAAATTCATAACTTATTCGTTACTAACCCGACTGACGAACCAAAAGAAGATTCTGAATCACAGGGACGAAGGCTACGCCCGGACACCACCAAATTTACCGGAAACTGAGCGACGGAACCGGCCAGGTAAGGAATATGCACGACCTGGCCTTAACTTCGACGGAAACAGGAAACGTTGGTACCGAAATGAAGAGAATGAAGAGAGGAATCCGAAACTTCAAACAGAATTGAAATCGGATTACAAACGAGGAGTTGATCTGAGTTTGAAGGTTGAGAGAAATCACAGTTTTACGAAGAAATGTAAAATGAAATGAATTAATAAATGAATTTCCTCTATTTATAGCGAAGATGATAATTATCCTTTAGCGAAGTCGATAATTATTCATTTACCTTTTCGAAGTCGGTTTGAGCCTCTTCTTCAAACTTCTCGAATTGGAGCAATAAATTCGGAATATTGTAAGGATAATTATTCCACAACTTTCTCGGAAAACGCGTATTCCTAAGCCGTCTTTCTTAGCCGTTAAGAAACGAAATAGCGACTCTTTTGGCCGTTTTGCCTTTTCATGTTATTTCATATCTAGGACATATCCGATATCCTGATCATTTCTCTCAACTGCAATTTTATTAATTGGAGCTCACAAATGCTCCAAATAATACCGGAGGGTAAAAATTATTCCCGGGAGGAAAAAATGAAAACTTCTCCACAAGTCCAAAATTATGCCACGAACATAACAGTGGAATTTATACTCGTCGGTTACACATTGTTTGCGAGTTATGAGTCAATTACTATCGATGATTAAGTTAATAATCAATTAATTAGGATTAAGAAATCCTAGCTTTTACAGTTGATATAAAGATTATGGAGACTGAAATGGAGCAAAATAGGATGCAGGACGAGGATGAAGATTCGACAGAACCATCTTACTCAAGTCCATCAGGCTCGAATACCCTATATGAGCCAGTGCAACACGGCTCAATTCCTTACTTCATGGATTCGTGGTCGAATCCTTTTCAAGAGAGGAAGAATAGGGAGAATGATGCCGGAGCATCTAGCAGCTTTACTTCATTTTCTTCCACAATTGATCACCTAAGCAATAGAAGAAGAATTACCAAAGAAGAGGACCGAAACCACGATCTAGATAAGGAAGAAGTAAATGAATGGAGCAGCCAAGACATGGAAAGAGATGTGGAGGAGATCATGGCTAGAGATCCACGAGAGAGAGACCGAGATCCAGGTGAGAGATGAAAAGGATGGACGTTGAGCTGATATGGAAGAAAGAAGATTTCGGGCTAATATAAGTGGTTGAATTAGGCCCAGTTTGCTTATCATTTTTCAGCCCATATATTAGACTCTTTTAAATAATTGGGCTTGTTTTTATTTATTTATTTTGGGCCTTTAGACTTGTTAGTTCAACCCTCTAGATGATCTTATCTCTTAAAGATTGATCATATCTTTTAATTAGAAGATCATATCTCGTAAAGATTTGATCTTATCTTTTAGTTAGAAGATCATATCTCCTAAAGATTTGATCTTATTTGATCTTTTTTTTTAATTAGTTTGGGCTCGATATTAGATCCAAACCATAGCCAGGAAAACTTGATTTGGACGTCCCTCTCAGCCTATAAAAGGCCATGTAGGACGTGTATTTTGAGGCACCCTTGAATGAAATTAAACACAATACTTTTTAGTATTTTTCTCTCTTCTCTCCTTAGTCTTCTCGTGGAATCGAGACAAACACAAAGCGAGTGGAATCTCGTTCGTCCAACAACTTGGACTGTTTTGAGTTGTGTCACTTGGATTGGCAAGTTGGTGCTCTCAATCATCTCCAGGTGACTTCTCGTGCTCTAGGGACAATCGCTCCCTTTTGTGTGAGATTATAGCGGAAATGATTTTCAATCATTCCGTGTTGTGTGTTCGGACATTAGTTTCCCTAGTGTGCTCACGTTGCTTCAAGGGCTCGACCAGATCTATCCTTCTATCAATCCTTCACAATCATTGGATCATTCATTCATCTTTTTATTTCAAGTTTCCATCATTTTCCCTTTTTCTACCATCCTAAGTTTTGATACTGAAAGATCGGGCAACCTCATGGCTAACCCCGTATCACCCACAATACATGAGTTATCCGCAACACCCCCAAACTCAAAACCCACAATACATGAGTTACCCACAACACCCCCAAACTCAAAACCCACAATACATGAGTTATTGGCAACACCCCCAAAACCAACAATTCTTGAATTGTGTGCAATGCCACCAAACTCAAAATCCACAATGCACGAGTGTTCCAGAATACTACCAAACTCATAATCTAAATGGACACTCGATCGCAACGTCTCCGTCTATTACCATCTCGCCTTTTGGGACTCATGAACCGGCAGTTGATCTAGACGATGAAGATGAAGTTCAAGTGACAACTGAAGAAGTTGTTAGCTAGTTGCGTTGGGGGAGGGGGGACTTGAAGACACTTTACTTATTAGTTGATGGATGGACACGAGCAAATATGTCATCCGAGGAACCAACCAATGTAGAAACACCTATTGGAATCGAGTTTCTTCCTGTTACAACGAAAGGAGGGAAAATTTACCATCTCACTCAAGGAAACAATCAAAGAACCGCTTCCAAAAGCTTAATGCACTTGCTTCTAAATTTACAATTGTTTAAGCAATGTTAGAAAGAGGGAGAGTGAGTGTGGAATCAAACGATGATGCCCTTGCAAGGGCTCGTGTTTTTTATACGGAACAATATAAATCAAAGTTCAATCATGAGAATATTTGGCGGATGCTTAAGAATCTCCCAAAATGGCAAAGCAATATTCATCCAACATCATCAAAACAAGGGGATAGCTCCAAGAGGACAAAAGTAAATGAGTTTGGAGCATACACATCAAGCTCGAAAGTTGGAACTCCATCAAGTGAAGGTGGAATCCCAAATATCTCATTTGTCACTTCAAATTTTGGATGACATGAAGGCTAGAGAACTTGAGGTTCGTCTTTATTAGAAAATTGAGCTTGCCCACTAAACAATGATAATTGGAGGCATCCTGAAGAGGCACACCTTCATTAGGTAAAAGTTTAGTGTTTAGAGGGAGAGGAGTGCTAGCAGACTTAACATCTTGTAGATTAGCATCTCGTAAAAGCTCCATTGTAAACTGACGTTGAGAGATCACAATTCCATATTATCAATATAACTTATCTCAATGCCAAGGAAATAATGTCAAATCCCAAGATCCTTAACACTAAATGTATCATCAAGATACATTTTCAATTGTGAAATTTCAGCCACATTAGACCTAGTGATAAGAAGATTAACAACATATATGTCCACGATAGTAATAAGAGATGAATCATGTTTGATGAACAAGGAATAGTCATTCTTTGACTAACTATAACCTCGAGTTGTAAGGGACAAAGTTAAACGATGAAACCATTGACGAGAAGCTTGTTTTAAACCATATAATGAGTTTTTGAGCTTGCAAACCAATGAAAGAGGATTAGATATCTCTGGAGGTGTTTTCATGTATACATTCTTGCACGCGGGCGGGTTGTCGGGTCGGCCCATCCACGAACAAGAAAAATGAGAGGACTAGAGCAAGTATGTGAAGAAGAAGAGTGATACACAACCCGTCGCGAACTAGAGAAGACTAGAACGAGACGCAGCGAGATGGAGCTCGTCGCGAACAAGAGGAGCGAGATAGAGAGCAACGATATGGAGGCGTCATCGCGACTTAGATTTGAAGAGTGATTAGAGAGGAAATATGAGAATTAAGGTTAGGAATTAGAAAGATTAGCATTCAATTCAAGCGGCACTATATATGCGGGTTGTGTCAGGCTAGCCCGCACTAAAACACATACCCTAACCCATCCTATTAGAATTTGGGACAGGCCCGACAACCGGACCAACTTTTGTACATTCCATGTTTTTGGAGGGCCGGACGGGTCAACCCAGATTTGTTAAGGTCTAATAGTCATGCACTTTCCAACAATGTGCAAGAATGTGAAATGAAATTTTGCAATGATCACAAAAGGATATACCTGGTCCGGCATCCATAGGATAACCTTGAAGTTCCAACATTTGTCGATGTTGTGATTCTTGGCTTTGCAGTGGTCACAAAACGTAGATTTGGTGGTAGAAGAGTTTGATTGGCCTGAGGATGAAGAGCTTCTATTACTCTGTGATTGAGTGATTGAGTGCTCTGTATAAGAACTGAGTATGAATGTGTGTTTATTGATGAAGATATAATGACTATATATACAGAGATTAGCTGAGATACTCTCCTAATATATTCTCCTGATATCTCTCTAACTCCATGATAATAGACTAACAGAAGAACTAAGTAAATCTAAACAAGATACATTATTATTTCAGTTACATTCCCCTTCAAGTGAAGCATCGCTTGGTGAGTTTTAACTTGTTTAAAAGAGTCTGAAATCTTGAACGTAGTAGTGGCTTAGTCAAAACATCAGCCAACTAGTCATCAGTAGACACAAACTAACTCGGAGATTCCCTTTGCGGACTTGCTCTCGTACGAAATGGTAGGCCAAAGCAATATGTTTCATGCGCGAGTAAAACACTAGGTTGGCGCTCAATCTAGTTGCACCAAGGTTATCACAATACACAACTGGTGGAAGGCATGTGGGATTACGTAGTTCATGAAGTAATTGCATAACCCAAATGATCTCAGAAGTCGTATCAGCTATGGCTTTGCAATCCGCTTCAGTTGAAGACCTTGCAACCGATCGTTGTTTCTTGGAACTCCAGCTGATAGGAGTAGAACCCATGTACACAATGACCCATGTAGTTGATATATAATCGTCCTTGTCTCCTGCCTAGTCTGCATCTGAAAAAGCATGAATGGTGGTATCTGGCGTTCCAGTTATTCTGATTCCAAGATGAAGGGTTCTGGCCAGATAACGTAGCAGACGCTTCAAAGCTTCCCAGTGTGTGATTGTCGGTGACTGCATGTATTGAGACAGTTTATTTACTGCAAAGCCAACATCCGGTCTTGTTAAGTAGAGATATTTAAGGCTCCCCACTAGGGTTTGATATTCCGTTGGAGAAGGAATCAGTTCACTCTTGAACTTATGAAGAGAATCAGCAGCTGAAATTGGAGTCGAAACAGGCTTAGCCTCACTCATGCCAGCTTTTAAAAGCAAGTCCTACAGATATTTTCTAAGAAAAATACCGTAGAACTTCCACACCCAAAAAATAATTAAGACGACCCAGATCCTTTAACGAGAACTTGGAAGAGAGCAAGTTGACAAGGCGATCAACTTGGGTAGTCGAGTTCCCTGTCAATATGATATCATCTACGTATACCAGGAGATAAAGAATAACCTTTTCATGTGTGTATATGAAGAGTGATGCATCAGCTACGGAGTTGACAAAACCAATATGAAGCAGATAGATCATTAGTTCATTATACCACGCCCTAGGAGCTTGCTTGAGCCCATATATGGCCTTTCTTAACTTGTAAATGTACCCAGGTTTATCCAGATCAATGAAACCTGGAGGTTGAGAGATAAAGACATCATCATAGAGCGTACCTTGTAGGAATGCATTGTTTATGTCAAGTTGTCGTAGACACCAGCCCTTCAAGATAGCTAGAACTAAGACAACCCGTATTGTTACTAGTTTAACACCTGGACTGAATGTTTCAGTGTAGTCACACCCACGCCTTTGATGAAATCCCTTCACCACGAGACGAGTCTTATACTTGTCAACCCTACCATCCATATGTTACTTGATTCTATATATCCATTTGCAACCAACAATGTTCTCCTTAGTAGTACAAGGCACGAGATCCCATGTCCTGTTAGAACATAGTGCGTCATATTCACTTTGCATAGCAGTCCTCCACTCAGGTGATTTGAGGGCTTGGGTTATGGTTTTTGGTTCAGTTTGTGGTGGTGTGGATAGCATGGTCGAAAGGTTAAGCTTTTGGATTGGCTTGATCACATTATTCCTCGATCGAGTAACAACACCTTGGCGGGGTTGTGGTCTAGTCTGTTGAACAGTGGTGGTGGGCCGAACTGATATTTGTGGGGTACTCGAATTCGAGAGGTGATCAGTAGGTGAGGAATGAGGAATTGTGGGATCTGGCAATGCATGAGGTAACTCATTAGGAGGACTGGAGTCACATGAAGTTGGTTGGGTGATTGGTGGTGTGGGAGGTATAATGGTTAGACCAAATTGTGCCCATTCAGTAGTCGGCTGCTGAGCAGGAGAGGGTTCTGATTTCATGTGTTTATATGGCATTTCCTCCTCTACAAACCTCACATGTCTAGAAGTGTAAATACGTTTGGTTTTTGGATCCATGCATTGGTACCCACTTTGAGTAAGTGAGTATCCAATAAAAACACATGGTAGAGACTTTGTTTGAAGCTTATGATCGGTATAAGGTTTTAACCATGGGAAGCACAAACAACCAAAACTTCTAAGTTTTGAGTAGTTTGGAATTTTGGTAGTGAGTTTGAAGTACGGTGTGTTGAATCCAAGTGTAGGGATTGGTAGTCGATTAATTAAATAGGTCGCCATAATCACAGCAATAGGCCAATGGTCAAGGGGCATTCTAGAATGGGTTAGTAATGACAACCCAGTTTCGACTACATGACGATATTTCCGTTCAGAAAGACCATTGTGTTCCGGTGTATGTGGAGGGGTGGTAAGATGAGTAATGCCATTATCACCTAGAAAAGTTTTAAGAGCCAAATATTCCCCCCCCCCCCAATTGTCAGAATAGAAAACTTTGATTTTGTGCCCGAAGTAGTTTTCAACTAATGACCGAAAGCGAATATAAATGTGTTTGGTTTCTGATTTAAGTTTCATGGGATAAATCTAGGTGTATTTTGTGTAATGATTAATAAACACAACGTAATACTTGTAACCATCAAAAGACACCACATGAGAGCTCCATACATCACTATAAATAACCTCCAAAGGAAAAGAAGAGATTACAAAAGAAGAATGAAACGGTAATTTGTGACATTTATTTAGGTTGCACGAAGTACAATATTTTTGATGATATGTAGGACTCCCTAGATTACACATCTTATTCAAATAGTTGAAAACTTCAGTGGAAGGATGATCAAGCTTGTGATGCAATGTACTTGGACTAACTCGAATGACTGTGTTGGCCGTGGGATTGCAGGATGGCCAAACATAAACACCATCTATGCATGGACCTCTAAGGATTGTGATGTTGGACTTGAGGTCCTACACATAGAAACTGTTAGCTAAAAACACAACAGCATAGGATGAATCATGGGTCAGTTTAGACACCGAGATTATGTTTTTGGACATTTTGGAACACATAAGACATTACTGAGCGTGAATTTTTTGTGATTTGAAGACACTGTGACAGAACCAAAATGAGTAATCGATAGACCCTTACAATTCCCAACTACCATTTCATCAGGACCATTGTAGGGATGATGAAGAGCAAGATTGGAAAATTAATTTATGATATGTTGTGAAGCACCACTGTCTACGAGCCATGGTGTGGCTGTTGAACCTGCAGTTGCAACATTGGCTTGTGGTGGCATAGATGGGAACCGGGCTGAGGATGGAACTTCAATAGTTAAGTGAAGGGCTCGATACACTAGACACTGTGCGAGGGCATGTCCGACCTGTCTACACCAATGGCATCTTCCCTTGAATGGTTTTGGTTGTTGTTATTGTATGTAGAGTAGCCAGTGTTATTGGTTTGGTGTTGGGAATAGGTAGATTTTTGGTTTGATGGGAAAGAGTGAGTTGAGAACCGATAAGCATTATGATTAGAGGACTTACCAGTGTTCTTCGAGGGTCGCGTTTAAGCATTGAACGCCGTCATTACTCCACCTGCTTCTTTGTGATTATGCTTAAGGGATAGTTCATGATTTATCAATTTTTCATGTAGTTCCTCGAACGAGATTGAAGTCTCCCTAGCATTGATCGCATGAACCACTGGGAGATAGGGTTCATCTAATCCCTTGAGCATATAATCGGTTAAATCTTCTTTGGAGATGGGCGCTTCTAGAGATGCCAGCAGATTAGCAGCAGAACGAATATGTTGCATGTAGACTGATATTGTGTCAGTGCCTTTGCTGAGAGAACGAAGACGTTCTTTGATCTTCTTAGTATGACCCCTAGAGGGATTGCCATATGTTAGTCGAAGCGCCTCCCAAATAGCATGCGAAGTGGTTGCAGTGGCGACAAAGCTTGCAACTTCAGATGATAACGTGCCAAGGACTGCACCATACACAAGTTTGTCTTGTCTGAGATACGTCTTGTAAGCTGGATTGGGAGTGGTTGAATTTGGTAATGTAGGATCTGGTACAACGATAGTACCCAGAATGTATTGATCTAGATCGTATCCTTCAAGGGTCGTAAGCATTGCTTGCTTCCAAATTGGGTAGTTTGTAGGGATTAGTTTAACGATGTTGGACCGAACAACAATTGTAAACGGTTTTGTTGGGTCATGGGGATTTGCAAGAGTAGAAGCATATTCCGCCATTTTTTATTGTGTTTGAAAGTACTCAGGCGATGGATCGTGTAGGCTGATACCATATAAGAACTGAGTATGAATGTGTGTTTATTGATGAAGATATAGTGAGTATATATACAGAGATCAGCTGAGATACTCTCCTAATATATTCTCATGATATCTCTCTAACTCCATAGTAATAGACTAATAGAAGAACTAAGTAAATCTAAACAAGATACATTATTATTTCAATTACACTCCGATGGTGAGAATACAGTGTTGTTGCTTAATCTTGGTCACCAGTTGGTGACTTAATTCCTCTTTGAGATTCATCTTAAAGCACAGTCTTATAAACCTCATCAAGTGTTGGAGAAGGATTAATCATGAGCACGTTGGACCTCACGACGCTGAAAGATTCATTGAGACCGACTAGGAACTGGATTACTTATTGATCTTTAAGAATTGATATAACAACTTTGTTCGAGCCACATATACAAATCTGATTCCCAACAGCAAGCAGATACTCGTCCTACAATTTCTTTAATCGAGTACAAAATACAATAACAGGTGTATTTCCTTGAGAAATTGAATTGAGTTCTTTCTAAATTTGATAGATATTTGTACGATTGGACTTACCATATTATGTGTCAAGTTCTTGCCAGATTTGTGAAGCTGTTTTGCAATAGAGCACCAATTCAACAATGTCCTTCTCCACGGAGTGAAAGAGCCGCAAAATAAGCATGTTGTTGCACTGATCCCTTTGCAGTGAGTTTGGGATCCGATGAAGGCCGTTTGCAATCTCCAGTCACAAATCCAAGCTTGTTCTTGGCCAGGAGAGAGACTTCGACCGATCGTTTCCAATGATTGAAGTTGGAGTCATTGAGGAAGGTGGTGGAAAGTTTGAGTGAAGGAGGATCGGAGTGATGGAGATACGATTGATTGGAAGGATCACCATCGGAGGCATTTTGTGATAAATTGTTATCACTGTATATGTTTTTTTTGCTTAAACCACAATACCACACTAAAATGAATCGCGAAGAGTTGTCCCTTGGGAAGGAGGGATTCAAGAATCCTGTTCAGAATCAAACAAGGTATTTTTATGCCTTGTTGGTTTGTGTTTTCGTCCCTCATAAACGGATATTAGGTTGTCACTTGCTAGTTTTCTTCTCAAAGATTTTGCTCAACACCAACCAACAAGGGTGGCATAAAGAATACACAGAAATCACGAGTCTGTTCGGTGGACTCGCCATGGATCCAAAGGATCAAACAGGAGAACAACTGCTTTCATATCTCTTGTTTGAACATATTGCATTCCACCCCACAGGATTACAATATGTTCAAACCAGCTTTCACCTTCTATCAGCCCGACTATATTTTGTTTTCTTCCCAATTGTTGACTTTTAGCTCTTGTTAGTAGCAAAATAATGGCGTTTGCATTCATTTTAAACTTATCCTGACATTTTAAAATTTGTTTCATAGGAAAATTATTTTTCATTCAAAGAGCGTGGCGTGGAAAAAAAAGGAGGAAAAGAAATGAAATGAGATCCGGAAAATATCACGATTGTTGTACTTTTATATCTGTCCTGAAATATTTCTTATTTTGAAGCAGATATGTATGAACACTAGTTGCATCATTCATACATCTTATAGATTGCACTGAGCAAGAAGACTGGAAAACATTGTTGCCACTTTGAGGTGCTTTGTAATTTCATTAAAATCAACCTCAAATTCTTTTCAACATGTTTTGCACATGGCCGGTGAATAGATCCCTACTTGTTTATCGGAGTGACTTCTCTAATTTATCTTTTTACACTGTTGTCTAAGACTATACTATTGTATGAGCAGGTCACTTGTGGTGCCGAGCTTGCAGCTTTTGTAGAGACCCTTGTAAAATGAACAAAATGTGAAGTGGACTAATCTGGTACTAATACTATCCTTTGTAGGATATGGCCAGAGGTTCATATCACTTTGTTCGTGGTAAGGGTCCAGAGAAATTTGCTTTCACATTAGTCAACATCATGGATCAAATAGAGGATCATGGGGTTTGGGCAAGGCAAGTCTTTTTCTAGGATCTGGATAACTTTTGCAACTCTTTTTCTATGATTTTTTTTTTACTGACAGTGAATTCCTCCAATTCCTGTAAGGATTAACAGGAAATCAGCTTTTTTACTTCTTTGTTTGCAGCTTAGAGAGGGATGCTTTGCCTCTTTTCAGAATGTTTGAGGCAGTGTTACAAGTCTAGCATTGATAAGGATTCTGATTTCATTCTAATTATTAATATTCTCCTTGTGTCAAGTTATGAAGCTGTTGATTTGCTGTTAAATTGCTCTGCTTTGTCTCATTTGTTGCAAATAAAAGTTAGCAAAATGTCATTCAAAGATAGCTGAAACTTACTATGGTGTTCAACTAAAAAACCCCTTGCAAGGGATGTTCGGATACATTTTTGGTTTTTTGTTTTCAGACTTAAACCCAATCCTACAGATGATGGGAGGAATGTGACTGTGCACTCTACCTGTGGCATCAACCAATGCATTGAGAACACTATTTGCTTGCTTGTCAGTTTAGAATGAATCGAAGAGAATAAAGGTTAATTCAATTGCATTATGCATGAGAAGTAAAAAGTTGTATCAAATTGTTGCTAGGATAGTGTTAATTGATAGTATATGTGTTTTCCCCTTGATTATTGTAGGGATTAGTTATTAATCTTTGAACCTTACAAGGTCTTTTCTTTTACATGTTCATAGAATTCATGGTTGAGCATGCAAAAGTAAGAGTATAAAACATGCATAACTGCATAAGATATTGAATAAATTGGTGATACAAATGATGCTACCGACCATCTATCATTGTGACAGTAACCTGATTATTCGAATAAGAAGACTCATCCTTTTGACTAGGATACGACTCTGTCCCACTTGAATTCGCCGTAGGCCTCCAATCCAAGTAAAATCCCGGAAGTTTTGGTCGAGGCAAACTTGCATTTTCAGTACTTAGCAGCAGAACCACCGACGACATGGTTGGTCTCTCCTTGGGTTGTGCCTGCACACATAGAAGCCCTATTTGAATGCATTTGAGCGCCTCGTGTTTTACACATGAATCTTCTATTGATGGATCTATCAATCCCATTCCATCTCCTTCTTCCCACTTCTTCCATGCCTGAATAATACCATACACGAGTTATTATTACAACATATATGCAATTATTTCAACAACATCAATTAATTTGTGTTCTTACGTGTCCTAGAAGGTTGAGTTCTTGATGCAAGTTACAAAATTCTCGGTTCTTCTTTCCAACCACTATCTCCAGCACGAGCACTCCAAAGCTGAAGACGTCGGACTTCATTGAGAAAATGCCATCCATTGCGTATTCAGGAGACATATAACCACTGTTGTGCATGCAACAAGGATATCAGCTATGTGACTCATTATCAAATTTGGTTGGGAGGATTGTGGTTATGAACTTAGACTTACTATGTTCCAACTACTCTCCTTGTATTATTTGCATCCGTTTCATCTCCCTTGAAAATTCTTGCCATGCCAAAATCCGATATTTTTGGGTTCAGGTTGTCGTCCAACAAGATATTGCTTGCTTTTAGGTCTCTGTGTATTATCCTTAGCCTTGAGTCATGGTGAAGATATAAAAGCCCTCTAGCAATGCCGCATATGATGTTGAACCGCCTTCTCCAGTCCAGTAACAAACGCCTTTCTTTATCTACATATATACAATCACAATTGTAACTTTCTTTGTTTGTTTCATGTAACATTTTAGAATTTCAAATACTCATGAATGGACTTACGAAACAATACATAATCGAGGCTTCGATTGCGCAGATACTCATAAATGAGCACCTTCTCATCTCTATCATTAGAGTAGCCAAGCAGCCGGACAAGGTTTCTATGTTGAAGTTTGGCAATCAAATTAACCTCATTCTTGAACTCTTCCACTCCTTGTCCGGATTCTTTTGACAACCTCTTAACCGCAATTTCTTCCCCTTCATTCAACACACCCTACAGACATATATGTATCGATGAGACAAATATATATATATATATATATGAAAGTCAACTCCATCCAAGAGCTTAATCAATCTAGACAAGTTTATTATATATATACCTTAAAAACGGAACCAAAACCACCTTCTCCAATCTTGTTATCATTGGCAAAGTCATTGGTGGCTGTCACAATGGCATCAAATTCATAGAACGGAAGCTCTAAGTCGTCTGGACCACTGTTGTGAGCTGACAACTCCCTCTTGTTTGAAATAGTTGTCGCGGTAGGTCTTGATACAGCTGCGTCTGCACTCTTGGTATGTTTTGTCTTCTTCCATGCAAGATAAGATGCAATTGCTAGTAGCAATGTCACAGCCGCAAACAAGACACTGAGGCCAATTACGAGTTTCTTGGTCTTGGAGTTTGTAGTCCCTACACAGCAGTTTAGTTTTAGTTTAATTATAAACTTTAACTAACTAGTCTTGTTTGTAATTTAAAGGATATACCAAGATCAGCAGCAGCGAGACGAATATACAAATCCTGACCACCGTCCTTGAAACTCGTCATATCCAACAAGTCTCCGGTCCACATTACGCAACCACTCCCCTCTCCATTCAACACTATCGCATTTGAATACGCTGTACAATTGCAATTCCTCTTACACATCATCCGACACTCATCCAAGTTCTTTCCTCTATCCACCGTAGCAGCGCCACTCATCGGCAGCTTCATGTTCGATAATGCCACGAATCCATCGGTCCCACACTCCAGCTTCGTTCTCCTCACACACCCTTTGGATCCGTCTCTTAGACCCCACTCCCGAGGGTCCCTTGGGTCGAACCCTTGTGGGCAATCACAATTGGCGGAATCACACACTCCGTAGGTCCCACAGTACATGTAGTTGTCACATGGCTCCTGCGGGAAGTGCCAGTATGGGTTCCACTCTTGTGCATCCGACATCCAAGTGTACCTATATAAGACCCCGTCTGAGTCGACGGTGAGTCGGGACTTGATGGACTTGTCTAAAAGGATGAACATGTAGTAAATCTCGTCAGGGGTGTCCGGCAGTGTGTAGTTTATCTGAGTACTGGGCTTCATTGCCGGTACCCCGCTCAACCCCAGGCCGACCAACGGCCCGGTTCGATATATCCTTTTAGTCTCCCCTTGTAGCAGGAATATTTCTGGGTCTCCGGTGAGAGTTAGCTTGAACGAGAAATTGCCCGATGTGGGATCACTTTGGCTCTTCCATGAAACTAAATGTCGGTTCAGACCTGCATATAATAGTTTACAACACTGTCTATTCAATTATCATTTCAAACTGAAGCTAATTCGTTGGTAAACATAGTAAACTATTGGGCAAAGTTGGTTCATATGAAGAATTACCTGACTTTTTGTCCCATCCAAGTTTTTGGTTGGGCAAGAGAGTATCAGTAGGATAATCAAAGCTCTGCCACAAGTAATCGTCCTCGTTATCATTATTGGCCTCCCGGAGCACCAAATTGCCGGTATCCAGGAGCTGCAACACAGGATTGATTGCGAGGGAAGAGTTGTTAGAAAACCGAATCTGGACGCCCTGTTCCACGATCCCAATTTGACCGTTGCTTAAGAACTTGAGAAGGACAGAGGAGGAGCTGTTAGCGGGAGCGTCGCGGTTTGCAACCCACACAACATTCTTTTCAACCGGTAGATCGTAATACCATATTCCTAGGTATAACTTATCTGCTTGGGCTCCGGCTGGGGTGAAAAACCCTAACTCGTATTTCTGGCCCGATGAAATCAGCGTTTGGCTCGAGTTTAGCGACTCCGTTGCGGTAAGGGTATCGGAGGCGAACGAAGAAACGGAGATGAAGAGTATTATTATGACTCTTTCCATCGCTTTTGACATAGCTGATCCAAAGCTGCAAGCGGAATAGTATGAAAATTGTAAGGATGATTTTGATTTGAGGGATTGGGAAGAGGAAGAAGGGGGCAAGAGAGCTGATATCCGTCATTTTCTTGTTGTTGGATTCAACTGGCGATGACCGGCCAAGTCTACTCATATGAATCGGAGAATTGTAATTTCTAGATTGTCGTTCAAATTTTCTCCCACGACAACGACAAGTCTTGCATTCAAATATGGTGGGTTGAATTCGTAGTCAAGCCATCTGAAAGAATAAGTATTTTAATTTAAATTAATTTTTTGCAAAATTGGTAATTAAATAGGTTTTTCTTTCTATCAACTTCAGGAAAATATATAAATAAATAAATTATGTACCTAATGAACCCAAAACTCTACAAAATTAAAAAGAAATCATGTTTGGTGCTTTCCTAACTTGTTCTCAATTTGAGTAAAACCTTAAAATCATCTGCAAATGTTATCATACAGGTGAGTAAGTGTTAGAAGCACTAGTCTTAAAACTCTCGTATATGGATCTGTATTGATATATGTGTTATTTTTCATCGTAATTCTTTCGATCTATATTTCATTATTTACTAGGTTGTATGCCCGTGTTACGCACGGGACATATTTTTATTTTACAGTATGAGTTCTTTTTTCCTACCTTGAAAAAATATATATACTAATATTTTATAATTTATTGGTTGTTATTTATATGATTTTAAACATTTTTAATTTAAAAGTGATTATAAATTTGTGTTATATAATTATTATCATCTTATTTTTATACAACATTATGATAATACAAAAAATAAAAAAAGTTATTTGTTGATGAGTAATGAGTCCACTGCTCTACACAATTGTAATTCAATCAACTTTCACATTTATAATTTTTTGGATTTTAGATAAATAAGTAATTATACATAAGCTTTTCTAAGCTAGAATGAACATGACTATAAAGGAACAAAATAATTATATTCTTACCGATGAGATTATTGTTTTCAGATAACCGGATGTCCTCAAATTGGATTATATCAAAAGGATATCGAATAGAGTCAGTGATGTCACTCTCAATTCTAGTAACAAATCTCTTCAAGCGATAGATATCCCGTTCAACAAATTTTTGGATAAAACAATGTGCAACATTGCTTTTTGTAAGAGAATGTATCACATTTCCCTTTATAGGGGTAAGGAAAAAAAGAAGTTAGTATGAATCTAGTATAGCAAATGGACATTAAAAAAGTTAGTATTAGCTAGATGATATCATATTGTTTGAGAAGATGTAATTCATCCATGTACGTACCAAATACGTTATAGACATCCCACTTACGGATTTGGGGTGTTACAAAGTTGGTATCAGAGCCCAGGTTGACAACAATGGCACTAGTAATCTGCAATAAAGTTCGAATAGGTAAATAAACAGAACCCGAAAGAGGTCTGACTTTTGAAAAGGTTTTGGTTTTGAAATGAGTATAAATGTTTTGGGATATCATGTACATGAGCCATCGCCCCTCTGAAGATCTCGACAGTATAGATATATATAGATATTCTGTTGTGATTGATTTGATATATATCTATACATATGGCATATATATAGCCTTCTAAGTTAGGTTTACGTCTTCTACAGATGGTTCAGACTAGAGCCTTACCTGCAGCTAGACGAGGTAGAGGTAGACCCCCTCTAGGTAGAGGACGGGGTAGGACTCCTACTAGCGGTTCACATGCAGCGGGAGAGTTTCATGAGGAGGTCGCTGAGAGCGTCGTTCCTGAGACTGGGAACGGTGCAGCTGAGAGACAGGGGGCACAGAGAGCCCAGTCTGGTGAGTCTGATCGTGTCTCCATGGGGGGATCAGAGTTCCGAGCTTATATCAGACGAGTAGAGGAGGCTTCTAGAGCCGGTAGACGTGCCCCAGATTTACAAGTACAGGATGGACCATCTGAGAGGTCCCACACCGTTACTCAGGTGCCAGTTGTACCGGTACCTGCTGCTGAGATTGCCAGAGCACCAGAGGAGCATAGAGGGCCTAGACCAGATACCTGGTTGAAGACATTCCATCAGATGGGTGTACCCCCTTTCATTGGGAAGGTGGGGTTGGAGGTTGAGCTTTGGATCGGGCATGTATACTCATCTCTGGAGTCTATTCGATGTCCAGCTGATAGACAGATCGAGCTGGTGCAGACTTTATTCCGGGATTTGGCACAACACTGGTGGAGGTCTGTACGGGGTCAGGTTAGTAGTTATGATCAGATGAGGACCCTTATTAGAGAGCGTTTTTGCCCTGCCTCACTGAGGAGGGAGAAACTGGGGGATTTTGTGGAGGTTGGGTTTGAGGATGTACCATCCTCTGAGGCTATCAGGAGGTTTTAGGAAGAGCTGGCATTGTTGGGTTCAGCTGCACCTTCTGTAGATCAACATGTATACTTGTTTTCCCGACGTCTGAGGGATGCCACTCGGGCCTATATGGCGGGATTTCATTGTGAGTCCTTGATGGACTACTAGGATAGAGCCGCCGACTATGAGCGAGAGCGGGCGAGTCAGAGGAGAGCTTCTCAGACCGGAGGGTCTGAGAAGAGGCAGCGTACAGGGCAGACCAGTGGTACTAGCGGTGCTGCTAGTGGTTGGCGTGGTTAGAGACGCCAGAGTCAGCCCTCATCTGCACCGGTTGCAGATAAGGGACGTCAGTGTTTTAACTGTGGTGATCCAGGACATATGAGGCCCGAGTGCACGAGGCCATTAGTGACTTGCTTCACCTGTGGTAGGCAAGGTCACCGAGCTGTTTACTACCGTCAGGGCGGAGCTTCGTCTCATCAGGGTTCTTCCTCTGCCAGTGTAGCGGGAGGTGGGCAGAGGCCACCTCAGCAGCAACAGATTCAAGGACAGCAGAGGGTCCCAGATCGCCCTATGACTTAAGGATCTACTCCTGGGTCGAGTAGAGGCAGAGGTCGTGGTGGGACCACCACTGATACCAGAGGGCCACAAGGCCGAGTCTTTGAGCTTAGGAGTGCAGAGGAGCCAGCTGCACCTACTGCTACAGGCACCATTCTGATTCATGGTTTACCTGTTAGAGTTTTATTTGATACTGGTGCTACGCACTCTTTTATTTCGGATGCCTGTGTAGAGCGTCTTGGTTTAGATACAGTTGAGGGGATGCCCTTTATTATAGGGTTACCCGATGGTGGTAGGGTCAGAAGTACCCGTGAGATTCACGGTTGTCCCATTTCTGTAGGGACCCGTGTGTTACTAGTTGACTTCTTTGTCATGCCATTAGAGCATGAAGAAGTCATTCTAGGTATGGACTGGATGGATAGACACTCTGTAGTTTTAGACGTAGGCAGGAGGACTGTTACCCTCTCTACCGAGTTAGGCCAGATAGAGATTTTCCGGGGTTGGGACCTTGGGAAGACAAGCATGGTTATTAGTGCTATACGGGCAGCGAGACTGATTGCACAGGGTTGTGATGCCTTCTGGTGTTATGCCATGAAGGAGGGGGATAGTCCAGTTGTAGAGGACATCCCAGTTGTTTGTGAGTTCACAGATGTTTTTGCTGAGCCGTCCAGTTTGCCGTCTCAGAGGAGTGTGGACTTCAGTATTGAGTTAGAGCCTGGTACGAGACCGATCTCGAAGGCCCCATACAAGATGGCGCCTGTCGAGATGTTAGAGCTGAAGAAGCAACATGAGGAGCTGGCTGAGAAGGGGTTTATTCGCCCTAGCGTGTCCCCATGGGGAGCACCTGTCCTCTTCGTACGGAAGAAGGACGGATCGTTGAGGTTGTGTATAGATTACAGAGAGCTGAACAAGGTAACCATCAAGAACAAGTATCCACTGCCTCGTATTGATGATTTGTTAGATCAGCTACAGGGAACGACTGTGTTCTCCAGGATTGATCTGCGTTCAGGATATCACCAGCTGAGGGTGAGAGAGCAAGATGTGCATAGGACAGCATTCCGGACCAGATATGGCCACTACGAGTTTGTAGTGATGCCATTTGGGATTACGAATGCCCCAGCCGTCTTTTTGGAGTTGATGAACAGTATCTTCATCGACTTCCTGGATCAGTTTGTGGTGGTTTTTATTGATGATATTCTGGTATACTCTCGCAGTGGAGAGGAGCATGCAGGACATCTGAGGACTGTATTGCAGGTTTTGCGGGATAGAGAACTTTATGCTAAGTTCTCTAAGTGTGAGTTCTGGATGTCAGAGGTAGCATTCCTGGGTCATGTGGTTTCAGCTGAGGGGATCAAGGTTGATCCGGCGAAGATTGAGGCAGTTGCAGCATCGACTACACCGACGAACGTCAAGGAAGTATGTAGCTTCCTTGGCCTAACCGGTTATTACAGACGCTTCGTGGAGGGATTCTTTGTGATTGCCCGTCCACTGACGTTTTTTGTAACACCCCAAGTCCGCGGGACTCGGGGTGCTACGGGCGAGACCACACAATGGGTCCCGAACCTTAGCCTGACCACAATTTCACCGGACCTTCCAACAAGGCACAAATAAAGGCAAAACTCGAAAACGTTTAAAATGTATGCGAGACACGAAAAGTAACAAATATAAAGTGGAAACTCAGCCGAGTCCTCAAAACCACACAAACCCGATCCGAAAGTCTAAAACGTATAACAACATCCCCAAACAAACGATACAAAACATAACCCAAAAACGTCCCCGTCCTATAATGTACGGAGACCCCGGCTGTCCACTCCTCCACCTCACTCGGCGGCATCCCTAACCTGCAAGTCATCTACACAAACGGTTTAAAACCGTTAGCTCATATTCTAAGCATTAGAAAAGCGGTGAAGACACAAACACATACATATCACACATCATAAAACACGCAAGTCCCGTTTATTATCTTTTTATTACTTAGTCATATCCCGTTCTAATTCAACTTCGGTAGTGACACGAGACCACCGTGGTCTCGCCTCGATCCCTACTTACCGGAAAAGAATGGTACGGATGCACCCAACCATATCACCCGCCGGGCTAGTCGCCGAGAATCTCCTAGACTAACGCCGAGTCAGGCAGATTGTCGCCGCCCGTTATCATACACTTGGGCCAAACAATAATATAAGGTCGGTGGTCCTATTTACCGGTTTAGATGTTATAACAAGAACATAAACACACACCACCAAGCACACATCAATGCTAATACGTAAAATACGAGCTAAGTAAGTCCGGAGACTTACCTCGTCACCACACTCAAGTCACCACACTCTTGCTTCCTTAAGGAGGAAGCCCACAACCTGCTCACAAGAGATATCCATATCAATACATACTCACACTCAAGAAGTCTTAGACTTCACCCTAGTGATCTATGCAAGATCACCTAACCCTTAAACTAGGAATGCATCCTAGGTACCAAGTATTCATCACACTCTCAACACATGCAACAACCCACAACAGTCCATAATTCCACAAGAGTAATCCTCAACCAAAGAGGCACAAGTTAGCCTAGAAGGTCCATCATGCTCACATGCTCATATCCATCACTTACATCGAGCCTTAAGGGCTCCTAGGTTCACAACCACTAAGTGGCATTCCAAGCTACTCTAGATCCATCCTAGGCATGCTACTAACACGATCTAACATCAATACTAAGGAAGGAACGAAGTGGAAAGGAGGGGAGGAACCTACTGTCGAAGAAACGCAGTCGCGGAGTCAAGCTGGCGCCCCGGCGGAGCAGGAGCTGCCCCTGCGGAACCAGAGGCCGCCCCCTGCGGCGCTGCCGGCCGCACCCGCGGCGGAAGGGAGCCGCCCCGCGGCCGTCGTGTCCTGGAGCCTCGGAGTCTGCCGCCGCCCCGCGGCCATGCCGAGCTGCACCCACGGCGGTGTTGTGCCGCTCCCACGGCCGTGCTGAGCCGTGAGCCTGCCGCCGCCCCGCGGTAATGCCAAGCCGCACCCGCAGTGGTGTTGGTCCGCTCCCGCGGCGGTGCTAAGCCGCCCCTGCGGCTGGCCACGCCCGCGGGCGTGATGATCCGTCCCCGCGGTCATGTTGTAGAACGTCGTCTTCTTCGTCTTCGATCGTGGATCCTTGGCTCCAAAGTCCTTCTTCTCTTGCTAGATCTTCTCCAAACACTCACCACTGGTCTTAGGCACCTCTCCTCGACCTAATCGAGCTAAGAACACAAGCATGCAAAGGGCTTGAGTGAAAACCTCTCAAAGGTTCATCCATGGGCATGGATGAAGGAGGAAAGAAGGAAGGATGATCAGCCAAAGAAGAGAGGTGAGGGAGAGGAAGGAACTTACCACAGATCTAGAATGCCTCTCCAAGCTGTCCACAACAAGATCTCCATACAAAAAGGAAGAAGAGAAGAGAAAGGAGCAAAGGAAACCATGAAGAGGAAGGTGGGAAAGGAAATGAACGTGAAAGAGAAAGAAGAGGAGAGAGAGGGAGGGGACAAGGGCTGCAAAGTGAGGGGACAACAGCTGTCTTGTCCTCTTTTGCCCGGAACGAGGGGTCGAAAATGACCCCTTGTCACTTCGACTCGGAACGAAAGGTCGGAACGCGGGAAAAAGGGAAAAACGACGAGTCGGCTCGGGATTTTCTTAGGAATAAATCCCGGCACTCGGCACCTCGTGCCTGCGGGAAGATCTATAAAACGCTATAAGTCCGGAATAAAATTCCGGGCATTACAACTAACCCCCCTAAAAACAAGTTTCGTCCCGAAACTTGCTAAACCCAACACTCTCGGACAAACACGTCACGTAACCACGTGGAACTCAAAGAACTTCACTATCGGCTCTAATCCAAGTCTACGAATAGAATCACGTCAAGACCTCGCAAGGTACAACTATAATCATACGAACTCACACAACACGTCATAACATAACCACACAAAACAACCAAGGAAAGATCCCGGGACTAGCCCGACGGTCCTATCGATGTCGCTAAGTATGCGTAAAACTCAGGATAGTTCCTCCGGATACTATCCTCCGTCTCCTATGCAGCCTCGTCGGCTCCTCGCCTCGACCACTGCACTCTTAGTATCGGTATCTCCTTCGATCGAAGGCGTCTCGTACTCCGCTCTAAGACTGCTATAGGATGCTCTACAAATGTATGGTCCGGCTCGACCATTAGGTCCTCGTGACTGATGATGTGTCTCGGGTCGTGTATGTACTCTCTCAACTGAGAGACATGAAATACCGGATGTATACCCTCTAACCGAGGTGGAAATGCTAACCGGTATGCCACCTCACCGAATGTCTCCAAGATCTCGAATGGACCGACATATCGGGGCTTAACTTCCCCTTAATGCCGAATCGTCTGACGCCCCGCGTCGGTGATAGCCTGAACTACACCTGAGCTCCTACCCTGAACTCGAGAGGTCTACACCTCCTATCCACATACGACCTCTGACGGCTCTGCGCGGTCAACATCCTCTCTCGGATCAAGGCAACCCTAGCCACGTCGTCTCGTACCTGATCTGGAGCTACAACGCTCAAACTCCCCCTCTCGTCCCAACATAAGGGAGTACGACATCTCCGTCCATACAATGCCTCATACGGTGCCATCCCGATTGACGCATGCCAGCACCTCGAGGTAAAACAACCGTCCCTGTCCGAGATGATGGTTCTCAGTATCCTATGTAATCTCACAATCTAACAGTTGTGGATATGTCCTCCCACTTCCACTGTGGCGTGGGCGGTGGGTGAAGTTCTCCTCCGTCTCTGGTGCTCGATCTTGACCTGCTGACAGGTCAAGATCCTAGTACATCTTACTCGTGCCTGGGTGCACCGAGTAAGGTGCGGAATGTGCCCCATGCAAAACCCGCTCTCTCAACTCCCGGTCTGACGGTACACAAGTACGTCCCTGACGTCTCAATCGCCCGTCTGCTCCCATGACAAACTGCGGCGCCTCTTCTCGGGACATTCTGTCCCGGATCCTCATCAAAATGGGACATCTCTCCTGCTTCTGCAGGATCTCTCCGGACAGGTCAGGTAGTACCTCCAACTCGGACAAACAACTGTCCGTACCCGGGAACCGGATATCCAACTCCAAACTCACCAAATCCCTCTGCAGCTGAGGTTGAACCGTAAGCCGAGCTATCACCTCCTCCCGAGGTGTCCTCCTACTCAAGGCATCAGAGACTACGTTCATCTTCCCGGGATGGTATAAAATCTTCCAAGTCAAAGTCCTTAATCAGCTCCAACCATCTCCTCTGGCGGTTATTCAACTCCCGCTGAGTGAATATATACTTCAGACTCTTATGGTCTGTGAAGATCTGGCACGTATCCTCGCACAAGTAATGTCGCCAAATCAGTAGGGCATGAATCACTGCCGCTAGCTCAAGATCCTGGGTAGGGTAATTCTCCTTGTACGGCTTCAGCTTCCAAGAAGCGTACGCAATAATCCTACCTCTTTGCATCTAAATGCACTCCAATCCTAGCTTGGAGGCATCACTATACACTACAAAAACCTCCACGCCCTCAGGCTGGGCTAAAACAGGAGCGGAGGTCAACCTTCTCTTCAGCTCCTCGAAACTGTGCTGACAAGGCTCGGACCAAACGAACCTGGTAGACTTCCTCAGCAAGGAAGTGAGCGGTCGTGCAATCACGGAGAAACCCTCAACAAAATGGAGGTAGTATCCCGCTAAGCCTAAGAAACTACGCACTTCCTTGACCGTACTAGGAGGCGGTCATGAGGAAACAGACTCTATCTTCGCCGGGTCAACCATGACACCTTCGGCGGAAACTATACGACCCAGGAATGCCACCTCGGACATCCTGATCTCGCCCTTAGAGACCTTAGCGTAAAGCTCTATATCCTGGAGGACTCGAAGCACCGTCCTCAGGTGTCCCTCATGCTCCTCCCTACTCCGGGAGTAGACTTAAGATGTCGTCAATGAACACTACCACAACTGGTCTAAGAAGTCGATGAAGATGCCGTTCATCAACTCCATGAAGACAACGGGTGTATTCGTGAGCCCAAATGGCATCACGACCAACTCATAATGGCCGCATCTCATCCTGAATGCCGTCTTCGGCACATCCTCCTCTCTCGATTGATACACTTGAAACGCCGGGTGAACACCCTTTACTCTCGGCGGCTATTCCAGCCGGTAAAACACTTTCCCAACTTGCGCTAAGATCTCAAAAAGGTCCGATGTATCGGAAACTTAACTTCCTTCTCGGGTCTTCCTCACTACAACATTTCCAAAATGTTTCTTCTTTGCTTGTCTCTAACAAAGAATATCGAACTTCCAATTACACCGTTGGCTTTGGTTCTTGTCAAACCACACTCGACGTTACTCTTCCTCAATTCTTGTTGCAAGTTCTAAGTAATGAAGGAAATACTTAGCTTCACACTGCTTCTACAAACGAGACATGTATGTTATAACTTTTACATCATCTCTGAATACTCAGTCAAGACCATGTCCTGAAGAATTGCATGTACACTTCAAACCGATCGTACCTCAGCAACTCCATTGTCCATTTTCGTCTCACTCGATACTTCATCGTCATCCGGAGTAGGTTAGCCATAGATGGTGTTACTTGGAGAATCTTCCCACAATCCGGTAATGATTAGCCCATCCAAGAAACTTGCAACTTCTTTCACATCCTTCGGGGTTGTCATCCCGAGACAACTGGTCATACAACTTCTCTCTTCTTTGAGAGTAGACCAGAATGTCCTATTCGGGCATTAGTAAGCCCATATGGAATCACTACAACTCGTAGTGACCATGGTGTGTCCAGTATGCGATGTTTGTACTACCCCAATCTCGACTTCTCAATTGGTGACAATCAACCTTAACCCGATTTTAGAAGAGACCACCGACCCTTGCAACCTGTCGAGTAGATCATCTACACGTGGTGAGAGGGTACTTGTTCTTCATTGTAATCTTGTTCGGCTCATTGTAGTCGATGTACAAATGGAGATAACCGTCTCTCTCCCCGCAACTGGTGTTCTCCATAACAACTTCAAAACAAGAGTTTAATATATAATCTAAGCTCTTGTTACCGTTCCTTTAGGATTCCACAGCCTGGTTACTCTCCCCCACGTACACTCATCCATAGACCACCCGCACATGCGCGTTCTCGGTTGTCACCAATTAGTTGGTAAATGACCTTCTCCTACGTCAATGACTTACCATTCTCCTATGCTTCCATGTTACCATTCTCATGAAGGCTACCCTTCTCGGGGTACCTTAAACTCCGTTAGCTCATTCTTCATTCCACGCTTCCTTTTCCTTATGCGAGATAAATATACCCTTCTCGGCGTTGTTGAGTCACATGACTCGCCTTCATAGGCTTAACCGCGCTTCATGATGTCATGTAAGCGCGTTTTCTCAGAATCTCTAACGTTAGTTAGCATCACGTATTGCTCTCATCTTCTTGGGATCATCAATTATACCTACTCCATCATTTTTGGCGTTTCTTCGCCTTATCGTCATAACAGAAACCGGTCAACTCCGCGTAAATCCCCACCTAGCCATTCTTCTAATAACTCTCGTAATGTTGACTCTTCACTTAATGGTACCTCGTAAGCTTAACTTACGGTATCTTACATCTTTCACACTTGGTTCGATCATGTTCTCATCTTGACTCCAAAGCTTAGGAGCGTCTAAGGAAAGTTTCACTTCTCGTGATGGAGCACCGCCTTTACCCTTGTTAGGATGCACTCATCTCCTCCTTGATTCGCATCTTTAGTTGTCCATGCGTCTTTTTGAAGAACCTAAGTTTTCTATCTCCATTGTTCTTGTCGTACATAGTCTTCAAACACGGCAGCTCCAATGGATGCTCCCCTGGTCCTGGCAGATGGAGAACTCTGCGCCTGGACCTCCCAACGGTCCTATCCCTAGCCTTGGGAACGATGCTCTCGGAGACGTCCTCTACGGGAACCTTATCTACTGGTGGATCCACAACTGGCGGGTCCGCAATGGGGATACGTCCCCGACCTCTTGCGCCTGGAGGTCTTCCTGCTCGTCCCTGTATCGGGACGGTAGGAGGAAGAGGGGATCTACCCTTGGCGGGTCCTACGTAAGCGGTAGCTCTCGTACATGCTATTTAATAGCGTGTAAAGTTTACTTAAGTATAAACGTGTAGGTACTAATGTAATCTCGTATGATAAACTTCTAAAAACATAAGGGTAAACATTGTCATCAAGAACATCAAAACATACCAGTCCAAAACATCTTAAGGCCACATACGTAGCTAGGTACATACAAATCCACAAACATCCTAAGGTCATATATATAACTATATATACCTATTTCTAATCCGGAGATCTTCGTCGCCGAGGTTTGCGGAAGGAGTGGTGGTCCCGTACATTCTAACCCAAACCCGACTCATGCATATGATTTTGAAAATGAAAAGTCAGAACCCGTGTGGGTTCTGTTTTATACCTCATTCGGCCTTTAAAAGATTGCGAGTGCCATTGTTGTCAACCTAGGGCTCTGATACCACTTTTGTACCCGAAATCGCCTAATCGCCTCAATGACCGGGACATCCTCAAATCCTGCCTCTAGGAAATCCTGGACTCTGTCACTCCTCAGTGAAGCTGGGCAAAAGGTCTCCCTATCGAGGCTCAGTAGCTGATCCATCCTGGTCACACCGTCTCTAACTGTCCTCCACCAGTACTGGGCCTGCTCTCGGAACAGGGTCTGCACTATCTCAACCTGCCTCTCCTTTGGGCAACGGATCGCCTCTAAGGCTGACTCTACGTGCCCAATCCAGTGCTTCACCTCTAACCCTACCTTCCCGTCGAAGTAGGGTACATGTAGCTGGTTGAAAGCCTTCAACCAGGAATCAGGTCTCGGAAACCTCAACTCGTCTCTCGGCCTAGCAACCTCCACAACTGGCTCGGGTGCAACCACGGCCAGTGCAACTATGTCTAGTGCAGCCCGAATCTGGGTCACCCTCTGTGTGACCTTAGCTGATCTTGCCGGCGCAGGTGCAGAAACTGGTGGTGCCGGGGGTGATGCTCCATTCCTAAACGCCTCCTCAACTCGTCGTACATAGTCTCCAAATACAGTAGCTTCAATGGATGCTCCCTCGGTCCTGACAGATGGAGAACCCTGCGCCCCGGACCTAACCATGGTCCTATCCCTAGCCTCGGGAATGATGCTCTCTGCGACCTCCTCTATTGGGGCCTCTGCTGCTGGTGCACCCACAACTGGTGGGTCCGCAATGGGGATGCGTCCCCGACCTCTACCTCTCGTACCTGGAGGTCTTCCTACTCGTCCCCGTCCTCTTGGGACGGTAGGGGGAAGTGGTGGTCTATCCCTGGCGGGTTCTGAGATAGCTCTCGTACGTGCCATCTGATTTTGTATGACGTTTACTTAAGTATAAATGCGTAGGTACTACTTATAAATTCGGTATAATAAACTTCTAAACATGATCATAATACACATCCAAGGCATGCAAGCCCAAACATCCTAAGGTCACATACATAGCTAGGTACGCACAATATCCACAAACATCCTAAGGTCATATATATATAACTATAAATACCTATTTCTAATCCAGAGATCTATGTCGCCGAGGTTTGCGGAAGGAGTGGTGGTCCCGTACATTCTAACCCAAACCCGACTCATACATATGATTTGAAAACGAAAAGTCAGAACCCGTGTGGGTTCTGTTTTATTCCTCATTCGGCCTTTAAAAAGATTGGGAGTGCCATTGTTATCAACCTAGGGCTCTGATACCACTTTTGTAACACCCCAAATCCGCGGGACTCGGGGTGCTACTAGGCGAGACCTCACAATGGGTCCCGACCCTTAGCTTGACAACAATTTCACCGGACCTTCCAACAAGGCACAAATAAAGGCGAAAACTCAAAACGTTTTTAATGTATGCGGAAACCGAAAAGTAAGAAACTACAACTTGGAAACTCAGCCGAGTCCTCAAAACACACAAGTCTAATACGAAACTTAAACCGTACAAAATAAACCACAATACGAAAACATAACCCAAAACATCCCCGTCCAATAATGTACGGAGACCCCGGCTGTCCACTCCTCCGCCTCACTCGGCGGCATCCCTAACCTGCAAGTCATCTACACAAACGGTTTAAAACCGTTAGCTAATATTCTAGGCATTAGAAAAGCGGTGAAGGCACAAACACATATATAACACAAAACATAAATCACACAAGTCCGGTTTTTATCTTCTTATTATTAGGTCGTATCCCGTTCTACTTCAACTTCTGTTGTGACACGAGACCCCAATGGTCTCGCCTCGGTCCCTACTTACCGGAAAAGAATGGTACGGATGCACCCGACCATATCACCCGCCGGGCTAGTCGCCGAGAATCTCCTAGACTAACGCCGAGTCAGGCAGATTGTCACCGCCCGTTATCATACACTTGGGCCATACAATAATATAAGGTCGGTAGTCCTATTTACCGGTTTAGATGTTATAACAAGAACATAAACACACCACCAAGCACACATCAATGCTAATACGTAAAATATGAGCTAAGTAAGTCCGGAGACTTACCTCGTCCAAACGCTAACTCACAAACGCTCTCGCTTCCCTCGGGAGGAAGCACACAACCTGCTCACAACAAGGTATCCATAAAAACCAGCTCAACTCAAGAAGTCTAGGACTTCTACACAAATGATCTACGCAGGATCATTTGACTCACATTCTAGGACCGCATCCTAGAGCCTATCATAATCACCGTCAATAATGACGTAAACGCCAACGAGGTCTAAACACGCTCATCACATTCTCCTAAGGTCCCAAAAGCCACTACTTGGCATTTCTTCTAAGTTATGCTAGTTCCAACCTATCATGATACTACTAAACATAACTAGATCGATATAAGATTATTAACTCGAGGGAGAGGGTACTCACGTGACGTCAAAGGATGGAAGACGATCTATGGATGTCGATATGGATTCGTTGGCCTTTATCGGGCTTCGGAACCTAGCACCAAAACTAAACAAATTTAGCTCATACGCTAAATTTGATCATAAAATAAAATATATAAAGTCCTAAGGTAAAACTCGTTTTCCAAAAGCCAACGTTAAAATCCCGTAATTACCCTTCCGGGGAAAAAGCTCGATACTAGCAACTTGGTCCTAAAACCACGATTAAAACCTTGGGGCAATTTCCCGACAAAAACCCAATCAAAGGGTATAAATGCAACAAATTCAGAAATCTGGGTCAAAACTGCAATTATCAAAACTCTGGGTACAAACTGCAATTAACACAAAATTGAGGGGGCTGAAATGTAATTATACCAAAAGGCAGGGGGGCCGATTTAATTAGCCAAAAGGTTGCTCCAGGTCTGCGGCGGCGGCGGCAGGGCGGACGCAGGCGCGGGGAAGGCTCCGGCCGGGAGGAGGGTGGCTCCGGCGGTCCCGCTGGCGGCTGCAGACGGTGGCGGCCGGCCTCTAGCTCCGGCGAGGACTGAGCAGCGGGGAGGAGGCACGGCTGTTGTTCGACAGGCGGAAGAAAGGCTCGGCGAAGGGGAGGGGCGACTGGGCGTCGGCGGCTCCGGCTGGGCTCGTGCAGGCGGGGCACGGCGACGGCGAGGGCTCCCCTGGCGGCTGCAGCTTCCCAGCTTCACTTGTCCAGACGAGGAGGCTCCCGTCCGGTTCAGCGGCTCTTCGTGCTGGCGGGTGGTGGTTCCGGCGAGTTCGAAAGGGGGCTTGCTTCTGGGTGGTGGTGGCTCTCCGATGCTCGCGTGGACGGACGCAGAGGAGGGAAGAGATTGAGCGGTGTTGGCCGGATAATGGTGGGGACGAGGCTGAGAGAAGGTGAGGGAGGGGATGTAGTGTGATGGTGAGAGAGGAGGGAGAGGGCTGAGTTGTGTGCAGCTTGAGTGTAGGTTGAGGAGGGAGCAATACCGAGGGGTCGGGCATAGGTGCAGCGTGCTAGGAGCTCTAGGTCGAGGGATCGGCTGCAGGCTCGAGAGGACGGGAGTGGTGCAGAGGGAAGTTGGGCTGGGACTGACGCAGACATGCGTGAAGGGGAGGAGAAAGAAGAAGGCGCCAGCGTGGAGGTGGCCCGGGTGACGTGGCGCCAGCTGGCGTGGGGCCAGGTGACATGGAAAAAGGAGAGGAAAAAGAATAAAATAAAAGGAACGGGATCAAAACTCGTTAAAATAATTCCGTAACGGATGTTACGGGTCAGAATATTTTCCGACATTCTCATAAAATAATTTACGGGTTACGGGTCGAAATATTTTCCGAACATTTCCGTAAAATAATTTACGGAAAGAGAAATAAAAAGATATATTTATTTCTAAAATTTCCGGACGTTACAAACTTTGTGTACGATTGTTTACCTCTCAAGTCGGTTCTATAATCACAATATATATTTTTTATCACATATGATATCCATTCTTTTTCAAAAGTTGGATTATACCTTCCTAGACCAATTTTTAGTCACGGACAACTTTATGTTGCAATTTCAAGAGTTACAAGTAGGGATGGTTCGAGAATCATGATATGTGATCCTACAAGCAAGTCACAAAAATACTACAAACAATGTTGTATTTAATAAAATATTTTAGAATATAATATAATGTGGTTATACTATTATTTCATTATTTGTTTTAAATTTAACTCTTAGTATCAATACACATAAAATAAAATTAGTTTTCAAAAAAAAAATATTTTATAAATACCCGTGCACAACACGGGTACTAAACTAGTTAGATATAAAGTTTCAAGGTTTAAAATTTAAAGTCAAAATAATAAAATTACTATAAAAAATTATACGTAGTAAGAAAATATTTTATCTATCTCTACAATATTAATTGATTATATTTTTTTCAAAATCTTGTCTTTTTGATTATAAATAATAATTAACACTAATAATAATAATAATAATAATAATAATAATAATAATAATAATAATAATAATAATAAATGATATATAAACACAAATAAAAAAAATGTAGGCTATAAAAATTAAGTAGGGGATAAGTTAAGAAACTTTATGTAAATATGGAATGGAGAATTGAATTTCTTTAAATGATGTAAGAGAAAAAATTGAAAAAGTGAAATAAGTAACTCATATAGAGTTTATGGGATAAAGATGTTCTACTGATTTAAAATAATTTAAAAATAAAAATTTATGTCATATGGGTGATAGAACAGAGGAAAGTTTTTATAGGAAAATATTGAATGTGAAAAGTTTCTTGCCAAATTTAAAATATATTAAAAATAAATTAAAAAAACATTAATGAAAGTTTTTGGGATAAATATCCTCTTAGTTAGAGATCATCCAGTCACCTGTTTAATATTTTATTTATTGAGCATATTAAAGTTATTTGCCAGTTTGAGGTTGCAGCTTTATTTGACATAATGTATGGATGAAGGTGCTGACAAGTAAGTGTTTTTCAATATTTGACCCGAAAACATAAATGATTTATAAAGGTAAAATTAGTATATGTTTCAAATTAATTTGTAGAATAGTTTAATCACTTTAAAACGAATGATTTTCTTGCTTAAACCACTCCCTCAAAATAAATATTTTTGGAGTTACTTTCATTTCACCAAATCAAAACTATTTCAAATTTGGGACGTTACGAAAAATGGTGCAACTGAAGTTAATTACATACTTAATTGGCTATTGATTGTGAAAAAATCATGTTCATCCCCAGCAATTAAATGCAGTAATATCCGTTTATGATTTTCAAATCAACCCCAAACTCCTTATATATCCACAACCCCAATTTCTTTGATCCAACAACAAAGATGAACATTGGAGGAGACAATATGCCGTTGATCGATATAAGCTCTGAGGACCACCACCTCATTGATTCTCATCTTGATCGACCGTCCTTCGATCTTCGTCTTTCCAGTATATTACATTCCCCTCCTTATTTGATGTTACTGTGATTCAACTCATTGCTGCATATCTTAACTTACTCTTTGAAATAGTTGCATATGATGAGCAATTCCGAACTCCGAATGTGGAGAGGAAGGACGAGTTCAAGTCGAGACAAAGTCTAGCATGGGACTCTGCGTTTTTTACCAGTGCCGGAATTTTGGATCTCAAAGAGTTGTCGCTTGTGAACGATGGATTCAAGAATCCCGTTCAGAATCGAACAAGGTATTTTTCTGCCGTCATCAGTTCGTGTATTCATTCCTCAGAGGGCTTAATGTTTTCTCCTCTTGTTGTTCAGCAAAATATTTGAGAAAGGACGCTCGAGAGGAAAATTAGCAAGTCGGGAAAGTGAAGGTAAATTATTAGGGTTTATTTGGGACAACGATTCGTAGTAATTTTGGATTGATCGAGTGATTCTGTGAAAATTGGAACATTTGACGGGATGATTTTGCATTCCTCTCTTAAACTGTTTGTGTTTGTTGGATTGATTTGTGTCTGTGTATTCGAACTTCAACAGAGTCTTTCTTAGAATTCAGACTCAGTGGAAAGCAGTCTTCAAAGCATCATCCAAGTAAGAATGTGTCCTGTAACTCGGTTTATCATTTCCATCATTTATGCTTTTGATGAATCAACTATTGAATTTGTTCATCATGGAAACAACCTACAGAAAACATGAGGTTGCCATCTCGAACACAAGTACAACCCCAAATGAGATTTGTCAACCATCAAAGCTCAACAACTCATCAAATGGTAATTGCCTCATCATTCTTAAACCACTTTGCTGTTTCATTGATAATCATCTCTCTTTCAATCATAAGATCTCTCTAGTCATCAGGTCGAGAGCAAGACCACAAGCTGAGGCCACCCAGAGTTCAAACCCGTGCTTCTGCTCATGTAAACGTCAATCCAGTTTCTCCAAAGTCTGCCTGTTCAAAGAATTTATCATCAGCATATAGGCCCAATGTGTCCTCCAATCCTGGAAAAAGATGGCTTTCCAAATCTTTAGATTTCAAAGGTACTAAAACCTACTTAGCATTAGAAATTAGACCAATAGTTAAGGAGTAATTGTGAGATTTGTTGTTGAAAATTGTTGTTATCTCAGGTGACATGGCGCAATTGCAGAGTTCAAAGAATCAAAATAGTGCAACAGGCAAGAGGAGTCTTAGTCCTCTTCTTGGAGAAGTTAAGAGCAGCACAAAAAATCCTTCAAGGCTTTGTATGCCATCTAAAAGACTTGGATTGTTTGAAATAGTGGGTTATTTATCTTATAATGTTCCTTTTCAAAACTTGTACGGTTTAAGGCATGATTATGTATATATTTTTTTGGTAGAAGCAGGGTTCAACAGAATCAGCAAAGAAGGTTCAAATACACGACATGATTTCACCTGAACCACGAGGAAGTGGTCCTGTCAATGAGCACGGAGGCAGCAGTGGAAGATTGAAGAAAAGGGAGAGGAAGACAAGCAGCCACACGCTGACTAAGAAAACGCGATCAGTATACAAAGGTTGTGACAAGGAAAATATGTTTCATGTTGAGAGTGAGAGATTTCATGGTGGTCTGCCAAATAAAGAATACGCAGAAATGACTAGTCTGTTCGATGGACTCGCCATAGAGCCCAAAGGGATCAGACGCAAGAAAGCATCAACTGCTTTCATCTCTCTTGTTTGAACATATTGCATTCAGCTTCTATCAATTCGACTCTTTTTTTTTTTTCATCCAAATTGTTGACTTTTAGCTCTCATTTTGCATCATTAGTAGCGAAACAATGACATATTTAAATTTTGTTTTTAGAGCAAATTTCATTGACAAATGCGTGGGGTGGGACTTCCTTACTATTATAAAAGCCAGAGTTCCTAAATGAATAGTATTTTTCCTTTTTACCCCTCAGTCTTAAATGGTAATTGCTAAAATGCCCTTACGTTCTTGTGTTGCTGGTCTTTTTATCCTTACTTTTACACGTGTTTGACTCTATGCTCTCCTCTTCAATTTCTACCAGTAGTGGTACAGTTTGTGATACGTGTTCCTCTTCTTCGTGGCTTCCTCCGAACGCCTGCTTGCTTCATACGAATCCACAATCCACGGCCTTATAAAACACTTTCTATCTGTGTTTGCAGTCTCTTTGAGACGAATTACTAATTTCTCGTCCTCTCACTCTGTTGGAATCTTCTAATGTACCAGCAATCGAGCATAGTTTACCTTCTGGTGGATATTTCAGTTTCTCTCTCTACATTCCTCGACTTCGAAGTTGAAGCTCTCAATTGACTGTAATTTCTCGCTCTTGTGATCTTGTCGCCTTTGAGGCTTGGAGATTTAGAATTTGGTGACTTGTGAAAATCGGATTGAGGATTTGGCACAACGAATTCAAAATGATAACCGCTTTTTCTAGGGTTTGTGGACAACTTGCTTCATGAGGTTTCTTTCCTCCTTTATCCCCTACAATTTCACAAATTGTATGTATTCCTATCATGGTTTGAGGAAAAAAAAAAGTTATTTTCCTGAAGACTCGAGTGAATTTGCGAATGTTTTTTTCCATTTGTAATTGGTTTTAGGACCGTGATAAAACATATCGGATGAGCTTTCAAAGTCTATTTCTTGATTGAGTTTTAAGTTGAGGTTTATTTGTAAATAAAGATAGGAGCAATTCTGACTGATTTGCTACGAAGTAAGATGAAAGGAATTAATCGATGCTTTCAATTTGTGTGTACAGATCTTGCCAGCTCATTTTGAGTAGGTTGTTGTTGCTTGGTTGTATAAGACGGATACAAGTGCATAATTTTAGGCTAATGTTGCTTTGGTGTATAAGCCGGATACAAGTGCACATTTTTCCTATTCATCCCTTCAAACTCTACTTTTCTTCGACTTGATTGTGGCTGGATGTCATGTTTGATTCAATTGATTGTTTTGTGAGTTGGTTTTATTGCCTACTTTTGCTTTTCTTAGTCCTACCATTTTTACTAATATATATTGATTTGCCCATTGTTATGTCAACTTTGTTGTTTTGGGTGGTATTTTAATTAACTGATTTTTTGAGAAAAGTTTATTATTTGATATTGATGGGTATGCTTATTTATGCCTTGATTGGTAGTTGAGTTGCTTTTTTTAGTTTGAAAGATTGTCTTCTGTAATTATGTTGCAGTGACAATTGAAAACGTTTGGGCTTTGAGCCGGATGAAGCACGGAAGGTTTGTCTCGACATCTTTAGTACGCATCATCAACCTCTTCTGGTAATTTTGTATCTTCTTAATTCAGTAATCCCTTCGATTAATCTATGATCTATGTTTGTATGGTTAGATTTTATTTCATCTTTTGTTTTTAAAGCTTACTGTCATGGAGAATGGTCAACCAGTGTGTACAGTTGCGTATTTGTAGACTATAGGTGTGAAGATTTTGGAATTGATTGTTTGTTTTTAAGCTTTGATTAGTCTTTATTTATTTGGAGTATTATGTGGGTATGTGGTCGTTCACTTCAAAATTAGGGTATCTCAAACATAAGATTGACTATCTTTTTACACTCAAATTGACCATTCTTCATTGTCTTATTGGAATTTTGTGTTTATTCATGTCTGCCTTCACCTTGGCTTGCAATTACTTTCCAAATTCAAGTCGAAAGTTACTTAGTATTAATATTGAATATATTATTGTTGACAATTCTCAAAACCTCAGGAACAATGAAGAGCAACCTTATCATCTTGACCTTCACATATCAAATGCAGCAAACGCCACCACTGAGGTGAGTCAAATAAGAAGGCAACACCTTTTTTTTATTGATTTCTTGAGTATTATTATCAGGACTTAAATTAAATTGTGTATGTTTGTACCACGTCATAACACTTCTTTTGTGCAACCGCGCGCTTCGCGCGCGGACTGTTACTAGTAAAAACAAAAAGGAGGGAAAGAAATGACATTAGAACTG
The DNA here is from genome assembly GCA_002319775.1 of Fagopyrum tataricum. Taxonomy (NCBI): domain Eukaryota; kingdom Viridiplantae; phylum Streptophyta; class Magnoliopsida; order Caryophyllales; family Polygonaceae; genus Fagopyrum; species Fagopyrum tataricum. The sequence continues at coordinate 26,296,267 of CM008285.1, forward strand.
GAAATATGATTGTCTTAATTTCACATAAAGATTCGTGACTTTGTAGTCAATACTTCTAAGTTTTTCAAGAAAAAGAAAGTGATTGCCCATTAGAATTTTGTGCTAAGTAGTTCGTAAAAATTATCGATCTTCAAGTTTTTTCATCCGTCTGGCCCGTTTGGAGTCCAACACAAATCGGGTATTGACATGTCGCATTCTATAAAAAAAAACGTAATGCTCTCTTCCACCTTTCTCTTCCGCCGCCAAAACTTGTTGCTTCCCATCATTCTAGGGCTTCCTCCGGCTCTTTATCCTCGTCCGTTTTCCATTTTCTCTCGCAGATCCACTATCTACATTCATCTTTTTTGAAGTTCCGATCGAAGAAACTAGTAGAACTTGTTCCTGGTTTCCTGGAATTTGGGTAGCCGATGGCCGGCTTTACTCTTTTCCTCCATTAATTCCGGCTTCGAGCATCTCCAACTCCCCTGTCAACCGTGATATCTCTCTCGAAAATCGATTTTTCTCCAAATCTTGTATATGTCTTGTTTCATGGCTTAAACACGTAGATCTATGAAAGAGAAGCGTATCATTCTTTGATCACGCTTCTTCTTTCACTAGATAAGTAAATCAGAACAATCAACTTCGGCTAACCTATATGGGTATTTGAACCCGTTTTCTATATTAGTTTGGAGGGAAAGAAATGACATGAGAACAAATATCATCATTGTCTTAATTTCACATAAGAATTCATGACTTTTTAGTCAATACTTCCAAGCTTTTCAAGAAAAAGGAAAGTGATAGCCCTTTAGAACTTCGTGCTAAGTAGATAATAAAAGTCCCCCGTCCGGATAAATAGAGGGTATGAATAACCTTTTTTTTAAAAAAAGCCATTATTATGATATATTCCGACTCCAACACAAATCAGGTATTGACCTGTCACATTCTAAAAAAAAAAACCTAATGCTCTCTACCATCTTTCTCTTCCGCCGCCAAAACCTGTTGCTTCCCGGTGTTCTAGGGCTTCCTCTGGCTCTTTATCCTCGTCCGTTTTCCATTTTCTCTCGCATATCCACTATCTACATTCATCTTTTTTGAAGTTTCGATCGAAGAAACGTAGAACCCGTTCCCGGTTTTCTGGAATTTGGGTAGCCGATGGCCGACGTTACTTTTTTCCGCCATTAATTCCGGCTTCGAGCATCTTCAACTCCCCCTGTCAACCGTAATATCTCAATTTCTCTCGAAAATCAATTTTTCTCCAAATCTTTTATCTGTCTTGTTTCATGGTTTTAAACAAGTAGATATATGAAAGTGAAGCATATCATTCGTTGATCTCGCTTCTTCTTTCACCAGATAAGTATATCAGAACAATCAACTTCGGCTAACCTATATGGGTATTTGAACCCGTTTTCTATATGAGTTTGGTGCTCACCTTGATTTTGATCCCTTGATCGATCAAACACGGAATTTTTTATCAACAAGTTCTCCTTGCAAATGAATCAATTGCAATACCCATATATGGGTTATTGTCGGAACAATGCATAACCTCCTGAACTTCTTGAGTTGGATCATGTGGCATTCTCTTTGGATACCCATTGTTTCCAAGCAAAGCTTAGTTTTTTTCCCTTATAGGGGAGACGTTCATAGAGGAAATGCAAATTGTTATTCTCTATTATTTGTGAACATTTTCATCGATGGTGTAAAGATTGAGCCATTTGAACAAACCCATTTTTGGCTCCGAAACAAATTTGTTAAAAACTAGACATGTATGATCTTGGTGAATTGAGACGGAAGTTTCAGCTATTGAAAAATTAGAAAAACACACCTTTTACCGAGGCGGAACACTCCTTATATTTAAAATTAGAAAACACTAGAACAAAAAATCGTCAATCACTGGGTAATAACAAAATAGGAATAACATTGAGTATAAGAACAAATCCATAGTATTGATCAGAACAAAAAATAAAAAATAAAAACAATTGTAATTTGGAGAGCAATACGAGTAACAGTAAAAATTCGAGAATAACAGAAGAAGTTGAAAATCATTGTACTAATGCTCCATACAATGAGAGTAATGTATATTATTTAACATGCATCTATATACCTATACTGAAAAGACGACATTAAAGTTCGTGTAGCGTCCTCACAAATTTTATAAGATTAAAAAATTTTAAATAATTAATTAAGTCATATTATATTTTTACTAAGCCAAAAATAAAACAAAACAAATTGTAAAAATTAAGATTTCAGATTAACTTGTATCTAATGTAAAATTTTACCTAAAAATATATAATGCTATTTGTTTATTTTTTTAAAATAAATTATTTTATCCATCAAATCCTTTAATTCTAAATTACACTATTTTTTAGAATTATTTCACAAGATTTTTCTTGAACGTTTCTATCCCACATCAAGTATATGGTAAGGCTGATAGATTGAGTACATGTATATATAGAGGATTTGAAGATTAAACATATCATACATTTATTGTGAAAAAATAAAAATGAATTTTTAAATCTCTAGATTTCAAAGGTACTAAAACATAAGTATCATTATACAAAGCCTGAATTGTTTGCAATAGTATGTTATTTATTTTATAATCCTCCTTTTTAAAATTTGTACAGTTTGAGGCATAATTATGAATTTTTTTATTTTTTTTTTGTGAAAGCAGGATGCAACAAAATAAGCAAAGAAGGTTCAAGTCCACCACATAGTTATTTTACCTTAACCGCGAGGAATTGACGGTGGTAGAAGATGGTGGTAGAAGATTGAAGAAAAGTGATGCACGAACATCTGGAAGCTTAATTTCAACATGTAGAATGGAGAGGCCAGCAAAGAAGAGACGACTTGAGTATGAGGAAGAGACTAAGGAGAGCGAAGAACAAAGCGTGACACTAGGCAGCCAAGATTCCAGCCGTGATCAAGTTAGCAACTCGACCAGATATGATAGTGAGTCACAGGGAAATGACGTGCAAGATCAAGATAAATTGGATCAGTCTCAGGAAAATGACGTTTGAAATGAGGATGGATTGGATCGAGAATCTGTCAACCCATATCCACAAGGAAATGAACGAGATTGGGGTAGATTTGTTGGCAGAAGAGCTAGAGGAGGAGGATTGCGAATACTTTTCAAATCTCAGGCTAATATAAGTTATTAAATTAGGTCCGGTTTGTCATTTTATTTCAGCCCATATTTGGACCATTTTTAATATTGGGCTTGCTTTTATTTTTATTGTTTTAGACTTTAAACTTGTTTAAATTTCAGCCCTTTTAATTTGTTATTTTATTATTTTGATAATCTTATCTCTTAAAGATTTGATCATATCTTTTCTTAGAAGATCATATCTCTTAAAGATTTGATCTTATCTTTTTGTATTTTATTCATTTCTTTTAATTAGTCTGGGATCGATATTAGATTCAGTCCAAGGCCCGGAGAACTCATGTTGGACGTCCCTTTGTGCCTATATAAGGCCAATTGGACGTGTGAATTTGGAACATCTGATTTTCAATAAACACATTTGAATACTCTTTAGTATTTTCTTCTCTCGTGGATTCAAGAACGAATGGGTGGATTCCTATTCAAACCCTGGACGGGTGAAATCACGTCAAAAACCCTAGTTTGGAGCTGTTAGAGAGCCGTCCATCTTGGTGACGATTCTAAGATTGGAATCTCTTCGATCTTCAAACGACTTCTTGTGTTTTTGAAAACAATCGCGTCTTTCTCTTAAGCATTCGATTATAGCGGAAGAATTCCTTTCAGTAATTCAACCAGTCTATCCAGCAACGATCCATTCACCCATCATCAGATCGTTCACTCATCAAGATCCACGTTTTTCTATCCATTCTCTACGTCTCATCCATCTATCTCTATCCTACGTTCTTGGTGTAGAAAGATCGGGCAACCTCACGGCTAACCCTGTATCAAATTGGCATCAGAGCTAAGGTTTATCAACAACATCCCGTGCCATCAACAAGAAGAAAAATCAGAGCTTTCAAGATCCGTCAAGAAGGTTCTACAAAACAAGCGATTGGGGCAGGAATTGCAACGGTTAGTAATATATTCTCGTTGACCTACTGCTTTTCATAATCTAAATTCAATTTCTTAAAAAGATTAATTGTGGCCTGAATTATCTCACCATAACTCAGCCAAATATTCAATCTTTTTCTTACCATACCCTTGATTCACTTCGTGAAAAACCTATTCGGGCTAGATTGTGGAAAAACCAACCGAGACGATCTTTTTAGCCACGGTTCACCCTTGAATCACCATCACCAAAACCCGCAACAGCCGCTGCCCTAAAAAAAAAAATTTGCCGGCCGCCGGAGCTCTTCCGCCGCCAGCCCACGCCACCAGTCGCCATCCTACGCAACCACACCACCCCACCGCCCCTGCTGGACCCCGCCGACCCTCCGCCACACCCAGCAGCCACCATCACCACCGGAAGCCCTCGGCTTTTCTCTCTTTCCGCCGGTTTTCGCCACCGGAGTCCCACGCCGCAGCCACCCATTTTTCCGGCCACCACCAGCCACCACGTCCGGCCTGTTGGACCACCAATATCCCTCCACCACCACCCACAACCGCCACCTCCACCCCTTTAAGCCCTCGGCTTCACCTTAGAGCCACCGGATTCCCGCCACCGGTGCTCCGCCGCCCCCTGCCACCGTCTGACGGCCGGTTTCAGCCCCTGCAGCACCACACCACCACCACCAGCCCCGGGAGCAGCCTTGCCACGTACAAACCCTGGAGGTTTCGGCAAGTTTTTTTTTAAAAAAAAAAAGGGAAGAAAAGAAAGGGAGCCTCTTTGATTCGTATTGTTATATCCCAGGCTGAAAATTTCAATTTCAATTTCCCTTTTTGGGTTCCCTGCAGGGCACTATTCAAATCCCTTGCCCTTTGAACTCTATATCCTTTTTGGGCTCCCTACAAGAAAACTATTTTCTCCATCTTATCCTTTGGGTTCCCATCAGGTAATGTGTTTAATACCCTTTGTTCCTTTGAGCCTTAAAACCTTCTAATTTTTTTCAGGCTACATTTAATTTTTCTTTCTCAAGATTAATTGTTTTTAGTTGAGAAGTTGCAGGCGAGTCTAGATTGCTTTGATATGACTACTGCAGAAAGGGAAAACGGAAACAGGAAAGAGTCGGAAGATTATGTGCCTAGAAGGCTTGTAAGGAGAGAATTGTGTTATGAGGGTAGATATGAGGCAGGACCACCACATGCAAATCCATTTTTATGTCCTATTTACAGCTTTGTTTGCAGAGAATTCATATCCTCTATGTTTGAGATTGGTATGTTGGAGAGCCTCGGAGGAGCTCTCAAGAACATACACGGAGCGATAGTAGTCTATAATTGGAGATACCTGACTACTTTATATCCAAATTTGAGAATTGTTACACTCGTTGAGGAACTTCATTTAAACATTACTGTGCAGGTTGATCTAATAGACCTCATTTCTACGCCTTACATGCATAATATTCATCACAGGAAAATGTTCTCGTCCATTCGAGATAAGACATTGAGGTTATGCGGTGCTAGCTTTACGCCTTACCCAAAAAATAGTTGCGTTTTCTTACTCCGTTTTAGTACTCCCGGAATGGATAAATCAATGGATAAGGAAATGCCGATCGAGAGAGAGAAGGCCTCGACAGATTTCACATCGACCCGTTCTAGAGCAGGAAATGACGCACCGAGAACGAGTGCAGACGGAGGACGTTCACATGGAACCTACCAAGTTAGTGAAGCCATTCCAGCAAAGAGCACGTCCGTTCTACGTTGGTTCAAGGTCAAATCCAATCATCGTGGATTCGAGGTCGAATCCTTCTCAAGAAAGGGAGGATGATGCAGGAGCATCTGGAAGCTTAATCTCAACATGTAGAATGGAGAGGCCAGCAAAGAAGAGACGACTTGAGCATGAGAAAGGACAAGCTTCTGAGGAAGAGACTAAGGAGAGCGAAGACCAAAGCGTGACACTAGGCAGCCGAGACACCAGCCGAGATTCCAGCCGTGATCAAGCTAGTAACTCAACCAGATATGATAGTGAGTCTCGGGGAAATGACGTGCAAGATCAAGATAAATTGGATCAGTCTCAGAGAAATGACGTTTGAAATGAAGATGGATTGGATCGAGAATCTGTCAGCCCATATCCACGAGGAAATGAACGAGATTGGGTAGACTTGTTGGCAGAAGAGCTAGAGGAGGAGGATCGCGAATACTTTTCAAATCTTGGGTTAATTTAAGTGATTAAATTAGTTCCGGTTTGTCATTTTATTTCAGCCCATATTTGGATCATTTTTAATATTGGGCTTACTTTTATTTTTATTGTTTTGTGCTTTAAACTTGTTTAATTTTCAGCCCTTTTAATTTGTTATTTTATCATTTAGATGATCTTATCTCTTAAAAATTTGATCATATCCTTTTTCTTAGAAGATCATATCTCTTAAAGATTTGTTCTTATCTTTTCGTATTTTATTCATTTCTTTTAATTAGTTTGGGCTCGATATTAGATCCATCCCAAGGCCCGAAGAACTCATGTTGGACGTCCATTTGTCCCTATATAAGGCCAATTGGACGTGTGAATTTGGAACATCTGATTTTGAATAAACACATTTGAAAACTCTCTAGTATTTTCTTCTCTCGTGGATTCGAGAACGAATAGGTGGATTCCTATTCAAACCCTGGACGGGTGGAATCACGTCCAAAACCCTGGTTTGGAGCCGTTGGAGAGCCGTCCATCTTGGTGACGATTCTAAGATTGGAATCTCTTCGATCTTCAAGCGACTTCTTGTGTTTTTGAGAACAATCGCGTCTTTCTCTTAAGCATTCGATTATAGCGGAAGAACTCCTTTCAGGAATTCAACCAGTCTATCCAACAACGATCCATTCACCCATCATCGGAACATTCACTCATCAAGGTCCACGTTTTTCTATCCATTCTCTACGTCTCATCCATCTATGTCTATCCTACGTTCTTGGTGTTGAAAGATCGGCCAACCTCACGGCTAACCCCGTATCAAAAAGGGTGGCGGTGGTAGAGGATTGAAGGAAAGGGAGAGGAAGACAAAAATTCACACGCTGACTAAGAAATCGAGATCAGTATACAAATGTTTTGATAAAGAAAACATGTTCCATGTCGCGAGGGTGAGAGATTTCATGGTAGTTTGCCAAACAAAACATACGCAGAAATGACTAGGTTGTTCGATGGACTCGCCATAGAGCCCAAGGGATCAAACGCAAGAAAGCATCAACTGCTTTCATCCCTCTTGTTTAAACATATTGCATTCAGCTTCTAACAATTTGCATCATTAATAGCAAAACAATGGCGTTTGCATTCATTTTAAATTTATCCTATAATAAAGCCGTGACATATTTAAAATTGGTTTTTAGAGGAAAAATAATATTCATTGATAATGTGTGGGATGGGGCCTAAAAAGAAAAAAGGAAGGGAAAGAAATTTCATGAGAAGCGGAAATATTATGATTGTCTTAATTTTACATAAGGATTCAGGACTTTGTAGTCAGTACTTCCAAGTTTTTCAAGAAAAAGGAATGTAATTGCCCTTTAGAATTTTGTGCTAAGTAGATCGTAAAAGTTATCGGTCTTCAAGTTCTCTCATACGTCGTTTTAGCTCCAAAATGCGTCAAATCACCTACAAAACCACAAATAGTGTGTATAGATATCTATTCTTACAAAGTAGAACCAAACAAGTATAAATGGCACAAACTAAGGGTAAAACATGAATGCGGAAAGGGGAAATCTACTTAAATGCATGACTAAACTAGGTCGATAAATCATGTTATCAACAACATAAGAAAACAAGTTACAGTAAAGGAAAATCAATTTCATGTCAGAATTGGAAAATAGAGACGAAGATGGAGAGGTTGGAGAGCAAGAGAAAACAATGTTTGATATTCATAGTTAAGCTTAGGTCTAAAGCTAGGAGGATTAATGTTATAGAGAGGAGCTTTTATGCGTAGTAGGCGAAGACCAGGTACGTTCTTCAAAGTGATAGATGCACCTCATATTTCCATAGTCTTATGAAGGTTAATGGGCGAAGGAATAAAAATTCCTCCGCTCGATTTGACCGATGGCCTAGCCACAACCTCCTTGGACGCAGTAATCGGGGAGTTTGTTTTCTTTTTTCAAGGACTATTCGGGATAAAGCGGGAGATTGAGGATGCGCCGAGAGACTGGTTCTCAGTGGAACCGGGAGTTGTAGATGGCGACCAGTAGAGACTAGTTGAACCGGTGTCCAACTCAGAGATCAAAGAGGCAATTTGGTCTATTGGAGATATGAAGGCCCTAGGGCTAGATGGATTCTCCTCCAAGTTTTTCAATTCCACTTGGGAAACGACGGGGGGTCAAGTTTGTGTTGTGGTTCATGAGTTCTTTTTTAACGAGAAGCTATTGAGGTAAGTGAACCATACCCTGGTTTCACATGTTGCTAAAGTAGAGGCACCTTCTCGTGTGGAGTAGTTGAGGCCGATATCTTGTTGTAATGTGGTCCACAAGATCATAACCAAGCTGATAGCAACATATGGGGTTTATATCTTGGGTATCACATTGACCCAGCACAATTTGCTTTCGTCCCGGGGAGGTTGATGCTTGATAATGTGTTCCTTGTCCAGGAGCTTTTGAGGAGATATAATATACGACAGGACAGTAAACAATGTTTCATGAAGATCTACCTTTCCAAGGCCTATGACATGATATCTTGGAAGTTCCAACGCTTTGCGATGTTGGAGTTGTAGTTCCCCACCAGCTTCATTTACTGGGTGATGGAGTGCTTCACTACGGCGCCGTCTTACTCGATCCGGGTTAACAAGACTTCACATGGGTTCTTCCAAGGTCGTCGGGGGCTAAGGAAGGGTTACCCATTTTCACCTTTCTTGTTTGTGATTTGCATGGAGTTCCTTTCGAGGATGATCTGGGTAGAGACTTCTAGGCTAGGATTCCGGTTTCATAAGCATTGTGAGGAGCTGAGGATTTCTAATATGATGTTTGCCGATGATGTTGTGTTGTTCTTCCGGGGTAATAGAGCTTCTATTGATACTTTGTTAGAGTATCTACGTAGATTTGAGAGGGTCTAGGGTTTGGCTGTTAGTCTACCCGAATCCTCTATCTTCTTAGCTTATATGTCGGAGGAGGAGGAATCTAAGCTTACCTATTTCTCAAGCTTTGCGGCTGAAGAGTTCTCATTCAAGTACCTGGGTGTTCCCATCTCTCCGACCATTATTCGACCTAAAGATTACTTCCCACTCATCGATAGGATCGGGAGGTACCTTTCTTCGTGGAACAGCCGGCACATGTCGTTTGTTGGCCATCTAGAGCTAATTAGAGTAGTGTTGTAGGGTATTAAGAGGTATTGGTTTTCACTTCTTCCTATCCCAGTTTCGGTGCTTCATAGACTTACTAGTCTTTGCAGGTAGTACTTGTGGAGTTGGTCACGTGTTGCTTGATCTAGAGTTTGCTTGCAGAAGAAGAAGAATGGAGGTTTAGCGTTGTTGAACATTAAGTCTTGGCACGTAGTGTCTATGTGTAAGTACTACTGAAAAATTCATGGTTAGCCTGATAGCTTATGGGTTAGATGGATCCGCCACAACTAACTACATACCACTAAGTTGGAACATTGAGAGCTACTCATCGGGACTCACCCTTGTTGAAGACAATCCTTAACATCGAAGATGAGATGTCTGTCTTTACTGATTAGATGACACCGTTGAGGGAGGTTCTTGATTCTTGCTACTAGGGGGAAGATTCCGAGTGGCCGAGGCTTTTAAGATGCTTAGACCACAGGGGGGAGGTGGACTGGTACAAAGTGGTTTGGGATCCGGACAATACGCCCAAGCATTGTTTTATCCAATGGATGGCGATAATTGGTCGGTTATCTACTTGAGATAGGTTACATTTCCTTCATATTGATCATATGTGGTGGTGCACGAGTGAAAGTGAGTCTCATGACCATTTGATCTTTGTCTGCACATATGCATGCGATGTTTGTAGGCCAAGTTGTTGCAGACTTTGGGATTCCCGGAGATATCATTACCAGGTTAGAGGTATTGGATTGGTTTACCCACACTGTACATGGCAGGAGCTGACGAGCAAATCAAAGATATACACTTTTTTTCTATGGTCTATTACCTTTAGTATTCCAGGAATGTCTTGGTATTTGACCAAAATAGATTCCGATATATATCCTTGTGAGATTGATCTGGTCTCACGTCTATAGTTTGCTACACGAGGCATTCCCTGCAAGAATTCGAGAGAGGATCGCATCTTAGGAGTTGGTTTATTCCGGAGTTGTACTTTGATCCTTACTTTGATGTATTTTATATATATATATATATATATATATATATATATATATATATATATATATATATATATATATATATATATATCGGGCTTGCTTTCAGTCTGTCGATGGCATTGTTGAAGGTAGACTGACCAATGTCTCGAGATTTGAGCACTTATGTGGCTTGTGAGTGTCTTTTTCTTTCGATGGCTTTCCTATAAATTTACATTTACCTTAAAAAAAATGTTTGATATTCAGAGAACACGCAAAAGGGAAGAGAGGGGAGAAAAGGGTGTTTATATAACTGGTGTAACAATGTAATAACAGGAAAAAAAAATAGGGACAATAACATATTTTTGTAGCAAAAAGACTAGTTTTGGCTGAAAAACCATTGCTCTCAGTAGGTTTCAAAAACACATAAAAAACACGACTCACTAGTGTTTGTTTACCTAACAAACACATTAAAATCCTTAAACCAGTAAACACTCATTTATTCTACTAGTTTAAATGACCCACAAACATAACCAATATGATTATATGAGAAACACTAGGAGACTATACTAGTATACTATATGAGAAAAAACAAACATTCTTAATTTAATTTACTTTTACAGCTTGACCCGAATCCCGTCTGAGAAAACAAGCAAAATTTTGACCATAGCCCGTTATGAGTCTGAAGATTCCCAGATCTACCCAAAAGAACTGTAGTAGATCACAATCACACACTAGCAGAATATACAATCAGAGAAAAAGGATAATGGTCAGAGAGTAAATACACGAAACAACCAAAGTGGAAGCAAACTAAGATGAGCTAACTGAAAGTACAAAGACCGGAGGCTCTAATTGTAACAATACAATGTTTTGTTCAACTGATCCAGCAAGTTACACAATGTTAGAATTACTAGGTGAAGCATTTAACACCAAAGACATGAACGACAGCTATGCACCATCAAAATTTACAAAAGGAACTGGGTAACAGATAGCAGCTCTCTCCTCTACACAATTCATGCCAGTGTGCATTTTCAATATGCATCAAGAGTCGTCAGTGTTATTCGACAATCAAGCTTCATCTCGACACCAACACTGAAAGAAGAGCAACACTCGAGCTTCGTCTTGAGACCAACACTAAAAGAAGAGCAACAATCCAGCGTTACTAATTGCACAACCTATTTCCAGAAATGACTGACTCGATATTTGGGCTAGTCAATCAAGCAGCCAACCATAAGCATGCGGCATGGTTAAAACAAGAAAATAAATAATCGTATATTATGGAAGACCTCTCTTTAAACCACCATCATCATAGAGACAATATCATAAGACAAATCACCATTTTTTAAACGATTTATCTTTCTTGGATCCCTATCTGAGGAGTGAGGAGGCAGTAACCTTTAGTATTCTGAATTGATGAGTACGAGAGCATGACATACTGAAGTTCAACTAAGAATAAAACAAAGAGAAATAGTTGATTTTTGCTTAACTACATGGAAATATAGAGAGGCCATTACATACCTGAAATTAGACAGTTCTAATATCAGGCTGCATCTTCTGTGCACTGTGCTGATGCAGGGGCTGAACTATGAGAAGATATTGGAGGAGCTTGACTTAGCTGATAACTAACAGTGCCTGATCCAAAAATATTGAATGTAGCTGCACTACTGTGGGCAATTTCTGCATCTGCACCATTTTTGAACACCACCCGGGCACGACTGTTTTCCTTATCAACTTCTGTTTCAGATTCTTTTAGAGGACCAAAACGCCTAAACATTCTATTCAGGTCTGCAATAGAAGGAACAGAACAAGTGTCCCCAAAGTTCAGTACAAGCTCTGTGGGAAGTTCTTGCTTCACCTCATCTGCTGATGATTGTTCTACATTTACTTCAGGATTGCCATTGGGTTTTTGTTTTCTAGATTGTCTTTTTTGGGTGGACTTTTTCAGCTTTTTAGGATCCCCAGCTTCAAGCTGACGGTCCTTTCTTTTACGAGTACGGTGTGCTGGTTGTTTTTCTTCAGAATTGTTCTCAACAACCATGTCCGCCCAATATGAGTCTTTCCTATCATCAAATTCATACGACTCTGGTGAAAGATGTACGGAAGATTTTCTTTTTCTTCCAGACCCTCCTCTTGCAGAAGAAGACTTTCCTTTGCTCTTACGCTGAGCTGATACAGCAGCATCTCTGATTTCAGAGAAAAAACTTACAACAGATTTCGAAAATCCATGAGTTCTCATCGGATATTGGGCATTTAAAGAAAGTTGCCAGAGAAAATCATCAGGTGTTGTCTCTTCTGTAAGTTCCGTGGAAATGACCACATCTTCATTTTGGGGGTCTTCATGAGTGTTGTCTTCAGGGGTATCTATTGATTTGTCAGGCTTATGCTCAACCTCCTGTTTGTTTCCATCATCTGTAGACTTGACGGTTGAAGAAGATCCCGTCAATTGGCTGGCAACCCTACGAATGCAATCACCAATTTTAAATGATCGTCTAGAGCTTGGAGTTGCAGTATGTGAAACTTTAGCTACAGAAATAGTTTTTGTGCTTTCTGGTGCCATAGGTTCTTCATCAAGGAAATTAGAAGCTTTTCTTTTCCTGCCGGCTTTCGGGGAGTTCAACGTACCATCAACTTTCTCATCTGAATCATAATCCTCGTCGTAATAATACAGCGACTCCCCCATTATCTCAGAAAAGCTTTTTTCCTTTCTCCTGTGGTACACTATATCTTTCAGATTATGTTTGCGTTTAGGACCCTTTGATCTCACTGTATAAGATACATCAGTAGCATCAACTGAATCTGGATGCTCATACTGACTTGGAAGACTGTTTATTTGTGGGGGTGACGTGCCAACATTATTTTCCAAAGACCCTTCAAAGAACTGGACTTCAGGTAACGAATGACGTCCTTTTACACGATAAAAGGACAACAGCTGAGCCTTCGCTATGGTAAGATCAAGTTGGTTAGCACCAGAAGTTGGTAGTTGTGCTAAACTTCTGACATAATCAACAAGCTTATCAGGATGAAAACATTCCACACTTATATATCCATCTCCCCCTTCCCTTTTACTTGAATCTGTCTGGATCCCAGCATTTTCAACAATCTGAAATTTGATATTGTCAAAAGTCTCTTCAGGTATGCATGAACAAGCCAAGCCTAACTCCACTCTTCTCGAAACCTCTTCTAAGGCACAATCAATAGCATTCTGGAATGCTTCTGAGCTACTCTGCTTCTCTTCCTGGGTGAAATGTGCTCTAAAAGGCTTTAGCTGAGATGCATCATTCCAAGCAAAAGTTTTATCTCCAAAATATGCCACCAAGTAGCAATCCTTTCTTTGATACTTCATGGCCTTCTCAGAAGAGTCCGACGGATCAAATATCTGACCTGGCCACCATGGATGACTCTTAACCTTGCCCCATACCAAATCATTGACGGAGAACTCAATTGCAGTTTCAGGTGGGAGCTCATAAACTGCACGGTATTCTTTTGCCAAAGATCCATATCTTGAAGACACACGTTTTGAATTCTTCTCCCTGCGGAGAGACTTTCCAGCATCGGAGACTGGATCATTTTCAGAATCATTAGCCTTTTGCTGCAGATCTGAAACTGATCCAATCTGCTCATCATCATCGTCTTCAGACTGAGACACGGACATTTCAGGGACTAACTCTTCAGGTTCTTCAGGCACTTCAGCTGAGTCGAGCATTTCAATGTCATTAGAAGAGCGCTGTACTTCTACAATATGCTCAGAAGCCTCTACAGACTGACTTGATGCAGTTGCAATGAAGTCAACAGCATGGAAAGAGATAGTCTCATTGGCTTGTTCACACAGTTCACCTACACTCTCTACATTTTGTCCAATCTGCTGATCAGCATCTTTTGTTTGACTAGATACGGGATCAGGGAAGTCATTGCCAGAAGAGGCAAAGCCATTTTTTTTCTCCTGCACCTTACCTAGATCTGATATCTCAGTTTGCTGTGAAATAGATATACTTTCTGTTGCATTTCTTAACACTTCAACTGGTTCTTCATGAATAAGAGGCAATTCAGCACATATTTTGCCATCAGTCATTGCCATGCCAGCTTCTGAGCTTACACCTGTTTGTGTTTCTCCGTTCCTTTCAACTGTCTCCCTTGACCAGCCAGCAATAGTTTCAGGTGCAACATGCGAAATGTTCCCATTCGAAGCATCCGCTTTAACAACCTCAATGCCAGCATGTTCCTCAGCCAAAACTGGCCCAAGATTAACAGTAGAAATTGCGGAAACACCTTTGCATGCAATAGCTTCAGTATTTTTACCTATTACATCTTTATCACACACTAAATCACCCGTGTCATTACATCCTGAAAACTCTTGATCTCCACCCTCAATTATTTTATCAATGTTATCCTTTCCATGTAGCTCTCCATCATTAGCCAACTTCTCCGACAGGAAAAGATTCTTGTCAGCTGGTTCAGCCATCATGTTCTGATCAACTTCTGAAAAGATAACATGTTTGGCATCATCAATTAGCATTTCACCCTCATTAGAATGCACCACACCCTCCACTATTACTACATTTTCAACAATGTTCTCAGTCATTCCATGAGAATGCTCAGGTTCATTGTTTACAACCTCATTTTCAATGCTCTGAACCATTGTCACAGCCGAAAGTTTATTTCACAAACAGCTGTTGGACAAGCAGTCTATCATTAACCTCGTAAGCTTCAAGCCATAAACTGCCACATTGTTGGTGGTCTGCAAAACAACAGAGAAGGGTCAGGAACCACAAAAGTTTTTGGATTTAGCACACATCAGGAAGATACACTAGCCTATAACTAATAAGTAAAATAAAGATCACACTATCACAGTAACCCAAATTATTTTTCAATATTGAACCATAACTTCAAGTCTTCAAATATCAGCCATCCATCCTTAAGCACTCCCCCGCCACAATCACCCATCCAAAACAAGAGAGTGAAACCCTTCGTGAAATCATTATTCAAGTCGAACCCCCAAGGGGATTTGCTTTACTATCCATTAGGAAGAACACTTTATCACGCTCAACACTATAATTGCTCTTTTCTCCATCTAATCAGAAACCCTAAAAATGTTGCCCACTGTAGTACTAGAACCAAATAAAGCTTGAAATGTCACGACATCAAAGTCACTGTTATCGTTCCTCAGCACCAAGAGGACGTAAAATTGAAGAGGAATTACACTAATCGAATGGGCGAGAACACTGATTGGGAGCAGATCAATTGTTCAGCAGCTGCCTTGCTGAAGAACAAACAGAGAAATAAGTGAGAAAAGGACTAACCAGCTTGGAAGAAGAATCGCAGGCAACAAATCGAACAAGAAGATCGGGAAGAAGAAGATCCAGGGGGAAGGAGTGAGAAATGAAGTGAGATTAGATAGATGTTAGCGAAACCCTAAAAAAGTTGAAGTGTTGTGTCGTCTTCTCTGACTCTCGCAGGTCGTGTGCTCTCACAAGTTTCAACTCTTTCGCAAATAGAGGTGGTGTTGGGTTCGAGTCTTGTATCCGCTTCTGAACCAGTTATTTGCATTATCACCTTATTCGGACCGGGATGGGTTCAAGTAGAGAGTAGACTTGTGGTAAGGTATTACGGATTAATTTGATTTGTGGATTAACTTATCCAATAATATATATTCATCCACGTTATGAGAGATACAGTCACAGTTTATAATTTTTCTGAAGTTTGGGGGCAATTTTGTTATTTTAAAAAATTTTGTTTTAAAAAGGGCCATGATAATTTTTTTTTAATTTTCATGAAATAAAATTATAACATGAATAATTTTAGTCCAATTAGTTCAAGATTTATATATTATAATTCTGATATTTTGTACGTGTCAACGTATTATTTTGTTAATTTATTAGTTATATTTTTATGCAATTTTTACTTGTACATATTTGAAGTAATAAAACCTAATGTTCGAACTAATGATACCTAATAGTTAATATAATAAAAGTTCGAAACTTTTGTAACACCCCGAATTCTGAGAATCCGGAGCATTACTGGTTAGGACCTCACAGTGTCCCGGCCTTTTTTTTTTTTTTTGGTAATGGCAAATTCGGAGACCACCCGGTTCGATCGGCTTAGCCGTTCTACGTCCGGATCAGGTAGAAATCGTGGCCCATTGCTGGGGGATACCCTCCCAATATCAATTTTTCCATACATGCCGCCAGGAGGATTCGAACTCGAATCTCCAAGCTAAACACTTAAGGAGCCTAGCACCACATCCCACTAGACCAACTGAGTATTGGTACAAATATTAAAACGCTAAATCATAAATAAAAGTACTCAAAGTAGAAAGACGCAACTAAACATAACATCAGTCAATCTCTAGGACGAGTAAGTCTAACGATAAAAGTAAACTGCAGAAATAAATAACTCAAAAATAACCAAAGAATCCGATCCTAGTACGGAAACCCGGTTGGCCACTTCACTCCCGATCTCTCGGTAGAGATCTAACTTGCAATATCTAACAACACGGTATAAACCGTTAGCTACAATTCTAATACTAAAATGTCACTAGAGCACAAACACATATAAATTAATATACGGTAAATCAATCAGCATGCACACTCAAGGTCCCGGTTTATTATCTTTCATTACGTGAATTTATTCATTCTATTTTCCATATTTTCTTGTAACACAAGAGTCTCCCGACTCTTGCCCCCGTCCTCGTCAACCAGTAGGACTGGTATATGTACCTCTTCCCTATACACTATTGGACTGGTCGCGGGGCAATCCTCCGGCACCATCGGCCCGGACCGACGATTACGGCACGTTATCATACACTTGTGCCTCTCTTAACAAATAAAGTATAGTGGTCTAATCCGTTCATTTTATTTCACATGAGTAACACACTACCCTAATGAACACTCAGTATTAAACGGTAACTAAGTGAGTCCTACGAACTCACCTTATCGATGTTGGTCTCAAAGTCTCGTGATCTTGCCAGTTAAAGATCCGATTATCTTGATCCATAATTATTCGTTCTTAGAATCATTCCAATCTTAAATTTCATTCAACTTATCATTCTCACAAACAGGATATGACGTCTAGACTCAAACCTTGATCTTTTTTAACCTTTCGGTTCGGGGACCTACACGTCCATTTCAAATTCTCGTATCCTCCTTAATCGTTTCAAGAAATCTGCTAACTTGGAATTTCATACTTTATCTATCGTTATCCCACTTGTTACCTACTTAAAATTCTCAAGTCGGATCCACCAACGTAGCATTTTCTCAATTTGTTTCAATTCCAACTTCTCCGGTCATTCCGTATTAGTCCCGTACTATAGGTCGTCTCTACCCTTCTATATTTAACTCACATCATCCGCTAGCTTACGGTTCCGATTCTTATTTAAATATCACCCTTCAAAAATCCCGATATTTCCATTCTCTAAATACAACCTCATTAGTATGCATTTAACAATTAAATATATAATACCCTATTAACTTCTACGGAATTAAATTATCGAAACTCGGGTTCGGTCTACTTATCTCTATAACAATCCTTATTCCACTACTTCCGCTAGTTTTTTTTTTTTTGAAACTATAAGGTAAGCAATTAGGGTACATCATCTCCTCGAGACTCTCCACTCTATAGCATCCTTGCGGATGAGTTCATCAACTGAATCAATTGAAGAACTAGACACCATCTGGTCGCCATGACCTAACTCAGCCAGCAAATCCGCCACACGATTGACCTCTCTGAAGACGTGTCTAATCCTAACCTGACAGAAACCAACTAAAATGTTAGTAATATCTGACAGAATAAGATCAAGATCCCATGGCGGTTTCCACATCTGTTTAACTGAGTTAATTAACGTGAGACAATCTCCTTCAATTTCAATGTTTTTAATCCCTAGATCATAAGCCATAACAAGACATTCCATTAGCGCACATGTTTCAGCATGCAGGGCGGATATGTTACCACATCGCCCAAAGCCAAGGGAGACTTTCGTAGCATTATGATTTCGAAGAATAAATCCATACGCTGAATCTCCATATACTTTTTTAGATCCATCAAAATTTAGTTTGATAAATTCCTTTTTTGGTTTATCCCAATGGATGTTTTTCGATTTCCTTTTACTAGTCTTTTTGTTCTCTTTACCCTTTCTAGTTCTTTTGTTTACTTGGTTCCAATCATTAAATTGATTTTGAACTAATATATCAATATTCAGAGATTCTCTATTTTTTAAAAATTATTTGGTTCCTAGTGGACCAAATATTCCACCAAACCAGGACTAATAAATGAGATTAGACTAAGATAGATTTAACCACATCCAGGTAATCTTTTTTGAGATTTTATCACTAGTCTCTTTAGTAATTCTAATAGAATTCTTAATTTTATCAATAGATAAGGAGTCAACCATGAATTGACGTTTGAAAAACAAATGATCAGCAGATTCAAACGGATTATTGTAGAGACAACAAGTCATTGGGACCGATACTTTTTGCTTTTCTAAGTTTTCTTTTGTTGGTAGTCCATTAATAGATAATTTCCAAAGAAAATTGTTTACTTTAGGCATAATGTTCAATCCCCAGACCCATTCATTATCGCTTAAAGGGAGACCACTTCTTGCGTAAATAGCATTCATAGCTGACTTGGTCGAATAATTCCCACTCTCCGCCGGATCCCAATAGAGGCGATCCTGAATAAACGTTTTTGGGAGTTGATATGACCTAATCGATGTAATAATTTCTTGCGTTAGAAAACCCCCAATTTCCTCTTTGATCTTATTTTCATCCCATTTGTTTTCTTTTATGTAGTATTTAACTACCAAATCTTTATTAATGGATTCATTATTTTTACAGTAATTGATCAGTGGTTCTCTTAAGATCCAACGATCTTTCCAAAAATTAATAGTACTACCATCGCCTACATTCCATCTGAAACCTAATCCAAACTATGTTCTCGGCTTCATGCGTTTCTTTCATTGCCAAGAAGAATTATGTTTAAGATTGTACTTCCACAGTACATATCCTTTAAGATACTTTTCATTCACAGTTTTTACCCAAATATTATCCGGTTCATTTAAAATTTTTCAAAGTAATTTCATTTGAAGTACTTTATTCATTATCTCCACTTTCCTAATACCTGTTCCTCCAAATTTCCTAGGTCCACATATTATATCCCAACTTATAAGAGGATGAAAATTAGGTCCTTTATTCCAGAAGAAATTCCTATTAATTTGATCTAATTCCTTGTGGATGCTAGACGGAAGCATAAAACTTTGCATAATAAAGTTGGGTTTGGCGTTTAAATTAGCTTTGATAAGTGTAGTTCTACCTTCTTGTGACAGGGTCGAAGCCTTCCATTTAGTAAGTTGTTGTTTGGATTTGGTGATAACGTCAGCAAACACGCTTTTGTTTACTTTACCATTAATAATCGGACATCCAAGGTATTTTTCCAAACAGTTGGAGCTCTCAATGCCCAAGCAGAGTTGATTTGCCTCTTGGTCAAATTATCTACATTATTTGAAGTTTGGAAAGCCGATTTTTCAAGGTTGAATTTTTGGCCCGAAATCCTACAATATCCATTCAGTATTTCAAAAATCCTAGTACTGGCACCTAAAGATGCTTTTGTAAAAATGATAATATCGTCAACAAAGGCTAAAAAAAAGGAATGCAACTCCCTTGTTTAGTAATAGGAAACCCAATGATTTTCTTATTCTGATTACTTTCTTTTTGAATATTCCGCGCAAGGACCTCAGCTCCTAAATTGAAGATCATAGGAGAAATGGGATCACCTTGTCTCAGACCTCTATTAGGAAAGATCAAACTTGACGGTCTGTCATTGATCAAAATTGAATAAGAAACTGTTGAAATACATTACATAATCCAGTTAGTGAATTTATTACTGAATCCAAACTTTTCAAGAACAGCTCGGATAAAAATCCATTCCACTCTATCATTAGCTTTCTCCATATCCAGTTTGATTGCCATATAGCCTTCCTTTCCTCTCTTCATTCTAAATCCATGGAACACTTCGTGAGCTATCAAAATATTATCATGAATCGCTCTATCTTGTACGAAAGCACTTTGAAGTGGATGAATTAATTTTGGTAGAATAGTTTTCAGTCTAGCCGCTAAGATTTTCGCTAAAATCAACCGTATAACAGAGACTTATAGGTCTGAAATCATTAGTCGAAACTGGGTTATCATTTTTTGGGATAAGCGTAATAAAGGTATGATTAACTTGTTTTAATAATTTTCCAGAGTAGTAAAAACTTTTGACAACCCTACACACAGACGGGAAAACAATGTGTTTTTGAAAAAAACCGGCCGGCATACCATCAGGGCCCGGGGATTTATCACTCCCAATATCAAAAGCTGCCTTTTTAATATCACTATTTGAAAAAGGTTTTGTTAAAATAATGTTGTCCTCATCAGTGACTTCATTCAAAATCACTTGTAGGAATTGTTCACAAACGTTTTGATTGCCCACAAAGGCCATAAAACGTTTCTTATATTCATTTGAAAATTCTTGGAAGATATCATCTTCCGTATACACCCATTGACCATCACTACATTTAATGTTATTAATCATCTTCCTATTTCTTCTGCCCGTGGCTTTCCTGTGGAAGAATTTTGTATTTTTATCTCCTTTTTCAAAGACAGTGGTTTTAGCTCTTTGCATCCAATATTTATGTTGAAATTCAATTAAGCAATCTCTTTTTTTACTTAATCTTATTAATTTATCATTAACATTCTGGTTATAATTTCTATAATTCAAAGTTTGCAATTTCTCAATATCCTTATCTACATTCCTGTTTGTTAATGTTCCCGAAACTGTCTTTACTCCATAGTTTTAGTTTCACTTTTGCCAGACTCAATTTCTTACACAATTTGAACATATTAGTACCTGGCACATGAGCTCGTCACGCTTGTTTGATAATATTTCCACAATCTTTCCTATCGTTCCACATCAACTCATATCTAAAAGGTTTATTTCTAATTTTCTGTTTTGAAAAACTAAGGTTGATAGATATCATACAATGATTATAAGTGGTAAAGGCATGGTTCCAAATATGAATCTGATTGTATTTGTTCATAATTTCAAAATGAGCCAAAACTCTATCGAGTTTTTCAAAGGTATTATTATCTCCTTCCTTTCTTCTTCTCCACGTAAACTCATTTCCTCTCGAAATTAGGTCCATAAGGTTACATTCATGCATTAAGTAATTAATTCTCCGAAATCTACTATTATTTGGATACACTCTCCCGGCTTTATCAGCCGGCCTTAAGATATCATTAAAGTCTCCCATAATCAAGGAAGGGAAATTAAGATTTTTATACAGATTAATAATACTTCTTCAAAACTCATCTTTGAATTTTTCCATTGGTGGTGCATAAATGAAAATACTATTACAAGTAAATTCAATTTCACTATTATGATGTTCAAGAGCAACAAACCTCTCTCCCAAATGAATAATTCTAATATTTTCATTTATTAGCTTATAATTTTTCCATAGCAAAAAGAGACCACCCGCACGACCAATCGATGGAATAAAACAACAGTTATCAAAACCTGCATTACGCCAAATACTTTCATTTGGTTCAATGTTAGTTTTAATTTCAACTAGCATGATCATATCAATATGTTCATTTTGTGTAGTAATTTTAAGGTCAGTCCAAAAGTTCTTTTTCCTCGTACCCCGACAATTCCAATAAGCGATCTTCATTTAAGAAATTTTATTGAAAATAATTATTCATAACCACAGGGCTCATTTCGGTTTTTCATTTGTTCGATACTTAAATGTAATTTATAAACACAAGTTTTAGTGTTTCTTTTCGTCCTTGATCTAAATTCCGGCCTAAACTGTCTAAGAGAGCACGAGATTATGGATGAAAAAAGGAGCACAAACCCTTTTTCAGATTTATGTTCTACATTATTCACCAAACTCCATAGGTAGATAAAAGGACTCAACCAATTACAGAGCCAAGCTTTGATCAAGAGCATATAGTTCCATGACTTAAAGTACTCAGTAATCCAAGACAACCAAGCTCCACACATAGAACAAATAGGTTGCAAATAACTAATATAATTGAAATAAGAAAGTTCTGAACACATACATTTAAACTTTCAAGGCAAAAGGCAACAACTGTCATAACCATTCAAACAACACCGTGCTAATAAAACATCGTCCGATTCGACAAGGATCATGCTTCTATTGTACAATTTACTACTAGAATATTCAAAGGATCGATGAATTTCCATACAAGCCGAGTGAAAATATCAACATGTAATCCAATTGTACTTTAGAAACCAGTCAAAAGTACAAACGGGATTGTAGTTGAGGGTTGAAAACTGGACAAACCACCAACACCCGTAGATCAGAGAGAAAGGATCAACCTGTTGATAAGGGTAGAAGTTACTAGTAAAGATAATCCAAACTTCCAAGTATTTTTTCAAACTAAAATTTATTAAATCAAAATTGTTCAATAACTCATACCTTAGCTTGATAGAATGGTTGTTTTTATTATTGTTTAAACAAACAAAGACTTTAAAGATCTCAGACGACCCATTAACATGGGATTGGTTACAAGAGCATTTGATGGGCGTTAGAATCAACAAATCAACCAACACTAAAGGATTTTGTTCAAACTTGAAATAGTGTTGACATACCACATAGAAGTAAATCTCAATCCAGGCTAGACACAAAAACACATTGTCGTAAAGGATTATATCTATAAATGGTTCTAGATTTCTTTGGTATAGAAATGGGACAAACTCTCAAAAGAGAGTTCGTTTGGTATTCCGGATAGAACCGGGTTTTGTTCATAGGCCATAAGCAAGAGCTTATGACTCGTTCAGAGATGTACCCTGAGGGGACATGATTGAGAAAGAATATAAGAGAAGACCCAAAAAGCCTGCACATAAACTTACTTGTGACCTTGAGGAGGAGGTTTCTGATCGAAAAAGGGATGACATCGGAGACAGAAAACTCCATCCCACCGGCGCCGACGCCAAACCTCGCTCCAAGTACCTATTCCCGTCCGAAAGAGGGGAGATCCATACTCGGCGCTTGTAACACCCCAAATTCGTAGGACTCGAGGTGCTATTGGGATATGATCTCACAATGGATCCTGACCCTAGCCTGACAAAAAGTTCACTAAATCTTACAACAAGGCACAGATAGATTATATACAAAACATCAAACTGTTATAAAAGTATCAAAAGGTTTATACAAAGTACTGCTGAGTACAAACAAAACATAATATATACATGATCAAAAGATCCCATATCCCACGAGGACGACCCAGTGTACGGAGCCCTCAGCAGATCACCCCTCTGGATTGTAACACCCCCAATCCGTAGGACTCAGAGTGCTACTGGAGTGCTACTGGGCTAGGATCACCCCTCTGGAGTGATCACCCCTCTGGAGATCACCCCTCTGGAGTGCTACTAGGCTAGGATCTCACAATGGATCCTGGCCCTAGCCTAACAACAACTTCACTGAATCTTACAACAAGGCACTGATAGATTAAAACGAAACATAAAGTTGATATATATATATATCGATCAAAAGGTCATACAAAGTACTGTTGAGTACAAAAGTCAAAACATAACTCCGTACAATATAAATAACCCAAAACCCACGAGTACGCCCTGTGTACGGAACCCTCAACAGATCACCCCTCCGGATCACTCTACAGCTCTCCTAACCTGCAAAGGATCTACAAAACGGTATAAAACCGTTAGCTAACTATACACATATATAAGAAGATGCTAAAGCACAATCACACGTCAATAATATTACACATCATCATGATATCACACATTTACCCGGTTTATTATCTTTAATAAGTCCAACATTCAATCATATAATAAATGTATATGAATATACGTGACACGAGGAATGTATATATAACCCTCGCCTCTGCGTGCAATAGCTAGCTAGAGTGGTATCAGCGCACTTTCCCGTATACCATATGGAGTGGTAGGTGCCCTTCCCGTATACCAGAACTAACTAGCTTACAGAGAACTTCCCAGACTCCACTACGGGATGAAAGGTAAGTTGTCACAGTCACTACAATGGGCGGTCAATATAACATAGGTCGGTGACCATAATAACATATGCTATAAAACATATAAAACACACCACTCAAGCATACATCCAATATAAGGATAACAACTAAGTAAGTCCTATGGACTTACCTCGATCTCAGGAGTATCTCGCTACAAACCACTCTTAGAAACGTCTACTCCCACTGGGGACAGCACAACCTATACAAGGCACACATACATATATCACAATCCTATCACACAAAGGGTCACACCTAGACCCAAGGGATCCATAAGGGATCATATCCAACTCGTAAACCTCAAAGCCCTAACTGGCATTTCTGTATCATACTCATCAACATCCAAATCCTAGCATGGTACTAAGTTCCTCATACTAGAAAGGAAAGGAACTACCTAACTATAGGTAGCCCCGGGACAAGACGCACCTGCGTGATCAAGAGACGCAAGAGCGAAGTAGACAACCCGCAGGCGCGGCAGGAATCAGTTGCAGGCGTGGTGACACGGGACACAGGCAAGGCGCTGGCGCGGGCGCGGGCGCTGAGGCACGGCTTCCGCAGGGGCGGCGGCTTCCAGGCGCGGGGGCGGCGACAGTGCAAAACGTGATCCCGCGGCTTCTCTTCGGCTCTTCACGTGATCAAATCACGTCTTCTGATGCGCCCTTGATCACCATGACCGCGGATGAAGAGGACGATGCTTTGTGGGTTCGCTCCGATGGACCGCTCACTCGTTCCCGAGCCAAAGCCATCGCCCAAGCTACCGACTCAATCATCCGACGCACCGTCACATCACTTGGACCCGTTAGTGGCATGCCATGTCACCACTCCACCATGGCATAGGCTTCCAGCGCCACGTCATCAAGCTAGCAAATATTATTATTATTATATTTTGCATTTTAAATAATAATAGACTTTAATTTTCGGAACATTAATTCCGGAACTTAATTCCGTGAGTTAATTTCCGGCATTGATAGTCTAGACCTTTGGTTTCGGGAGTTGCCCCGACTTTATTTCCCGCCTTTATTTCCGTCATTCAATTTCCGACTTTTGGTGTAGCCTTCACCCACTATATAAGGGATGCTTGGCTTCACTTGTAAATCATGTTCAATATTAATCAAGTTATTTGAAGGAAAATCCTCTTTCTTGATTTGGGCATCACTTCCTCTTCAATCCCCTCAAAGTTCTTCCTCGGATCAAGTCTTAGATCCAAGAACTCACATTCGAGGATTCTTCTAAAGAATCAAACTCTCAAATCCACTACAACGTTTGCTCGATCTCTCTAGATCGAATCAAACCTACGCTTCCGCATCCATCTCAATCGCTTCCGCCCTACCAAACTTCTATCAAAGTTCTCATTCGTACATCAACAACGAGTAGTCGAAACTCTAGCTTGGTCTAGATCCGGCGTTCGTCCTTCAACGATTCCAAGGACGCATCAAATTGGCATCAGAGCAAAGGGATCGAAGCTAAGTTCTCTTTACTCTTGTTTTTGTGCGTTATATTTATTTATCCTTCTTTGCCTTTGTTGTTCTTCCCTTCTTGAAGATCTTCAACTTGTTCTTCGTGTTCTTCGAAGTTGTCTTGAATTTTTTTTTTCTCACCAAACAAATTTAGGAGATAGTTGGTTTGCCATCAAACCATCTATCAAAAACAATTTGTTCTTCAACCGACCCAATCCGACAAGTTTGTTAATCGATTTTACCAAATTTCTTGGGATTTTTTGTTAACAAATTCGGATATCTTGCATTTTGATATTCAAACAAAAACAAAAAATCAAAACTCTTCAACAAAGCAGATTTGTTTCCAAAGTGTTTCATCTCTTGCATCAAAAAGTTGCAAAGTTCAAAAAAAAAATACAAAGTAAAAAGACGTCCGGCAAACCGGTCCATCCGAAAAATAGGATTTTACAAAACGGTCAAAGACCGAAAGCAAGCAAAGCTTGCCGAGTGAACAATCCGCCATCTTCTGTCTCTCCATTTTCTTACATACGTGCAAAATATCACTTGTTTATTTGTGTGAATTGGTTCAAATTTTGTTGGATTTGCCTACCTTGCTTAACCGCCAAACGGCCTTCCCAAAAGTAGAACCTTAAAACACTTGAACTTGGGTAACGTTGACTTAATTCGTCACCTTGCTCATTTGATTGCTTGCATTTGTTTGTATTCATTTGGAATTATGACTAACGTGGAGATAGAAAACTCACAGGATGCTCGTGAACGAGAAAATGCCTCCTTATCCGAGGAAGTTGTTAGTCTAAAGCAACAAATGGAGGAGATGAGGGCACAACTTTTGGCCCTTACGACCGCTCCACGCCCCGCCCCAAATCCAAATGACACCATGGTCGAGACTTCCACGTCCGACGCTCGTCGGAAGGGCAAAGGTCTTTTGGGAACCGACCCATCTCAAGGTCTTAGGCTTGCCTCAGTCATCGAAAGCCAAACTCAACAAGACGGCAGACACCACCTCAATGAGACCGAGAACAATAATGGCCCGACTCCGGATGATCTACTTTATGTAGATACAATGGATCGGAACAAGCGCTTCGAGCGCAATCGTAAACGGTACGGATCGCCCCCACCTTTATCTAATGCACATAATACTAACCGTTCCATACAGGAAGAATATCGGCACACCAATCAACAAGATCGTCATCCTCGACGTTCCGGTAATGATCGATATGAGCAACGCCACCAACGACGTAGCCGGCGTTCATCATACCGCGACTATGATGAGTATGACGAGAGGGACGATTTTGATGAGTTCTCCGACGATGAAGCCAACTTGGAACGGGTGGCTCATGTCCGTCCATGGCACCCACCCGTCCGAGATCCATTTGAGAACCAAGACCGAGGAGAAGAATGGTTGCCTCCTCCTAACCCACCAAGGCATGCACATCAACGAGCCCATCATGATGATATGCCACCGCCCCGCCCGGATCCCTACAAAGCTCGTAGGGAAGGTAAAGTTAAATTTCCAATATTTTATGGGGAATATGATCCTTGTGTGTTTCTTGATTGGGCACAGGACATGAAAAGGGATTTGAAGCATTGCCACTATGAGGAGTACGAGAAGATCGAAGCGGCAACCTTGTACTTTGAAGGCGATGCAAAATCTTGGTGGAACCGGTATGAACACGTCCGTGAGAACCGAGGATGGGAACCGGTTGCGACGTTTGATCAACTGATCTACGTCATGACAAAGAAGTATGTCCCCGACGACTTCAAAAATGATATGCGGATGCAAATTGCCGAGCTCCCACAAGGCAAACTCACTCCAGTGGCCTACTTGGCCAAGCTTGAGGACATGCATATGAAGGCCGGCATCTCGGCCTCGCCCTCCGCCTTACGCACCAAGTTCATGAGTGACCTCAATCCATCAATCCGACGACCCCTTGAGATCGTTCCATATAGGGACTTTGGAGCTTTGTGTCATGCGGCCATGAAGCTTCACAAGCAACAACAAGAGACTCCAAAATACTCAAGGTATAACTCCTCTCCAAATCAATACGCTTATTCTACTAACACCCGTGCTCGAGATGTATCTAGTTATCAAGAGTCCGGCAACACCAAAGGAGCCCAACGGATGGTCCAATCCACCCGACAAGCGGATACCGAGAGGGCACCACAACGTGGTCCCAATGTCCCGGCACAAGTGCCTCCCGCCCGCACCCCTCAAGGACCTCCACTGGTGGCACGGCCAAGGGAGCTTGTGTGTTATAAATGTAGCGGATTCGGTCACGTCCAACGTGATTGCCCGAACACAAAGCGTGTGTTGTTTGCCAATCCCTCATATGAAGATGAGGAAGATGAAGTAGACGGCGATATCATAGGGATGACCAAGACGCCGACCCCTACTACGGCATGGAACCATGCGACGAACAAATGGCTTGCGGCCCGGCTCAACCTGGTAAGTTCGCCCTTGTATCTCGTAGAATTTTAGCCGTTAAGGAATTTGTCCCTATTGACCAACGCGAGAATCTCTTTCACTCTCGTTGTTTGGTCAATAACACTAGTCTCTCTCTCATAGTTGATGGGGGTTCTTGTTGTAATATTATCAACGAAAAAGTGGTAAAACACTTTAAGTTGCCTACAACCCCCCACCCAACACCTTATGGAATCCAATGCATTTCCGATAAAGCGTGACACCGTCACACGACAAGCTTGGGTGACGTTTTCCATAGGCGGCTATGTTGATAAGATCCTTTGTGATGTTATCAAGATGGACGCCACACATGTATTATTAGGACGACCATGACAATTCGATCGCCGTACATTCCATGATGGTTATCTTAATAGATACATGTTCCAATATAATGGAAAACGGGTCACATTGTTGCCTATGACTCCACATGAAATATTAATTGATTATGCGGAACGGAAGAGGCAACAAACCATTGATGAGACCACTATGCCGGCAACATCGGACCCTCCTAGGAGTCCTTCCGATGTTGTGGGTGCTAGTACTTCCGGATCCCGGAACACCGCCTCTAGTAACCATGCTATTGAGTCTAGAGGTAGTAAAGGAAGCATCGTCCCAACGAATGCAACTTTACCATCTCCAGAACCAATAATCAAAGGCCGGTGTGAGCCGAGGGTACTTTTCGCCCGGAAACATGATGTGACACCGGTCAAGGAAGGCAAGTTGTCATGCTTCTTACTTGTTCCTTTTTGCTTATCTACTTCCAATGACCTTAGTAATATGCCGCACGAGGTGTCTACTTTGTTGTCTGATTTTCAGGACGTCTTGACCGATGAACTACCACCCGGCTTGCCACCGATCCGTGGAATTGAGCATCAAATTGATTTGGTGCCCGGCGCGTCTTTACCCAACCGTGCCGCTTACCGTGCAAGTCCGGAAGAAACTAAGGAGCTACAACGTCAAGTCTAAGAGCTCCTAGACCGAGGATATGTTCGTGAGTCACTTTCACCATGTGTCGTGCCGGTCATTTTGGTGCCCAAGAAGGACAAGTCTTGGAGGATGTGTGTCGATTGCCGAGCCATCAACCAAATAACCGTCAAGTACCGGCATCCGATCCTGCGCCTCGACGACATGTTGGGTGAACTACACGGCGCCACCGTGTTCTCAAAGATTGATCTCCGGAGCGGGTATCACCAAATCCGGATGGCCGAGGGTGACGAGTTGAAAACGGCTTTCAAGACAAAGTACGGATTATATGAGTGGCTTGTCATGCCGTTCGGACTCTCCAACGCCCCATCAACGTTCATGCGCCTCATGAACCATGCCCTTCGCCGGTTTTTGGGTAATTTCGTAGTTGTTTATTTTGACGATATTTTAATTTTTAGTAAGTCTTTGGATGAGCACATCGGGCACCTTCGCCAAGTGCTCGAGTGCCTTAGACAAGAACAATTATTCGTCAATATTGAAAAATGTGTCTTTTGTTCCGACACAACTATATTTCTTGGCTATGTCGTGTCTAAGGACGGACTCCGAGTAGACGAATCCAAAGTTCATGCTATTCGGGAGTGGCCTCCAGCTAGTACAGTCACCATGGTCCGAGCCTTTCTCGGCTTAGCGGGCTTCTACCGACGCTTTGTCAAAGACTTTAGCTCGGTAGCGGTGCCGCTTCATGAGCTCACTACTAAGGGTGTCACGTTTGAGTGGCGTGATACCCATGCTCGAGCATTTGATGCGCTCAAAGACCGACTTTGCAATGCACCACTACTCCAACTCCCAAATTTCTCGAAAACCTTCGAGGTGGAGTGTGATGCATCTAATGTTGGCATTGGGGGGTTCTTCTCCAAGAGAATCGGCCCATTGCTTACTTTAGCGAAAAGCTTTCCGGTCCACCACTCAACTATCCAACCTATGACAAGGAACTATATGCTTTAGTTCGTTGTCTAAAGACATGGCAACACTACTTGTGGCCGAAGGAGTTCGTGATTCATTCGGATCATGCGGCTCTTTCGTATCTCAAGAGTCAAACTAATTTGAGTCGGCGCCATGCAAGTTGGGTAGAATTTTTAGAAACCTTTCCTTATGTCATTCGGCATAAGAAAGGAAAAGAGAATGTGGTAGCCGATGCCCTTTCTCGGCGATATATCCTCTTGGTGCATATGGACGCAAAGATCCATGGCTTTGCTCTTATCAAAGAGTTATATGCCACGGATCTTGACTTCAAGGATATATTTGCCAAATGTCTTGACCTCCGAGAGCATGAGACCTTCTTTATTAATGATGGCTATTTGTTTCACGCGGGAAAACTTTGTATTCCGCGTTCATCCATACGCCACTTGTTGATAAAGGAAGCCCATGAGGGTCGTGGTTACTTCGGTGCTACCAAGACTCTCGCCGCTCTCCAAGAGCACTTCTTTTGGCCGAAAATGCGCAAGCATGTGACACGGTTTTGCACAAGTTGCATAACATGTCACCATGCCAAATCGCGTCAAGGTCCGGACGGATTGTATTCTCCTTTGCCTATACCAATGGGACCTTGGGAGGATCTTTCTATGGACATTGTAGTTGGCCTACCTATGTCCAAACGAGGCAACGACTCCATTTTCGTGGTAGTCGACCGTTTTTCCAAAATGGCTCATTTTATCGCGTGTAAGAGCACCCAAAATGCTAGCGATGTTGCCACATTATTCTTTAACAATGTGGTGCGCTTACACGGGATACCACGTTCCATCCTTAGTGATCGGGACATGAAATTTGTGAGTCACTTCTGGAGAACGTTGTGGGGAAAACTTGGAACCAACTTGTTGTTTTCGAGTAGTTATCACCCCCAAACCGATGATCAAACGGAGGTGACCAATCGGACTCTCGGTGCTCTACTTAAAGCAACGCTTAGGAATAACCCACGAAAGTGGGAGGACTTAATTTCGGTTGTGGAGTTTTCATATAACAGGTCTAGGCACTCGGCAACTAAACTTTCACCATTTGAAGTTGTCTACGGCCTTAATCCACACACGCCATTGGACTTCACACCACGTCTACTCAAGGACGGTGAACACATCACCGCCGCAAGTCGAGTCACCTCAATCATTGAACTTCATGAGCGGACAAGAGCACAACTCCAACGTCGTGCCGCCCAACTTGCCGAACAACGCAATAAGGGCCGTCGCGACATATCTTTCGAGCCCGGCGACCTTGTTTGGCTCCACTTAAGGAAGGAGCGTTTCCCATCTCGACGCAAGGGCAAGCTATCGGATCGAGGTGATGACCCTTTCCGGATCCTATCACGACATGGTCCAAATGCCTACAAGTTGGAGCTTCCGGATTCCTACGGCGTGCACCCAACGTTCAATGTCAAGGATCTAGCCCCTTATGTTGAGCCCTTATTTGACGACGGTGAAACGGGGACGTTTCACATCCAAGATGGGGGGACTGATGCGCCCTTGACCACCATGACCGCGGATGAAGAGGACGATGCTTTGCGGGTTCGCTCCGATGGACCGCTCACTCGTTCCCGAGCCAAATCCATCGCCCAAGCTACCGGCTCAATCATCCGACGGACCGTCACATCACTTGGACCCGTTAGTGGCATGCCATGTCACCACTCCACCATGGCATAGGCTTCCGGCGCCACGTCATCAAGCTAGAAAATATTATTATTATTATTATATTTTGCATTTTAAATAATAATAGACTTTAATTTTCGGAACATTAATTCCGGAACTTAATTCCGTGAGTTAATTTCCGACATTGATAGTCTAGACCTTTGGTTTCGGGAGTTGCCCCGACTTTATTTCCCGCCTTTATTTCCGTCATTCAATTTCCGACTTTTGGTGTAGCCTTCACCCACTATATAAGGGATGTTTGGCTTCACTTGTAAATCATGTTCAATATTAATCAGTTATTTGAAGGAAAATCCTCTTTCTTGATTTGGGCATCACTTCCTCTTCAATCCCCTCAAAGTTCTTCCTTGGATCAAGTCTTAGATCCAAGAACTCACATTCGAGGATTTTTCTAAAGAATCAAACTCTCAAATCCACTACAACGTTTGCTCGATCTCTCTAGATCGAATCAAACCTACGCTTCCGCATCCATCTCAATCGCTTCCGCCCTACCAAACTTCTATCAAAGTTCTCATTCGTACATCAACAACGAGTAGTCGAAACTCTAGCTTGGTCTAGATCCGGCGTTCGTCCTTCAACGATTCCAAGGACGCATCATCTTCTCTCAACCAAAACCACACACATGCAACAACATACACATTCCAACATCATCCTATGTCCAAACATCTAATCCTAAGCTAAGGAGATGGAAACAAAGAAGAAGAGAAGGAGAAGAATCAAGAACTCACCACTACTGAAGATCCTAGGCTGCAGGGAGAGGTCATACACATCAGTAGCTGGCTTCCAAGCTCAGCATACACATCACTAGCATCATCAACAACCACAAAGCACAACTTTCAAGCAAAACTCCAAGAGAAACTTAAGCAAGATCAAGGGAAGGGATGAAGAAGCAAGAAGGACGTAATAAGGGCTGGAGTGGAATGAGAAGTGAAGTGAAACCCTTGCTCAACAAGGTAAGATGTAAGGGAAAGGGTAAAGCACAGGTCAAAGGAGTCAACAAAATCGGCTGCAGCCGCCGGAAACCGCAGGGGCGGTTCCTTGAGCCGCAGGGGCGGAAACCCGTAGGGGCGGTAGTCATGCCCGCGGGTGCGGAAAGGCCAATCTCGGTCAAAGCCAATCTCGGCTAAGGTCCAATATCGGTCCGAAAGACTAGGGCTCTTACATCTCACCCCCCTAAAAACAGTCCGAAAGACTAGGGCTCTTACATCTCACCCCCTAAAAACAAGTTTTTGATCCGAAACTTACAAAGTCCTGAAACCACTCAGACTCAAAGCCGAGGTAAAAACTCTCTATAACCTCAAACGTAAGCATGGAGGAAATCATCAACTCCAGCAGCAAACTATACTATCCAGGGCCCTAGAGGAAAACCATCTCTAGCCAAATCATAAACATATCACAAGGCATAGAGGAAGCACATCTCTAGCCGTATCATAATCATAACAAAAAAGGCATGGAGGAAGAACATCTCCAGCACTACTATGTCCATCAAAATAGCATGGAGGAAAGAACCATCTCCAACTAAATCCTAAACGTATCACAATGGCATGGAGGAAAGAACCATCTCCAGCTATAAACAAGAAATCATACTAGCATAACAAGATCTAATAAGATCATAATCACCACAAAGCTAGCATGAAATAAACACATCATAGCATATAAGCATATAAGCAGATAAGACTCACCAAGCTAGTACTAAGATCTACTTGGTGATCCTACTGGTGCACCTATCTCGGCATAGAACTTTGGATAGTTCCTCTGGATACTATCCTCAGTCTCTCATGTAGCCTCCTCAGGTCCTCGTCTCGACCACTGTATCGTCAACATAGGGATGTCCTTTGAACGCAGGCGTCTCATACCTCGCTCTAGGACTGCAATAGGATGCTCTACAAACGTGTGGTCCGGCTCAACACCAAATCCTCATAACTCACTCAATGTGCCTCGGATCTGGTATGTACTCCCTCAGCTGAGACACATGAAATACAGGGTGAACACCCTCTAATCTCGGAGGCAAAGCTAACCTGTAAGATGTACTCCCAACCCGATCCAGAATCTCGAACGGTCCGACATATCGGGGACTCAACTTCCCCTTAATGCCAAAACGCCTAACACCTCGTGTCGGGGACACTCTCAGCCACACATGGCTCCAACCCTGAACTCTAGAGGTCTACGCCCCCTGTCAGCATAAGACTTCTGACGGACTCTGTGCAGTCAGCATACGCTCTCTGATCAATGCTACCCGAGCCATATCATCCTGAATCTGTTCAGGTGCTAAACCACTGACACTACTCTGCTCATCCCAACATAACGGGGTACGACATCTCTGTCCATACAGTGCCTCATATGGGGCCATCCCAATAGATGCATGCCAGCTGTTGTTGTAGGAGAACTCAACAAGTGGGAGATGATCTGTCCACACCTGTCCCCAATCCAACACACAAGCTCGCAGCATATCCTCCAGGTCTGAATGGTCCTCTCTGACTGACCATCTGTCTGAGGATGGAACGCAGTCGTGAAGTGCAAACTCGTCCCCAAGGCAGTCTGAATCTGCTGCTAGAATCTCGAGGTAAATCGCTCATCTCTGTCTGAGACGATCGTCCTCGGTACACCATGGAGTCTCACTATCTAC
Source organism: Fagopyrum tataricum (assembly GCA_002319775.1). NCBI lineage: Eukaryota > Viridiplantae > Streptophyta > Magnoliopsida > Caryophyllales > Polygonaceae > Fagopyrum > Fagopyrum tataricum. Next base: position 26,330,723 of record CM008285.1, read on the forward strand.
CTAGTGTACTCCTCAACTAATCTGCTCACCGGCCACGTCTCCCCTAATAGGAATGAAACGTGCCGTCTTCGTCAATCTGTCTACTATGACCCAGATGACATCAAAACTCCGGCTCAGCCTCAAGCTAGTCACAAAATCCATGGTGACATCCTCCCACTTCCTCTGTGGAACAAGAAGGGATGAAGCTCACCTCCAGGTCGGAAATGCTCGATCTTGACTGGTGGCAGGTCGCACACTGAGCTACAAATCTGGCTACATCGGGCTTCAGCCCTCCCACCAATATATACGTCTCAAGTCCTGATACATCTTACTCGTACTTGGATGTACAGAGTAAGGTGTACAGTGAGCCTCCTGTAAAATCCTCTGCCTCAGCTTTGTATCGCAGGTCATAGACGCGACGCGCCGGCCGCCTCAAAACTCCATCTGTCCAAGCAGGAACTGTGGTGCCTCATCCCGAGACATCTTATCTCTGATCCTTTGTAAAGTCGGGCAGGTTTCCTGTTTCTGTCGGATCTCATCCAACAGATCAGGAAGAACCTCTAAAGTACGCAGCAGGGCATCCTCATCAGGAAACTGGATGTCCAACTCTAACCAGAGATAAGATCTCTCTGCAACTAATGTTGAACTGTCAGCCTCGCAATCGCCTGCTCTCGAGGCGTCTTCCTGCTCAAGGCGTCGGCGAACGTTCGCCTTCCCCGGATGGTACAGAATCTCTCTAAATCAAAGTCCTTGATCAGCTTAAGCCACCTACGCTGGCGTTATTCAATTCTCGCGCTGCGTGAAAATGTACTTCAGACTCTGATGTCTGTGAAGATCTGACAGGTAACACCATACAGGTAATGTCTCCAGATCTTCAGTGCATGAACTACCGCTGCAACTCCAGATCATGATTCGGGTATTCTCCATACATCTTCAACTGTCGAACGCATAAGCAAAAACTCGGCCTCGCTGCATCAAAACACATCCCAAGCCTAGCTTGGATGCATCATTGTAAACCACAAAATCCTCAGTACCCTCTGACTGTGCAAAATAGGAGCAGAAGTAAAACGCCTCTTCAACTTCTCAAAACTCTGTCTGCACTGCTCAGACCACACAAATCGGTAGTCTTCCTCAGCAAACTCGTCAGTGGACGGGCAATCACAGAAAAACCCTCCACAAACCGTCTGTAATAACCGGCTAGGCCAAGGAAACTACGTACTTCCTTGACGTTCGTCGTGTAGTCCATGCTGCTACTGCCTCAATCTTCGCTGGATCCCCCTTGATCCCCTCAGCTGATACTACGTAACCCAGGAATGCTACCTCTAGCATCCAGAACTCACACTTAGAGAACTTAGCATAAAGTTCTCTATCCCGCAAAACCTGCAATACAGTCCTCAGATGTCCTGCATGCTCCTCTCCACTGCGAGAGTATACCAGAATGTCATCAATGAAAACCACCACAAACTGATCTAGGAAGTCGATGAAGATATTGTTCATCAACTCCATAAAGACGGTTGGGGCATTCGTAAGCCCAAATGGCATCCACTACAAACTCGTAGTGGCCATATTTGGTCCGGAATGCTGTCATGTGCACATCCTGCTCCCACCCTCAGCTGTGATACCGAAACGCAGGTCAATCCTGAAGAACAGAGTCGCTCCTTGTAGCTGATCTAACAAATCATCAATGCGCGGCAAGTGGATATTTGTTCTTGATGGTCACCTTGTTCAGCTCTCTGTAATCTATGCATAACCTCATTGATCCGTCCTTCTTCCGTACGAAGAGGACAGGTGCTCCCTATGGGGACACGCTAGGGCGAATGAAGCCCTTCTCAGCCAACTCCTTGAGTTGCTTCTTCAGCTCCAACATCTCGACAGGCGTCATCCGGTATGGGGCCTTCGAGATGGGTCTCGTACCAGACTCTAACTCGATACTGAAATCCACACTCCTCTGAGGCGGTAAACTGGGCGGCTCAGCAAAAACATCAGTAAAATCACAAACCACTAGAATATCCTCTAATGCTGGACTCTCCCCCTCCCTTCATGGCATAACACAGAAGGCTCGCACCCTGTGCAATCAATCTAGCTGCCCCGTATGGCGCTGATAACTGTACCTGTCTTTCCAAGGTCCCAACCTCGGAAAACCTCTATCTGGCCTAACTCGGTAGAGAGGGTAACAATCCTCCTACCTACATCTAAGACTGCAGAGTGTCTATCCATCCAGTCCATACCTAGAATGACTTCTTCATGCTCTAATGGCATGACAAAGAAGTCAACTAGTAACACACGGGTCCCTACAGAAATGGGACAACCGTGAATCTCACGGGTACCTCTGACCCTACCACCATCGGGTAACCCTATAATAAAAGGCATCCCCTCAACTGTATCTAACTCAAGACGCTCTACACGGGCATCAGAAATAAAAGAGTGCGTAGCACTAGTATCAAATAAAACTCTAACAGGTAAACCATGAATCAGAATGGTACCTGTAGCAGTAGGTGCAGCTGGCTCCTCTGCACTCCCCAGCTCAAAAACACGACTCTGTGGGCCTCTGGTGTCAGTGGTGCCCCACCACGACCTCTGCCTCTACTCGCCCAGGAGCAGATCCCTGAGTCGTAGGGCGATTTGGGACTCTCTGTTGTCCCTGAGTTTGTTGTTGCTGAGGTGGCCTCTGCCCACCTCCCGCTGCACTAGCAGGAGAAGAACCCTACTGAGATGAAGCTCCGCCCTTGTAACACCCCGAATCCGCGGGACTCGAGGTGCTACCGGGCTAGGATCTCACAATGGATCCTGACCCTAGCCTGACAACAATTTCACCGATCTTACAACAAGGCACAAACAGATTAAAACCAAAACATAAACTGATATATAAACATGTCAAAAGGTTTATACAACTGCCGAGTACAACAAAACATATCATATATATATACGTATCCAAAATACCCATCCACGAGTATAACCCAGTGTACGAAGCCCTCAGCAGATCGCCCCGTCTGGATCACTCTGTAGTGTCCTAACCTGCAAAGTCTACAACACGGCATTACACCGTTAGCTAACCAAGCACATACAAAGGAAGATGCTAGAGCACATGCACACGTCAGAACTTAAAACATATAAACATGTTGTCACACATTTACCCATTTTATTATCTTATAATAATAGTCCGGCGCATACAACGTATAAATAATAACTCAATATGAACGTATGTGACACGAGGAATATAACCCGCCTCTCGGGAATAGTGCCAGCTGGAGTGGGGATCCGGTACACCTCCCGTGTACCCTATGGGAGTGGACAGGTGTCCGCCCACTGAGCCATACTGGCCTGCCCGTAGAGAACTCCAGACTCCCAGCGGGATGAATGGACAAGTTGTCACGGCCCTACAATGGGCAGTCAATAGACCATAGGTCGGTAATACAATATATCATACGAGCTATAAAGCATAACATCCACCACTCAGGCACACATCCAATATATAGAGGGCAGCTAAGTAAGTCCTATGGACTTACCTCAACTTCGGAGTCAAAGACTCAGAATACTCGTTCCGCTCTAGAGATCAACTCAACCTAAACAAGGTATAACGAATACATCATATACATATCCATACAAGGGGTCACACTAGACCCAAGGGATCCATACGGATCATATTCCAACTCGTAATCCTCAAGGCCGTAACCGGCATACAGTTCCGTACTCAACTCATTCTAACTCAACTCGCACCTAGCAAGCTACTAACACTCATACTAGGAAGGAAAAGGATCTACCTAGCCTTAGGTAGATCCGGGACAAAACGCACCTACGGGTCACAAGGGACGCAGGGGCGAAAGCAGGTGGCTGCGGCGCAGCGGGATGTAGCCGCGGGGCAGTGACACGGAACGTGGGCGCCGCTGGCGCAACGCTGGCGCCTGGACAAGTCACCGCGGGGGCGGCGACTGCGTAGAGCGTGATTCTGCGTTTCTCCTCGGTCCTTCACGTGATCAATTCCCGTCTTCTCTCATCCAAAGCCAAACCCAGACACATACATACACATACCAGCATCAAAACGTGCCTAGGCAATCATCTAATCCTAAGTTATGAAGGAAGGCAAGAAAGAAAGAAGAGAGGAGAAGAAACCTTACTACACTTGTGGTCTAAGGCTGCAGGAGAGCTCAACATACACCAAGGCTGGCTTCAAGCCCAGCATAACCTCAGCCAACACTCACACAAGGTACCACACACACAAAACTCTCACAAAACTCTCCACAACTCAAGAACAAGATCCAAGGGAGCAAGGGAAGCAAGAACGTGGAGAGAAGCTGGAGAAGAAGATGAAGAAAACCTTGATCAGCCAAAGGTAAGAAGGAGCAAAGTAAAGGGTAAAGCACGGGTCAACAAGGTCAAAGAAGACGGCTGCAGCCGCGGAAGCCGCAGGGGCGGTCCAAGCAGCCGCAGGGCGGCGCCACTCACCGCGGGGGCGACAAGACCAACCTCGGCCAAGGTCCGGTCTCGGCCGAAAGACTACGGCTCTTACAGCCTGACGGCAATAAATAGCTCGGTGACCTTGCCTACCACAGGTGTAGCAAGTCACCAATGGCCTCGTACACTCTGGCCTCATATGCCCTGGATCTCCACAGTTAAAGCACTGACGTCCCTTCTCTGCAACCGGCGCAGATGAAGGCTGACTCTGGCGTCTCTGACCACGCCAACCACTAGCAGAACCCAGTACCACTGGTCTACCATGTACGTTGTCTCTTCTCAGACCCTCCGGTCTGAGAAGCTCTCCTCTGTCCAGCTCGCTCCTCTCATAATCGGAAGCTCTGTCCTGATAATCTGTAAGAGTCTCACAATGAAATCCGCCATGTAGGTTCGGGTAGTATCCCTCAGTCGTCGGAAAAGAGATAAACGTGTTGGTTTGCAACAGGTGCAGTTGGTCCCAGTAATGTCAGCTCCTCCTGAAACCTCCTGATGGCCTCAGAGACTGGTACATCCTCGAACCCAGCCTCCACAAAATCTCGCAGTTTCTCCCTCCTCAAAGAGGCAGGGCAGAAACGCTCTCTAATCATCGTCTTCATCTGATCATAACTGGTAAACTGACCCCGTACTGATCTTCACCAGTGTTGTGCCAAGTCCCGAAATAAGGTCTGAACCAGCTCAATCTGTCTGTCAGCTGGACATCGAATAGACTCTAGAGTTGAGTCTACATGCCCGATCCAGAGCTCAACCTCCAATCCCACCTTTCTAGTGAAAGGGGGTACACCCATCTGATGGAATGCCTTCAACCAAGTATCTGGTTTAAGCCCTCTATGCTCCTCTAGTGCTCTGGTAATCAGCAGCAAGTACCTGTACAACTGGTACCTGAGTAACAGTTTGGGACTTCTCAGATGGTCCCTCCTGTGCCTGTAAGTCTGGGGCGCCTACCGCTCTGGCAGCCTCCTCTACTCGTCTAATATAAGCATGAAACTCTGGCAGCCTCCTCTACTGTGTCAAGTCCAACTCCTCTTGCCAACTTTTGGCAAACTTGTACGCCGCTGGTGTTGGTCCCTTGTAGCCTGAAACGATGGTACTCGGCGTACTCGGTTGGAAGCCCATGACAATCTCAAACGGACTCTTGCTCGTTGACTCGCCCGCTGCAAGTTGTAGGAGAACTGGGCGACGTCAAGGAGCTTGGGCCAGTCCTTTTGGGAAGCGCTCAAATAGTGTCGCAAATATACCTCGAGCAAACAGTTGGCCCTCTCGTCTGTCCGTCCGTCTGGGGGTGGAAAGCAGTGGTGAACTTAAGGTCGGACCCGAGCATCTTGAATAACTCCGTCCAAAACTTGCCCGTGAACCGTCCGTCCCGGTCACTGATGATCGATTGAGGCAAGCCCCAATACTTGACCACATTCTTCATGAATAACTTGGCCGCCCTCTTCCGCCGGGCACTCCTTTGTCGCGGGCATGAAGGTAGCATACTTTGAAAATCTGTCTACGACCACCATGATGCTTCCGTAGCCTTCAGCCTTTGGGAACCCGACGATGAAGTCCATGTTGACGCTTTGCCAAGGATGCTCGGTATTGGCAAAGGTTCAAGTAGTCCCGCGGGTTGCCTCTGCTCGACTTTGTCTTGTTGGCACACAAGACAAGTCCTGACATAAGTTTCTACATCGTCCCGCATTTGTGGCCAATAGTAGCGCTCCTCGATGAGGGCTAAGGTGCGGTGAACTCCCGGGTGACCGTCCATTTGGAGTCATGGAATTCATGCATCACTTCCCTCCTTAGTCCTCCGTAGTGGGGCACATATAGCCGTTGCCCCTTGGTGTAGATTAAGTCATCTTCGACCCAGAACCTCCTTGTCTTTCCCGCCTTGATGAACTCTATTAGGTTCTGGGCTGTCGGGTCGTGGTCTAAGTCCAATCTTGATCTTATCTTCCATGGCCCCTTGTGGTCGACTTATGGCGCTAGCTCGGCTTTTCGACTTAGTGCATCAGCCACCACATTAGCTTTGCCCGGTTTTGTACTCCAACTCGTAGTCAAACTCTGCGAGGAAGTCTTGCCATCTCGCTTGCTTGGGCGTCAGCTTTTTTTGGGTGAGAAAGTAACTTGTCGCCACGTTGTCCGTCTTAACCGAATCTCGATCCTAAGAGATAGTGGCGCCATGTCCTTAGGCAGTGGACGATGGTGGTCATCTCCTTCTCTTGCACCGTGTAGCGCCGCTCGGTGTCATTTAGCTTCGGCTTTCATAAGCGACTGGATGCCCCTCTTGCATCAATACTCCCCAATGGCAAAGTCGGAGGCATCGGTGTGAACTTCGAACGGCTTTCCATAGTCGGGCAAGGCGAGCACCGGCTCCTCGTCATGGCCTTCTTTAGCTTGTCAAACGCCTCTTGGCACTCCGTACTCCACACCCAAGGTGATCCCTTCTTGAGCATATTAGTAAGAGGCGTTGTGATGTGGGAGTAGCCATGGATGAAGCGGCGGTAATAGTTGGCTAGCCCCAAGAATGAGCGAAGCTCGTGACCTTTGTCGCGGCTCCCAATCGGCAATTGCTTTCTTGGCTGGGTCCATGCGAATCCGTCCCTTGCCGACAATGTGCCCTAGAAACGGCACTTCCTTTTGAGCGAAGGCACACTTTTCCTTTTTCACATAAAGCTCATGCTCCCGTAGTACTTGGAAGACTTGTCGAAGATGTTCCTTATGCTCTCTAGACTCCGGCTATAAATGACAATGTCGTCCAAGTATACTACCACGAAATGATCAAGGAAGGGATGAAGTACCTTGTTCATGAGCGTGCAGAACGTTGCCGGTGCGTTCGTTAGTCCAAACGGCATGACTAGGAACTCGTATGACCCATATCTCGTGACGCACGCGGTCTTCTCCTCGTCCCCTTCCGCGATCCTCACTTGGTAGTAGCCCGATCTTAAGTCCAGCTTGGTAACCACCTTGCCTCCCCAAGCCTATCAAACAAGTCAGCTATGAGCGGGATCGGGTACTTATTCTGGGTGAGCTTGTTGAGCGCCCGATAATCAATGCACATTCTAGGCTTCCATCATGCTTCCTTTGAAATAGCACGGGCGCCCCATATGGTGCCTTCGAGGGCCGGATGTAGCCGGCTTCCAACAACTCCTTGAGTTGTCTCCGCAACTCCTCTAGCTCCGGCGGAGACATGCGGTAAGGTGCTCGGGCGGCGGCCGAGCCTCGTCATGAGCTCGATCTTATGATCGACTTCCCTCTTTGGCGGCAATTTCTTGGGCAACTCGGCGGCATAAATCCTTGAACTCATCCAACACTTGGCTTAATTTCTGGGGGTGTTGGATCTTCTCCCTTGGGTTGTTCATCCAGCTTAAGCACTGCAGGAACGTCGGTTCCTCCCTTCTCAATCCCTTAGAGAGCTGGATTGCCGAGACAACCTTGGCGCTTGGCCCCTTCTCTCTATAGACCGGTACTATGCAACGTGGTTGGGGGTCTAAGATACATATGCAGTTGGCGAACGGCACGAGTAGAGCATTTATACGATCGAGGAAGGCTAAGCCAATAACTAAGTCATAGCCATCAAGCGGGATTACCTCGATTGTGGTCTTGCCGGTCCACTCTCCCAGCGTCATGTCTACTCGGGATTACCTCGATTGTGGTCTTGCCGGTCCACTCTCCCAGCGTCATGTCTACTCCCCGCGCCACCCCCATGGTTGGGACCTCCTTTGAGTTCACCGTCTTGATCCATCCGTTGTTTTTGGTGACCTCGATCCCCAACTCCTTAGCCGTCCCTTCAGACATGAAGACGTCCGATGCCCCGGTGTCCACCAACGCACTCAGCTTCGTTCCGCTCACCACGGCGTCTACGAACGTAAGTCCCTTCTTGTTGGTGAACCGCTTAGTCTTGACCGAACTAAGCATCATGGCCCCGAGTTTCAACCTCTCCTCCTTGGGCGGGTCCTCATGTGTCATCATGGAATTGAGTTTGCTCCTGGTGGGACAATCTCTCATTCGATGCTCTCCGTCACAAAGGTAGCATCGCATCGGCTTCCTTTCCATGGGCTGCTTGCCTTTCTCCGCCTTTGTGTACCGTTCCTTGGGCTTGGACGAGTCCTTAGACGACTCGTCATCACTCTTCCTCTGTTGTGGCCGGCCCCTACCTTTGTCTCCCCCACTTTTTCCCTTGTCCCGGGAGGAGTCCGAGCGATCTTGAGTCTTAAATTCGATCAAAGAGTCGGCCACCGTCATTGCCTCGGTTAGAGTCTGGACATTTCGGCGTTGTAGCTCAAGCTTGGCCCAAGGCTTTAGCCCATCCATGAAAGTGAAGAGGGCTTCTTCTTCACCCATGTTGGAGATCTGTAGCATTACCTCCGAGAACTCCTTAACATACTCACGAACGGTGCCACGGTGCGTGAGTCGACGAAGCTTAGCCCGCGCTTCGTCGTTGGCGTAGGTCGGGTAGAACTGTTTCTTAAGTTCTACCTCAAACTCGGCCCAAGTAGTGATTTGGGCACCTCCGGTCCTTTCACTGGTCCTACGCCTCCACCATAGCAAGGCAACATCACTAAGGTATAGTGAGGCGGTACTTACCTTGCGTTCTTCATCCGTGATTCCCACCACACGGAAGTATTGATCCATGCCCCAAAGAAAGTTCTCGATGTCCTTGGCCGACCGGCTCCCCTTGAACTCCTTAGGCTTTGGTGCGTCCATCTTCTGCACGGGAGCGGTCGCCAACATGCCTGCCCCTAAGACCGCCTTGCATGCCACGAGCTCTTTCTTGAGCACCTCCATCTCCTCGCGCATTTGCGCCACCATTGCCTCCAACATGTCTTCCCGCTTAGACAGAACTCCTTGAGCTTCATTGACGGCACCATGTAACCCGTCCTTGAGGGCGACCATGTCATCCTTGACGTCCTCGACGTCATCTACCATCTCGCCATACTTAAGCTCCATCTTCTCTAAACGAGCCTCAAAACTTCCCATCACGTCCTTCGATGGTTCCCTTGACGGGTCCCTGGGAGCCTTCTTGCCCTTCTTGCCTTGGGCGTTAGGGTCGACTATTCCGGACACACCTACTTCGGCCATCGCTTCTCCTTGGAACGCTATTGCCTCTGATACCACTTGACACGGGTTGAGTATTCTCGAACTCACAACCGTGCGGCTCTTAGTCGTTGGCGTTGTCAAATGACTAAGTCAAGCCTTAACTCGAGGGACTTGTTGCGGAAACGCTTGCTAGCGATGACTAAGGGACTTAGAGATTTTGTGGACAAAGAGAGCTTTGTATTGCTTTGAGAACTTTACAAGAGAGAGCTTTGCTTGGATGGTTTGCAAATGAGGGGTGGCCTCCCTATTTATAGCCTTGGCCACCTCCTTAGCTAGGAAGGATCCGGATTTACACAATCCTAGAGGGATTCGGATCCTTCTTGTTGGATAAGGCTTAAGCCTTCTATACTAATCCGGATAATTCTCTACGAGTCTTGGCAAGCGTAGAGAATTCCCGAGAGATCTAGAATATTCCGGCCTTGTCAAGACAATGCCGGGGTGTTCTTCGTGCCTCTTGAAGCTTCCGAAACTCGGTCCGTGTCATTAGCACATTAGTACTCTTGATGAGTACTCTTGACAAGTGCTGAAAGTAACTCGAATGAGGAGAAATGATTACTCTTGACGAGTTTGTCTTCTTTGAGTTGTGGCCTACCCAGTTTGCTGACTAAATTCATTGTCCGTGTGTACCTATAGTTTGTATAGATATGGAGAAAGAAGAAAATTACACGGTATTGTACATGTACATACATAGAAATACTCAACTCCCTTTCTTGGCCTCTTACCTCTTATGAGATGCATTGTTTGTGTTTTCTACAGATATATCATTTCCTTTTTTGGTTTTGTGCTCTTTCTGTGTTCAATACTATGATGTTGCAGCCTGTGAATACGGGATGATATTTTTGTCTGACGATGGATATAATGACCAAATGAATCACAATTCATTACTCTTTAGGGAGTAATTCCTTTCAGTTTTGATCCAAACACATTATCATCAAATTCTCTGTAATAGTATACGGGTTAATAGGCAAATCACATCCTCGTACTCGATCCACAACGAATCATATCTCTGTATATCACATCCCCGTACTCGATCCACAACGAATCATATCTATGTGAATCATATCTCCGTACTCGATCCACGTTGACGCGCCTAGTATATATATATAAGAGAACGGGCCCGGCCCGAAGCCCCCTCCGGGCGGGTACGGACAAGACCTTAGGCCCAAAGTCCGGAATCGGCCCGAGTCCGGCCCGCAAAAACGGGTAAAAATTTTATATGGGCCCGGGGATACCCAGGTCTAGTAAAGTTGTATATGTAAAGTTGGGTACATGAATTTAGGCCCGAAGTTGTATATGTTTATGTCCTTCGTCAACAATACAATGATCCCATATCTTAGATATTGATATAAATTACGTTAGTTTGTCATCAAAAAGTCGGACGATATATTTTAATAGACATAATAATTGTAATATTTAAGTTTTCTTATTTTTATCAATTTTAGTTAATTAATAATAATTAGTAATTAATATATTATCAATACCAATAGCTAATAATAATAATCAATAGTAATGAGATATATATATATATATATATATATATATATATATATATATATATATATTAACTAATTGTAACAACTAATAATACTAATTATAATTAACCGATATTAATAATTAATCATAATAAGAGTTAACTAATATTAGTATCTAATTATAACATATAATTAATAATAATTATTAGTTATGAGTGAGAAAAAAATTCAAAGTTAATATGATAAAAGAAAAAATCAAAGTAGATGTATATGTACGAATAGTGCAGCAACTTGCAAGCTTCAGGTGTCAATATTTGATGGATATCAATCAATTGAGGTGGCATGATTGATGACTAAAACAAAGCATAAGTACGGTAGCACTGGAACAACTTAAGTTTTAATTTTTAAGGGTGTAAATAAGATCCGTAAATAATTCTATATAATTATATTTGAAATTATAATACAATAATAAATATTTCAGGTTGTTGTATTCGTAATTAACTTAGGGTTTAATACTTTAATGTGATACATATCCTTTTCTGAACAAATGAACGCGTCTATGACTCCTCTCACGCGTCCCTCTTTCTTTCTTGCTCTGTGGTTATAAACCCAGAAATAAACGAATATACAAGTAAATATGCCCCTTAGTATTATTGACAAGATTCGAATTTGAGTCTAACCGGTTGCGGACTGGTAGTCCGATTAACGAACATTGTGCTACTCTCCTCTTCTTGCGGGACCCACGCTCCACATCCTCTGTAATTTGCAGAAACACGCGAGTACTCTTAACTAAAGGTTTTTGATTTCCGGCCTCACTCGGTATAATAGCGAAAGGAACTCACCGGTGTCGTTCGAAGGCGAGGTCGATCCTCCGAGGCTGGCGTATCCTCCCTGGTTCGCTGGCGTCGACCGTGAAGAAGGGGATCAGTGGCTAGTCAACCGATGGCCGGTATCGGGCCAGTTGACGTGAGGTCTGGCGTGAGAGGGATTGAAGAGGGAACGAGAGGTGAACGTGGGTGAAGCAACAGTGGAGTTGGTTCGCAGAGGAAAGAGAGTCCAAGTGTAGAGGGGATGTGTGTCAATGGAGGCGGAGACAGTATGGCTCAGGGTGGTCGCGGGAAGTGGTTTCGAAATCCCGGTGAAAATCTGATGTACAGAGGAGGGTGGAGGCTGCAGCAGATCAGGAATCCAGGAGAGAGATGTGTGGAGCAACCTAAGCGATCGAGGGATAATGTCGGTCTTCATTGCTCCCTTCAACGCCGCAGTAAATGCCGCCCTCAATGCCGAGTAACGTGTGTTGACGAGTCGCTGAACGTGCGTGCCGGTGAAGCAGAGGCGTGAAAGAAGAAGACGGTCGGCCTTTCCTTGACCCATTCTAACTTCACGTCAAAGGAGTCCAAGAACCCAAGTGGAGGCCCATTTCATGTCGGCTTGTCCGCACATACTGGGATGAGTAAAGAAATGCCACGTGGGCCCAATTTGGTAGCAAGGTAGAGAATGCTCCAAACTACTATTAGATAATTTATGCACTTGGACCGGTTATTTCACCATTCATCCAATGACTTCTCACATAAATGATTTTTCCTTATAAATTGTGGTATTAAACCACATTTTACTTGTATCTAGGCTTTTCATTAATTACCTTCATCAATCTACTACCTACATTATTAATTGATTTTATATACCCTCCGTTTTTCGTTAGAGTAAAAATTACTCATATTAAGAAATCTAAAAGTAGAAATTATAATATTTAATGATACATAATAATTATTAAAAATTGTATAAAAACGATGGTAAAATTTAGAGAGTTGTATTGAAAGTGATTAAATAATGCTTTGAAAATACAAACATTAAATGAAAAGTAGTTTAAATTATATTTATAGAAAATTTGAGTATTAATAATACTTATAAGGCAAATATTATGAACCAAAATTTTAGAGTTCAAATGACAAGTATTGAGAAACAGAGGGAGTATTGTCTTATTTTTTCCTATGGTTTATAGGGCTGTAATACGAGTTTATCGAGCCGAGCACTATGTTGTTCACGCTCTGCTTGTTTCTAAATGAGTCGAACCGAGAAAAATAAATTTTACAAGCTTAGGATCAAGTTCATATTTGTCCCACGACCTATTTCTGAAGCTCGGGCTCGTGTAGCTCATTTTTTTACACGAGTTGAGCTCAAGCTCATAGAGGCATGTTTGAGCTCGTTCGGACGAGAGATTGAGAGAGGCGAGATAATAAGAAGGATACTTTATTAATAACTCAAGAAACTGGGATGCCACTAATAAAAATGGTCCAAAATACCAATATGATTAACACAAATATAAAAGTTAGTCACTTTATTAAACAACTCAAGAAATTGGGATACCAACAAAATTGACAACGAGCTACAAAATATCATCAATCCAAATATTAGGGAAAAAATAAAAGAAACAATCATACCCAAAAACGATTTGCAGGACAAACTATTTTGGAGAAGTAGTAAAAACGGTTGGTTCTCTACTAAATCCGTTTCCGATATGATCGAGGAGGAATCCAATTTCCAACCTAATAATTCTTGTGAATGGATTTGGAAACTCGATACTGAGAGTGAATAGAGAAGAAGTAGTAACTTTATTAGAGGATAATAAGCCTCTATATATAATTACAGAAAGAACTCTTGCTTAGACATAATAATACCTCTTCTAGGGCGGCTAGAGAATCTAGAGTGGCTATATTCTAGGAACTTAAAATGCATTAAAGTAGCTTTATTAATAGCTGTATTAGTAGCTGACACAACAGTAATATCAGCTGACACCCCACGCAAGCTTGGTTGTACAGATTGTTCATACCAAGCTTGGTTGTGAGCAACTTGAATCGGCTAGGATGAAGCCCCTTGGTTAGAAGATCAACTAACTGATATTCGGAGGGCACATGGGAGATTTGCATGATGCCAACATCAAGTTTTTCTTTGATAAAGTGTATATCTATCTCGACATGCTTTGTCTTGTCATGATGAACTGGATCATGGGCTATATTAATCGCAAATTTGTTCTCACAATACAACTTCATAGGATCTTCCCACTCAATTCTTAAATCATTTAAGATGATTCTCATCCACAACAATTCACAAATTCCATGAGCAGCAGCTCGAAATTCAGCCTCAGCACTTGACCTTGCAACAACTCCTTGCAACCAAATTTCCACCCAAATAAACACAATATCCGGTTGTAGAACGCCTAGTGACAATATCCCCAGTATAGTCAGCATCCGAGTAAGCTTCAAGTTGGAGCTTGCTCCTCTTTGTGAATAAGATACCCTTTCCTGAAGTGCCTTTAAGATATCTGAGAATCCTATATGCAACCCGAAGATGTGGAACTCTGGGATCTTGCATAAATTGACTAATAACACTTACTGAAAAAGCAATATCTGGTCTGGTATGAGCAAGATAAATCAGTTTTCCACACAATTTCTGGTACAAATGCTTATCTACTGTTGCCTCAGCTTCAGAACTAGAGGGCTCAACTGAGAAATTAGAAGGATTCTTCTTTCCCCAATCTCGGTTGGGAGGTCTGCCTGTAAGTTCCCAGCATCTCTCTTTTGTGTGCCAGGATTTCTTGCAATGGGTGCACCATAAATTATTAATGTCTTTCTTTCCCTTTTTTGAAAATAATGTCATATTTTCAGATTCAGCAGGGGGTGGAAAGAGCATAATGCTTCGCCTGGTTTTCTCCATCCGAATGGTTGCAACATTTTCTTCCAAGGATGGAAGAGGTTTGGCGTCCAGAATTTGAATTCGCACTTGATCAAATTCTGGATTCAATCCAGCAAGGAATATGTATGAACGACTGAGGTTAACAGAAACACGTAGCAATTCTTGCTCATTAGGATCTTTTAGAACAAGAGATTGAGATAAATCAATTTCTTGCTAAAGATTTTGTAAAACGGTAGCATATTCAAAAACAGACATGGAATCTTGTTTGGTGGAGAAAACCTTTACTGAAAGCTCAAAAAGAGCAACCTCATCTTGAGCCTTTCCATAAGAACGCTTCAGAAAATTCCAAATGTCTTTTAACATTTGGAAGAAATATACAATTGGATCCGATACTAGAATCCATGGAATCCCACAACCATGACTTGATGATTGAATCTTCACGAGTCCATAGCTTAAAGGTGGGATCTGTCATCGCAGAAGCATGCATCAACAAAAAGATGGTCATCCTTGTCACTTCCGGTGAGGGATGCCTTAACAACTTCAGCCCAAATACGGTAATTTTTTCCGTTGAGCCGATATACCATTTGAATTGGAAGAAGAGTTGAGCGATTGAAGCTTGTGGTGGTAAACTCAGTTTCTTCAATTTTCTCCATAAATGGTAGAATACTATAGTGTTGAGGAATTGGCGGCAAAGGTGGCGGCCAGAAAAGATTAAGCAACTCTCTGGAGTAGCTCTTATACCATGAGAGTGAATAGAGAAGTAGTAATTTTATTAGAGGGTAATAAGCCTTTATATATAATTACAGAAGAAACTCTTGCTTAGACATAGTAATAACTCTTCTAGGGCGGCTAGAAAATCTAGGGTGGCTATATTCTAGGAACTAAAAATGTATTAAAGTAGCTTTATTTAATAGCTGTATTAGTTGCTGGCACAGCAGTAATATCAGCTGACAGATACTCAACTCAATATTAAAAACTTCATTTGAAAAATGTCTATAAACGAAATTCCAACAAAAGCAAAACTGGATGAAAGAAAAATTGCCGTGACAAGGCACTGTGAACTCTACAACCATCACCTAAAAGACTTTCCCCATCTGATACTCAAATGCCCCTTCACTAAGCAAA
This sequence comes from Fagopyrum tataricum, assembly GCA_002319775.1. NCBI lineage: Eukaryota > Viridiplantae > Streptophyta > Magnoliopsida > Caryophyllales > Polygonaceae > Fagopyrum > Fagopyrum tataricum. Next base: position 26,346,520 of record CM008285.1, read on the forward strand.
TTATAACCAAATTCGATAGAACAATTTTGAATGAACTTAACAAAATAAGAATCCAAAATAAAAAAAAGCTCATGAAATCCTACATGAATTAAAAAATAAAATTGGAACAAACAAGTTCGAGTGTCTTGCAACTATTTGGTGGAGTATTTGGTTTTTTAGGAACAAAATGATCTTTAATAATGAACCAATTGGACCTGATATTAAGGTAATTGAATTCATTAAAACCAAATTCATTACTGGAAAACTAAAATCACTGCAGAAGATGATTATGATATTAAAAGGTAACAAAAGGACACTAACGCGATAACAAGGAAAAACATAATATTAAATGGGAAAAACCAAAACCGGGTTTCCATAAACTCAATTTTGATGGATCAAAACTTGATTCGGGTGTAACATCCATTGGTTTTGTGATTCGAAATCATAATGGAGATGTTATTAGCCTTGATGCAAAGAAAAACAATTTTAACTCAGTCATTAAAGCAGAAGCTTTTGCCCTTAAGGCTGGTTTACAAGAGGCAATCAAACTACATATAAAACAAGATTGAAACTGAAGGTGACAATATGTGTGTTATCAGGGCACTCCAAGGTTTGTGGAGTTGTCCGTGGGATGTCGAGATGATTATTTTCGACTCTAGACTGGATCTTTGTTTTTTTGACGAAATCCAGATCATACATGTTTCAGAGAAATCAACGGTGTTGCTGACCGATTGACCCACCTAGAAATTTCGACCCCCAACACCAATTTTTCTGATGATCCCGAACTTCGTGTTCTCATCCGAAAGGATACTTTAGGTTGGACTACCTCTAGAAGGTAGTTTAACCTAACCGCTTTCCATTATCAAAAAAAAAAAGGTGAGAGGGAGGGCCTCTCATCCAAACTTATTTAAATCTAGCTGGCCTGATTGACATGAGATTTCATAAACTTGAGTAAATTGAAACTACCAATTGACCCTTTCAATTAATCTTTATAAATAAACAAGAGGGTCTAGTTTGTCACTCATAAATAAATTAGCCATTTGACGCTACATTAGGCAAAAAATGACTACTTAACCAACTCACCCAATCCGAAAAATCCCAAAGCATAGGGGTACCATCCGGAAAACCCCTTTAATTAATAATTAATAAGTCTTTTTAATGAAGTCTAGCGTGTAGGTGATGTGCGCGTCAAGCTTCTTCATCGTCTTCCTCAGGAGCACTGACGCAATTTTAAAAAGCTAAAAAACTTGATTTCGTTAATTTTCTTTGAAATATCCAATCCATTCAGCCTAAACCAATCAAATCGAATCTATATCACACGAATATAACCTATTTAACAATATATTTAATGAAAAACAAACTGAAAGCAAAATTTCGTACCTCTTCCGCCAGTTTCTTCCGTTTTTCGAACGGGAACCACCTCTAACACCACCACCATCACACTTCTCATCTCCTTCCATTTCATCTCTTTTTATTAAGATATTATTGCTACGATAAGTATAATATTACTTATGTCCATAAATATAATATTCTCTCCATATCTACAAGATATAATCTTGTGTAAATTGATTCTGTCCTCCATCATTATAGCTCTTAGTTTCCTTCATTGTAAGATCTTAGCCTTGTAATGCTAGTAAACTTTGTGTATATATTTCTATTGAATAGAATGAGAACAACAACTTTTTCCACAAACCTTATTCTCTTTATATGGTATCAGAGCCATACGGTTCTTCACCATGAATCCCGATGGCCAAAACACCAACGCTTCCGCAACACAAATCCTCTTCACGGCCTCCGGCGGCGCCTCTGCCAACCTTCAATTCCCGGCGCTCGTTGTTCGTCTTGATAAAACCAATTATTTCCTCTGGCGTGGAACTGTTCGCTCTGCGCTCGAGGCCTATGAGCTTGACCCATTCTTGATCTCCGGAAATGCTCCACCACATACTCTAGAGCCCACGGATGATTCCACCACTTCTTGTCCAAATCCATCCTTTTCGGCTTGGAATCGTAAGGACAAACTTATTCTAATATGGCTCCATTCGACACTGACCACTCCTATGTTGGGTCATGTGGTGGAGCATTTCCAGAGATCAAGAATGGGTCAAGCTCATCGGCCTCTCGCCATCTTCTGCATCCGGATCCACGCCCCCAATATCCTCTGATTTGCATCTCTCTCCATCAAATCACTCCACGATCGAGTCGTCTTCATCCAATTCCAGTTCAGCCGCCGAACCATATCCCAACACCCCCTCGTATTTTCGGCCATCTGACAACTCTGAGCATCATATGGTAACAAGAGCTTCTACCTCTTCTCTTAAACCTAAATTTTTTTTCTGCCACTAAATATCCATTGCAATCTGATGCATATGAGATTGAATCGAAAACATTTGTACAAGCCACAAAAAATCCCAATTGGCAACATGTTATGTAGTTGGAATTCGATGCCTTAATGTTTAATAGGACTTGGGACTTAGTTCCCATGCCCTCTTCTGCTAATGTTGTGGGTTGTAAGTGGGTTTTCAGGATCAAGAAGAAACCGGATGGATCTGTTGAGCGCTACAAAGCACGATTAGTTGCAAAAGGATTCAATCAAGAGGAGGGTGTCGATTATTTTGACACTTTTAGTCCTGTAATCAAGCCAACCACCATTCGCGTTGTTTTGAGCATTGCAGTAACTCAAAACTGGACACTTCGACAGGTGGACGTGAACAATGCCTTTTTAAATGGTGATTTGGCTGAAATAGTTTACATGGCACAACCGCAAGGATTTGTTGATTCTGATCGATCGACTTATGTTTGTAAGCTTAAAAAGGCTCTCTATGGCCTTAAACAAGCTCCAAGGGCGTGGTTTCAAAAATTACAGCAATCCCTACTCCAACATGGCTTTAAACCTTGCAGCTCAGATACTTCTCTTTTCATTAAACGTCATGGCGCTGATGTTGTTTATGTGCTCATATATGTTGACGACCTCATCATTACGGGCTCCAATTCCTTATTTATTGATGAGTTCGTTAAATATCTACACTCTGTATTCTCCTTGAAGGATTTAGGTACTCTCGGTTTCTTTTTGGGCATTGAGGTTCATCGAACTCCATCTTCACTTTTGTTGTCTCAACGAAAGTACATTCTGGATTTACTTGAACGCAGCAAAATGATGGGAGCCAAACCTATCGCCTCTCCAGCTGAACCCGACTCCATATTGCGTCAAGAGGGTGATCCTCTAGCTGATCCACAACTCTATCGTAGCATTGTTGGTGCACTACAGTATGTGACTATCACTTGTCCTGAACTCGCTTACTCTGTCAATAGAGTTTGCCAATTTATGCATAATCCATCTGAACATCATTGGGTTGCAGTCAAAAGAATATTGCGCTATTTAAAGGGTACTGTTGATGATGGTTTGCTCTTTCGTCCTTCTCGAGACTCTCGACTTGTTTGTTTTACAGATGCTGGTTGGGCATCTGATCCTGATGATTGTCGATCTCAACATGGTTTCTCCATCTATTTTGGAGGAAATTTGGTCAGTTGGTCATCCCGAAAGCAAAAGGTTGTCGCTCGCTCTAGCACCGAGGCTAAATATCGAGCCATTGCTTTTGCTTCTGCTAAACTAATTTGGCTTCAACAACTTCTCAAGGAGATGTTATCTTCTTCAATTAGCCCACCCATCCTGCTTTGTGATAATCTCAGTGCCACTTTTCTCACTGCTAATCCCGTCTTTCATCAACGTTCCAAGCACATAAAAATAGGTTATCATTTTGTGCGCGAGCAAGTTCAAGCCGGTGAGTTAGTGGTTCGTCATGTCAAATCAGTTGATCAAATTGCTGACATCTTTACCAAGGCTCTTGGCTCTTCTCGTTTCAAAGCTCTTCGGTTCAAGCTCCTCGTTGAAATCGTACGTGAGCTTGCAGGAGGGTATTAAGATATTATTGCTAAGATAAGTATAATATTAATTCTGTCCATAAATATAATATTCTCTCCATATCTACAAGATATAATCTTGTGTAAATTGATTATGTCCTCCATCATTATAGCTCTTAGTTTCCTTCATTGTAAGATCTTAGCCTTGTAATGCTAGTAAACTCTGTGTATATATTTCTATTGAATAGAATGTGAACAACAACCTTTTCCGCAAACTTATTCTCTTTATACTTTTAGATCGAAAATATCTCAAATCAACAAAATTCGCCCTCAAAAGCTCTCGTTTTTGTGGACTGATTTTTGCGTTTATGAAGCATGAGCGGGCGACCTCTTCGCTTTCGCGCATACTAGGGTAATGGGTAAAGTCTCAAGTGCAGTCACAGTGCGTGTCCGCCGCTATTTTGACGCATAGTCACAATGTGCATCATCCAAGCATTAGTAAATACAACGTAGGACATTTCACGATCTTGTATCTTTATGGCGGTTTTAAGTAATTTACCAAAAAACGGGTCCCTTCATAAATTTTGCATTTCATGGACCAAATGTCTCCCAAATCCAACTCACAAGTAATTTATGCCGACCGGACACGCGGCAACCACGCTTTCAAAACACCTCTCTCTCTCTCTTCACACTCCACACCATGGCGATTCTAGGCAGATTTCTTTGCGCCAGAGCCTGGATTCGTAGCTCGATCTTCTCTTCCACAGCGGATTGCATCTTCTCCACTCGCGATTGCAACATCCTTTCCGACTCTACTGCTAGTTGCGCCTTTAACAGCATCAAGACGCCTGTTGTAGGCGTTTCTAAGGTCAAACAAGGAGGGAGAAAAATCCATTGGGTGTTTATAGGTTGTCCTGGCGTCGGTAAAGGCACCTACGCTAGCCGTCTCTCTAGCCTTCTCGGTGTTCCACATATCGCTACTGGTGATCTCGTCCGCCGTGAGCTTTCCTCTTCCGGCCCTCTCGCATCTAAGGTGTGCGGCTATTCATCTTCGAATTTTGTTGTTTCGATACATTTTACCTTCCTTTTTTTTGTATCCTTTCGGAGTTCTGCAATTGAGATTTTCCCTTGACAAATCTTAGAAAAACTCTATTAGAATTGAGATTTTGATGCCGTCTCCAGATATTGAAAATTCAAAATTCAGATGCTTTGGAAAATTGGGAGATTTGTTATTTCTTCTGAATAGTAATTTCCACAGAAGGATCCTCCAAGTAAAACATAGACACCGTCTCTTGATTAGTGAGAGGAATTTTGGTATAATTTTTTTGTTTACAGGATTTAGTTGCACGTAAAACTAAAGCCGTGGCTCAAAATTTGGTTGGTAAGAACTTGTCTTTGACTCTTGTGTTAGTGTCTAGTTCAATTGCATTTAGCTCGCGAGTTTAGGGTTTTTTTTGTGCTAGTCATGTCTTTGTAAAGGGAATATAGCTTGATCAGCAGCTGCTAGGCTTTTGCCACGGGGGTAGTCTGGGGGATGATATATTTTCATTTGTTGCTGATGTTCTTCAAGGTATTCTTGAGCTGACCGAGATTAATTTTGATATGATATGCGGATTTCCTTTTTAAATGAGAAAAAAGTCAATAAGCAAATATGTTTTTACTTATCTCTCATCAAGAAAATCATGACTATTGTAGCTGGCAGAAATCGTAAAGCGTGGCCAGTTGGTTCCAGATGAAATTATATTTGATTTACTGTCCAAGCGTCTTGAAGTTGGACAGTCCAAGGGTGAACCTGGATTCATTCTCGATGGTTTCCCTCGCACCGTACGGCAAGCGGTGAGCATGTGTTTAAGATGATGGTTCAATCTTGCTTTGCTAACTGTTATTTTCTATTTTTGCATTTCATATATAATAGCAATAGATCCAACGTGAGAAGAGAGACAAACAATTCCCTCTTTCACTGATTCATTCTTGTTTTATAATACTAGAGCCAGGAAATATCTGATCAATTTTTTTTTATTTGAGTAAACTCCACACACACCAATCATGATTAAGGGAAGAGTTGAAAACGAGTGAAAAGAAACCCAACACCTTACGATCTAAGTACGAGTGACAACAACCCAAAAAACATAATCACCCATCTCCACCTAAAGTGGGGAATTATGAGGAAAGGATAAGAGCAGTTCATACATCCTAAGGCGTGGAAGAAATGGGGTTTTTATTGATGGATCTATTGAGAAGCAGGCGGAAAACTCATATGAGATAGACCAGTGGTGGACGGTGAATTCCATTATTGTTTCATGGATTTTAAATACAATAGAAAAATGGATTGCGTACTACAATCTCATATATGAAAGATGCAAAAGCCTTGTTGGATGATATCAAAGAACGCTTCTTCTTTGTTAATGGTCTACCGATTTAGCAATTAATTAGTGAGCATTTAAGGAGTGACTGAGTGAGATTGTTGAATATAAACAAAGAGGAATACTTGTGGTTACTTACTATGGGAAACTGAAAGTAATTTAGGACAAGATTGCATAATAGGATTTGGTCTTTGCTTCTCTATGTTGGTTGTGTACATGTGGGATTGACACCAAGAACGAGTCGAAGCAAGAACAGGAGGTCCATCAGTTCTTGATGGGATTGGATGAGTTAGTTTTTCACATCCTGCGATCCACCATCTTAGCACAATAATCTCTTCCTAATCTAAATATGGTGTACTATGTGATGGTCAAAGAGTAGAGGGTTCACTTTAATGAGTTGAACCAATGAAGAGAAGGAAGAAATGACCGGTGCTTTTTCCATGCAAACTGGAATCAAAGGAAGGAGCCAAGTTGACCACCGAGAACGAATCGACAACTATATTGTACAAACTATTGTAATTTAGGACATGGCATATCTTGGTGTTTTAGGATAATTGGATACCCCAAGTGGTGGGGAGACTGGCTTTCAGATGGCAGTGTGGGGGCATTGGTTCTAGGATAGGGCGTGAACAATCACAACCACACACAAAGGAGATGAGGCGGTTCTGCTCGCAATGGGCAAGGATTTGCCCAAGAACTAACAGTGCTTGTGCCAATACTGTACAAGGCTAAAATTCGGATACCAATAATTATATTTCGGGTCAAACGGATCAGCCGGATATCCGCGGATAATTATCCGATCCGATCCGGCAAAAATTCCCGGATATCCGGCCAGATTCGGATCGGATACGGATCGGACTTTGACTAAATATTTTTACCCGGATATCCGCCTATTCGGATCAATCCGATGCCCACCCCTAGCTCTTACGGCGTAGGATTTGGTGGGTGGGAAAACGAAGTGCCTTATCCCTGGGCTTGGATAAGACCCAATCCAGGTCTTTATAGACCTTCTTAAACAACCACAAAGAAATATACACATTGTATGGTTAATAAGAAAATAAATGTTTGTTGGATAATTGACACGGGAGCAACTAGTTATATGACAGGAAATAAAGGTTGTTTTGCAAGTCTTGATGACATTTCGGTTTGTTTGGTGAGCATGCCGGATGGTGACAACGTAAAAGCTAGTAAGGCCAGAACGGTTGTCCTTTATGACAAGATGACCTTGAACAATGTCCTTTGTGTACCAGATTTAAATCGTGAATTAATTTCTGTTATACAATTAATAGAGGAAACCAATTACTCTGTGTATTGCAATGATTATCCGTGTATAATCCAATGGTTATATTGAGGGAGGGTGTTAGACAACATCAGTCAGTTATTTAGTTTACAATGGTTATTTTGTTGTTAGTTACTGCAGTTAATTAGTTAGTTACTCAATGTTAGCTTCTATTTCTTAAGAAGGTTCATTCTTGTTTTAGTTTAGTTTGTGTTCTAGCTTCTCAGTTCAGCATTTAGGCTTTATAAGGCTAGGGCTTGTTTTGAATCTATAAAAAAAGATACCCTTGAAGTGTGTCTTGTGGTTTTCTTGTGTACGATATGGGTTGATGAGGTGCTGAAGAACAAAAATGCTTCTCTCTTACTGAATTTTCCTTAGGGTTTGTTTGGCCATTCAAAGGTACACCATATGAGCACGTTTTTGTCATATCAATCATCTTATCCTTATCAGCAAAAAGTATCATAAAATGACCTGCCAAATTGCATTCTGAGTGGTTTTACCTTACTCTATTGTCCCAAAATAGTTCCACAACAATATATATCTAAATAAAATGAATAGGGCCAACACATCAATAATCACAGTGCTTCTGGTTATGCAACATACCTAAATACTATATGAGCCTGTGCTCAAGTTAGATGCCATACCTTGTGCTTATATTTATTGCCTTGCCAGTCTTTGCTACAAGGCCTTGACAATCACCATCACAATTTTGTACTTCGGTGTTTTATGAGAAACAAGGATGTTGATTGAGTTCTCCCATACAAGGATGTTACTGTCCGAATGCCTGGAACTTATCTATCTACAAGCTCTCTTTGAACTGGAACTCATGACAATATTCTTCTAGTTGCTTTGATAAGTGCAACTTCCCTCTTACTAAAATTATAATTATTTTGAATTATCACTTTGACATTGAAGCTTTATTCTGTTTTACTCATACTGAGTGGTCAATAGAAATCAAGTTGAATAGGTTTCTTACAAATTTTCTTGTGGGAATCAAAAACGCCAATTTTCTGTGCATCATCGTCAGCTTCCATTCTTAATGTTTTTTAATTTAAATTCACTGCAGGTTTACTCATATCCTGGGTCCTGCTCTCTTTCATGTAATCTCTTTTGTGTTTGCAATTGAATGGTTTTAATGTTTACCAAATTATATCCGAGCATTGCTTCCACAAGGAGAATGTATTTTGAACTACTGATTTGCATGATCAACTTGTTGATCTGCTGCAACCGATATTTTTCATAGTGGACAATTATTTTCTCAGCATCATCTAGAACTTGAATCGGTTGCTTCCAGGAAACAAGTTTGAAGATTGTTTGGAAAGGTAAATTTACATTATGTAATCTGTAAAATGTAAAATTGCATGCATAGGCAACTAGGCATTGATTGTGATGAGTGCTATCTGTACTAACTGATTCCTACTCTTGTATGGCTTTGAGTGATAGACTGGGCTTCCTGATTAGTTACATCAATTGGTAGTTTATTTCATTCTTAAAGTGTAATGCACTGGTTTGAACTTATCCAGGAAATTTTGGAGGGAGTAATCAAGATTGAGTTGGTTATCAATCTGAAGCTCAGAGAAGAAGCGTTAATTGCAAAATGTTTGGGAAGAAGGATCTGTAGTGAGTGTGGTGGCAATTTCAATGTAGCTTGCATTGACCTAAAGGATGATAATGGGAACCCTGATTTGTATATGGCTCCAATTCTTCCTCCTCCCCAATGTGCATCAAAGCTTATCACTCGAACAGATGATGAAGAAGAAGAAGTTGTGAGGAAAAGACTGCAAATATACCATGAAACAGTATGCTCCTTTGCAGCCCTATGCCTTTCTTTTGCTTCCATCTTCTTTGCTTGTTGGGTATTTAAATATTAAATGGTCAAGATAGTAGTAATTATGGGCTTTGACATATTGACATCTATCTTGCCATCAAATTTCAAAACCTCAAGCATCCACGGTGGTCATTTTTTTTTGCCTTTAAGATTTTTTTATTATATAAAAAATAATAATAATAAGATTGTGAATTCAAAATTAAATTAATAATATTTAGTTATGTTGCTGAAATTTTGAATCATTGATTCACGCGTTGGTAGTTTTACAAAATAAAAACTTCATTTTATAATTTAATAAATTGCAAAAGTATATAATATATGTTTTATGAGCGACACCATTCAACAAAGATTCTTAATCAATATACATACAGTGAACAAGTTGTTCATGTTGATAACGCTGTGAACCTTCTCTGACCCTCCAACTCAATCAATATCAACAAGATGTCGTGTTTTAGTTTTATACGTAACAAAACTTCATATGATATTTGCTGTATATTTAGGATATTCGATAAACTATGTAAATGGGAATATGTTTTCATATCTTATTGATATTCTCCTTTTTTAATCATTAGTTCCTTTTGTACAAATGTTTGTTATAAATATAGTTTTTAGTGATTAATATGAACATGGTTGTGAATTTTGTATACCACACTCATTAAATTTTCATAGTATTAAGAAATGTAAAGCTGTTTTAAGCTTGAATTTTGTAGCTTCCTTGGCATATTAAAGATCTAACTTTTTTCTCTCAGACTCGACCTGTTGAGGAGTTCTATCGTAGCCGTGGGAAGCTGTCAGAGTTCGATCTTCCTGGGGGAATTCCAGAGTCTTGGTCAAAGTTACTTCAGCTTTTGAACCTTTATGAGGAACATGAACACTCGGCTGCAGGCTGAAAATAAGATGTCACGTTAAGTTTTGGAGATTAGTTACATGTAAATATTGCAACATATGGCATATATAGGAGTGGTGTTAAAAGGTGTCTATGTTACCTTCTCCCCCTTGTTGTGCATTATCATGCTATGTTTTAATGTTGAAGTGTTATGAAAAAACAGAGAATGCAATTGAGTTGATGGTTATTGGTAAATCTTGTAAAGGATTGAATTAATGGTACAGAAGAGGGAAGGTAAGCTGAATGCTAACGTTTTTTTGTTGCAGGTATTAACTTTTGAAGTACAATGGCATATGAGATAAGGCAAGCAAAACTGATGGACGGTGGGAAGCAAGCATGGAATACGGACCGCGCATTGTAGTAGACCTTATTGATGATTTGTAGTTGCGTACGATCTGGTGGAGATGAAAGACGACACGAAGATGAAGGAAATCCCAAGAGATTGAGATGGACCGCAGGAGGAAGATCAAAAAGAGCAAGGGGGAAAGAAGAAGAAACCTTGAAGAATCTTTTTACCTCTCGCCCACTTCACGAGGGAAAAAGGAAAAGAAGGTGCAAAAGTGAAGAAAGAATAATTCTATGCACTTTAGCACTTTGTGATCAGGAATGTATTTGGTTCACTCGTTTGAAGAAATAAAAGCAAAAAGGGGAAAAGGGGAAAGGGGAAAAGGGGAAAGGGCATAAAGCTCCCGAAAACTTGGTCGAAATTGCAAGCCTTCGACTTGTGGCCAACGATTTTGGGAGGTGAATCTTTAAAAGACTCTGTTGTGAGTTGTAAGGTGTATTTGGATTTGATGTCTTTCTTCCAAGTCAAAGCCCCAACTATGGTATAACAAAATATTACAAGACATAACTATACACAATGTGGAATGTGTGTATCTTGTAAGCGGAAGCCAGCCTCATTGCTCATCAGGAGGATTATTAGGAAACTAAATAAAAAAATAATAAAAAAATACTTTTTTTTTTATATGCTTAAACTGAGGCCACTCGCACGAGGATAAGAGTTGGATGGTTCACACCAATTTCATTTTTTTCTTTCTTTTTTGATAGGCACGCCAATTTTCTTAATTTTCCCTTCTTTATAATCTTTGGGTGCAAAACACACACACACATATATATATATATATATATATATATATATATATATATATATATATATATATATATTATAAATTCTTAATTAAAAGCATTTTCTAATTTTATAAAAATGATTGCAATATATATATATATATACATATATATATATATTATAGATTCTTAATTAAAAAGTATTTTCTATTTTTTTCTAAAAATTATTGCACGATTTTATTTATTGTTATTGAAATATCAAGTAATTTAATCTAAAAAAACATCATAAAGCCAGTAAGTAAGCCCATATATTTTCTTGCTGAGCTGGAGCGTTGGAAAACTGCTACCGTGATTTACAAAACCATAGAAGGACAATCTTGTCGCGTTATTTGCAATAAGGCTCAATACGACGTCGTTTACACGAGCACTTTTTCCCGGAGACTGACATCAACTGGCATTGAACTTTTCTCCTAGTGCCAACACGTGTCCTGGAATAAAATCTGAAGGATCATATTAGATCTTGGGCGAGACTGTTGCCACAATAGCTTTTGATCTCTATCTACAGGTCAGCTGATTTCATGTTACATGGCATCCTATGTGTCATCTATAAATTTCGATAAATATCTGCGCCCGCCTCTTCAAGAAGACTTCAACCTTAGTGGACGATAATCTCTACCCCTCCTATCTGCTTTGCTTCCCTTTTCCCCTTCACTTTTTCTCCTTGTTCGTTGTGCTTCCTTATCTTTGAGGTGCCAAACCCTAATTAATTCTTAATCATTTTCTAATTCTCGTCATACTATGAGCTGATAGCCAAGAAAATTTTCTGCACTTTCGTGATTCGTTGCTCGTGGTGAAGTTCGTCAAGGTCAGTACCGATTCATATTAGAAGCTTTTAGTATGTCTTTCTTTACTCGAATGATCCACAATTAAGTAGTAATAATTAACCTCATTTGTTTTCTTTCAAGGTTGATATAGTTATCAAATAGCCAATTTAGTTCGCCCTTGTCTTTCGTGGTTGTGAATTTGTTGTGATGTTGAGTTTTCAGTTCAAGTTTTCTAACAATATGTTTTGATTGTACTGAAGAAATACAAACAGTGACAAATTTTATGAATCGCCCAACTCCTGCTCTAGCTATTCGATTTGTGATGCTTAATCAGGTCGCGATTATGTTATTGTTGCAGGAATAGTTCAAGATATTTTTTTGCTTCGAGGTGTTTCCGACTGAAAATGCTCAAGAACCCTAACGGATTTTGGATAATTTCTCTGCCAATTCAATCTGTTTCCGTACTCATTGCTGGTCTATTCGAATCTGGTTGATGAGGACTGTTCAGATGCAAAACAATGTCCCAGAGGCAAACGGTTCTGCAGAAGCGAGCCAGCTTGTGCAAGGTCACAAGCAAGTTGTTGGGGATGAGGTTGCAAATGGGAGCCAGAGGGGGCTTTTGGAAGATAACAGCACGGTAAATGATGTGCGCAAGGAGGATGTAAGTGGTCTCTTAGGTAATCGAGATCAGTCTGAAGTTGATCCACAGGGGTTTAAACAACAGTCTCCAGGCCAACTGATCCACTGGGAAAGGTTTCTGCATGTAAGGACTCTCAAGGTTCTTCTCGTGGAGAACGATGATCCAACTCGTCACATCGTTAGTGCATTGCTCCGTAACTGCAGTTATGAAGGTAACTTACGTTTCATTCATTTGAATCATATCTATTATAATCTGTTGATGGATGGAGAAATGACTATGAAATGGCTTCTAGGCACATAGGTGATGCGTCTGATACACGAAGATAGTATGATAGAAAGTGTTATCAATACAAATGGAACTATAGGAATGATGCACACTATATCATGCGTCATACATGAAGACAGTAGTCATGAGTTGAAACTTGAAAGTGCCCTTGTTTTCCTCAAGGTTATGAAGTGTGACTTTTTGTGAAGTGTGATAAAATTACAACAAATTACTATTGAGGCAGTTCTTATGACCGGGGAGTGCGGAAGTGGGAAGCATGCCTAAAATTGCTTGTCAAACGAAAATATTAAAATAATATTTGAAAAAATTCAGTGAGATAGTACTTCTTACAAAGATTAGTGTCCTACTCAAGATTTGAGCATTCTATCACACTTCACAAAGAATTAAGAAAAATATCATTGTTATCATTGTCAAAGAATTAAGAAAATTGAATATACATATTTGACAAATTATGTTAAATTAATTGTGTATTCTGAATGATTAAAAGCGTTCTCAGGAGGAGGGAGATTTTTGTGGCAAAGATTCTGTTAGAAAATTATTACTTTGTTCATATGCTTCACTTTTTTATCATTAGAGTATGTAATTAAAGGTCGTTTTAGAAATTAAATATCAGTGAGCATGACATCTCCTCCATGAATTTTGGTTACACCTTAGCGTCTTGCTAATATTTGCAAAACATAAACTCTGCAGCCTCTTGCTAATTTTTGTTAAAGGTAAAATGTACAGCTTCTTGATTTAAGACTTCAAAGAATTTGTTGGAAACTTAGTTGTGATATTTTGGTTAAAAAGAGACTTGCATAACTATTCATAACCCTAAAATTGTCACCTTGATATTTCCATCGTAAATCCCCTCCTGTGGTGCTTATAGCTGTTTTGATCATAAACTCTCACTCTTGCAGGTACACTTGAGATACATTGTAATATGATCTCAAAAAAAAAGAAGTGAAGTCATATTAGCGGCTTCTTTATTAATACATGAAATCCTTTCAAAAAGAACAAAAAAATGTTAATACATAAACACATCTGTTTTCCTCCTTTGACGAACATCCTTTTGGTTCCTGCAGTTATAGCAGTGTCACATGGTCTACAAGCTTGGAAAATCTTGGAAGACCTCAACAACCATATTGATCTCGTGCTGAGTGAGGTAGTAATGCCCGGTGTGTCTGGAATCAGCCTTCTGTCTAAGATCATGAACCACAAAACGCGCAAAAATACTCCTGTGATCAGTAAGCTTTCTCTTCAGTCAAGAGTGACATGCTACCACTCTACCAGTCTTGTTTTTTCTATTCTTTCTTTGTTGAGGGTAGCTACTAAGTTTTACTTCCGTTTCAAAGTTGATACTTAAGCAGCTTTCCATTGCTGATTGTTAATTTTTTCCGTGCAGTGACGTCATCTCATGATTCTATGGGTATAGTCTTTAAGTGTTTATCAAAGGGTGCAGCTGACTTTTTAGCAAAGCCTATTCGCAAGAATGAGCTAAAAAATCTTTGGCAGCATGTCTGGAGGAAGTGCCACAGTGTGAGTTCCTTCAATCTTTGTTCATGTAAAGTTTCCAAATTGAAGTAGTTGATTGATACGCTCAATTCAGTGTAGTCCGTTGATTTTCAAGAGTTCCATTTTTGTTGGCCAGATTCTGGTGTTCCAAATCTTGTATTTTGTTCCTCCTCTTTTGGAGATCATGATAATTCTTAATTCTTAAATATGTATTGTGTTGTTCTTATTATAGTCGAGTGGTAGTGGGAGTGAAAGTGGTGTTCAAAATCAGAAGTCAACGAGATCACGGAGCGGCGGTGAAGACTCAGAAGATGACTCTGGTAGTAGAGAGGAATATGATGACAGAAGCATTGACCTACTCAGACATGATGGAAGCGACAATGGGAGTGGCACTCAGGTATCCTATTGATTATTGAATGGTTCTGAAAACCATGAAAATATAGTGCTTAGATCATCCGTTTTAGATTGAGTAATAATTATATCTTGTAATGGGATGATACACTCACTCTTGCTCATTTAAGGAAGGCAGTAATCAGTGCTGAATTTCAGTAAATGTTTAAGGAAGGCAGTAATCAGTGCTGAATTTCAGTAAATGTTTAGTCTGTCATTCCTTCCCATTCAATGCTTCATGTTTGCATGCTTTTAGTATTTTATTAGTAGACAAGTGGTTTATATGCATTTTAGTTGTAAATGGAACTTGTATAGGTCTTTGTTCACGGCATAGGTTGTTTAGGAATCTAAAATCAGGTAGCTGGGAAACAGTTCAGATCCTCTGTCCCACAATTATGTGTTGTTTACTGTCCCACTTACATTGATTAACCTGTTAGATTCCTAAAATAAACAAGAAAGTTATTCTATTTTATTTGGAAAAAGAAAGGAGTATATCTAATCAGTCCAAATCAACTAAAATAAGTGGAAAATAGAACGGAACTCAAATTTGGACAAAATGTACCAGACTGAGACTTGGGATGTTGTGAACAGAATTGTCATGCAGTTGCTGCTATTGTCACTTCTGAGGCTGCTAATTAAGTTTGGTCGAGTTTTTTTAGTTTATATTGCGACAAAAGTTATGGTGAAACTAAAAGGCTTATTCAGCTGAGTTGAACTCATATTATGTTAAACAAGAATGCAGATCAACATTTTTGACGTAATTTGTGAGTTATTAGGCTCAAGATGTATAGACACCAGGGTTCTTTCAGTTAGACAACTTGAATGGCATGCATCAGATTTGAATGAAAGTATACATGCTGATTGTAGACACTGATGCTATGGTGTTTATACTAAAAAAGGCGCATTCTTGCGCTGGACTTACCATATTCATCTCTTGGCGTTGCAGAATTCATGGACTAAAAAAGCTTTAGATGTTGAAAGTCCACAGGCGATGTCTCCTTGGGAACAACTTTCTGATCCTCCTGACAGTACTTGTGCACAGGTGATCCATTCAAGGTCTGAGGCATTTGCCAGTAGCTGGGTCCCTGCATCTGCCAAACAGCACAAAGGACTTGATGGTCATTGTGGTAAGCATGACACTACTGATACAACTTAAGAGGAATATAACCCAGTCTAAAACCCTATATTTTGTCCTAATTCAGAGAATGTAGCAGCAGACAAAAACCTACAGGTAGGAACAACGGGAAGTCAGAGCTCACTGAGAGAGGAGCTGAAAAAGAGTTTGGTGGAGTTAACTGGGAACGACAAAAACGAAGCTGCTCCAGTCGACGTGATGATTGAAGATAAGATTACTGATGACACCGACACACGAGTTGGTGGTGAAAATCGAAAAGGTGATCGTGGCATCCTCATTGTTAATCGCGACACTGGTAAGGGGATTTCAGAATCTAAGCTACCATGCTCTGTCCCTAAATATGAAGCTGAGAATAAAGCCGAGGACTTGCCTTCTCTTGAGCTGACACTCAAGAGAAGAGCAGATTTAGATGTGGGGCCTGTTGCTCCAGACGAGAATACTTTGAGACATTCAGAACTCTCAGCCTTCACAAGGTACGTAAGAGGTGGTCAAATGACTACTTTGATCTTTCCTTCTGTCTGAGGCTCAAAGCTAATTCTTGTTTCATATTGTCATATAGGTACCCTGATGGTTCAGCAGGAAAGCAAACTCCAACAGGGAATGTTGGCAGCTGCTCTCCAAAAGAAAACAGCTCCGATGCAGATAAAACTGACTCTCCTCAGAATTTACGATCTGGAACTCCTCCGAACCAGGTTTCAAATGGCAGTAGTAGTAATAACAATGACATGGGTTCAACCACTTACAGATCTTTCACCAAGCAAACTGAAGTTATCGATAAGCCCTCAGCGAAAACATCTTCTGCTGTTGATTGTGCCAATCCATCAGTAGTGCATCCCCTTGAAGATGGACTTCAGTCTGTTACTCAAAACGACAAGATTACAGTTTCAGGACATCCAGGGGGTGCCGGACAGGATGTGCAAGTGCAACACCACTATCACCACTATCACCACCATCATCACCACGTTCATTGTGTGCCACAACAGAAACCGGCTCAGAAACGGGATGACAACTCTTCTCCGAAAACCACGGTGGCAGCCCTCGAATGCGGATCATCGAGTGCAGCTAGGAGGGGAATCGAAGTAAACATTGCTAATAGTAGTAGAAACGGGAGTGGCTCGGGAAGTAATCACGGGAGCAACCTGCAGAATGGTAACAGCACTGCAGCTGATGCCGGAGACACAAATATCAAATATGGCTACTGACAATTGGGCTGTTGCAGAAGGCGAGGTTGGGGATGGAAGTGGGAGCGGGACCGGCTTGGATCAAGATGTCTCTCCACAAAGAGAAGCTGCTTTGAACAAAATTTCTCAGAAGCGGAAAGAAAGATTTGCTGAGAAAAAGGTAATTCTTATTATTATGATTCCTGATAGCAGTGATAGGTTGTTTTAACTTTGAGCATGTAAGGGTGACCAAAATCTTGAAATCGCTTCAGCTCGTTTGTGATGATACAGATAAAAACATATCTGAACAGTACTTAATGTCAAAATTATTAGGTGCGGAACCAAAGCAGAAAGAAGGTAGCAGATGAAAGACCTCGTGTACGAGGACAGCTCGCGCGGCCGGTGCAAGAAAATAAAAACAATGATGCAGAAACCTGATATAGCAGATCTTTCCTTCCACTGCTTGCAGAAAACCACCACTAGGTTCATTGTTCGGGCTTGGCATGCCATATGAGGCTCAAAAGTCCATAGTTTGAAAGCCACTGATATGAGGTATACTTGCTAAATAACCATCTCTTTAGATTTAGTAATAAATATTTTGAATTCCTCAATGCAAATCTAGGCTTGTAAAAGGGAAAAATCCCCATCTTTGATTTTGTGATGCAAACGTGCAAACTGCAAACTGCTGTGTGTACGTTGTACTTTGTTAATATATATTACCTGTAAGGAGCTATGTTCCGTAATAACATCTGCCTAGTGTTGCTCTGGTGGATCTATTCAAGATGCACCTGTTTGTTGCAATTGCTGTCATTTCATGTATTGATGATATATCAATATATGAAAGGAATGGGACAAAAAAAACTAGTGTGCGTGTGTATTATGCAAAGATGCACCTAGTGCTGGATGTAGGGAGGGAAAAGAAAAGTTTCTCACATCGACAATACGAAAGGATGTGAACCTAGCATATAGGCACTAGGTTACTCCTCCTATTGCCAATTGAAAACGTGTGTCCTTCACGTCGTTTGATCCCGGAACGGATACAAGAAAAAGTTAACACCTAGTTTATTAACAAATTTTTACCAGAGTAGATAAGACTTTTTAATCATATAAGTTATTTAATTTTAAAGTTTAACAAGTATATACTGTGTTTTACAATTTCTAGACGATGAGATACAAGTCATACAACATAATACAATTTAAACACCTAGATGATGAGATACAAGATACTAAAGATACAAGATAAATTGACTATGATATAATTTTATGCGTTCATTACTTATTGTAGCTACAAATTATAAAGTTTCGTTTGTAACGATGAATATTATATCAAAGTTATTAATTATTATTATCAAGGATATTAAGATTACATACACAAATAATCAATATCCGCCGTTCACCATTTATCCTTTCTTCAGCCGTAAATTTTCTTCGTCCCAATGTTGAATGTCTACGATGGGAGAAGGTAGTTCAATTAGGTTAATGAATTTCTTTTAAAAGGTTACTAGTTTACGATTGTTTTGTTTATTAATACATTGTAACTATCATTAGTTAATGGGTACGAGTTTCTTCAAATTTAATATTTAACGATCATTTAGTAGTTATTGATATATTTTAACGATCGTGGATTCTTATAAATAGATATTTAACGATCGTTACTTGTAATTTGTAAATAAAAAGATAGAACATGACCAATATGATATAATTAATGATATACAGTTAACGACCAATGATATTGCATAAAATAAATTATCGATTGTTATTCACCTATAACGGTCGTAATGTGTAATATTATGTGATTTTTCAGTAGTTAAAATTAGCGATTATTATTAACAACATGACGACCGTTATGATTAAAAAATTGACCGTTATTATGTCTAACAGTCTTTATATTTGCCTAGTATTATGTACATTTCCCCTATCCTAAATTAACGAGCGTTAATGTCAATTAACAACCGTTAATTACAAAAAAATGTTCGTTAACAACATACAAGGTCGTTATGTGTATTTTATGAAAATTTTGGGTTCACTTATATTAACGAACGTTAATAACAATATAACGTCAGGTTAACAATTGTTAACGATCGTTAACCTATTTTTAACGATCGTCAATCTATTGTTAACAATCTTTATTTTTTTACGTAAGTTCTTACATTCAGATTACGAACAAAAATATGCGTTCATTTTTGAAAAATTAGAAGAAGAAAAAACGAACATTTAATGATTAAAAACTGAACTCGGTAGTACAAAAAACGAATAAAATTTTCTCCTCACCTCATCTCCCCACAAGGAGCCTCCTCACTCATACCAACCCATATATATATATATATATATATATATATATATATATATATATATATATATATATATATATATATATGTATGTATGTATGTATGTATGTATGTATGTATGTATGTATGTATGTATGTATGTATGTATGTATGTATGTATGTATGTATGTATGTATGTATGTATGTATGTATGTATGATGTATGTATGTATGTATGTATATGTATATGTATATGTATATGTATGTGTGTGTGTGGAAATTTGCATTAAAATTACAATGTTTGCTTCAAGCACAACGAGGCAAACCCTAGAAATAAAGACGGCTATAGAATCTCAAAACTAAGTAGTTACTTGCAGAATAGAATGCCAAACCTAGGGCTAATACATGTGTTTATATAGGGTACAAATCGGATCCGAGGAATGGTTGAACCCTAGGTTGATTGATTTATGATTGTTTATATGAATTGTTGAATTGAGATATGCAGGGATTTGCTTCTTCTTACCCCCGTTTGGTTGTAAATCCGGAAACAGAAACAAATTGGAAATGAATCTAGTTCACATGTGTACCTTGTTCATGGAATTATTCCGTGTGGTTTCATGAAAAATGCACTTGCTTCTCTCCATTTTGTTACTCTCTATAGGGTATCAAAACTAATCAAATTCTACTACAATTACTTCAAACCACAAGAAATGATTCCCAATAACTTCATGAACAAGGGTATACGTATGGACTACATTCGTTTCATTCCATTTCCGTTTCCGGAGTTGAATCCAAACGGGCCCTAAATGCATTTCATTCTTATCCCTTTATTTATCTTCGTTGAGAAGTTGCATTTATCTTTTGAATCTAAATAGAGTCAATCATAGAAAAATCTTGTTGATTTTGTTGGATCTATTAAAAAGAGGTTGGTTTAGGGGGTAGCATTTTACCTTTACATTGAGCAATCCTAACTATCCATATAAGTTTCGGTTTGTATACCTTTTGGCTCATCCGAGCTTGGATTACTTTGTTTTCTACATGTTATTTATATGCTTCATGTGTTTAACTTTCTACCTTTTGTAATCGTGAGAGCGTCTCTAGGTGTTGTTAAGCACGATGTTTGATTTCTATGTGGAAATGCTATATTTGATAGTTACCCGCAATATCCGCTGATCAACATTCAATTATTTTCATATACATGTCATATCTTGATTTATCATAGTGGTGATACTTGTTTTCTTGGATCACTTCCACCCTTATTTCTACATCATACTCTTTGTATGCTTTTGTCCATTTGACAAATTACAAAACTCTTCAAAAACATATATTTCTTCATTTTCCTTTTCTCACCCCTCTTTATTTAGAATAATTGATTGTTAGTTATAACCAATTTTGACATAGTCCTTATGAATTCCACACTCAATATATTACATCCAATCTTGTCATACTTGCATATGTTGTTGTAGGCATCTCACATAACAACCATCAAGCACCTATAGAAACAAAGGCGGAGGAAGTAGACACCCATATCCCAATAATTTGCATAAAAAGTTAATGTAAGGATGTCTAGTTCATGCAAATCTACTCTAAACATGCACCTAAAAGATAGCATCAAAACATGTTATCAATCTCCATGTCCAATGTGCATGAGGTGACATCCATTTTAGTGTGTATTTATACCTACATTCTTATAATCCTTATGCATTTTATATAGTGTAGATTTCCATGATATTACAGTCGAATCCGTTGGTTTTACAGTTATTGTCTACTTGTTCTTTTTATTTGAATGTAGGCAATCGAGTCCATCTAGGGAACCTTTTGGAGCTAACTTAGAGGAATGTCTACTCAAAGTAAGTTCTCCTTGTGATCATGGAGATTTTCATGGAGACCGAATCAATTAAGAACCTAATGAACCATGTCAAGAATCTCAAAAAGTTGTGAAAATATCAATTTTTGACCATCTTTCTATCAGTTTGGACCTCCCATATACTTTTAGCAACTTCTTTGTTTCTTATTTTAAAAGGTTTCCTTTTAAGGACTTGTTCATTTAATTGCTTCAAGAATTTCTCAAATAGATGTTTTTCCACTCTGAATTCACTTTATGGTGAGTGCAGTTGGTTTATAGTGTGGATTGGTACTCTTTTATTGCTCTATTTCTTTTCACTTTGAAACCTTTTGGACTTGTCAAAAAAACATGTAAAAAGGTTAAGGTTGGCTTAGTAATATCCAAAGTAAAGTGCTTTGCTCCTTGGGGTTCTTGAAGTGTTGGTGAGGGTACTAATCTAGTTTATAGACACTTGTGCAATCAACAATACAAATCACAAACTTCTTTATAGACCATGCCAAGGTTTGAGAATTGAAGGATTTTATGGGTCAAAACCATATTTACAAAATTAATTGAGTTTTAAATCATCGTATATGAAAGTAAGAAACAAACGAGACCAAGACCACGTGCATAAAAAAAGTTCAAACTCTTTTTGCTCAAAAGTGCCAAAAATTGAAAATTTCCAAAAACATTCCTTCCTTTGATAGTGGGGAAAGGTACATATTGTTGTCCATTTTTGCGTTGCTTCCTCCCGAATTCTCTATAAGAAGGGGAGTGACATCTTGTCGTTTTATTTTTTTTTCTTGTAGTTGGTAAGTTGAAATAAAAGCGGTTTTGTCAAATGATGTCATCTAGTCGTTCCAACATATAGTTGTTAAAATGATGCATTTTCATACTCATATGCTTTTCTTTATACTTCATTTTAGTATATAAATCTTTCCTTTTCAATATTCTAGTGTCTACCTTGGTTTATTTTGTGTTTCATGCGTTCAAGGCCATTTCTGGCGCGTTTTGTTGAAATACGAGTGTTCGATCTTCCTTGAAGTCAAGAGCTAAATAAGAGCATCATAAGTGACTGAGGATCAAAGAAACAAGTGACTTATCATCCCCTGAAAGTCCTGAAGAAGTTGTGAAGCCGAGATTCAAGTCTGTAGCAAAGAATGAAACGAGACTAGATGTAGACTAGGAGTCGGATGGGATCTAGACGGGCTATCAAGCCGTCTGGTGACCGTCTCATCACCATCAATGTCAACTCAACTCTGGCCCAACCTAGACCATGGTCCAGATGACATCCAGATCATGACCTTGACGGGATGCTAGCCCGTCTCCAATCCATCTCGTCGTCGTTTTTTCTCCGAGATAAAATCTTACGATCTTCTCTTTGGTTAGGCTATATTATATCTTGTTTGATCCGATTTCTGGCTCTATATAAACACATATCATCCCTAGGGTTCATCATCCTCTTTTATCTTGTTTTATCTCCTCTTAGCTTATAATTCCATACTTAGATTCAAAGCCGTCGTTTAAAGATTCACCTCGTTGTGTTGGAACTAAATAATTGTGAGTTTTAATTCAGTTTTCTCATTCTAATAAAATATGTCTTTCTTTTAATATGTTTGGCTAAGTTCTTTATTGATCTAAGGATTTATTGACCCCTATAATGATTTGATTTATAATTTTGTATATGATTTGTTAAATTGTGATCATATGATTTTTCTTCTTCTTAATGTGCTTCATTTTACCCTTTATTTACCTTCGAAAGAAGTGGCGCTTATAAAAGGTTTTAGATAAATTCGGTTTTATGTGAGAACATGTTGGTTTTATTGAAAAGAATTGACACAAACTTGCTATAAAGGATGGTATCTACTTACTTCGAGGATTCCTAACTATCATAGAAGTTCCGGTCTTTGTACCTTTTTATCTTTTCTGCGAGAGCGTGTTTTTTCTTGGTCTATTCTGGTTTTCTAAATGCTTACATGGTTTTCCTTATATCTTCAAGATGGGTTAAACACGACATTTGTTTGTCTGTAGCAAAGGTTATATTTCATATTTACATGCAATATTCTTTTTTATCAACGTTCATGACATTCATATACATGGTTTTTCTTTAATTTATTATAGTGGTGATTCTTGTTTCCTTAGATCGCTCCCTCTTAAATATATCTCAATATTATCACTGCTTCCTTTTGTCCCTTTGACAAAATACAAAACAATTCTTAAAACAAGATCATTTTCTCCCTTCTTCCCTTAGAACAATTGATTGTTAGAAATATCCAATTCAGATGCGATTCCTGTGAATTCGACATTCGGTATACTACATAAAACCCATCATACTTGCAGGGTGGCTCATAGACTACCATCAAACTCCAAACGGACCATCACTTTCCGATTAAGCTTCTTTTTGTGGTTCCTTTATTGGTCATACCCACCTATGCAAGATTGCAAATCCAATTTGATTGAGCACCATGTTCGTTTTACTCTTTATTAAATCCCTTTGTTGTTGTTTTGTGTTTCTCCAAGATCATGTCTCCTCAAGGGAATACCAAGCACCCTCTTCATTGTGCTTTATTTGATATGATTGTCCCGGACATTCCCATCTTGATGACATGTTTAATGACTTACTTAAGGTTCAACATTGTCTCCAACAACTCATTCTCTTCCAATATATAGAGTTTGTCTTGTTCATCCTTGACACAATTACAAACAACCTTGAGATTGTGGACGACTTTGTTGATTTTCATTTTTTCGTACTTATGCTCTTTTTACCTTGATAATTGTTGGTCATAATTATTGACCCTACCTAAAGTCCTCCATATCATGTCATGCTGAAGTGAATCACTCATCAACATTCACGATTTTCTCAAGCTGATATCACTTAGTCCATGAATAAATATCCCCTCCTCTCTTGCTCACAAGTGAATATTCTAGGTTTGACTTTGGTATCATCCATTTTAGCATATTTTTCACCATCATTATTATCCTCTCATAAGCATATAGTGTTGATTTGCATCATATATTGATAGATTTACTTCCCTTTATGTTTTGGAGATCTACTTGGACGTTGATTATATTGCAAGAGATTTAGGCCTACTAGGAGCTAAAATGAAACTATAATCGGAATAATATCTACAACACTAAGGTTCTCCCAGTCGTCAAGGAAGTCCAAGTCAAGACTAAACTGATTGAGATCCAAGAGTACCGAAATGAAGATTGTTTAAGGCATCACATCGATCAACCCAACTTACACGACATGTCGGCCCAACCAGTCCATGCCAAGACTAAATGTTCAAAAAGAATGAAAAATACAATACCGAAAACATACGTATTTGACTTTGTAAACTAAATAACAAAGTCAAATACATATACTACGTCAACAATTATTTTAATTATACATACACAATGACCTGGGCAAACACAGGCGGGTATGGAATATTACAATAACTTAGCCAAAAATTAGGATTAAAAAAATGTTTGTTAAGTTAACAACAATTTGGTGGACAGACTCGCATGACATGGTCTTGAGCAATGCCAAATTTTATTGAAATCCAAGTTCCTAACTGGAAAAAAGCTAAAATCGATGCCGATGAATATAACAATTACGACCCAAAAAGAATATTAAATGGGAAGGTATCAAACAAGACAACAAATTTTCAAACTGAACATCGATGAATCAAAATTTGATTATGGATCAACTTGGATTGACTATTTTTTGTTTTTGATATAAAGGTAAGAGTACAAGAAGGGTCAACATCTAGAATTTGACCGTCCTAGAGCATCCTTCGGATAAGGTCTTCAACGTCCCACGGAATGCTCCCGTCACCCGTATTTGAGCAATGACCGAGATATGCGAGTTTATCAGCGACAACGTTGATTTCTCTAAAGATATGTTAGACTCTAACTTGTGTACACCTTGAAATCAAAATGGAAATTTCAGAAATGATCGTGCCCGCTTCCCATGGCTGTTTCCAGATCTGATTGATTGAGTTAATGAGTTCAAGATTATCCCCCTCGATTTCAATGGTGTTAAGTCCTAAACTTATGGCCTTTTGGAGGCCCTCTCTTAGAGCGTAAGTTGTAAAAGCCTTAGTCTTTGGAGCCATTTTTGGCCTTAGCCGCCCCTGCGGGTTAGTGGAGCCGCCCCTGCGGCTAGTGTAGTGATCCGCCCCTGCGGCTCAGGAAACCGCCCCTGCGGTTTCTTGCGGCTGCAACCGGCTTTGTTGACCTTGACTTGTGCTTTACTCTTTGCTTTCTTTCCTCTTAAGCCTCGTCCTTGGCTGGATCAAGGGTTCATCTTCACTTCTTTTTCCAACCTTCTCACGTTCTTCTTTCCTTCCTTTCCTCTTCTTGATCTTGCTTGAGTTTTCCTTGGAGTTTGATAGAGTTGTGTATGGCTTGTTGTTGTTGGATGATGGGTGATATGTGGCTGAGCTTGAGAGCTAGCTATTGAGGTGGTTGATCTTCCTTGCAGCCTAGGACCACAAGTGTGGTATGTCTTCTTCTTCTTCTCTTCTTCCTTTCTTGGTTTTCCTTTGCCTAGCTTAGGATTAGATGCATATAAGGTGTATGTTGATGTTAGATTGTGTATGTGTATGATTGTATGTGGTTTTGGAATGGTGAAGACGTGAATTGATCACGTGAAGAGCCGAAGAGGAACCGTAGGATCACTCTCTACATTGTCGCCGCCCCTGCGGGAGCCTTGTCACCACACCCGCGCCTGGAAGCTGCCGCCCCCGCAGCCATGGTCCCAGCGCCTGCGCTTGCCTGCGGCCCCTGTCACCGCGCCTGCGGCTGAGCCTTACGCGCCTGCGGTTTGCCTTGTTCCGCCCCTGCGTCTTCCCGTTCCGCAGGTGCGTCTTGTACAGGATCTACCTAGAGTAGTATGATCCTTTCCTTTCCTAGTATGAGCGGGTTAGTAGCATGCTAGGTATGTGTATGAGGATAGAATGATGATGAGTATGATATAGAGATATGCCGGTTAGGGCTTTGAGGTTTATAAGTTGGATACGATCCTTATGGATCCCTTGGGTCTAGGTGTGACCCCTTTGATGAGTAGAGTTTGATATCTTGTTATGCCTTGTTATTAGGCAGTGTTGTTCTCCAGAGTTGGAGCTGATCGGGTTTGAGACTACTTCTGAGGTTGAGGTAAGTCCATAGGACTTACTTAGCTGCCATCCTTATATTGGGTGTATGTATGGGTGGTGTATGATATATGCTTGATAGCATGTGTAGTGATGATTACCGACCTATGTTTTAGTGACTGCCCATTGTAGGGCCGTGACAAACCAGCCCTATCATCCATGAGGAGACAAGGAGGTTCTCTGCGGATCATCCAGATATGGTACACGGGCGGGGCGTTGTCTCCACTCCCTTAGGGTACACGGAGGAGTAATCCCGGATCACCACTCCAACTGGCATTATCACCGAGAGGCGAGGTTATATTCCTCGTGTCACATATATTCATATTCAGATATATACATATACGATTGAGTGATTGGACTTTATAAAGATAATAAACCGGGTAAATGTGTGAAAGCATGATGATGTGTTATTATTCCTTGATGTGTGATTGTGCTTATGCATCTCCTATATATATGTGTATGGTTAGATAACGGTTTTATACCGTGTTGTAGATCATTTGCAAGTTAGGAGAGCTGCAGAGTGATCCAGATGGGGTGATCCGCTGAGGGCTCCGTACACTGGGTTTTATGCGAGGGTTATGGGACATTTCATATGTACAGTTTATGTTTACTTTTGTACACAGCGGTACTTCTGTATTACCTTTTGATTTATATATATCAGTTTTATGTTTTGGTTTTTAATCTATCTGTGCCTTGTTGTAAGATCCAGTGAACTTGTTGTCAGGCTAGGGTCAGGATCCATTGTGAGATCCTAGCCCAGTAGCACCTCGAGTCCTACAGATTCGGGGTGTTACATAAGCTTCCGCTTGAAGTATGGTTTTTGCTTCACAACGACCCATTCCCGTAGCAAGTGTTAAAGCATTATGGTCTCGAATGATAAAGCCAAATTCACATTGATCATTAGCGTTTTTAGACGCATCAAAATTAATTTTGAAAGAGTTCAAACTCGGTCTCTTCCATTTTATGTTTTTTGTCTTTGTTTTGGAGCCCCTGCTTTAGAGACGGGCGTGTTTGAAACAACCTCATCCCATATATTCTTTAATTTGTTTTTGGATCAATTGATTTAAGTCATCGGGTACTTTTTTTCTTGTTGAAAATTGTTTGATTTCTTGTTAGCCAAATGTTCCACCATGTGACCACTATTTCTCTATATTCTGTTTGGTTGCATTTTTCTTTTATCTCCATTATTGTGTCCATTACTTTATGGCGTGTAGGATCACAATTGTATAAGAGAGTTTTAACTTTATCATTTTTGATATTTTGCAATATATACGGGCATTTGAAAAAGAGGTGTTTAGCACTCTCTATCGGGTGCTGACACAATTCGCAATGCATTAAGACTGAAACTTTTTGTTTTTCTAAGTTCTCTTTTGTTGGAATGCCATCAAGAGACAATTTCCATAAAAAGTTTTTAACTTTTGGCATTATGTTAATATCCCAAATCCATGTTTTATCACTTTGTGTTTCCACGTGACGTTTTTGGATAAGGTCCACTGCTGATTTGGTAGAGAACCATCACTTTTCACTTGGTGCCCAATACAACCTGTCTTGTAATTCACTTTGAGCCGGTAGGTTGTACATTTTGAATTTTCTAATAATGTCATGTGGTAATAAGCTACCCAGTTTCAAGATTTCTTGTTGGTCCCATTGTTTATTTGTTATAAAGTTGCTTACTAGAACATCAGTATTGATTAGAGTTTTATCACACACCAAGTTTTGTAAAGGTTGGTCCGTTATCCATCGATCTTTCCAGAATCTATGGTTTTTCCATCACCAACACTCCATCTAAAATCTTTTTCAAAGTCTTCCTTTAAATTTATTAGTTTTTTCCATTACCATGAGGAGTTTTTTTGGGTTTGTAGTTCCATAAGCATGTTCCTTTAAGGTATTTCTCTTCTACAATTTAAACCCAAATGTTGTCTGGTTCTCCATTATTTTCCATAGAAGTTTCATTTGTAAAGCCTTGTTCATATGTTCCGCTTTACTGATTCCTGTTCCTCCTAGCGTTTTTGGTTTGCATATTTTGTCCCAACTGATGAGGGGGTGGAAATTTGGTCCCTTGTTCCAAAAGAAAGATCTTTATCTGGTCAAGTTCTTTATGAATGCTCGCCTGGAGCAGGAAGGATTGCATTAGGTAGCTTGGTTTTGCATTTAGGTTGGCTTTTATCAAGGTTATTCGACCTTATTGGGAAAGGGAAGAGGCCTTCCATTTTGTTAGCTGTTGTTTAATTAGTTTTTAGGATGACACTATTAAAAGTGTCATTATTTACTCGTCCATTTATAATCGGACATCCTAAGTATTTTTCTAGGTTGTTTGTTACCGCAATACCCATATGTGCATGTATTGTTCTCTTGGTTGTCGGATCTACATTTATTGTTGTTTGAAATGCTGATTTGTGGTAGTTTATGACCTGACCTGAGACCGAACAATAGTCAGTTAAAACAGAAATGATCGTGTTGCTTGCTGTCGTTGTTGCCTTGGTGAAAATTATTATGTCATCGGCAAAAGCTAAAAAAGGAATAGTGGATCCATTTTTTGATATTGGAAACCCTATTATCTTCTGGTTCTCATTGCTAAATTTTTTGTATGTTTCTAGCCAATATTTCGGCCCCTAGTTTGAAAAGCAAAGGAGATAGTGGATCTCCTTGGCGTAGACCTCTTTTTGGGAGGATGATGTTTGTTGGGGAGTCGTTAATTAGTATGGAGTATGAAACCGTCGAGATACATTCTTCAATCCAACCTCTAAATTTATCTCCAAATCCAAACTTAGCCAAGACTGCTTTTAGGAACGGCCATTCCACTTTGTCATAGGCTTTTTCTATATCGAGTTTGATAGCCATGAACCCTTCTTTACCTTTTTTGGATCTAAAACCATGGAATATTTCATGCGCAATGAGTACATTATCGTGAATTGATCTATTTTGTGTGAAAGCACCTTGTAAAGGGTGGATCAATTTTGGGAGAACCACACTTAGCCTTTTGAGCTAAGATTTTTGCAATAATTATATAAATGGTTGAACACAAACTAATGGGTCTATAGTGGGTAGTTGTTGATGGCTGCTCTTATAATTGCAGGTCCAATGATGTACCAATATTTTTTATAGAAACCGGCCGGCATGCCATCTGGGCCAGGTGATTTGTCACTGCCAATATCGAAAATTGACATTTTGATTTCTTTTGTGGAGAAAGGTTTTATTAGTTCTATGTTTTCATTTTTTGTTATTTCTGTATGAATGACATCAAGTTGTTTTTTCAGTTTGTTTTGGTCTATCACCGAGGCTATAAATATGCATTCATAGTCATCTATAAATTCCTTATTTATATCTTCCTCCTTTGATATGATTGATCCATCAATTTTAGTTATTGTTGTCATTATCTTCTTGTATTTCCAGTTCATTTTGGATTGACTATGAATTAGATACCAAAATGAAATGGTGATACCAATAAAAACAAAAAGAATCTACGTGTACTCGGGGCAAAAGTTATTGACTCAGCGTTAATATATCTTTTAAGCGTACAATCTACACGTTAACACGAAATTACACCAATATATCCTGTTAATTGTATTTAGATCATTTTTTTAAAAAAATTTTATTTAAAAACCTAATGATGTACTCAAATATTAGATCTGAACAATATTTAAAACCTAAAGTTCAATTTGAGGATTAGAAAATTTTATATACTTTTATGTCCGACAAATACTGTATAATTAACTCTTCAAACATTATAAACCCAACGAATCCAAAACATATACTGCTGAATTTCACCCCAAAGAACAAATAGACTAAGGGAACCATCGCTTTTTCCAGTTTTCTCTCACTATCCGACTAGTTTAGGGCTTTTTCACCTTTCCAGAAATTCAGTTCTCCCATAGAAGGAGATACAGAATGGAGATGGCGCTACTGGCGGCGAGCGGGGGTGATACGGTCAAGCTGTTTGACGTATCTGTGGAGTCGGGAGATCCTTGCACGCTGAATTACTCGCCATCTCCGGGTTTCCAAGTGAACTCTGTCAAGTGGAACCACACTAGTGAGTTTTTCCCTTTTGATCTTTCTTTGACATCTATTGTCTGCCAACTTTTTGTTTTTTGACATAGAATTTGTGACTATGGTTTTGCCTTTGGTGGCAGATTTGGTGGTTGCGAGTGCTGGAGATGATAAGAAGGTGACATTGTGGCGAACAAATGGGCAGAGCCTGGGAACCATTCCCGTTTCCGGCACTGAGAGCGGAGACAATATTGAGGTAGGCTGACACTATTAATATGTTGATTACTTCAGCTACATTTGTTTGGGTTCGGAGCACGTATTCCCTTAGATCAGTTGTATAAAGTTTGGGTTTTAATCCTAGCTAGTAATTAGATCAATTGTGCTTCGTCGTTATATGAAATGATACCTACGGAAAAATGCATTCCGTGCCCGAGGGAAATGACTTTAAAGGCTGATGGGAAGGGTGAGTACGAAAAGAAGTGAAATCTCCGGTTGTTGAGTCTGAACAACACTGTGGCACGTGTGATGTTTTGAATTGGGTTTGAAAGGGGAAATTGGCGGTGATAAACATGCGGATTTGATATTAGTGGCAAATGGCAGTTGTAGTATTCAGGTTAAACAATGCCAAGTCTTTCATTCTGTCTTTTGACACATGATACACATTGAACTGAAATTTTGAAAGGGTTTCATAACTCACTGTAGGAAGGTCTATATTGTAGTTTGCACTTGATTTTGTATGTGCCAAGGGATATTTGTAGGTTCATATGATCTATCTATCCTTGCAACATGATACTTAAATCTGATTGCTTCATTTTTCTGTTTCTGACACACTATCTTGGTCATTCTGATGGTTGGTTTTTAAGCATGGCCATCAATTGCAATTCCTGTTTTCCGTACATATTGCAAAAGTCCTAAACTGCTTTTGTGATGAGAATTGCTGCATTCTCGTTTGCACTTTTACAGAGTTACTTTGTGCTCAAATTGTAATTAAAAACTTTGTAATTATAAGATTTCAGATTATGATTATTTAATATCAAATTAAGTCGAATTACAACTCTCAACCATGTATTTATGTGTTTGAATTACTTTCTGAACCATTTACATACCTGGATGGAGGAGAAGAGCAAGAACATAGAATGGAAAATATCCTACGCTGCAAATTCTGATATTATAACATGCTCATACATTGCAGTTGCAGGGCTTTCTTGTAGCACTGAGTATCACACTAACATGCTATCTTCGTTGCAGGAGGCAATATTTTCAATTGCATTTAGCAAAAAAGGATCTAGATATTTGTGCTCCGGAGGCAGTGGCCAGGTAGTAAGAATATGGGACTTGCAGAGAAAACGCTGTATTAAATGGTTGAAAGGTCATACAAATACAATAACAGGCACGGCGTATAATTGCAAAGATGAACATTTGGCTTCCATCAGTTTAAGTGGAGATCTTATTGTTCACAATCTTGCTTCTGGTGCAAGGGCTGCAGATCTTAAGGATCCTGAAAAGCAGGTGGTTTTCATGTTCAATTACTTAAAACATCTGTTTTGTTTCCATGAGGATGCATTTATGCAGGACACTTTTGATGATATTAAATGTTTATTTTCTGGATATTATGATAAAGATGTTAAGAGTGCTTGATTACTCTTGGAGTAGCCGACATCTTTTGGTGACAGCTGGTGATGATGGTTCAGTGCATCTGTGGGATACAACTGGACGTAATCCTAAGGTTTGCTGACTGCTTCTCCCTCTCTCTCCCTCCTGTTCTGACACAATGCGTACAAGGCTCCTATTATTTGTTCCGTAAGGACAAGGACGTTTGAGATTCATGTGTTTTGGTATTTGGGGAACAAGTTTCTGCACTGTTTTTTCAAATAATTGAGCTCGCAAGTTTGTTGGCATCGGATAGAAAAGCACATTATCTGTAATCTTTGCAGGATCCAGTGAATATGAAGTTTGTGGTTTAGGTTTTGTAGGATACGGAGGTCAGTTACTTCCTCTATCATTACTCAACATAGGCCAAAGAGAAATTAAATTTGTATTTATTTTTCAAAGGGTAAAATGACATGCTGCTCCGTGAAGTTTCTCTGTTATTATCGTGACTAGCCTTGGATGTGGGCTGGGCCGAGGTTGAATTCTGCTAGTAGGCTGGCTTGGTTGAGAGAACAACTAAGTGGCACTTATAGGAGTAGCAGCTCTTACTTGGATCAGTTCAATAAACTCTTCTGGTGCTATGAATGAGATAATAATGGTGTTTACATGATTTCAAGGAAGAATAATATATCTTGTCCATTTTTATTTCAATTTTGTCTATATCTGATTTTTTTTATTCCTAAGACATCTTTGCTTTCTCCTCAAATAAATCAATTCTACTGATAAATATTGTTTTCCATGTTTCCCTTGCTATTCAGTGTTTATTTAAGTAGTTCCCTGATGTTAGTGGGTGTAAGATGGTTTACTTTCCTTCACAATAGGTGTCTTGGTCCAAGCAGCATTCTGCACCGACAGCTGGCGTTGGTTTTTCGCCTACAAACGACAAGGTTATTCTTACATGTCTGTATATTTTTTTTGGGTATGGAAACAGGGGTAGCATTTTTTATTTAGTTTTTGTAAGTTTCTTTGAGGATTGCACTTGGAAAGAATGAAATTAAGTGATTATGTGATTTATGTAACATATTATTGATTTGTTCTCATCTCAGGTCATTGCTAGTGTTGGTCTAGATAAGAAGCTGTACACTTTTGACACAGGGACAAAGAAGCAGACCACTTGCATTTCTTATGATGTTCCATTTTCCTCACTGTCATTTAGAGATGATGGCTTGATACTGGCAGCTGGTACTAGTAATGGTCGAGTGGTATTCTATGATGTGCGGGGGAAATTACAGCCTTTTACTGTACTTCGTGCTTATGGTAATATGGAGGTAATCTTGCTATATCCCCGGCATTTTTAATATTATTTTTAATGAATCAACATAAGATACCCGCTTCTTAAATCTCTTCACCATGCATGTTATCTGGGAACTGTTTGAAGTGACCAAGTTACTTTATGGGCCTCAGGTAGGCATGCACAAAATCTTGTTATGGTGCTTATGTTATTGCAGTATGAACTTAAGGACGAACTGTAAAATTTGGTTAACGGGATTTCTCCACTAACTTCTCATTATTTTCAAAGCACAGACTTTTATTGCTAAAAGATGAAAGAAGCTGTATCTGAACTTTTTTTTTTTTAATTTATTTTTTTTATCTTAATATATGAGTATAAGACATTGTCTATACGGATGAAGTATCAGATGCTGGTGATGCATAGTTTTAACGTGGCTACATGTACTTGGAAATATATCAAATTTTCAAATACACTTAGTTACTTGTCATCCTATCCCTATCTCATTTCAATTTAGTTATGTCACATTAAATGTTTTTTTGTTAGAGTTTAATGGTGGTATATTAGTCTGTTATTTGCATTGTAATGATTACCTTCAAAACCATGAAATGTTGATGTATTGGTGTAGCTGCTTGCTACAGTAATCATCAACTTCTTTACTTTACAAGTGCAACAACCTGCAGACCCCTATGGCCCTACCAGGCTTAACTATTCCTCCTGCTTAGGGTGGGCAATAGCTTCTGAGATATTTTGTGGAGTGTGAAATTAGATTCAGTGTTTGGGATGGAGTAGGAAATAACAATTCTTCCTGAGAATTAGATTTCTATGCATTCATGAATTTTGATAAATTTTGATCAAGACAGCTGGAGGCTACTCAGACCTTGATTGTCTCTCCTATGTAAAAGAACTCTTGAGAATTTCATGTTATATTTTCACGACCATTTATTGCTGTGGAGGTGTGACATACTGTCATCAAGCCTCTTATTTTTATGGTAAAAATTATGGACTATAAATTGATCTGTATTTATATCTTTACGGCCTCTATGTTATACCAGTAGGGATATTAAAGGAATTTTTTCAGTTTTAGTATTTAGCATCACTTGAATATCTCTTGTATTGAATTTTCTGCACTAGGCTGTCACAAGTTTATCCTGGCAAAGATCAAAACCAGCTTCTTTCAATGAAAACACTTGTACTGCTGAAACTGCTCTTCTAGGAGGGGCTGTTGAAGATTCAATTCTAATGCCGGACCAACTTCCTTCATCAACTCATTCATATAATACATCCGTAGCTGGTCTTCGGAATTCCGGTCGCTCAAATTCCTCTGTGGAAACACCATATCTCGGTACAGTCAGCAGTGGAGCAGCAACAAGTACATCTAGTTTGCCTACTTTGGGGGAAGCAACACCACAACGAAACTCATTGTGGCCAGGTGGGGCCTTGACAAGATTACATCCTACCAGAACTTATAATTTCAAGGATGATATGGAAGTTTTCTCACCACTTGTGGATGTTCAACCTATCACACCATCACTTGATAAGCTCTGGAATGAGAGTGGTAGTGGATTAAAGAGAGAACATTCATTGGAGAAAAAACCTTCATTTCTGTCATCTAGTAGGAGATTTCCTCTTTTAGAGGAATCTGTGAATGAAGGTCATCCGGTCTTTGATTGGAAGTCTGGATCAGCGTCTAAACAGGTTCTCTCTGTAAATCTAATTAATTTCACGAAAAAATATGTTATGTATGATTATATGATAAAAAAGAATAAGCATGCAGCTGAAAATTTTGGTTCTTACAGAACACCAATTTTGTAGATGGCAGCAATTGCCCTCTACAGTTAAAATTACGAAAGACACATTGAAAAGGTCTCATATGAGCGCAGAAATGAATAAGAAATACAAGTGTAATTTCACAACTGTTGGTGTGTGCATGGTTCTCTATTTATTATGTTCGAACGTAGGGAATAATAGATCTGCAGCATAAGGATTATGTGCTTTTTTTATGGCTCTTAAGGGAAACAATGTAACTAGAGAGGAATAAAGTTCCACTGTAGGAAATTATTAATCTGCAGCATAAGGATTATGTATTTTTGTATAGCTCTTTAAGGAAAACAATGTAAGTAGAATGAATGAAGTCTAGTTAAGAGCCTTTCCAGGTGTTACAATTTTAAGAAATGAGAAAGTAACATTGGTTGAAAGAGAATTTAAAATTTGATGTCCTATCCCAACACTTTGCTGTGTAAGATTTCATCAGTGTGCCCTTGTGATTGAATTGGGTTTTCTTCTTTTCCATCTCGTGAAGGTTGATGTCTGTCCTGCATGGTTAGGTCTAGCTGCTTTAGGGAATTTTTTTTATTTTTTTATACTTTTATTCCCTCAAATCATCAGAAATGTCTCCATCATATTATGAAATAAGAAATCACCCAAATTCGGGTTGTGTTTCTTATGTGGTTGTTGCTATAATGCAGGATGATATCCTTTCTTTTCCTCAGCTCGGTTCTCCAGCTCCATCTTCTAAATCTGACGATTCTTCATCCACCACTCCACCAGAAGCTTGGGGTGGGGATAGATTGTCAGACAAATATATTCTCAATCGTCAACTGGGAAGCGTGCCTTCTCGTTTCAGTATGTTGACATCAGGTGGCCTAACAACGAATTCAATGCATACTAGTTTGCATGATCCTTCTGGAACAGGCCAGACAAGCATGGCTTCATTGACAAGTTCAGATCCCCCTGGAGTTTTAGGACATGTTCCTTTTAGTTCACTCTCTCTGCCTATTGGTCTGAAATCCACTATAAGCCAAGCAAATTCTGAAATGTCACCATCTGTAAGCCATTCCCGTAGGTTCTCTACCTTTGCTGAGAGGATAAGCACGACTCCATCCTTTGGTGACGGAACGTCTGCTTCATTGGGCTCACCCAAAACAAAGAAAACTGGAGCCGAAACCAGGGAAGAACTTTTGAATAGCTTGTTGTCAAGAATGGATACATCATCTGCTAATGAATCTGGATTACTTCTGCCCTCAAATGTACGTGACTGGCTTTATATTGCAGTGCATATTTATAAGCTTATGCATCATTTCATCTTGCACCTTAAAGTTGCGTATGTAGAATAACTAGTTGGGTTTGTTTATTAAAAAATTTATGGTATTATATTTGCTAACCACATATCTAAATTTATTAGTTATTAGGATAAGTGCTGTTTCATTTTGTGAAAAGAAAATCGTTTAAGATACTAGATTCATTTTGTTAACCATTATTAATTATTAATATTAATTGTTAAAAAAATCGGTTAAGATATTAATTCTCTAGTAGATATGTTTTTCTTATTCTGTTTTGTTTTATATAAATTTAAGTAAAGATGATGTGGCATGTAAAATTGATGTGATACGGGCGACACCCGTGGACAAAGTGCGCTCTGTTTTAAAATGTTATAAGAGATTATGTTTATCCTATCACTACAGGGAACACCCTCCCTTCCTCAGAGAAGAGCATCTCAGAGTGATACACAACAAGAAAGCTCGTCATTCACCCTGCAGCTTTTTCAACGGACACTTGAAGAAACACTTGCATCCTTCCAAAACACAATCCATGAAGACATGAGAAATCTTCATATTGAAATTCTAAGACAATTTCACATGCAAGAGGTGTGTAACTTGCCCCTAAATCTTCCTGTCTTTTTTTAGCTGATTCTTGTTAAATTGCGAGCGAGTATGAGTTTTGATATGATTTTGTAGATCGAGTCGTCTACTGTGTTAAATACAATCCTGAGTAACCAAGCTGAGCTCATGAAAGAGGTACAAGCTCTGAGGAAGGAAAACCAGCAGCTCCGCCAATTGCTTTGAATCACTGTATATGCACATGGTTTATTAGCTTCTTTGTGATTTTTTTCTATAATCCGCTGTAGAGTCGAGTGTTTTTCCGTCCACTGAGTAAGCTCAAGAAGACGGAGGGACCGGTGAGCCTAAATTCCTTTAGATGCAATCGAACCGGAGATAGTCATAGTAGGGAGTGGTTTTTGGCACAGCAAACATGATCTATTCTACTTTATGATGGTTGTTTGACGTGATGTTTTGTGTAAATGTAATTTGTGTCTTTATTCAAGTAAATTGATTATTGATCATCCAGCAAGTGTATTTTCCAGAAAGAACCAAAGATTGCAAAGGATTTACCCTCTGTTTATTGCTGGTTCGTAAGTTGATTTCACTTGTACTGCATAACATTTTTCAGTTGGAAAAAGTAGCTTCCCAAGTTTGAAAATTTATTCAAAATATAAAAATCTACAGCAAAAAACCCCCATAGATGGCTCTCTTTTGTTCAATTTATACCACGTAATAAATTACTAGTAACGGGGGACTGCGGACGATCGATAGCAATCAAGATCTCTTGTGTCTGATACATTTATTACCTTTCATGAGATTGGTTGGAGATAAATAAATAAGTATTAAAGTAATAGTGTTTTTCGAGAAAAATAATAAACAACAACAATTACACTAATCGTGCAACATGAATATAAGGATACATGAAATGAGTGATATAAGAAATTTTGACCTGATCGATAGGGTTAAGCTATGCACATTTGTTTTTGTTTGGCGATATCCTAATTAGGATGATCGACAGGGTTAAACTAGGATTTTTAACCCAAATGATAAAAGTTATATAAAATGATTATCAAAATATTAAATTTAAAACTTATTTTTCAATATAGCAAATTTTCTTGACAAGTATCGGGATAAAAAAACTAGTGTAATTCCCGTGTCCCTCCACGGGACGTGATTTAATAGTTATTCAAAACATTTGTATGATAAAATAATCTTCTATATAACTTAATATTAGTTATTTATTACAAATTTAACTATCTTTTATCATACATATAATACGGTAACAAATTCAAGTAATATTTATAACTATAACATATTAAATTGTACATATTGTGGTTCTAAACATATAAATCATTTAGTTTAGACCAACTATCTAGTTTGTTTTCAAAATAAAAAATTTAAAATAATATTAAAAAAAGACTAACTAATTGTGTCTTATAATTTGTTGGGGATAAGAAAGTTTATTTAAAACGGCAATCCTGCTCATGTGTACAATTTATAATTCTAATTCGAATATTTTTGAGTTGGGAGAAATCCGGATTTCAGATTTGATTTATAAAAAAAATTATCCTAAATCATTTTTATTTAACAATATAGGCCGAAGGAAAAAAACTATTGAGAAGTCAAACGTGATAATACGGGAGATATTCTTGTTACAATAAAATTAACCTAAACTATTTTTATTAAAAATCAATTTAAGATTTACTTTTTATAATTTTTTTGGGAGTTTCGATAAACGTGAACGCGACACGTGGGACGAAAGGACTCTCCTTTAATACTTACTAGTGTAATACCCGCACCTTGTGCGGGTTTTGAATAACAACAATGGGTTAGATCTATTAGTGTGCTATTATATATATTGACATTATTTTGTTTTATATTTACATATATATTTTTTTTATATATAAATGAATTATTAAGTAATTATTGATTAGTTCCAATGAAAAATTGGACAAACTTTAAATAATATTTATAGATCGAAAAAGTGAAAATATAAATTTGTTCGGTAAAAAAATTTTACAATTAGAAAATAATTTGTCAATTGATAAAATATTAGTAAATTTATAATTCAAATAATCGTTTAAGAAAACAAACACTATATAAGTACGATTTTGTAGTTTAATTAAAAGAAATGTTGGATATATTTTTTCAATTCTAAAAACATTATATAATTTATATGCACGATTGGTTGATAAATCTGATTGTAACTATAGGTGATTAATAATTCAATAATTTAAATTGAATATAAAAAAATCATGATAATATATTTCAGTAAATTATGTTATAAATTAGAATACAAATAAACCAAAGTCGGGTTCAATCTCAAGATTGTACCATGATTATCTTCTTAAATAAATTATATATACAAAAATACATAAAAAAAAACGTGATATATGGCCATCTAAATTTATTTTAAAAACCAATTATTTTTTAGCTGTAATCAAATAAAAAACGTGAGATATGGCCAGCTAAATTTATTTTAAAAACCAATTTGAATATATACTTGAATTTTAGTTTTTTAAATACCAATTTGATATATACATTTTTTTATTTTTTTTGGGCTTCGAGAAACGTGGGCGCGACATGTGGCAATAGAGGCTCCTTCTTTAATAGATATATGATGATATGAATATATATATGATGATGATTTTTTAAAATTTATATTGTTGAAAAGATTTTATTGAATAAAAAATTTGAACAATTTTGTAATAATATTTCGATTTTGATTTTTTTAAAAATTTATATTGCTAAAAAGTTATTATTGAATAAAAAAATTGTGCTGAGAAAAATATTTGATTTTTAAAATTTTAATTATTTTGGTGAAGAGATATTGTTGGGTATTTTAATAATTTTTTTAAAGAAATTAGTTTTTTAAATACCAATTTGATATATACATTTTTTTTGGACTTCGAGAAACGTGGGCGTGACATGTGACAATAGAGGCTCCTTCTTTAATAGATATACGATAAGACTAGTGTCTTACTCGTGTCTTGTACGGGACTGAGTAATTTTACCTCAATGATCTCATTTATAAGTTGTAAATCTAATGTACGAATATGATTTATTTTATTCATTTATAGTAATTTATTGTCATATTATTGAATATAGTTTTGTTTCAATAGATAAATAAAAAACATACATTGCAGAAAAACATGTTACACAAACGTTTTTTTGAGTTGATAATCATTTAACACAAACTTTTATATATATATATATATGAATCGTTATGAATCGTTACGGTAAGAAATAGGAACATATGAATCGTCGGATGAAATAATAAACGTATATGATTAAACGATCGTAAATGAAAATATTAATGCACAAGTAATGCATAATATTTCTTATATGGTAAACACACATATAAATGAAAACCGTATATTATATTTACACATTCACGACTACACGAATGGACGTATTCAAAAACATATGCGTTTATATTATTAGTGTTTACGATTAATCTTAAAATTTACGCAATCATGGTCGTGCACATATTGAATATTATGATTAGTCGTGTAATTAAATATAAAGATTAGAAAAAATATGAATGGTATATACACAGGCACGTTCATAGCACACATGTATAGCACGTACTTACAAATTTTGTTGTATGTGAATATAGGAAAGGTCTGTCAGTCTGTCACTAACACATGCACATCAAGTGCATATAGTGTACACGTATACCAGGTTTTTGGTTTTTTTTATTTGAATATAGAGAAGGAAGGTCTATACACTAACGTACATGCACTTTAACGTGCATATAGGGCACACGTATAGCAAGTTCTTAATTTTTTTTTTTTAAAAATTGAATGTAGTAAAGGTTTGTACAGATGTACGTTTACATTGTATATTTATGTACGTTTTTTATTTCCTGTTTAAAGGTAGCACGAATAAGATTATTAAATTAAAACATACGACTTAATTGCACAAGCACGAGTCCATACAAACCTCCGGGAATAAAATTTACATGGTAAGTATGTCATATTAGGGTAATAATTGTATTGTATGCTAATTAAGGAAAAATAGTATTCACCTTGTTAATATGATAAAGCCATAGTATCTCATTAATTAATGATTGAATATATATTTTATCGTATCCGTTGAATAAATTTAAGCGAAAAATGGGATTATAGGGCCTTTTTGGAAAACCAAATACAAACTAGGCCCCTTAATTTTTATGGTAATGTTTTTAAATCTAATTTTAATTATTAAGAGGGGCATAAGGGGAAAATAAAAATATAAACACTATAAAATCATATTTCACATCCGGAGCAATTCACATTTTTCGCAGCCACCGAAGCCGTTAGGATTTTTTTTCGCACCGCCACCCTTGTTGACGTCTCGCACTACCGCTCAGTCCGCCTCACACCACTACCCAGCTCGCCTCGCACCACCGCCCAAATCTCCTCGCGTGCCACCCATATCTTTCGCAACCGCCGCAATTGGGAGTTCCTTCGCAAGGCTTCACAACCACCGCAGAGTCCTAGTCCACGATTGACACTTGTCATAGTATTCAGTGACCTCTGTGGGTGTCATGGGCTTGAGTATTACATCTCTATCGTACTCCCAAGGTCGTCCAAGTAAGATATGGCAAGCATGCATGAATGAAACATCACATAGAACTATGTCCTCATATGCTCCAATTTTGTGTGTGACGTTGCCCTGTCGGTTGATCTTGATCTCTCCACAATCGTTCATCCATCCAAGCTTGTAAGGTCGTGGGTTTTGAACGGTATCAAGCTGCAGTTTGTTAACAACTTCAATGCTAACCAAGTTGCTGCAACTTTCACTATCAGTGATCATATTGCATACTCTTCCCTGTACCAAGAAATGTGTATGGAACAAGTTCTCTCTTTGATTATCTTCATCTTTAGAAGGTAGAATGCTCAAGGCTCTCTTAATGACAAAGCAATCAAACATATCAACATTAGTTAAGGGATGAGGGGGGCATATATAACATGATAATTCATCTCCCTGTAGGCCGTGAGGTTCAACTATCACCTCGGCTTCTTCTATAACTTCAGCCGTGGCTTTCCCTGCTATTAAATCAGCTGGATGCTCAACAAAATCAACAAGTGGGTCAATACTTAACATATCATCAACAAGGACTAACATAGGTTTAATTTCAG
Source organism: Fagopyrum tataricum (assembly GCA_002319775.1). NCBI lineage: Eukaryota > Viridiplantae > Streptophyta > Magnoliopsida > Caryophyllales > Polygonaceae > Fagopyrum > Fagopyrum tataricum. Next base: position 26,388,532 of record CM008285.1, read on the forward strand.
CAGTATACTCCACAATTTCAGCACTCATAGTAGGAAGTATGGCATCATTAAGACACATAGATAGGGGTGAAACAAAGTCAGCAATGGTATTATCATCTATGCACTCAAATATCTCCTTATCATGAATAGAAATTTCAGCAGGTAAGTTTAGATCATGCTCAACAATAGTAATCTCAGGAGAAACATTATCTAAAGTACTTAAGACAAGACAAGATTCAGGAACGATCTTACTAGAATGAAGACACAATCAGGAAACAAATGGAAGTTTAGGTTTGTCGTCCTTTTCTCCGTCTCTTTAAGCCATTAGGGTCGTCCTTTCCTCTTCTGCTTCTTTTGGGTCTGAATCTGACTCATAGTATCCCTTGCCATTGATGATCATTGTCCTCTTGTTAGGACACTCTCGAGCCATATGGCCTCTTCCTTGACATTTAAAACAGGTGATATCCCTAGCTCTAGTGGTAGAATTAGAGTCACTTCCCTGCAGTGTCGAGGTAGAAGTCTTGCTCGATGTGGGCGTAGCTACTACTCGATGAAGCTTGAAAATCTCATCTGCTGCTGGCTGAATCTCGGCTGGTGCTTCTCTGATCCCGGCCGAGATCTCTGCTGGAACTTCCTCTCCATGCGATAGTAGGGGCTCGTTTGTCTTGGCTTCATATCTTCAACTTCTTTTCAACTCTTACAGTGAGATATAGTAGACCTGTCAAGTTAGAATATGCATACAACTCTACCTCATGAGCTAAATAAGGATGTAGTATCCTAAGATATCGAGCCATGGTAGCTTCTTCATCTTCTTGCACGTCAACTCGAACTATAGCCATCTCCATGGTTGCATAAACTTCTTCTGTACTCATCGAACCTTGCTTGAGGTTCTCCAGTCTTTGACGTTGATCTCTTCCATGAAAAGGTGGAACGAAACGGGATCTCATGATAGCTTTCATCTTATCCCACGAGGTGATGTCTGTATCCAAAATTCGTCTCCTTTCCTTCAACAAGTTACTCCACCACATTAAAGCATAACTAGTTAATTCAAGGGCAGCGTAGTGTACCTTCTTAAACTCTGAAACGTTATGAAAGCTCCAAATCTATTATACTTTTGCCTCCTAGATAAGGTACACATCAGCATCACACTTCCCTTCAAATGGTTGTATCTTCACCATAGCCTTGGAATATAGTTCAGTCTCTAGCACTGAATTATCTTCCTCCCTTTCTTCATCGAAGTCCAGCTCTCTTCGTATGAATAGTCTGGGCTGCATGATTCCTGGATTAACTCGGGGTGGAAATTGCTGCCTAGGTGGTGGAGGAGGTGGATTATTCCTAGGTTGTGTCCTTTCATTCATCCGTGTCTGCAAACCATCTATCTTCTCCATGATCCTAGCTAGCATAGTCTCGATGTCTAGAGCTCTAGGAGCGTCAGCTACTATGTTCTTGTTTTCCCAACCTGAAGTAGACATCACTCAATGCAAGCAAACACGTTAAGGTTAGTTGATAAAAATCCTAAGCTACCCTCTTCAAGTGTATCACTCTGTAACCTTTCTCATTGGCTTCACAACTTCTCTTAGCCGGTTTGCGAAGATCATTGTGAATATGCAAGTAAATATCTCAAAATAACATGTCAAATGCGTTCAAGAACTATAAGTAAGGCGATCGACTTAGATCTCAAAGGGAAATGGCCTTTTAAGTGTTGCTGGACTGAAAAGAAAAACTAGACTCGCCTACAATTTCTCAACCAACAAAACATTTATCTCAAATAAAGATAAATGAAGCCTGCCGAAATAAAGGGAAAAGGGTAAGCGATAACAAAGGTGATAGGAACAGTGCTCTGCAAGGAATCTAGGGAACTCAAGGGATATGAACAACTCTGAAAATAAGCACCAACTAGAACTATAAATGATTTAAACAACCGCAGAAAACTCAATAACTTGGTAAGCAAGTAACGTTTTTTTTTGCTGACGGCTAACTGATCCTTTCTTCTTTATTTTATTTTATTTGGAGATCACGTAAATAAACAAAACGAAACCCTACTAGGGTTTGACGATGGTGGCGGTGAGCTCGAACGAGTCCGAGGGCGGCATGAAGGCGGCTCGACTGGTAAGCCGGTGGTGACACTAGTGGTGGTGGTGAAGCAAGGGTAGTTCAAGAGAAGAATCGGTTAAGAAGTGAACCAATAAGGTCTTGGTTGGAGGTGTTATGGTCTCGGGTGGGGTGAACCGATATGGTTCAGGTGAGGGTTGGTTCGAACCGGGGTGGTTCAGGTGGGTTCGGATTTGGGTCAAAATAACAACGGCTAGGGTTTAGGGGAGTGGGTGAGCGGTTTTGGGGGAGGTGGTAAACGAGTTAGGGTTAGGATTTCAGGTTAGGGTTTCGGCGGCTAGGGTTTGCCGAAAGGTGTAGGGTTAGGGTTTGGCAGCGGATGACGGATGTTTTGGTGGCGGCAAGAGGGCGGCGGTGATGGTGGCGGTTCGTGGTGGTGGCAGAATGGCACGGTGATGGTGGTGGTGTTGGTTCGGAGGTGAACCGAGGGGCCGGGTGAGAGGTGTGAACCGAGGGGTCTCGGTGATGGTAGTCTCGGGTGGAGGGCGAGACGGTTGTGATGGTGGCGGCCGGTGGTAGGGATGGTGGCTGCGGGTAGTGTTCCGATCATACGAGAAAAAGATCGAATCTTTGGATAGGGTATGAAGAGATAACAACAGGCCACAAATATTTTTTTTTTTAAGAAATTGAATGCGGAATTGAAAAGCAGTAAAATAACGAGAATATTGACGTGTAAAGTGAATAGTGATACAAGATGTTGAACAACGTTGGCTCTGATACCAATTTGATATAGGGTTAGCCGTGAGATTGTCCGATCTTTCAACACAAAGACTTTGTTCACAAGAAAGGATGGAAAAGACGTGAAAAGGATACAAAAACGTGGATGATGATCCAAATCATTATGAAGGATAGATACATGGATAGATCTGACGGAGCCCTTAAAACAACCAAGAGCACACTAGGGAAACGAAGGCCGTAACACACTACTTGGAATGAATTAAAAAGTTTTTCCGCTATAATCCCACACATAGGGGAAGACGATAGTACCCAAAGCACGAGAAGTTGCCTGAAGGTGATTGAGTGCACCAACTTTCCAGTTCAAGTGACACAACTCAAAACAGTCCAAGCTATTAGGCAAACGAGAATCCACTCGCTCAGTTGAATAGGATTTCACCTATTCGTGTTTGATTTCACGAGACAAGTAAATATTGAAAGTATTCAAAATTGTATTTGATAAATGAGTTGAAGAAAACGTCCAGTCCTACAATGCCTTATATAGGAAGGGGGAGATGTCTAGGGTTTACAACGGGCTAAGCTAAACTACGAAAAAAGAAAGGAAAGATCATATTTTTGGGCTGAAAATATTTATCTTAAAAGGCCAAAAATAGATAAAATAAAAGCCAACCCATAATATAAAGGAGTCTAAATATGGGATGAAAAATAATAGATCAAACTGGGCCTAATTTAGCCACTTATATTGACCCGAAATCTTTCTCCTCTCCAAGCTGCTCCACGTACATCTTCCTCATACGTGTTCTTGTCATCTCGGTCTACGTGACACCGATCTCGGCCTCTCAGCTCCTCTCGGGCGGGACTGTCGTGGTCTCGACCTTCCTCTTGAAATACTCGTCTCCTCTTCATCCTGCTTCCATACGTACAAGGAGGTAAAGTTAAGCTGCTAAATGCCCCTGCATCATAAACTGTTAGAATGAAAATTCGTATAACGAAGACGAACAACAACAGGTGGAGAAAACATCCTTGTGAGCACAAGGTCCATAAGCCACCACTCCTGAGGTTCGGCGCACATAACACAACAATCATCCATTGTTTTTTTGTAGATTGGATTGAAAAGTTGGAGGAACGAAATCGACCGGATCTAAAGATTTAGCGTTGACGGAAGATAGAGAGATGAATCGAGTGATTAAGTGATGAACTACGATTATAGGGTTCTTCAGAGATGGCCAAATCGGGGGGAGAAATCGAGTGATTAAGGAGTGGAATCAGCGATTGAATGAATGGAGATGAACACTAGTAATCGGCGACGAAGAATGCTAGTAGGTGACGAAGGAAGGACGACGAAGAACGAAGGAGATGAGGAGTCGTCGAGCTAGAGGAATGAAGATAAGGGAATTGCATAGTTAATGCCGGTATAAAATCCTACATACACATTTTGTACACCAATAAAAAAAACTGCGTTAAGGGTCCATTCTTTAAAAAAAAAGCTATTCACTTGGAAAAACAAAATTTATCTATTTGTAAAACTTAGAGAACACGTATAAAAGTTTTATGAAGATAACTTTTATTATATGAAAACTGTTTTTAAAACTTACAAAGATAACTTTTACAAAATACTTCAATAGTAACATTAAGAAAATATTTCAACGTAAAATAGGAAAGTCTTTATCTATTAGAAATTCAGACTGCTATATAATAAGATGTTGCCCTAACCGTATTCCATTAATCCTATTACTTCATTCACTTTTGTTCTCTGATCATTCATAACATATGGTTGATCATGGAGGTTCAACGTGGTATGTTGATATTTGGTGTATTCGTCAAGCGTCCGCCACAACAACCACAACAACAACAACAACAACAACCACCATTGTTCGTTGGTTTTGCACCCTAAGAATTCGTGTCAAAAGTGACAGAAACTCAAAGGTTGACAATACAAGAGAGATATAGTTTTAAATTTATAACTTGTAAATAATTTCCCTAAATAGCAATGAACCCACAATGTATGGATCGTACGAAGTAGGACAAGTGTTCCAAGGTCGAACACAAAGACTGGGAGGTTAAAATCTGCTGTAATGATTAAGGATAGGATAGATCTAGGCTAAGAAGGAGGTTGGAAAATTTTTTTGGCGTTCGCAATCGAATGTCACCTTCGATTGAAAACAATTTTATAAAAGAGAATAAAAGAAAAGATAATCAAATTAAAGGAAAGAAAATGGATCCCAAGGATTCAAGATAATTGTTTATGACATATGGACTTAGGACGACTCATATGGATATATGGTAGAAAAGCAACATGGATGAACGTTTCTACGCTGATGATCTATTACTGGGTAAGTCTCAAGATCATCTAGTTCCAATCCTATCTACCTATTACCGGGTAAGTCTTAAGGTAAAGAGGGAGGAAATTTAATACAAACCAGGTTATCTAACTAAGGATCAAGTAACCCTTTACCGGGTAAGTCTCAGGAAAAATACCCAACTTAGAAAGCAATCAAGCACATTCAAACCAATAAAAGTTTCACCTTTATTACCTGTGATCAATCTACTTATGTATCTAAGAGGAATATCACCGGGTAGGTCTCAATTCCAACTTAAGTTACTAGTTTAGAAGATTCTAACCTAGATTAAATCCAAACCAACCATTAGGGTTTCAAAGCAATTCAAGCACAATCTAATCCATCATAGTCCAAGACATAAACAAATCTCTATCTACCTTGGAATCACAACAGTCTAGCCAATAACAATCATATCAAAATCTATAACTAAGAAAGAGAAACAAAACATAAAAGGGAAAGAAAGAACTCAACTTCAATGAAATCTTGAATTCAACAATGTCTCCAAACAAATTTGAATGCGAAAGTGCGAATCGTTAATCTAAACTAATCTAAATTGCAAAGAACAATGGTGAAGAAGAAGGGCAGGGTAGGAGACGGCTCCTCCCTTCTAGGGTAAACTCTGGGCGAATCCCAACACACCTGGGAAGGTATTCAAACCTTCCTTTTATGCCCAAAACGTCTGTCAAAAGGTTTGGGTTGAAAAGGAATAAGTCCGAAAATAAACTATTACGCTCAGGGAAGATATCTCGGGCAGGTTGAAAAATCTCGGTCAAAATCTCGGGCGAGATTTTGGATCTCGGTCTAGATCTCGGCCGAGATTGGCTCTGGTCGGGACCGAGATTTTGGATCTGACTTCAATTTCTTCAACGTCTGGGGAATCTCGGTCTGTATTGTGTGGATTTCGGCCGAGATGCCCACTGAGATTGCACAACAATATCTTGGATCACGGGCCATGGTGATTTTATCTCGCACAAGATTGTTCCTTAGTCGTTCTTCATGCCTTTAGCTTGATTCCTAGCCCTTTCCTGTGCACGTATGCTTGCTCCAAATCTTCCACTTCGAGGCTTGATCCTCAAATACGTCGTTTTAGCTTCATAATGTGCCAAATCACCTACAAAGCCACAAATAGTGTGTGTAGACATCTATTCTTGCAAAGTAGAACTAAATAAGCATAAATGACACAAACAAAGGCTAAAACATGAATGCGAAAAGGGAAAATCTACCTAAATGCATGACTAAACTAGGTCGATAAATCATGTTATAAACCACCACCATCACCAATTGCAGCGGTGATGTAGAATGATCAAGAACCGGGGAAAAAAAAAGAAACAAAGAGTTATGGTTCTCGAACCCCATACTCTTCCACATATATATCGCAATTTCATAAAGGAGAAGTGGGATGTGGAAGAGGAAGAGTTGTTACTCTGCAGGAGAGTTAACAAAAGAGATACGGTTCATCACCATGCGCGACTAGCCATGCCGTGGAAGCAATTAAAAGATGACAAGTTATTGACTAAAGAAGAGGAGTTTATTCAACAAACAACTCAAGAAGGACATAGAAAGCTTCGCAAGAAACTCAATGTATCGGTTGTCGATCCTTTAATGGAGATGCGTCCTATGGTTTTCACCCGTTGGAACGCAGACGATGACAACGCTGAGACCGTAGGAAAGAAGAAGAGTTGGTGTTACGCCCTTTCCAAGGATGGAGATTCTATTCAAGTTTGGTCGCTTCGAATCAATGGCCAACTCGCTTTCATCATTCACAAGGTTGAGGTGCCTGCTACTGCTAGTACTTTGTGCAAGAGGAGGAAGTTGATCATTAATTAATCAGTCTTCATAGATTACGTTTTAGTAATAAGCGATTACTTTTTGTAATTAGTTATTACAAAATATCTTTTAGTAAATACTTAGTACTTTTGATTTCTATTATTGTTTTTCCTTTCTCAGTCAATGCTATCCAAATATATTTAGATATATATTCAAGTATAGATTCTTGTTAAATTTGTGCAGTATGACGTATGCAATATTTTTAAGTGTGTTACCGTGAATGGTTTGATCTTTCATAATCATTCTTAAGCTAAGGTTGATGATGGAGAATCAACGACGTATCAAGATGTTTGGAGTGTTCATCAACCTTCCACCGCAAAAACAACAACAAGAACCGCAACAACAAGAACAGGAACAACAACAACCGCAACAACATCACAACCCAACAAATTTCGCCGGCCATGCAAGATCAAGAAGGGAAGAAGCCGAAGATGGAAAATATAGATTAATTAGTATTATTGATCTCTCTTACGTAGGAATCGCAAATTGTTCTAATCGGTGATTAATCTTTGTTTCTTTAATTTCTATTTGTTTTTCCTTTACGCAATCAAACTGATGTATCATGTATGCATTCATTTTGTAAACTTATGCAGTCAATATTGCATGTGTGTTTTTATCAATGGTTTCATTAATATGATGGTTGCTCTTAACAAAAATCCAATCTTTCAATCCCAATAGTGTAACATCCCGAATCCATAGGACTCGAGGCGCTATTGGGCTAGGATCTCAGAATGGATCCTGACCCTAGCCTGACAACAAGTTCACTGGATCTTACAACAAGGCACAAATAGATTAAACCAAAACATCAAATTGTATATATATATATCAAAAGGTTTACAAAAGAACCGCTGAGTACAAACCAAAACATATAACTGTACATACAAAATCCCCATAACCCTCGTATGAACCTAGTGTACGGAGCCCTCAGTGGATCACCCCATCTGGATCACTCTGCAGCTCTCCTAACCTTCAAAGGATCTACAACACGGTATAAAACCGTTAGCTAACCATACATATATATAGATAATACATAAGCACAAACACACTTCAGGAAATCATAAACATAGAATCATGCTGTCACACATTTACCCGGTTAATTATCTTTATAACGTCCAACACTCAAATCGTATATATATATATATATATATATATATATATATATATATATATATATATATATATATATATATATATATATATATATATATATATATATATATATATGTATATGAATATATGTGACACGAGGTATATATATAATCCTCGCCTCTGAGTGCTATAGCCAGCTGGAGTGGATCCGGAACACCCTCCCGTATACCATAAAGGAGTGGGGAGTGGACATCCCGTATACCAGATCTGACCTGACTACAGAGAACTTCCTAGACTCCTCAACGGGATGAAAGGGAAGGTTGTCACAACCACTACAATGGACGGTCACTAAATCATAGGTCGGTAATAAACAACATCGCATGCTATCAAGCATATAACACACACCACTCATGCATCCATCCAATATAAGGATGGTAGCTAAGTAAGTCCTATGGACTTACCTTAACCTCGGAATACTCTCAACCACGATCCACTCCAATATGGAGGACAACACTGCCTAATAACAAGGCATAAAGAGATATCAAATCTCCTATCAATCAAAGAGGTCACACCTAGACCCAAGGGATCCATAAGGATCATATCCAACTTATAACCTCGATAATCAACTAAACCTCAAAGCCATAACCGGCATATATCGATATCATACTCAACATCATTCTATCCTCATACACATACCTAGCATGCTACTAACCCTCATACTAGGAAAGGAAAGGATCCATACTACTCTAGTAGATCCGGGACAAGACGCACCTGCGTGACAAGAGGAACGCAGGGGCAAAGCAAAGGAAACCGCAGGCGCGGCGGCACACTAGCGTAGGCGCGGTGACCGTGGTCGCAGGGGCGGCGGCGCTGAGGCGCGGGTGCGGTGACAAGGTCCCGCGGGGGCGGCGACGCTGTGGCGCAGGGGCGGCGACAGTGCAGAACGTAATCTCCCCACTTCTCTTCCACTCTTCACGTGATCAATTCACGTCTTCATCATTCCACAACCACATTCATATACATACATGTACATACAAACATCAATCTGCATCCTAGCACAACTAATCCTAAGCTAAGGAAGAGGAATCAATGAAGAAAGAAAGAAAGGAGAAGCAAGGAGCTTACCTACTTCTGTGGTTCTAGGCAGAAAGAAAAGATCACAAACACCAACAACTAGCTCCCAAGCTCAGCAATACACACAACACCATCATCAACAACCAAGCCACACCAAATGCTTGCAAACTACGGCAAAAATCAAGAACAAGATCAGGAGGAAAACAAGAGAGAAGAAGGTCGTGAGAAGCTGGAAAATGAAGACTGAAACCCTTCATCACGAGCCCAAGAAGAGGCTTAAGGAGGAAGAGAAGAAAGGGTAAAGCACGGTCCACTTGGTCAACAAATCCGGCTGCAGCCGCAGGAAACCGCAAGGGCGGAAATTCCTTGCCACAGGGGCGGAACACTGAGCAAGCCGCAGGGGCGACCCTCAAGACCCGCAGGGGCGGCTCAGTCCTATCTCGGTTCTAAAGACTAAGGCTCTTACATCTCACTCCCCTAAAAACAAGTTTTGTCCCGAAACTTGTACAATCTCAAAATCTCTCGGACCCATATGCCGATGTATAACTCTCTCAATCGGAGGCATCACCTCTGCGCTCATCAGATATCATACTATATCACTCTATAACCTCAAACACAAGCATGGAAGAAATCATCATCACCAGCCATAAGATCACTATACTATCCAGGGCATAGAAAAAAAACATCTCTAGCCAAACTATCATCACATCACAAGGGCATAGAGGAAAAACATCTCTAGCCGTATCATACTCATAACAGAAGGGTATGAAGGAAAAACATCTCCAGTAATACTATGTCCATCAAACTAGCATGGAGGAATAACCATCTCTAGCTGAACCCTAATCGTATCACAATAGCATGGAGGAAAGAGCCATCTCCAGCTATAAACAACAATCCCACTAGCACAACATGATCTAATAAATCATAATCACATCATAGCTAGTACGAAAATAAACACATCATAGCATATAAGCACATAATCACAACACTCACCAAGATAGTACTAAGATCTATTCGTCGATCCTACAGATGCATCTATCTCGGCGTAAAACTCTAGATAGTTCCTCTGAATACTATCCTCAGTCTCCCATGTAGCCTCATCAGGTCCTCGTCTCGACCACTGTATCCTCAGCATAGGAATGTCCTTCGAACGTAGGCGTCTCATACCTCGTTCTAGAACTGCAATCGGATGCTCAACAAAAGTGTGGTCCGGCTCGACCACCAAATCATCATAACTCACAATATGTCTCGATCTGGTATATACTCTCTCAGCTGAGACACGTGAAACACAGTATGAACACCCTCTAATCTCAGAGGCAAAGCTAATCTGTATGCTGCGCTCCCAACCCGGTCCAGAATCTCGAACGGTCCGACATATCGGGGGCTTAACTTCTCCTTAATGCCAAAGCGTCTAACACCTCGTGTCGGAGACACTCTCAGCCACACATGGGCTCCTACTCTGAACTCTAGGGGTCTACGCCTCCTGTCTGCATATGACTTCTGACGGTTCTGTGCAGTCAACATCCTCTCTCTAATAAGTGCTACACGAGCCACATCATCCTGAATCTGATCAGGTGTCAAACCACTAACACTGCTCCGCTCATCCCAGCATAACGGTGTACGACATCTCTGTCCATACAGTGCCTCATATGGGGCCATCCCAATAGATGCATGCTAACTGTTGTTGTACGAGAACTCAACTAGTGGAAGATGATCTGTCCACACTTGTCCCCAATCCAACACACAAGCTCGCAGCATATCCTCCAGTGTCTGAATGGTCCTCTCTGACTGACCATCGGTCTGAGGATGGAACGCAGTAGTAAAATGCAAACTCGTCCCCAGGGCAGTCTGAATCTGCTGCCAAAACCTCGAGGTAAATCGCCCATCTCTGTCTGAGACGATCGTCCTCGGTACACCATGGATCTCACTATCTGTCTAGTGTACTCCTCAACTAATCTGCTCACCGGCCACGTTTCCCGAATAAGGATAAAACGTGCCGTCTTCGTCAGTTTGTCCACTATAACCCAGATGGCATCAAAGCTCCTGCTAGGTCTCAACCCAGTCACAAAATCCATGGTGGCGTCCTCCCACTTCCTCCGTGGAACAAGCAATGGATGGAGTTCACCTCCAAGTCTGCAATGCTCGATCTTGACCTGCTGACAAGTCGCACACTGTGCCACAAATCTAGCCACATCGGGCTTCAGCCCTCCCCACCAATATGAACGTCTCAAATCCTGGTACATCTTACTCGTACCTGGGTGTACTGAATAAGGCGTACAGTGAGCCTCCTGTAATATCCTCTGACGTAGATCCGCATCAGCGGGTACACAGATGATGCGTCCTTGGAAGCGTTGAAGAACGAACGCCGGATCTAGACCAAGATAGAGCTTCAACTACTCGTGTTGATGTGCAAATGAGAACATTGATAGAAGTTTAATAAGGCGGAAGCGATTTGAAAATGGATGCGGAAGTGAAGGTTTGATTCGATCTAGAGAGATCGAGCAAACATTGTAGTGGATTTGAGAGTTTGATTCTTTAGAAGAATCCTCGAAGGTGAGTTCTTGGATCTAAGACTTGATCCAAGGAAGAACTTTGAGGGGATTGAAGAGGAAGTGATGCCCAAATCAAGAGAGGATTTTCCTTCAAATAACTTGATTAATATTAGACATGCTTTACAAGTGTGGCCAAACATCCTTTATATAGTGGATGAAGGCCAAACCATTAGGTGGAAATTAAAGACGGAAATAAAGGCGGAAAATAAAAGCGGGAAATAAAGCCGGGGCTAACTCCCGGATTGAAAGGCCTAGACTATGAATGTCGGCAAGTAACTTCCGGAATTAAGTTCCGGAGTACGGTTCCGGAAATTAAAGTCTATTATTTTAAATGTAAAATATAATAAAATAATTATAATATTGCTAGTCTTGATGATGTGGCGCCGGAAGTCTATGCCATGGTGGAGTGGTGACATGGCAATGCCACTAACGGGTCCAAGTGATGCAATGGTGCGTCGGATGATTGAGCCGGAAGCTTGGGCGATGGCTTTAGCTCGGAGCGAGTAAGCGGTCCATCGGAGCGAACCCGCAAAGCATCGTCCTCCTCATCCACGGTCATGGTTGTCAAGGGCGCATCAGTCCCCCCATCTTGGATGTGAAACGTCCCCGTTTCACCGTCGTCAAATAGGGGCTCAACATAAGGGGCTAGATCCTTGACATTGAACGTTGGGTGCACGCCGTAAGAATCCGGAAGCTCCAACTTGTAAGCATTCGGACCATGGCGGGATAAGATCCGGAAAGGCCCATCACCTCGATCCGATAGCTTGCCCTTGTGTCGAGATGGAAAACGCTCCTTCCTTAAGTGGAGCCAAACAAGATCGCCGGGCTCGAAAGATATGTCGCGACGGCCCTTATTGCGTTGTTCAGCAAGTTGGGCGGCACGACGTTGGAGTTGTGCTCTTGTCCGCTCATGAAGTTCAATGATTGAGGCGGCTCGACTTGCGGCGGTGATGTGTTCACCGTCCTTGAGTGGGCGTGGTGTGAAGTCCAAAGGCGTGTGTGGATTAAGGCCGTAGACAACTTCAAAAGGTGAGAGTTTAGTTTCCGAGTGCCTAGACCTGTTATACGAAAACTCCACAACCGAAAGTAAGTCCTCCCACTTTCGTGGGTTGTTCCTCAGCGTTGCTCTAAGTAGAGCACCGAGAGTCCGATTGGTCACCTCCGTTTGACCATCGGTTTGGGGGTGATAACTACTTGAAAACAAGTTGGTTCCAAGTTTTCCCCATAACGTCCTCCAAAAGTGACTCACAAACTTCACGTCTCGATCACTAAGGATAGAACGTGGTATCCCGTGTAAGCGCACCACATTGTTAAAGAATAACGTGGCGACATCGCTAGCATTGTGGGTGCTCTTACACGCGATAAAATGAGCCATTTTTGAAAAACGGTCGACTACCACAAAAATGGAGTCGTTGCCTCGCTTGGACATTGGTAGGCCAACTACAAAGTCCATGGAAAGATCCTCCCAAGGTCCCATTGGTATAGGTAAAGGAGAATACAATCCGTCCGGACCTTGACGCGATTTTGCATGATGACATGTGATGCAACTTGTGCAAAACCGTGTCACATGCTTGCGCATTTTGGGACAAAAGAAGTGCTCTTGGAGAGCGGCGAGAGTCTTGGTAGCACCAAAGTGACCACAACCCTCATGGGCCTCCTTTATCAACAAGTGGCGTATGGATGAACGCGGAATACAAAGTTTTCCCGCGTGGAACAAGAAAGACTCATGCTCTCGGAGGTCAAGACATTTTGCAAATATATCCTTGAAGTCAAGATCCGTGGCATATAACTCTTTGATAAGAGCAAATCCATGGATCTTGGCGTCTATATGCACCAAAAGGATATATCGCCGAGAAAGGGCATCGGCTACCACATTCTCTTTTCCCTTCTTATGCCGAATGACATAAGGAAAGGTTTCTAGAAATTCTACCCAACTTGCATGGCGCCGACTAAGATTAGTTTGGCTCTTGAGATACGAAAGAGCCGCATGATCCGAGTGAATCACGAACTCCTTCGACCACAAGTAGTGTTGCCATGTTTTTAGACAACGGACTAAAGCATATAGTTCCTTGTCATAAGTTGGATAGTTGAGTGGCGGGCCGGAAAGCTTTTCACTAAAGTAAGCAACGGGCCGATTCTCTTGTAGGAGAACCCCCCCCCCCCAATGCCAACATTAGATGCATCACACTCCACCTCGAAGGTTTTCGAGAAATTTAGGAGCTGGAGTAACGGTGCATTGCAAAGTCGGTCTTTGAGCGCATCAAACGCTCGAGCATGGGTATCACGCCACTCAAACGTGACACCCTTAGTAGTGAGCTCATGAAGCGGCGTTGCTACCGAGCTAAAGTCTTTGACAAAGCGTCGGTAGAATCCCGCTAAGCCGAGAAAGGCTCGGACCATGGTGACCGTACTAGGTGTAGGCCACTCCCGAATAGCGCGAACTTTGGATTCGTCTACTCGGAGTCCGTTCTTAGACACGACATAGCCAAGAAATATTGTTGTGTCGGAGCAAAAGACACATTTTTCATAATTGACGTATAATTGTTCTTGTCTAAGGCACTCGAGCACTTGGCGAAGGTCCCTGATGTGTTCATCCAAAGACTTACTAAAAATAAGAATATCGTCAAAATAAACAACGACAAAATTACCCAAAAACCGGCGGAGGACATGGTTCATGAGACGCATGAACATTGATGGGGCATTGGAAAGTCCGAACGGCATGACAAGCCACTCATATAACCCGTACTTTGTCTTGAATGCCGTTTTCTACTCGTCACCCTCGGCCATCCGGATTTGGTGATAACCGCTCCAAAGATCAATCTTTGAGAAAACGGTGGCGCCGTGGAGTTCATCCAACATGTCGTCGAGGCGCGGGATCGGATGCCGGTACTTGACGGTTATTTGGTTGATGGCTCGGAAATCGACACACATCCTCCAAGACCCGTCCTTCTTGGGCACCAAAATGACCGGCACGGCACATGGTGAAAGCGACTCACGAACATATCCCCGGTCTAGGAGCTCTTGGACTTGACGTTGTAGCTCCTTAGTCTTCCTGACTTGCACGGTAAGCGGCACGGTTGGGTAAAGACGCGCCGGGCACCAAATTAATTTGGTGCTCAATTCCACGGATCGGTGGCAAGCCGGGTGGTAGATCATCGGTCAAGACGTCCTGAAATTCAGACAACAAAGTAGACACCTCGTGCGGCATATTACTAAGGTCATGGGAAGTAGATAAACAAAAAGGGACTAGCAAGAAGCATGGTAACTTGCCTTCCTTGACCGGTGTCAAAATCATGTTTCCGGGCCAAAAGTACCCTCGGCTCACACCGGCCTTTGATTATTGGGTCTGGAGATGTTAAAGTTGCATTCGTGGGAACGATGCTTCCTTTACTACCTCTAGACTCAATAGCATGGTTACTAGGGGCGGTGTTCTGGGATCCGGAAGTACTAGCACCCACAACATCGGGAGGACTCCTAGGAGGGTCCGATGTTGCCGGCGTCGTAGTGGTCTCATCTATGGCTTATTGCCTCTTCCGTTCCGCATAATCAATTAATATTTCATGTGGAGTCATAGGCAATAATGTGACTCTTTTTCCATTATATTGGAACATATATCTATTAAGATAACCATCATGGAATGTACGACGATCGAATTGCCATGGTCGTCCTAATAATACATGTGTGGAGTCCATTTTGATAACATCACAAAGGATCTTATCAACATAGGCGCCTATGGAAAACGTCACCCAAGCTTGTTGTGTGACGGTGTCAGACGCCTTATCGGAAATCCATTGGATTCCATAAGGTGTTGGGTGGCGGGTTGTAGGCAACTTAAAGTGTTTTACCACTTTTTCATTGATAATGTTACAACATGAACCCCCATCAACTATTAAAGAGAGACTAGTATTATTGACCAAACAACGAGAGTGGAAAAGATTCTCGCGTTGGTCAATAGGAACAAATTCTTTAACGGCCAAAATTCGACGAGATACAAGGGCAAACTTACCGGGTTGTGCCGGGCCGCAAGCCATTTGTTCGTTGCATGGTTCCATGCCGTAGTAGGGGTCGGCGTCTTGGTCATCCTCTATGATGATATCGCCGTCTTCTTCATCTTCCTCATCTTCATATGAGGGGTTGGCAAACAACACACGCTTAGTATTTGGGCAATCACGTTGGACGTGACCAAATCCGCTACATTTTTAACACACGGGCTCTCTTGGCCGTGCCGCCGGTGAAGGTCCTTGAGGGGTGCGGGCGGAAGGCGCTTGTGCCGGGGCATTGGGACCACGTTGTGGTGCCCTCTCGGTATCCGCTTGTCGGGTGGATTGAACCATCCATTGGGCTCCTTTGGTTGCGCCGGAATCTTGAGAACTAGATATATCTCGAGCACGGGTGTTAGTAGAATAAGCGTATTGACTTTGAGATGAGTTATACCTTGAGTATCTTGTTGCTTGTGAAGCTTCATGGCCGCATGACACAAAGTTCCCAAGTACTTGTATGGAACGATCTCAAGGGGACGTCGGATTGACGGATTAAGGCCACTCATGAACTTGGTGCGTAGGGCGGAGGGAGAGGCCGAAATGCCGGCCTTCATATGCATGTCCTCGAGCTTGGCCAAGTAGGCCACCGGAGTGAGTTTGCCTTGTTGGAGCTCGGCAATTTGCATCCGCATATCGTTTTTGACGTCGTCGGGGACATACTTCTTTGTCATGACGTAGATCAATTGATCAAACGTCGCAACCGGTTCCCATCCTCGGCTCTCACGGACGTGTTCATACCGGTTCCACCAAGATTTTGCATCGCCTTCAAAATACAAGGTTGCCGCTTCGATCTTCTCATATTCCTCATAGTGGCAATGCTTCAAAGCCCTTCTCATGTCCTGTGCCCAATCAAGAAATACACAAGGATCATATTCCCCATAAAATATTGGAAATTTAACTTTACCTTCCCTACGAGCTTTGTAGGGATCCGGGCGGGGCGGTGGCATATCATCATGATGAGCTCGTTGATGTGCATGCCTTGGTGGGTTAGGAGGAGGCAACCATTCTTCTCTTCGGTCCTGATTCTCATATGGGTCTCGGACGGATGGGTGCCATGGACGGACATGAGCCACCCGTTCCAAGTTGGGTTCATCGTCGGAGAACTCATCAAAATCATCCCTCTCGTCATACTCATCATAGCCGCGGTATGATGATCGCCGGCTAGGTTGTTGGCGGCATTGTCCAAACCGATCATTACTAGAACGTCGAGGATAATGATCTTGTCGATTGGTGTGACGGGATTCGTCCTGGACGGGACGACTAGTATGTTGTGCATTTGGTAGAGGTGGGGGCGATCCGTACCGTCTACGGTTGCGCTCGAAACACTTGTTCCGACCCATCGTATCTACATAAAGTAAATCATCCGGAGTCGGGCCATCGTTGTTGTTGGTCTCATTGAGGTGGTCCCTGCCGTCTTGTTGATTTTGACTTTCGATGACTGAGGCAAGCCTAAGACCTTGAGATGGGTCGGATCCAAAAAGATATTTGCCTTTTCGACGGGCATCGGACGTGGAAGTCTCGATCATGGTGTCATTTGGATTTGAAGCGGGACGTTGAGCGGTCGTAAGGGCCAAAAGTTGTGCCCTCATCTCCTCCAATTGTTGCTTAAGATTAACAACTTCCTCGGATAAGGAGGTATTTTCACGTTCACGAGCATCCTGAGAGTTTTCCATATCAAAGTTAGTCATGATTCCAAATGGATACACACAAATGCAAGCAATCAAATGAGCAAGGTGACGAATTAAGTCAACGTTACCCAAGTTCAAGTGCGTTAAGGTTCTACTTTTGGGAAGGCCGTTTGGCGGTTAGGCAAGATAGGCTAATCCAACAAAATTTGAACCAATTCACACAAATAACAAGTGATAAATTTGCAACGTGTGTAAGAAGATGGAGAGATAAGAAATAGACGGATTGTTTATCGGCAAGTTTTACTTGCTTTTGGTCTTTGACCTTTTGTAATAATCCGATTTTTCGGATGGACCGGTTTGCCGAACGTCTTTTTACTTCTTTTTTTTTTTTTTTTTTTTTTTTCTGAACTTTGCAACTTTTGATGCAAGAGATGAAACACTTTGAAACAAATCCGCTTTGTTGAAGAGTTTTGGTTTTTTTTTTTTTTTGAATATCAAAATGCGAGATATCCGAATTTGTTAACAAATAAATCCCAAGAAATTTGGTAAAATTGATTAACAAACTTGTCGGATTGGGTCGGTTTAAGAACAAATTGTATTTGATAGATGGTTTGATGGCAAACCAAATATCTCCTAAATTTGCTTGGTGAGAAAAAAAAATTTTCAAGAAAACTTCAATGAACACGAAGCACAAGATGAAGATCTTCAAGAGGGAAAGAAAAACAAAGGCAAAAGAAGGATAATAAAATAACGCACAAAAACAAGAGTAAAGAGAACAACTTCGATCCCTTTGCTCTGATGCCAATTTGATGCGTCCTTGGAAGCGTTGAAGAACGAACGCCGGATCTAGACCAAGCTAGAGCTTCAACTACTTGTGTTGATGTGCAAATGAGAACATTGATAGAAGTTTGATTAGGCGGAAGCGATTTGAAAATGGATGCGGAAGCGAAGGTTTGATTCAATCTAGAGAGATCGAGCAAACGTTGTAGTGGATTTGAGAGTTTGATTCTTTAGAAGAATCCTTGAAGGTGAGTTCTTGGATCTAAGACTTGATCCAAGGAAGAACTTTGAGGGGATTGAAGAGGAAGTGATACCCAAATCAAGAGAGAGGATTTTCCTTCAAATAACTTGATTAATATTAGACATGCTTTACAAGTATGGCCAAGCATCCTTTATATAGTGAATGAAGGCCAAACCATTAGCTGGAAATTAAAGACAGATATAGAGGCAGAAAATAAAAGCGGGAAATAAAGCCGGGGCTAACTCCCGAATTGAAAGGCCTAGACTATCAATGTCGGCAAGTAACTCCCGGAATTAAGTTCCGGAAATTAAAGTCTATTATTTTAAATGTAAAATATAATAAAATAATTATAATATTGCTACTCTTGATGATGTGGCGCCGTCTTTGCCATGGTGGAGTGGTGACATGGCATGCCACTAACGGGTCCAATTGATGCAATGGTGCGTCGGATGATTGAGCCGGCAGCTTGGGCGATGGCTTTAGCTCGGAAGCGAGTGAGCGGTCCATCGGAGCGAACCCGCAAAGCATCGTCCTCCTCATCCACGGTCATGGTTGTCAAGGGCGCATCAACAGACGCGACCATGGCGTCTCAACACTCCATCTACTCCTATAAGGAACTGTGGTGCCTCATCCCGAGACATCCTCTCTCGAATCCTCGTCAGTGTCGGGCAGGTCTCCTGCTTCTGTTGGATCTCACTCAACAGATCAGGGAGAACCTCTAGAGTACTCAGCTGGGCATCCTCATCAGGAAACTAGATGTCCAACTCTAACCAGACCAAATCTCTCTGCAGCTGAGGGCGTCTTCTTGCTCAAATTGCCTTCTTTCGAGGCGTCTTCCTGCTCAGGGCGTCAGCAACCACGTTTGCCTTCCCTGGATGATACAGAATCTCCAAATCAAAATCCTTGATCAACTCAAGCCATCTACGCTGGCGGTTATTCAATTCCCGCTGCGTAAAAATATACTTCAGACTCTTATGGTATGTGAAGATCTGACACGTAGCACCATACACGTAATGTCTCCAGATCTTCAGTACATGAACTACCGCTGCCAACTCCTGATCATGAGTCGGGTAGTTCTCCTCATACGTCTTCAGCTGTCTAGATGCATATGCAATCACTCTGCCCCTCTGCATCAACACACATCCCAAGCCTAGCTTGGATGCATCACTGTATACCACAAAATCAGTTGTACCCTTTGGCTGTGCTAAAATAGGAATGGAAGTCAGACGTCTCTTCAGCTCCTCAAAACTCTGCATACACTGCTTAGCAATACAAATATGGTAGTCTTCCTTAGCAGACTTGTCAGTGGACGGGCAATCACAGAGAATCCCTCCACAAAGCGTTGGTAATAACCGGCTAGGCCAAGAAAGCTACGTACTTCCTTGACGTTCGTCAGTGTCGTCCATGCTGCTACTGACTCTATCTTCGCCGGATCAACCTTGATCCCTTCGGCGGAAACCACATGACCCAGAAATGCTACCTCTGGCATCCAAAACTCGCACTTAGAGAACTTAGCATAAAGTTCTCTATATCGTAAAACTTGTAACACAGTCCTCAGCTGTCCTGCATGCTCCTCTCTACTGCGAGAGTACACCAAAATATCATCTATGAAGACTACCACAAACTTCTCCAGGAAGTCGATGAATATGTTGTTCATCAACTCCATGAAGACTGATGGGGCATTTGTAAGCCCAAATGACATCACTACAAACTCGTAGTGTCCATATCTGGTCCGGAAGGATGTCTTGTGCACATCCTTCTCTCTCACCCTCAGCTGGTGATACCCTTAATGTAGGTCAATCCTGGAAAATATTGTCGCTCCCTGAAGTTGATCTAACAAGTCATCAATACGAGGCAATGGATATTTGTTCTTGATGGTCACCTTGTTCAGCTCTTTGTAATCAATACACAATCTCAACGATCCGTCCTTCTTCCGTACGAAGAGGACAAGTGCTCCCCATGGGGATACGTTAGGGCGGATAAAACCCTTCTCAGCCAACTCCTCGAGTTGCTTCTTCAGCTCCAACATCTCGACAGGCAACATACGATATGGGGCCTTCGAGATCGGTCTCGTACCAGGCTCCAACTCTATACCAAAGTCCACACTCCTCTGAGGCGGCAAATTGAACGGCTCAACAAATACATCTGTAAACTCGCAGACCACTGGGATATCATCTAACGTTGGACTCTCCCCCTCCTTCACGGCATAACACCAGAAGGCCTCACAATTCTGTGCAATCAATCTCGCTGCCCGTATCGCACTGATAACCATGCCTGACTTTCCAAGGTCCCAACCTCGGAAAACCTCTATCTGGCCTAACTCAGGGTTACAATCCTTCTACCTACATCTAATATTGCCTGATGCCTATCCATCCAATCCATGCCTAAAATGACTTCTTCATGCACTAATGACATGACAAAGAAGTCAACAAGCAACACACGAGTCCCTACAGAAATGGGACAATCACAAATCTCACGGGTACCTCTGACCCTACTACCATCGGGTAACCCTATACTAAAGGGTATCCCCTCAGTCGTATCTAGACTCAGACGCTCAACAAATGCATCAGATATAAAAGAATGTGTAGCTCCAGTATCAAATAAGACTCTAACAAGTAAACCATGAATCAGAATGGTACCTATAGTAGTCGGTGCAGTTGGCTCCTCTGCACTCCTCAGCTCAAAAACTCTACCCTGAGCTCCTCTGGTGTCGGTGTGCTCCCACCACGACCTCTGCCTCTACTCGGCCCAGGAGCAGATCCATGAGTCGTAGGACGATCTGGGACTCTCTGTTGTCCCTGTGTCTGCTGTTGTTGAGGTGGCCTCTGCCCACCTCCCGCTACACTAGAAGGAGAAGAACCTTGTTGAGATGAAGCTCCACTCTGTCTACAGAAGACAACTCTGTGACCAGATCTGCCACATGTAAAACAAGTCACTAATGGTCTCGTACACTCTGGCCGCATATGTCCAGGATCACCACAGTTATAACACTGTCGTCTCTTATCTGCAACTGGTGCAGATGAGGAATAACTCTGGCGTCTCTGGCCTCGCCCTGTACTAGCAACTCCACCAGTACCACTGGTCTGCCCAGTCCGCTGTCTCTTCTCAGACCCTCCGGTCTGAGAAGCTCTCCTCTGCCCAGCCGTTCTCGCTCATAATCAGAGGCTCTGTCCTGATAGTCCATCAAGGACTCACAATGAAACCCCGCCATATAAGTCCGGGTAACATCCCTCAGTCGTCGGGAGAAAAGATACACATGCTGATCTGTAGGAGGTGTGGCTGGATCCAGCAAGGCCAGCTCCTCCTGGAATCTCCTGATAGCCTCAGAGACTGGTACATCCTCAAATCTAGCCTCAACAAAATCCCGCAGTTTCTCCCTCCTCAATGAGGCATGGCAGAAACACTCTCTAATCATAGTCCTCATCTGATCATAGCTGGTAACCTGACCCCGTACAGATCTCCACCAATGCTATGCCAGATCTTTGAATAGAGTATGCACTAACTCTATCTGTTTGTCCGCAGGACCCCTAATAGACTCAAGAGCTGAGTCAACATGTCCGATCCACAGCTCCACCTCTAACCTTCCCAGCGAAAGGGGGCACTCCCATCTGATGGAATGCCTTCAACCAAGTATCTGGTCGAGGCCCTCTATGCTCCTCTGGAATTTGAGGAATCTCAGCAGCACGTGCCGGTACAACTAGCACCTGAGTAACCCCATGGGATCTCCCAAATGATCCCTCCTGTGCTGGCAGATCATGGGCACGTGTACCTGCTCTGGCAGCCTCCTCCACTCGTCTGATATACTCGCGGAACGCTGGTCCCTCCATAGAGACATGATCCGAGTCATCTGACTGGACTCTTTGTGATCTCTGTCTCCCGGCTGCACCGTTCCCAGTCTCATGAACGACACTCTCAACAACATCCTCGTGAATCTCCTCCGCTGCACGTGGATCACCAGTGGGAATCCGACCCCGTCCTCTACCTACTGGATGAAGAGGGGGTGTACCCCTACCTCGTCCAACTGCAGATAAGGCTCAAGGCTCTAGTACGAACCATCTACAGGGTATAAACCTTACTTAGAAGGCTATATATATGCCATATGTATAGATATATAAGTCCATCACAACATCACATAAGGTAATATCTATATATATATCTATACTGTCGAGGTCTTCAGAGGGGTGATGGCTTCTCGTACACGCTATCCCAAAACATTTGTACTCATTTCAAAACCAAAACCTTTTGAAAAATCAGACCCCTTTCGGGTTTCGTTTATTTATCTATTCGACCTTTATTGCATATTGCAAGTGCCATTGTTGTCAACCTAAGGCTCCGATACCAACTTTGTAACACCCCAAATCCGTAGGACTCGAGACGCTACTAGGTTAGGATCTCACAATGGATCCTGACCCTAGCTTGACAATAAGTTCACTGGATCTTACAACAAGCACATATAGATTAAACCAAAACATCAAATTGTATATATATATATATCAAAAGGTTTACAGAAGAACCGCTGAGTACAAACCAAAACATATAACTGTACATACAAAATCCCCAAAACCCTCGCATGAACCTAGTGTACGGAGCCCTCAGCGGATCATCCCATCTGTATCACTCCGCAGCTCTCCTAACCTACAAAGGATCTACAACACGGTATAAAACCGTTAGCTAACCATACATATATATAGATAATACATAAGCACAAACACACTTCAGGAAATCATAAACATAGAATCATGCAGTCACACATTTACCCGGTTAATTATCTTTATAACGTCTAACACTCAAATCGTGTATATATATATATATGAATATATGTGACACGAGGTATATATATAATCCTCACCTCTAAGTGCTATAGCTAGCTGGAGTGGATCCGGAACACCCTCCCGTATACCATAAAGGAGTGGGGAGTGGCCATCCCGTATACCAGATCTGACCTGACTATAGAGAACCTCCCAGACTCCTCAGCGGGATGAAAGGGAAGGTTGTCACAACCACTACAATGGTGGTCACTAAATCATAGGTCGGTAATAAACAACATCACATGCTATCAAGCATATAACACACACCACTCATGCATACATCCAATATAAGGATGATAGCTAAGTAAGTCCTATGAACTTGCCTCAACCTCGGAATACTCTCAACCCGATCCACTCCAATCTAGAGGACAACACTGCCTAATAACAAGGCATAAAGAGATATCAAATCTCCTATCAATTAAAGGGGTCACACCTAGACCCAAGGGATCCATAAGGATCATATCCAACTTATAACCTCGATAATCAACTAAACCTCAAAGCCATAACCGGCATATATCGATATCATACTCATCATCATTCTATCCTCAAACACATACCTAGCATGCTACTAACCCTCATACTAGGAAAGGAAAGGATCCATACTACTCTAGTAGATCCGGGACAAGACACACCTGCGTGACAAGAGGGACGCAGGGGCGAAGCAAAGGAAACCGCAGGCGCGGTGACACTCTGGCGCAGGCGCGGCGACGCTGTGGCGCAGGGGCGGCGACAGTGCAGAACGTAATCTCCCCACTTCTCTTCCACTCTTCACGTGATCAATTCACGTCTTCATCATTCCACAGTCACATTCATATACATACATGTACATACAAACATCAATTTGCATCCTAGCACAACTAATCATAAGCTAAGGAAGAGGAATCAATGAAGAAAGAAAGAAAGGAGAAGCAAGGAGCTTACCTACTGTTGTGGTCCTAGGCAGAAAGAAAAGATCACAAACACCAACAGCTGGCTCCCAAGCTCAGCAATACACACAACATCATCATCAACAACCAAGCCACACCAAATGCTTGCAAACTAAGGCAAAACTCAAGAACAAAATCAAGGGGAAGACAAGAGAGAAGAAGGTCGTGAGAAGCTGGAAAATGAAGACTGAAAACCTTCATCACGATCGCAAGAAAGAGGGTTGAGGAGGAAGAGAAGAAAGGGTAAAGAATGGTCCACTTGGTCAACAAAGTCGGCTGCACCCGTAGGAATCCGCAGGGGCGGAAATTCCTGGCCGCAAGGGCGGAACACTGAGCAAACCACAGGGGCGGCCCTCAAGACCCGTAGGGGCGGCTCAGTCCTATCTCGGCTCTAAAGACTAAGGCTCTTACAAATAGATTATTTATTTTATTTATTTATTCATGTGTGGTTCGATCTCTCTTCAACAACTCAACTGTAATTTTTGTCTACGTGCAATTTCTGTTGGAAGAGAAAAATTGTTTGGGCTATCGGCCCATAAAATGTTTGGGCTATCGGCCCAAAAAATACATATATTATATACTTACAATAATCCTCGTATTGCTTAATTAGAAGGGTAAAAAAATGTTTATAGAAAAATTCTAAGAACAACATTTCTAATTCAAATTTTGTATTACTCATTCAAATTTTTATATCTATTAGGTCAAGTATTTTGTCCTATTGATACATACAATATTGTTATTTTCGTTAGTTATGTTTTAATATTATTTTTACTAATGCATGTTTGAATTAATAAAACACAGTTTTCAAATTAAAGAAACAAAAATTTATAACTATATTAAAATAATTTAAAATATGTATTATTATAATTTTGTAAGAACATAACTCAAAAAATATATGATAAAGTATGAATTATTAAAAAAATATTGGGTGAATTTGATAAGTGTGTAGGCAAAATTTTATAGAAACACTAATTATGCACTTTCTATTTGTGAAGGAACACTTCCTTTTAATAGTAATACCCAATTTTTATTACCCAACCTTCTTCATTTACCCAACTTAGGTTACCAAAATTTTATTACCCAATATTAATACCCAACGTTCTACATCCAAATTCACTGATGTTACCCAACTTCGTTGTTACCCGATTTTAATATCCAACGTTCTACATCCAAATTCACTTATGTTACCCAACTTCGTTGTTATCCGATTTTAATACCCAACGTTCTACATCCAAATGCACTTATGTTACCCAACCTCGTTGTTACCCGATTGTAAGTCTGTAAATTTTGACATGTGAGAATTCAGATAGAAATGTTGCCAGAAGGTTTCCAGTTTGTGTGCAGATTTGTTTTTTTTCCCTCTTGGATATTCTCTATGACAATGTCAAGCAAATTGTATTAGGGAATTGAAACTTTGAGACAAAATCAAGCTAATTTGGTGAAGCAAAGAACTGAAGATGCTTTGGAAACAAGTCATTTTTCTTCTGTACATAGACATGACATTGAAATGCGAAACGAAGCTTTTACTTCTCCCGATAAAGAATGAAAAAATGGGAAAATTTCAGGGAATCGAAACAGGAAAAGGAGAGCCAAGCCAAAAGCGAAAAATACAAAGCGAGAAACTGTTTAAGATCCAAGGAGATGAGACAGATGTGGCCGAAGAAATTTCTCGACAATAATTGAATTCAATTCCTGTAAATAAACGAAAATAGTGTGGCAGGAAGAGCGAAAGCGAGAGAGGTATTGTTACCTTGTCTGGTATGTACAAAGAACCAAACGTACATCCAACACGCAAACACAAGTCTGCCACCGTAACTGTAAAAGCAAGGATTTTCGAATCCTAATTAATGATGATTAAGGCGGATTAAACTTAATCATTTATGATAATATTGCAAACGGGGTGAAATTGATGAGCATGGGTTCCACTTTTCTATTTCTAGATTGAAATTAGCCTTGTGGGAAGATTTTCACTTTTTCCTTCGGGAAATAAATTTTTACCCATGGTGTTATTGGGGCATTTGGGATCTCCAATAAATAAAGTTGCAGTTGAGATAAATGATCAGGACATCGGATATGTCCTAGATATGAAATAATATGAAAAGGCAAAACGGACAAAAGAGTCGCTATTCCAATTCTTAGCTTGTAAAAAAATAAGGCTTAGGAATGCCCTTTTTCCGAAAAAGTTGCAGAATAGTTATCCTGATAATATTGCGGTTTTCTATTCCAATTTCATAAAGTTTGGATACCGGAAAATTTAACCGCGTTTCAATTAAATAATCTAGACAAACTTTATATATAATATTATATATTATTATAAAATATTTATATATGAACAATACGTTGAAATGAAATTGTATGTGAATTTATTTTTTTTGATACTATAAGATAAGCGATTAGGGTGAATCATCTCCTAGAGACTTTCCACCCTAAAGTATCCTTACAGATGATCTCATCAACCAAAGGCGAAGACGAACTAGACGGCTGCAGGTAATCATGTCCCAACACTGCAAGTTGGTTGGCCACACCATTAACCTCCCTAAAAACATGACAAATCTTCACCTGGCAAAAACCAGCCAGAATGTTAGAGACATCAGACAAAATAAGATCTAGTTCCCACAGAGGTTTCCAAATCTGTTTAACCGCGTTAATAACAGAAAGGCAATATCCTTCAATTTCAATATTTTTTTTCCCCAAATCAAAGGCTACCACCAAGCCTTCTCTTAGCGCACATGCTTCAGCATGTTAGGCCGATATGTTACCACATCTCCCAAGCCCAAGAGAAATTGTCATAGCATCGTGATTCCGGAGGATAAAACCAAAAGCAGAGCTTCCGTATTCTTTCTTTGAACCATCAAAGTTTAGTTTAACAAATTCTTTGTAATACCCCAAATCCGCGGGACTCGGGATGCTACGGACGAGACCTCACAATGGATCCCGACCCTTAGCTTGACAACAATTTCACCGGACCTTTCCAACAAGGCACAAATAAAGGCGAAAACTCAAAACGTTTTTAAAGTATGCGAAAACAAAAAGTAATGAATACAAAGTGGAAACTCAGCCGAGTCCTCAAAACAACACAACCCCGATACGAAAGTCTAAAACGTACAACAACATCCACAAACTAACGATATGAAACATAACCCAAAAACGCCCCCGTCCTATAATGTACGGAGACCCCGGCTGTCCACTCCTCCACCTCACTCGGCGGTGTCCCTAACCTGCAAGTCATCTACAACCACGGTTTAAAACCGTTAGCTCATATTCGAAGCATTAGAAAAGCGGTGAAGGCACAAACAAATACATAACACAAAACATAAAACACACAATTCGGTTTATTATCTTTTTATTATTAAGTCGTATCCCGTTCTAATTCAACTTCGGTTTGTGACACGAGAACCACCGTGGTCTCGCCCCGGTCCCTACTTACCGGCAAGGAATGGTACGGATGCACCCGAACGTATACCCGCCGGGCTAGTCGCCGAGATCCTCCTAGCCCCAGGCAAGGCTAGGCAGAAGATGTCACCGCCCGTTATCATACACTTGGGCCAAAATATATAAGGTCGGTGGTCCTAATTACTGGTTTAATTGTTTATAACAAGAACATAAACACACACACCACCAAACACACATCAATGCTAATACATAAAATACGAGCTAAGTAAGTCCGGAGACTTACCTCGTCAACAAACCCAAGTCACCACACTCTTGCTTCCTTAAGGAGGAAGCCCACAACCTGCTCACAAGAGATATGCATATCAATGAATACTCACTCTGAAGAAGTCTTAGACTTCACTCTTAGTATCTATGCAAGATCACCTAACCCTCAAACTAGGAATGTATTCTAGGTCCCAAGTACTCACCACACACTCTCCACACATGAAACAACCCACAACAGTTCATAATTCCACAAGATATTAGTCCTCAACCAAAGAGGCACAAGCTATCCTAGAAGATCCATCATGCTCACATGCTCATATACAACAATTACATCGAGCCTTAAGGGCTCCTAGGTTCACAACCACTAAGTGGCATTCTCAAGCTACTCTAGGCCATCCTAAGCATGCTACTAACATGATTCAACAACAAATCTAAGGAAGGAACGAAGAGTGAAGGAGAGGAGAAGCCTACTGTTGCAGAAACCGCAGCCGCGGATTCAAGCTGGCGCCCCCTGCGGACACAGGAGCCGCCCCCGCGGAACTAGGAGCCGCACCCACGGTGGACTGCGTCGAGTGTCAGGCGCCTCACCTACGGCCGTGCTGAGCCGCACCCACGGCGTGCTGAGCCGCACCCGCGGCGTGCTGAGCCGCACCCGCGGCGTGCTGAGCCGCACCCGCGGCGTGCTGAGCCGCACCCGCGGCGTGCTGAGCCGCACCCGCTGCGTGCTGAGCCGCACCCGCGGCGTGCTGAGCCGCACCCGCGGCCTTGCTGAGCCGCCCCTGTGGCTCGCCGCTCCTGCGGTCGTGCTGAGCCGCCCCCGCGGGTTCCGTGCAGAACGTCGTCTTCGATCGTGGATCCTTGGCTCCAAAGTCCTTCTTCTCTTGTTGGATCTTCTCCAAACACCCACCACTGGTCTTAGGCACCTCTCCTCGACCTAATCGAGCTAAGAACCTATGCATGCAAAGAGTTGAGCAAAAACTCCTCAAGATCTTCATCCATAGCCATGGATGAAGGAGGGAAGAAGAAGAAGGGAAAAACAGCAAAGAAGAGAGGGGAGGGACAGGAAGGAGCTTACCAACAACACTGGGATCTTCTTCTGCAATCCACAGCCTAGATCCTCAAGCAACAATGGAAGAAGAGAAGAGAAGAGAAGAGAAGAGAAGGAGAGTGGAAGAGTGAGATGGAAAAATGACGTGAAAGAGGGTAAGGGAAGAGAGAGAGAGAGGGACATAAGGCTGAAAAGGAGGTGTGGGGATCAAGGGTTCAGCTGACCTCTTGTCCCTCACCACGGACCGAGGGGTCGGAAATGACCCCTTGTCATTTTAACCCGGAACGAAGGGTCGGAACGCGGAAAAAGAGGATAAACGACGAGTCGGCTCGGGATTTTCTTAGGAATAAATACCGGCACTCGGCATCTCGGGCCTACGGGATCAACTACAAGGCGCTCTAAGTCTGGAATAAAATTCCGGGCGTTGCATTCTTTTCTAGTTTATCCCATTAAATCCTTTTGGTTTTCCTTAAGTTTTTATTGGTTTTGTCCTTGGGAAGGTTCGTTTTCTTCCTTTTTTGTTGGTCCCAATCATTAATTTGGTTCCGTACATTGGAGTCAATATTCTGGGGGTTTTTGTTGCCAAATTTTTTTGGTTTCTAGCAAACCAAACATTCCACCAGACAAGAATTAGGTAGGTGAGGTATGCTTCAGAGAGATTTTCCTTTAGCCACAATATTTTTTCAGCAATCTTATTCCTAATTTGGTTAACAGAATTGATCGCCATTACCGGTTTATCATTCACCATGCAATACAAAGTAAATTGGAATTTGAAAAAAAGATGATCAGCAGATTCATAGGGGTTATCACAAAGGCAACAGTTCATTGAAACCGGGACCTTTTGTTTCTCTAGATTTTCCTTTGTTGGTAGGCCATTAGTGGATAATTTCCATAATTAATTTTTCACCTTAGGCATACAATCTATGTTCCAAATCCAATCATTCGGGGATTCGTTGAGACCCTTCCTCAGATAACTAGAACAAATAGCTGATTTAGTTGTGTAATCACCGTTGTCCGCCTGGGACCAGTAAAGGCGATCCTGGATAAAAGATTTTGGGAGTTGATATGATCTGATTGCATTAATTATATCAGTTGGTAGGATAAGTCCTAATTATGCTTCAATCTTATCTAGATCCCATTTATTTTCATGGATAAAGTAGTTAACACTAACTTCTACGTTAATACTTCCAGTGTTTTTGCAGAACTTAATTAGTGGTTGTTCATTAATCCAACAGTCTTTCCAAAATTTGATTGTACCACCATCTCCAATGTTCCATCTGAAACCTGATTCGAATTCGTTTCACAATTTCATCAGGTTCTTCCATTTCCAAGAACTATTTATTTTAGGGTAGTAGTTCCACAGAAGCGAACCTTTAAGATATTTTTCTTTAATTATTCTTACCCAAATATTATTTGGTTCATTCAGAATTTTCCATAGAAGTTTCATTTGGAGAGCTTTATTCATTTTCTCAGATTTCCTAATACCAATTCCTCCAAATTTCCTAGGTCTACATATATTATCCCAGCTAATTAGAGGATGATACTTAGGGCCTTTATTCCAAAAAAAATCTCTATTAATTTTATCTAGTTCGGTATGTATGCTAGTCGGGAGCATAAAACTCTGCATAATGAAATTTGCTTTAGGATTTAGATTGGCTTTAATCAGAGTTACTTTGCCTTCTTGTGAAAGGGAAGAGGCCTTCCATTTTGTTGATTGTTGTCTGATTTCATAATCACATCTTCAAAAACATTTTTATTAACTTTACCATTAATAATTGGACACCCTAGATATTTTTCCAAGCAGTTTGACACATTGATGCCTAGGAAAAGTTAAAGTTGTCTTTTAGTTGAATTTGTGACATTTCCTGAAGTTTGGAAGGCCGACTTTTGAAGATTAATTTTGTGTCCAGAGATCGAGCAATATCCATTCAAGATTTCTAAAATCTTAGAGCTAGCACCAGTCGTGGCTTTACAGAAGATAATAATGTCATCCGCAAAAGCAAGAAAAGGGATATAGGATCCCCTTTTCGTAATCGGAAAACCTATGTTTTTTTTGTTCCGATTACATTCGTATTGAATATTCCTAGCCAGAACCTCGGCTCCAAGATTGAAAATTAACGGGGAAATAGGATCACCCTGTCATAGCCCTCTGAAAGGAATAAAAACATCAGAAGGCCTATCATTAACAAGGATTGAGTAGGATACAGAAGAGATACACTCCATAATCCATTTAATAAAGGTGTTATTAAAGCCAAATATTTCAAGAACTTTTTGGATAAAGTGTCATTCCACTCTGTCATATGTTTTTTCCATATCCAATTTGATTGCCATATATCCATCCTTACCTTTTTTTGTTCTAAATCCATGGAACACTTCGTGAGCAATTAGGATATTATCATGGATAGCTCGTTTTTGAACAAATTCACTTTGTAGAGGGTGAATGATTTTAGGGAGGATCAGTTTAAGCCTAGCTGCTAAAATTTTTGCTATGATTTTTTACGATGTTGAACACAAACTTATTGGTCTAAAATCATTTGTCGATATTGGGTTATCATTTTTTGGTATTAGGGTAATAAAGGTATGGTTAACTTGTCTTAATAGACTCCCGGAGTGATAGAAGTTCTTAACCGCTTTACAGACCGCAGGTCCTACTATATCCCAATGACATTGGAAGAAGCTTGCAGACATGCCATCTGGTCCCGGTGATTTATCACACTCAATGCTGAAAGCCGCATTCTTAATATTGTTGTTTGTAAACGGACTTATCAATAATTCATTGTCACTTTCAGATACTTCTTTGGAGATGACCTGCAAGAATTCATCACAGGTGTTGTGGTTGCCAATAGAGGAACTAAATCGATTTTCATAATCATCCATAAATTCCTGAATTATATCATCTTCCGTATTTAGTCATTGTCCGTCATTTTTTTTAATTGTGTTGATTATTTTCTTGTTTCTTCTACCAGTTGATTTACGATGGAAATACTTTGTATTCTTATCACCATCTTCGATAGATTTGGTTTTAGCTCTTTGTTTCCAATATTTCTGTTGAAAATCAATTAGACGTTCTCTCTTCTTGTTGAGTCTAATGAGTTTATCATTTATGTTTTGTTTATAGTTCCTATAATTAGCCACTTGGAGTTTTTCAATAGTCGAGTCCACATTCTTTACTTGTTTATTAATATTTTCAAATTTTTCTTTACTCCAAATTTTAAGTTTAGTTTTAACTAGATTCAGTTTCTTTGCAAGTTTAAACATATTTGTGCCTAGAATATGAATCCTCCAAGTTTGTTTTATTAGATTCTTACAATCTTCCCTATCATTCCACATATTTTCAAATCTGAAAGGCTTGTTTCTAAACTTTTGATCAGTACAATTTGGTTAATGGAAATCATACAATGATCAAACGAAGAGAAATCATGATTCCAAGTGTGTATTTGATTATATTTATTAATGATATCAAAGTGAGCTAGAGCTCGATCCAGCTTCTCAAAGGTGTTATTCTCCCTTCTCTTCTCTTTCGCCAAGTAAATTCATTTC
Organism: Fagopyrum tataricum; assembly: GCA_002319775.1. Classification (NCBI taxonomy): domain Eukaryota; kingdom Viridiplantae; phylum Streptophyta; class Magnoliopsida; order Caryophyllales; family Polygonaceae; genus Fagopyrum; species Fagopyrum tataricum. The sequence continues at coordinate 26,420,847 of CM008285.1, forward strand.
CTCTCGATGTTATTTCCATCATATTACATTCCTGTAGAATGTTATTCAATCTTTGGAATCGATTATTGGAAGGGTACACACCTCCCACCTTATATGTTGCGCAGATGAGATCGTTAAAATCTTCCATAATAACAGAAGGGAGATATGTGTCTTTAACACATTTTTTCACTTTATTCCAAAACTCGTTTTTTAGTTTTTCCATTGGAGGAGCATAAATTAAAATGATATTACATGAAAAGTTTATCTTAAAATTATGATGTTCTAAACTAACAAATCTTTCCTCAGAGTGAGTAATTTTGATTTTTTCGTTCACTAATTTGTAATTTTTCCATAGAAGGCAAAGACCACCCGATCGACCATCAGATGGGATAAATAGAAAGGAATCAAACCCGGTATCGCGCCATTGGGCTTCATAAGGTTCGATTTCCATTTTAATTTCCGCTAACATAATCATATCGATATGTTCATTCTAAGTAGTGATTTTAAGATCAGTCCAAAAATTCTACTTTTGAATACCCCTACAATTCCAATATGCAATCTTCATTTAAAAACAATTTTGAATATAGTTAGTTCCTTACCAAGGATTAAACATGGAAGTCCTAGGCAAACTAAAGACTTTCGAGTGGAAAAGTAATTACATCGTAATCTTCTACAATATGTCATTTTGATTTTCATAATTTTTAGTAGATCATTCAAATTCTTTGCCAAAGGAAAGACTTTAGAGCAAGGTTCTCCCAAAGTGGAACTCATTAACACACATGTAACATCCCAAATCCGCGGGACTCGGGATGCTACGGGCGAGACCTCACAATGGGTCCCGACCCTTATCCTGACAACAATTTCAGCGGACCTTTGCAACAAGGCATAAATAAAGGCAAAACTCAAAATCGTTTATAATGTATGCGAGAAACTGAAATGTAAAGATACAAGGTGGAAACTCAGCCGAGTCCTCAAAACGACACACCTCCGATAAGAAATCCAAAACCGTACAACATAACCCAACAAACAAAGACATATGCCAAAAACGTCCCCGTCCTATAATGTACGGAGACCCCGGCTGTCCACTCCTCCACCTCACTCGGCGGCATCCCTAACCTGCAAGGCATCTACATAAACGGTTTAAAACCGTTAGCTCATATTCGAAGCACTAGAAAAGAGGTGAAGGCACATGCACATATACATCACATAACACATACATACTCCAAAACACACAAGTCCGGTTTATTATCTTTTTATTATTAAGTCGTATCCCGTTCTAATTCAACTTAGGTTTGTGACACGAGAACCACCGTGGTCTCGCCTTGGTCCCTACTTACCGGAAAGGAATGGTACTGATGCATCTGACCGACTACCCGCCCGGGCTAGTCGCCGAGAACCTCCTAGACTCTCGCAAGAGCTAGGCTGATGATGTCACCGCCCGTTATCATACACTTGGGCCAAAATATAAAGTCGGTGGTCCTATTTACCGGTTTAGTTGTTTATAACATAAACAATAACACAAACACACACCACCAACACACATCGATGCTAATACGTAAAATACGAGCTAAGTAAGTCCAGAGATTTACCTCGTCACCACACTCAACTCACAACACTCTTGCTTCCTTAAGGAGGAAGCCCACAACCTGCTCACAAGAAGATATACATATCAACACATGCTCACGCTCAAGAAGTCTTAGACTTCACTCTAGTGATCTAAGCAAGATCACTTAACCCTCAAGCTAGGAATGCATCCTAGGTGTAACACCCCGAATCCGTAGGACTCGAGGTGCTATTGGGCTAGGATCTCACAATGGATCCTGACCCTAGCCTGACAACAAGTTCACTGAATCTTACAACAAGGCACCAATAGATTAATTACAAAACATCAAACTGATATAAAAGTATCAAAAGGTTTATACAACGCTGCTGAGTACAAACAAAACATAACTATATACATAGTCTCAAGATCCCATATCCCATGAGGACAACCCAGTGTACGGAGCCCTCAGCATATCACCCCTTTGGATCACTCTGCAACTCTCCTAACCTGCAAAGGATCTACAACACGGTATAAAACCGTTAGCTAACCATCAGCATATATAAGAAGATGCATCAGCACAATCACACATCAATGAATAGTACACACATCATCATGCTATCACACATTTACCCAGTTTATTATCTTTATAAAGTCCAATCACTCAAGTGTATATATATATATATATATCAATATGAACGTATGTGACACGAGGAATATAACCCTCGCCTCTCGGGAATGGTGCCAGCTAGAGTAGAGATCCGGTCCCACCTCTCGTGTACCCTATGGGAGTGGTGTAGGTGGCTGGCCCACTGAGCTAGACTAGCCTGCCCGAAGAGAACCTCCAGACTCCCAGCGGGATGAAAGGACAAGTTGTCACGGCCCTACAATGGGCAGTCACTAAACCATAGGTAGGTAATCAACATAACTCGGGCTATCAATCATATAACACACACCACTCATGCACACATCCAATATATGGATAACAGCTAAGTAAGTTGATACAAACGGGGGACGATCTAGATCGAGGAGAAACTTCAACTACTCCTTCTTGGTCGTTCGAGGCGGATCAAACAGTAGAATATGGTTGACGGGGCTTTAGAAATGGATGCGGAAGCGTACGGTTGATCCGATCAAGATAGATCGGATCACCCACGAAGTGGAGTGGGATAGTTGATCCTTCAAAAGGATCCTCGAGTATGAGTTCTTGGATCAAAGACTAGATCCAAGATAGATATTTGAGGAGGTGGAAGAAGAGTGATGCCTAAACCAAGATAGGAGGATTTCCCTTGGCTATACTTGGATTCAAATTAGACATGCTTTACAATGAAGGCCAACACATCCTTATATAGAGGGTGTTGCCTACCTATGGGCCAACGGGCCAAAACTAGTTCATAATGAAAAGCCCATAAAATGAAAACCTAGAAGATAAGATCAAGAGAGAATATTCCACAAGAATATTCCATCTTTTATTACATAATTCATAAATGGAAATAACTAAGGAAAATACTCAAAATGGCTAGCTTCATGCCATGGCTAGACATGCTGCTTGCGGGGTCCTCTTAGCCGGATAGACGGATGGCCTCGCCATCCGAGGGCATATCATTCTCCTCCCTTGGCTGTGAAACTTCCTCGTTTGCACGGTCGGAAAAGAAAGGAGAGACATTTAGAACAAGACCCTTGACTTGAACTTTGGATGCTTATTCTCGGAGTCTGGTGGCTTGGACTTGAAATCTTTCAAGATGATGGTGACGCCGAGCTTGTCAAATGTGCCGTTGAGGCACAAGACCAAGTACCGGTTATGGATTAGTGACGGTTGATGGCGCCGGTACTCCTTGAAGTTGTGCACAAAGCTTTGATGGGTGGCAAGCCTGGTGGTATAACAATGACAAAATCCGGATCGGGCGGCTCAAACTTATAGTACATGTGAATGGTGTTGCCGGTGAGTTTGTCTACCATACCGTCAAGACCATTGACGGTGCACATTGGGGGCATGCCGACAAGAAGCAAAGGTGAGTCGGGAGGTAAATAATTTGACATAACAAAGACAAACCTCGGAACAGGCGGCTCAATTTTGTTGTCCATCAAGATATTAGTGCCATTGTCGGTGATGGCTTCAACTTTGTCGACGACGGTGTCTTTCTTGTCCTCTTCAAAAGACTCATCATTCAATGGATTGTCAATTTGAAGTAGAGGTGCCGGTGTAGATTCTTCAATGACTTTGCCCATGGCTTCGACTTCGTCACACAAAGAGGTGACAACCAACTCACACCTTGGTTGTGCCACCGCTTGGTGATCCTTGGGTTGGACGGTCATCTTGCGGGCAAGACCTTGGGCCTTAAAAGCTTCTAACTCTTGCTTCAAGGCAACATTTTATCGGGTCAAGGCATCAAACTTTTGTTGTGCCTTCAAAATTCCTAGCTCACGCTTCAAAGCAACATTTTCCGCCTTGGCTAAGTCATACTTCTCTTGGGGATTCAATCACCGTTGTGGGACCACTTTGACAACTTTTTCTCCATACAAACCAAACGGATCATCATCGTCATAAAACATGATGATTTATGACGCACGGCGAAGAACGATGATGAACATATAAAGAACAACTCAATATAATTTAAAGAAAATTCAAGAACATTCAAAGAAAACTCAAGAACATTGAAGAATATTCAAAGAAAATTCAAGAAAATCCAAGAAAATTCAAGAAAAATGAAGAACGATGATGAACGATCAAGAACAAAAGTAAAGAACTTGACCTCAATCCCGAGCTCTGATACCAAATGATACAAACGGGGGACGATCTAGATCGAGGAGAAACTTCAACTACTCCTTCTTGGTCGTTCGAGGCGGATCAAACAGTAGAATATGGTTGACGGGCTTTAGAAATGGATGCGGAAGCGTACGGTCGATCCGATCAAGATAGATCGGATCCTCTCCGCTCGGACTCAGAAACTTGGTCGTTCGAGTGATATAGGTTGGTTTCGTCCCGAAACTTGTACAAACCCAGAAACCACTCGGACTCAGAAGCCGAGGTACAACTCTCTCTACCGGAGGAATCACCTCTCCGCTCATGGTATCAACCTATATCACTCTATAACATCTAACTCAGCATAGAACTCTGGATAGTTCCTCTGGATACTATCCTCAGTCTCCAATGTAGCCTCATCAGGTCCTCGTCTCGACCACTGTATCCTCAACATAGGAATGTCCTTTGAACGCAGGCGTCTCATACCTCGTTCTAGGACTGCAATCGGATGCTCAACAAAGGTGTGGTCCGGCTCAACCACCAAATCATCATAACTCACAATATGTCTCGGATCTGGTATATACTCCCTCAGCTGAGACACGTGAAATACAGGGTGAACACCCTCTAACCTCGGAGGCAAAGCTAACCTGTAAGCTGCACTCCCAACCCGATCCAAAATCTCGAACGATCCGACATATCGGGGGCTCAACTTCCCCTGAATGTCAAAACGCCTAACACCTCGTGTGGGTGACACTCTCAACCACAAATGGGCTCCAGCTTTGAACTCTAGAGGTATACGCCTCCTATCAGCATAAGACTTCTGACGGATCTACGCAATCAACATCCGCTCTCGAATCAGTGCTACTCGAGCCACGTCATCCTGAATCTGATCAGGTGTCAAACCACTAACACTGCTCTGCTCATCCCAGCATAACGGAGTACGGCATCTCTGTCCATACAGTGCCTCATATGGGGTCATCCCAATAGATGCATGCCAGCTGTTGTTGTATGAGAACTCAACAAGTGGGAGATGATCTGTCCACACTTGTCCCCAATCCAACACACAAGCTCGCAGCATATCCTCCAAGGTCTGAATGGTCCTCTCTGGCTGACCATCTGTGTGAGGATGAAACGCAGTAGTAAAATGTAAACTCGTCCCCAGGACAGTCTGAATCTGCTGCCAAAACCTCGAGGTAAATCGTCCATCTCGGTCTGAGACGATCGTCCTCGGTACACCATGGAGTCTCACTATGTGCCTAGTGTACTCCTCAGCTAATCTGCTCACCGGCCACGTTTACCTGATAGGAATGAAACATGCCATCTTCGTCAATCTGTCCACTATAACCCAGATGGCATCAAAGCTCCTACTCGGTCTCAGGCCAGTAACAAAATCCATGGTGACGTCCTCCCACTTCCTTTGTGGAACAGGAAGTGGAGGTAGCTCACCTCCAGGTATGCAATGCTCTATCTTGACCTGCTGGCAAGTCGCACATTGTGCCACAAATCTGGCCACATCGGGCTTCAGCCCTCCCCACCAATACGAACGTCTCAACTCCTGATACATCTTACTCGTACCTGGATGTACAGAGTAAGGTGTACAATGAGCCTCCTGTAAAATCCTCTGTCTCAGCTCTGTATCAGCAGGTACACAGAAGCGACCGTGGCGTCTCAAAACTCCATCTGCTCCTAGCAGGAACTGTGGTGCCTCATCCCGAGACATCATATCTCGTATCCTCAGCAGTGTCGGGCAGGTCTCATGCTTCTGTTGGATCTCACCCAACAGATCAGGAAGAACCTCTAAAGTACGCAGCTGGGCATCCTCATCAGGGAACTGGATGTCCAACTCTAACTTGATCAGGTCTCTCTGCAACTGATGCTGAACTGTCAGCCTCGCAATCGCCTGCTCTCGAGGCGTCTTCCTGCTCAGGGCGTCGGCGACAACGTTCGCCTTTTCTGGATGGTACATAATCTCCAGATCAAAATCCTTAATCAGCTCGAGCCACCTACGCTAGCGTATATTCAATTCCCGCTACGTGAAAATGCACTTCAGACTCAGATGGTCTGTGAAGATCTGACATGTAACACCATACAAGTAATGTCTCCAGATCTTCAGTGCATGAACTACCGCTGTCAACTCCAGATCATGAGTCGGGTAGTTCTCCTCATACATCTTCAACTGTCGAGACGCATATGCAATCACTCTGCCTCGCTGCATCAACACACATCCCAAGCTTAGCTTGGATGCATCACTGTAAACCACAAAATCCTCCGTACCCTCTGGTTGTGCTAAAACAGGAGCAGAAGTCAGACGTCTCTTCAGCTCCTCAAAACTCTACATACACTGATCAGACCAAACAAATCTGGTAGTCTTCCTCAGCAAACTCGTCAGTGGACGGGCAATCACAGAAAATCCCTCCACGAAGCGTCTGTAATAACCGGCTAGGCCAAGAAAGCTACGTACTTCCTTGACGTTCGTCGGTGTAATCCAAGCTACTACTGCTTCAATCATGGCCGGATCCACCTTGATCCCTTCAGCTGATACAACATGACCCAGGAATGCTACCTCTGGCATCCAGAACTCACACTTAGATAACTTAGCATAAAGTTCTCTATCCCGTAGAACCTGCAATACAGTCCTCAGATGTCCTGCATGCTCCTCTCTGCTGCGAGAGTACACCAGAATGTCATCAATGAAGACCACCACAAACTGATCCAAGAAGTCGATGAAGATGCTGTTCATCAACTCCATAAAAACTGTTGGGGCATTCGTGAGCCCAAATGGCATCACTACAAACTCGTAGTGTCCATATCGGGTCCGAAATGGCGTCCTGTGCACATCCTGCTCTCTCACCCTCAGCTGGTGATAACCTGAGCGCAGGTCAATCCTGGAGAACACTGTGGCTCCCTGCAACTGGTCTAGAAAATCATCAATACGCGGCAATGGATACTTGTTCTTGATGGTCACCTTGTTCAACTCCTTGTAATCTATACACAGTCTCAACGATCCGTCCTTCTTCCGTACGAAGAGGACAGGTGCTCCCCATGGGGATACGCTAGGGCGAATGAAGCCCTTCTCAGCCAACTCCTCGAGTTGCTTCTTCAGCTCTAACATCTCGACAGGCGCCATCCGGTATGGGGCCTTCGAGATCGGTCTCGTACCAGGCTCTAAATCAATGCCAAAGTCCACACTCCTCTGAGGCGGAAAACTGGACGGCTCAGCAAACACATCTGCAAACTCACAGACTACTGGGATATCCTCTAATGCTGGACTCTCCCCCTCCTTCATGGCATAACACCAGAAGGCCTCACATCCCTGTGCAATCAGTCTAGCTTCTTGTATCGCACTGATAACCATGCCGGTCTTTCCAAGGTCCCAACCTTGGAAAACCTCTATCTGACCTAACTCGGTAGAGAGGGTAACAATCCTCCTACCTACATCTAAGACTGCATAATGTCTATCCATCCAGTCCATACCTAGAATGACTTCTTCATGCTCTAAAGGCATGACAAAGAAGTCAACTAATAACACACGGGTCCCTACAGAAATGGGACAGTCACGGATCTCACGGGTACCTCTGACCCTACCCCCATCGGGTAACCCTATGATAAAGGGCATCCCCTCAACTGTATCTAAACCCAAACGCTCAACACATGCAACAAATATAAAAGAATGCGTAGCACCCGTATCAAACAAAACTCTAACAGGTAAACCATGAATCAGAATGGTACCTGTAGCAGTAGGTGCAGCTGGCTCCTCTGCACTCCTCAACTCGAAAACTCGGCCCTGTGGCCCTCGGGTGTCAGTGGTGCTCCCACCACGACCTCTGCCTCTACTCGACCCAGGAGCAGATCCCTGAGTCGTAGGCGATCTGGGACTCTCTGTTGTCCCTGTGTCTGCTGTTGAGGTGGCCTCTGCCCACCTCCCGCTACACTGGCAGGGGAAAAACCCTGCTAAGATGAAGGTCCGCCCTGACGGCAAAAAACAGCTTTGTGACCTCGTCCACCACAAGTGAAGCAAGTCACTATCTGTCTCGGATACTCGGGTCGGATATGTCCATACCCACTACAGTTAAAACACTGTCGTACCCGATCTGTAGCTGGTACAGATGAGGGCTGACTCTGGCGACTCTGGCCTCGCCCTGAACCAACAGCTCCTCCAGTACCACTGGTCTGCCCAGTGCGCTGCCCCTTCTCAGACCCTCCGGTCTGAGAAGTTCTCCTCTGACTAGCCCTCTCTCGCTCATAGTCAGCGGCTTTATCCTGGTAGTCCATCAAGGACTCACAATGAAATCCTGCCATATAGGCCCGGTGGCATCCCTCAGTCGTCGGGAAAACAAATATACGTGTTGATCTGCAGAAGGTGCAGCTGGTCCTAGCAATGCCAGCTCCTCCTGAAACCTCCTGATAGCCTCGGAGACTGGTACGTCCTCGAACCCAGCCTCTACAAAGTCTCGCAGTTTCTCCCTCCTCAATGAGGCAGGGCATAAACGCTCTCTGATCATCGTCTTCATCTGCTCATAACTGGTAACCTGCACTCGTACAGACCTCCACCAGTGTTGTGCTAAGTCTCTGAACAGGCTCTGCACTAACTCTATCTGTCTGTTAGTTGGACATCTAATAGACTCTAGAGCTGAGTCTACGTGTCCTATCCAGAGCTCCACCTCCAACCCCACCTTCCCAGAGAAAGGGGGTACTCCCATCTGATGAAATGCCTTCAACCAATTGTCTAGTCGAGGCCCTCTGTACTCCTCTGGAGCTCTAGCAATCTCAGCAACAGGTGCCGGTACAGTTGGCACCTCAGTAACTGTGTGGGACCTCTCAGATGGTCCCTCATGCGCTGGCAGATCGGGGGCACGTCTACCTGCCCTGGCAGCCTCCTCGACTCGTCAGATATACTCAAGGAAGGTTGGTCCTCCATGGAGACACGGTCCGAGTCATCTGACTGGACTCGTTGTGGACCCTGTCTCCCAGCTATGCCGTTCCCCATCTCAGAGATGACACTCTCAGCAACCTCAGCATGAACCTCCTCTGCTGCACGCGGATCCACAACCGGAACCTGACCTCGTCCTCTACCTAAAGGAGGTCTACCCCTACCTCGTCCAGCTGCAGGTAAGGCTCTAGTCTGAACCATCTGTAGAGGACACACAATCTAACTCAGAAGGCTATATATGCTGTAGGTATAGATATATATATCACACATCACATCAGATAGTATCTATCTATATATATACCTATACTGTCGAGATCTTCAAAGGAGCGATGGCTCACATACACGATTTCCCAAAACATTTTGTACTCATTTCAAAACCAAAACCTTTTGAAAAGTCAGACCCCTTTCGGGTTCTGTTTATTTATCTATCCGACCTTTATCGCAGATTACAAGTGCCATTGTTGTCAACCTGGGCTCTGATACCAACTTTGTAACACCCCGAATCCGTAGGACTCGAGGTGCTACTGGGCTAGGATCTCACAATGGATCCTGACCCTAGCCTGACAACAAGTTCACTAAATCTTACAACAAGGCACCAATAGATTAAATACAAAACATCAAACTGATATAAAAGTATCAAAAGGTTTATACAATGCTGCTGAGTACAAACAAAACATAACTATATACATAGTCTCAAGATCCCATATCCCACGAGGACAACCCAGTGTACGGATCCCTCAGTAGATCACCCCTCTGGATCACTCTGCAGCTCTCCTAACCTGCAAAGGATCTACAACACGGTATAAAACCGTTAGCTAACCATACGCATATATAAGAAGATACATCAGCACAATCACACACCAATGAATAGTAAACACATCATCATGCTATCACACATTTACCCAGTTTATTATCTTTATAACGTCCAGTCACTCAAGCGTATATATATATATCAATATGAACGTATGTGACACGAGGAATATAACCCTCGCTTCTCGGGAATGGTGCCAGCTAGAGTGGAGATACGGTCCCACCTCCCGTGTACCCTATGGGAGTGGTGCAGGTGGCCGGCCCACTGAGCTAGATTGACCTGCCCGAAGAGAACCTCCAGACTCACAGCAGGATGAAAGGACAAGTTGTCACGGCCCTACAATGGGCAGTCACTAAACCATAGGTAGGTAATCAACATAACTCGGGCTATCAATCATATAGCACACACCACTCATGCACACATCCAATATATGGATAGCAGCTAAGTAAGTCCTATGGACTTACCTCAACCTTTGAAGTCTCAACTCAACTCAACTCAAACGGCTCCAACTCTGGAGATCAACACTGCATAAACAAGGCATAACAACATACATCAACTCATATCCATCACAAGGGTCACACCTAGACCCAAGGGATCCATTAGGATCGAATTCTAACTCATAAACCTCAAAGTCATAACCGGCATAACCAAAACGTACTCAACATCATTCTATCCTTAAACACATACCTAGCATGCCACTAAACCGCTCATACTAGGGAAGGAAAGGATCTACCTAACTCTAGGTAGATCCGGGACAAGACACAGCTGCGTGACGGAAGGACGCAGGGGCGGAACAGGCAATCCCGTAGGGGCGGCAAGGCTCAGCCGCAGGTGCGGTGACAAAGGCCGCTGGCAACGCAGGCACGGCGCAGGCACGGCGTGGGCGCTGCGGCACAGATTCCGCAGGGGCGGCGGCTTCTAGGCGCGGGGGCGGCAACGATGCAGAACAAAACCCCGCGATTCCTCTTCGGCTCTTCACGTGATCAAACCACGTCTTCTCTCATCCAAATTCACATACAAGCATACACATACACAAACCAACATCAAACTACACTCAATCATCTAATCCTACTAAGGAAGATGGAAACAAAGAAAGGAAGAAGAGAAAGAGAAGATCACAAACCAACGGTTGCAGGGAAGATCAACACTCACAGCAGCTAGCTTCGAAGCTCAGCGTACCAACCACTAGCATCAACATCAACATCAACCATAACAACTCTCTTTCAAACTCAAGGGTAAACCAAGCACAAGATCAAGACGGAGAAGGAGAAGCAAGAAGGACGTGAGCAATTGAGGAAGAGAAGTGAAGAAGAAGCCCTTGATCAGCCAAGGGAAAGAATAAGAAGAAGAAAGGGTAAAGTACGGGTCAAGGAGTCAACAAAAACGGCTGCAGCCGCAGGAAACTGCAGGAGCGGTTCCCTGAGCCGCGAGGGCAGGAACCCGCAGGGGCGGCACGCAAGCCCGCGGGTGCGGCTAGGCTAAAGCTCGGCCAAAGTCAATCTCGGCTAAAGCCAAATCTCGGTCCGAAAGACTAAGGCTCTTACACTAGGGTCCAAGGTACTCACCACACTCTCAGCACATGAAAGCAACTCACAACAGTTTATAACCTCAAATGATCTTAAACCTCAGTCAAGAAGGAATAAGCTAGCCTAGACGGTCCATCATGCTCAACATACTCATAACCATCAACTACATCGAGCCTTAAGGGCTCCTAGGTTCACAACCACGAAGTGGCATCTCAAGCTACTCTAGATCCATCCTAGGCATGCTACTAACATGATACAACTACAAAACTAAGGAAGGAACGAAGAGGAAGGGAGAGGAGAAGCCTACTGTTGAAGAAAACGCAGCCGTGGAGTCAAGTTGGTGCCCCAGCGGAACACTGACGCCGCCCTTGCGCCTTGCTGCCGTCCTGGAGCCGCCCCCTGCGGTGCTGGTTCCGCCCCTGCGGTTGTCTGGAGCCGCACCTGCGGCTTTGATGAGCCACCTCCGCGGTTTCGCTGCAAAAGCTCGTCTTCTTCGTCTTCGACTATGGATCCTTGGCTCCAATGTTCTCCTCTCCTTGCTGGGTCTTCTCTAAACACCAACCACTGATCTTAGACTCCTCTCCACGACCTAATCGAGCCAAGAACACATGCATGCAAGGATTTGAGGAAAAAGCTTCTCAAGAGCTTCATCCATGGCCATGGATGAAGGAGGGAAGAAGAAAGGGAAAACAACAATGAAGAGAAGAGAAGGAGAGGAATATACTTACCAAACTAGATCTGATCTTTCTCCACTGCAGTCCACAATCCAAGAGCTTCAAAGAAAATGAAAGAAGAGCAAAGACAGAGAAGAGAGGAAGGGAGGAGAGATTAACGAGAAAGAGAGGAGAGAGAGAGAGGGGACAAGAGATGAGATGAAAAAGTGGAGAGGGGATCAAGGGGTCAGCTGACCTCTTGTCACGTCACCTCGGAACGAGGGGTCGGAAATGACCTCTTGTCACCTCAGCTCGGAACGAAGGGTCGGAAAGCGGAAAAGAGAAAAACGACGAGTCGGCTCGCAATTTTAGGAATAAATCCTGGTACTCGGCACCTCGTGCCTGCGGGAAGATCTACAAACGTTCCAAGTCCGGAATAAAAATTCCGGATGTTACAACTAACCCCCCTAAAAACAAGTTTCGTCCCGAAACTTGCTAAACGCAGCACTCTCGATCAACACGTCTCGTAACCACGAGGAACTCATAAAACGTCAACTATCGGCTCTAATCCAAGTCTACGTATAGAATCACACCAAGACCTCGCAAGGTACACATATACTCATACGAACTCACATAACACATCATGACATAAACACATAGAACAAACAAGGGAAGATCTCGGGACTAACCCGACGGTCCTATCGATGTCGCCAAATCTGCATAAAACTCGGGATAGTTCCTCCGGATACTATCCTCCATCTCCCATGTAGCCTCATCGGCTCCTTGCCTCGACCACTGTACTCTCAGCATCGGTGTCTCCTTCGATCGAAGGCGCCTCGTACTCCGCTCTAAAACTGCTATCGGGTGCTCTGCAAAAGTATGGTCCGGCTCGACCACTAGGTCCTCGTGGCTAATGATGTGCCTCGGGTCGTGTATGTACTCTCTCAGCTGAGAGACATGAAATACCGGATGTATACCCTCCAACCGCGGTGGCAATGCTAACCGGTATGCCACCTCACCGACTCTCTCCAAGATCTCGAATAGACCGACATATCGGGGGCTTAGCATCCCCTTAATGCCGAATCGCCTAACGCCCCGCGTCGGTGATACCCTCAACCACACCTGAGATCTTACCCTGAACTCGAGAGGTCTACGCCTCCTATCCGCATACAACCTCTGACGGCTCTGCGCGGCCAACATCCTCTCCCAGATCAAAGCAACTCCAGCCACGTCGTCCTGTACCTGATTTGGAGCTACAACGCTAGAACTCCCCGGCTCGTCCCAACATAAGGGAGTACGGCATCTCCGTCCATACAATGCCTCATACGGTGCCATCCCAATCGACGCGTGCCAGCTGTTATTATACAAAAACTCGACCAACGGGAGATGGTCTGGCCACACCTAACCCCAATCTAGTACACATGCTCGTAACATATCCTCTAAGGTCTGAATAGTCTGCTCAGACTGGCCTTCGGTCTGTGGATGGTATGCGGTGGTGAAATGAAGACTCGAACCTAGGGCGGCGTGTACCTACTGCTAGAACCTCGAGGTAAAACGCCTGTCCCTGCCCGAGATGATGGTACTCGGTACTCCATGTAATCTCACAATCTGACGGGTAAACTCCTCGGCTAAACGAATCACCGGCCACGTTTCCCCTATAGGGATGAAACGCGCGGTCTTCGTCAACCGATCTACTACTACCCATATTGCTTCGAAGCTCTTACTCGGTCTCAGACCGGTAACGAATACCATGGATATGTCCTCCCACTTCCACTGCGGCACGAGCAGTGGGTGAAGCTCTCCTCCGTGTCTCTGTTGGTCGATCTTGACCTGCTGGCAGGTCAGGCATCGAGCCACATATCTAGCTACATCGGGCTTGAGCCCGCCCCACCAATAAAATCTCCTAATATCCTGGTACATCTTACTCGTGCATGGGTGCACCGAGTAAGGTGTGGAATGTGCCTCATGCAAAATCCGCTCTCTCAACTCCTGATCCGACGGTACACAAATACGTCCCTGACGTCTCAATAGCCCGTCTGCTCCTGTGATAAACTGCGGTGCATTTCCTTGGGACATCCTGTCCCAGATCCTCATCAAAATGGGACATCCCTCCTGTAACGCCCGGAATTTTATTAATTTAATTCCAGACATGGAACACCTTGTAGTTATCCCGTAATCCCGAGATGCCGAGAGCCGGGATTTATTCCTAAGAAAACCCCGAGCCGACTCGTCGTTTTTCCCTTTTTTCCGCTTTCCGACCTTTCGTTCCGAATCGAATTGATAAGGGGTCATTTCCGACCCCTCGTTCCGGGCAAAAGGGACAAGATGGCTGCTGTCCCATCTTAGCAGCCTTGTCCCCTCCCTCTCTCTCCTCTCTTTCTCTTTCACGTTTGATTCACTCTCCACTCTTCCTCTCTTTGCTCCCTTTTGCTCTCTTCTCTTCTTCCACTTGGATTGCAACTCTTGCATGTGTGGACTGCAGTGGAAGGATTCCAGATCAAGTTTGGTAAGCTCCTTCCTCTCCCTCCCCTCTCTTCTTTGTTGTCTTTCTCCCTTCCTTCTTCCCTCCTTCATCCATAGCCATGGATGAAGCTTTTAAGTGGTTTTTACTCAACTCCTTGCATGGCTGCGTTCTTAGCTCGATTAGGTCGAGGAGAGGTGCCTAAGACCAGTGGTGGGTGTTTGGAGAAGATCCAACAAGGGAAGAAGCACTTGGGAGCCAAGGATCCACGATCGAAAACGAAGAAGACGACATTCTGCAGCACGACCGCGGGGGCGGATCATCACGGCCGCGGGCGCGGACTGCCGCAGGGGCAGCTCAGCACGGCCGCGGGAGCGGCATAGCACCGCCGCGGGTGCGGCTCGGCATGGCCGCGGGGGCGGCGGCGGACTCCGGCTCCAGGACAAGACCGCCGCGGGGGCGGCTCCCTTCCGCCGCGGGTGCGGCCGGCAGAGCCGCGGGTGCGGCCAACAGCGCCACGGGTGCGGCCGGCAGCGCCGCAGGGGGCGGCCTCTGGTTCCGCAGGGGCGCCTCCTGCTCCGCCGGGGCGCCAGCTTGACTCCGAGATTGCGTTTCTTCGACAGTAGGTTCCTCCTCTCCTTTCCTCTTCGTTCCTTCCTTAGTATTGATGTTGGATCATGTTAGTAGCATGCCTAGGATGGATCTAG
Organism: Fagopyrum tataricum; assembly: GCA_002319775.1. Lineage (NCBI taxonomy): Eukaryota > Viridiplantae > Streptophyta > Magnoliopsida > Caryophyllales > Polygonaceae > Fagopyrum > Fagopyrum tataricum. Next base: position 26,436,197 of record CM008285.1, read on the forward strand.
AGTAGCTTGGAATGCCACTTAGTGGTTGTGAACCTAGGAGCCCTTAAGGCTCGATGTAAGTGATGGATATGAGCATGTGAGCATGATGGACCTTCTAGGCTAGCTTGTGCCTCTTTGGTTGAGGATTACTCTTGTGGAATTATGGACTGTTGTAGGCTGTTGCATGTGTTGAGAGTGTGATGAGTACTTGGTACCTAGGATGCATTCCTAGTTTGAGGGTTAGGTGATCTTGCGTAGATCACTAGAGTGAAGTCTAAGACTTCTTGAGTGTGAGTATGTATTGATATGCATATCTCTTGTGAGCAGGTTGTGGGCTTCCTCCTTAAGGAAGCAAGAGTGTGGTTGACTTGGGTTTGGTGACGAGGTAAGTCTCCGGACTTACTTAGCTCGTACTTTACGTATTAGCATTGATGTGTGTTTGGTGGTGCGTGTTTATATTTTGTTATAACTATTAAATCGGTAAATAGGACCACCGACCATATATATATATTTTGGCCCAAGTTTATGATAACGGGCGGTGACAATATTGCCTAGCCCATAGTGAGGTCTAGGGGATTCTCGGCGACTAGCCCGGCGGGTTAGATGGCGGATGCATCCGTACCATTCTTTGCCGGTAAGTTGGGACCGAGGCGAGACCATTGGGGTCTCGTGTCACAACAGAAGTTGAATTAGAACGGGATATGACTAAGTAATAAAAAGATAATAAACGGGACTTGCGTGCTTCATGTTATGTGCCTTGTATGTGTTTGTGTCGTCACCGCTTTTCTAATGCCTAGAATATTAGCTAACGGTTTTAAACCGTTTGTGTAGATGACTTGCAGGTTAGGGATGCCGCCGAGTGAGGCAGAGGAGTGGACAGCCGGGGTCTCCGTACATTATAGGACGGGGATGTATTTGAGTCATGTTTTATATTCTTGTTCATGGATATTTTCGTATGTTTAGAATTTGGATCTATTTATGTTGTTTTGAGGACTCGGCTGAGTTTCCAAGTTGTAGTTTCTTACATTTCGGTTTCCGCATATTTTAAAAACATATTTGAGTTTTCGCCTTTATTTGTGCCATGTTGGAAGGTCAGGTGAAATTGTTGTTAGGCTAAGGGTCGGGACCCATTGTGAGGTCTCGCCCAGTAGCACCCCGAGTCCCGCGGATTTGGGGTGTTACACCTCCTGCTTCTGCAGAATCTCTTCGGACAGGTCAGGTAATACCTCTAACTCGAACAAACAACAATCCATATCCAGGAACCGGATATCCAACTCCAACCCTATCAAATTCCTCTGCAACTGTGGCTGAACCGTAAGCCGAGCTATAGCCTCCTCTCGAGGTGTCCTCCTACTCAAAGCATCGACGACTACGTTCGCCTTCCCCGGATGGTACAAAATCTCTAAGTCAAAGTCCTTAATCAGCTCCAACCATCTCCTCTGGCGGTTATTCAACTCCCGCTGAGTGAATATATACTTCAGACTCTTATGGTCTGTGAAGATCTGGCACGTAGCCCCGTACAAGTAATGTCGCCAGATCTTCAGGGCATGAATCACTGCCGCTAGCTCAAGAACATGGGTAGGGTAATTCTCCTCGTACGGCTTCAGCTGCCGAGAAGCGTACGCAATAACCTTACCTCTCTGCATCAAAACGCACCCCAAGCCTAGCTTAGAAGCGTCACTTTACACTACAAAATCCTCTATGCCCTCAGGCTGGGCTAAAACAGGAGCGGAGGTCAACCTCCTTTTCAGCTCCTCGAAGCTGCGCTGACAAGGCTCGGACTAGACGAACCTGGTAGACTTCTTCAGCAAGGAAGTGAGCGGTCGTGCAATCATGGAGAAACCCTCAACAAAACGGCGGTATTATCCCGCTAAGCCCAAGAAACTGCGCACCTCCTTGATCGTCCTAGGAGGCGGCCATGAGGAAACAGACTCTATCTTTGCCGGGTCAACCATGACACCCTCGGTGGAAACTATATGACCCAAGAATGCCACCTCGGACATCCAAAACTCGCACTTAGAGAGCTAAAACTCGCACTTAGAGAGCTTAGCGTAAAGCTCTCTATCCTGGAGGACTCAAAGCACCGTCCTCAGGTGTCCCTCATGCTCCTCCCTACTCCGGGAGTAAACTAAGATGTCGTCTACAAAAACTACCACAAACTGGTCTAAGAAGTCGATGAAGATGCCGTTCATCAACTCCATGAAGACGGCGGGTGCAATCGTGATCCCAAATGGCATCACGACAAACTTATAATGGCCGTATCTCATTCTGAATGCCGTATTCGGCACGTCCTCCTCTCTCACCCTCAGCTGGTGATATCCCGACCTCAAATCAATACGTGAAAACACGGAGGCTCCCTGCAATTGGTCCAGCAAATCATCAATGCGCGGCAATGGGTACTTGTTCTTGATGGTGACTTTGTTCAACTCCCGGTAATCAATGCATAGCCTCAAAGATCCGTCCTTCTTCTTGATGAAGAGGACCGGTGCACCCCAAGGAGAAACGCTCGGGCGTATGAAACCCCTCTCGGCTAACTCCTCGAGCTGCTTCTTCAGCTCCAGCATCTCGATCGGCGCCATGCAGTATGGAGCCTTGGAGATCGGCCTCGTGCCGGGCTCCAACTCAATAGCAAAATCAACGCTCATTCGCGGTGGTAGCCCGGATGGCTCCCCGAAAACGTCCTCAAACTCGCATGCCATAGGAATCTCCTCCAGCGATGGTCCCGGCTCCTCCTTCATGGCATAACACCAGAAGGCCTCGCATCCCTGCCCGATAAGTCTAGTGGCTCGGACCGCGTTAATGACTGTACCAGCCTTCCCGAGGTCCCAACCTCGGAAAATCACCTCGTGCCCCGCCTCCGTGGTAATCATCACGGTCCTCCGGCTGATGTCTAAAACGGCTCGATGGCGGTCCATCCAATCCATCCCAAGGATGACTTCTTCATGCACTAAGTGCCTGACAAAGAAGTCGGCCAACCAATTTCGGTTTCTCAAACGAATGGGACAACCGCGTACCTCTTGGGTACCACTAACCCTACCTCCATTGGGTAACCCTATAATAAAGGGTCTCCCCTCTACCGTAGCTAAGGACAACCTAGCTACACAATTATCGGATATAAAAGAGTGCGTAGCACCCGTATCAAATAAAACTCGGACCGAAAAGCCGTGAATCTGAATAGTACATGGGGCTGCCGGCGCCGGTGGATCAACGACACTCCTCAACTCAAATACCCTGGCTTGTGTGCCTCTGGTCTCCTGGGCACCTCCACCACAACCTCTACCTCGGCCTTGTCCCTGAGCTGATCCCTGAGTACGGGCCTGAACCTGACCTTGGCCCCTCTGTTGAGAGCCTTGTGACTGATACTGTGGCGGCCTCTGACTGCCCCCTGCTACGCCAACAGGCGAGGAACCCTGCTGGGACTGTGACTTGCCCTGACGGCAAAAAGCGGCTCGGTGACCCACCTGACCACAAGTGAAACAAGCCACGGGCGGCTTCCTACATGCATTCCTCATGTGTCCAAACTCTCCACAATTGTAGCACTGACGTCCCCCGTCTGATGCCTGCCTCGACGTCTGAGGACCGGGACGTCCCGGAGTCTGGCTACATCCTTGACCCGCTACTCCGGCCCCTGAACTAGCTGGTAATGTCCCTTGTCTCTTGTCCGGGCCTCCGGATTGTTCTGCCCTCCTAGACCCAGGGTGGTCTCTCTCATAGGCCGAAGCTCGGTCCTGGTACTCCGCCAGTGAGTCACAATGAAATCCCGCAAGGTAAGAAGGGGTGGACTCCCTCAATCTCCTGTAAAAGAGATAGACATGCTGGTCTGCTGGAGGTGCGGCGGGTCCCAGCAAGGCTAACTCCGTCCGAAATTGTCTAATCGCCTCAATGACTAGGACGTCCTCGAATCCTGCCTCCAAGAAATCCTGGACTCTGTCTCTCCTTAGTGAATCCGGGCAAAAGGTCTCCCTAACGAGTCTCAGCAGCTGATCCATCCTGGTCACACCTCCTATAACCGTCCTCCACCAATACTGAGCCTGCTCTCAAAACAAAGTTTGGACTATCTCAACCTGCCTCTCCTCTGGGCAACGGCCTCTAAAGCTGACTCCACATGCCCAATCCAGTGTTCGACCTCTAACCCTAATTTCCCGTCGAAGTAGGGTACATGTTGTTGGTTGAAAGCCTTCAACCATGAATCAGGTATCGGAGACCTCAGCTCGTCTCTCGCTCTAACAACCTCCATAACTGGCTCGGGTGCAACTATTGTTGGTGCAAATATCTCTAGTGCAACCCTAATTTGAGTCACCCTCTGCGAGACCTCAACTGATCTCGTAGGTGCAGGTGCAGGCACCGGTGGTGTGGGAGGTGGTGCTCCCGTCCTAAACGCCTCCTCAACTCATCGTATGTAGTCCCTAAACACGGTAGCTCCAACGGACGCTCCCCTGGTCCTAGCAGATGGAGCACTCCGCGCCCTGGACCTCCCAACGGTCCTATCCCCAGCCTCGGGAACGATGCTCTCGGCGACGTCCTCTATGGGGACCTCAATTGCTGGTCCGCAATGGGTATACGTCCCCGACCTCTACCTCTCGCGCCTGGAGGTCTTCCTACGCGTCCCCGCCCTCTCGAGACGGTAGGGGGAAGTGGGGGTCTACCCTTGGCGGGTCCTACGTAAGCGGTAGCTCTCGTACGTGTCATGTGATAGCGTATGATATTTACTTATGTATAAATACGTAGGTAGTACTTATGATCTTGGTATGATAAAACTTTTAAAAGCGTAAAGGTAAAGCATGATCACAATATACATCCAAGGCATACAAGTCCAAAACATCCTAAGGCCACATACATAGCTAGGTACATACAAATCCACAAACATCCTAAGGTCATATATATATAACTATGTAATAATATACATAAATCAACTCTAGAGAACTAAGTCGCCGAGGTTTGCGGAAGGAGTGATGGTCCCGTACATTCTAACCCAAACCCGACTCATGCACAAGATTTTGAAAACGAAAAATCAGAACCCGTGTGGGTTCTGTTTATTCCTCATTCGGCCTTTAAAAGATTGCGAGTGCCATTATTGTCAACCTAGGGCTCTGATACCACTTTTGTAACACCCCAAATCCGCGGGACTCGGGATGCTACGGGCGAGACCTCACAATGGGTCCCGTTTATTATCTTTTTATTATTAAGTCGTATCCCGTTCTAATTCAACTTAGGTTTGTGACACGAGAACCACCGTGGTCTCGCCTCGGTCCCTACTTACCGGCAAGGAACGGTACTGATGCATCCGACTGTCTACCCGCCCGGGCTAGTCGCCGAGAACCTCTTAGACTCTCGCAAGAGCTAGGCAGATGATGTCACCTCCCGTTATCATACACTTGGGCCAAAATATAAAGTCGGTGGTCCTATTTACCGGTTTAGTTGTTTACAACATAAACAATAACACAAACACACACCACCAACACACATCGATGTTAATACGTAAAATACGAGCTAAGTAAGTCCACAGACTTACCTCGTCACCACACTCAACTCACAACACTCTTGCTTCCTTAAGGAGGAAGCCCACAACCTGCTCACAAGAAGATATACATATCAACACATGCTCACGCTCAAGAAGTCTTAGACTTTACTCTAGTGATCTAAGTAAGATCACTTAACCCTCAAGCTAAGAATGCATCCTAGGGTCCAAGGTACTCACCACACTCTCAGCACATGAAAGCAACTCACAACAGTTTATAACCTCACATGATCTTAAACCTCATCCAAGAAGGAATAAGCTAGCCTAGAAGGTCCATCATGCTCAACATACTAATAACCATCAACTACATCGAGCCTTAAGGGCTCCTAGGTTCACAACCACTAAGTGGCATCTCAAGCTTCTCTAGATCCATCCTAGGCATGCTACTAACATGATACAACTACAAAACTAAGGAAGGAACGAAGAGAAAGGGAGAGGAGAAGCCTATTGTTGAAGAAAACGCAGCCGCGGAGTCAAGCTGGCGCCCCAGCGGAACACTGATGCCGCCCCTGCGGACCCAGGAGCCGCCCCTGTGCCTTGCTGCCGTCCTGGAGCCGCCCCTGCGGTGCTGGTGCTGCCCCTACGGTGCTGGTGCCGCCCCTGCGGTTGTCTGGAGCCGCCCCTGCGGCTTTGATGAGCCGCCCCGCGGTTTCGCTGCAGAAGCTCGTCTTCTTCGTCTTCGACTATGGATCCTTGGCTCCAATGTCCTCCTCTCCTTGCTGGGTCTTCTCTAAACACCAACCACTGATCTTAGACTCCTCTCCACGACCTAATCGAGTCAAGAACACATGCATGCAAGGATTTGAGGAAAAAACTTCTCAAGAGCTTCATCCATGGCCATGGATGAAGGAGGGAAGAAGAAAGGGAAAACAGCAATGAAGAGAAGAGAAGGAGAGGAATATGCTTACCAAACTAGATCTGATCTTTCTCCACTACAGTCCACAATCCAAGAGCTTCAAAGAAAATGGAAGAAGAGCAAAGAGAGAGAAGAGCGGAAGGGAGGAGAGATTAACGTGAAAGAGAAAGAGAGGAGAGAGAGAGAGGGAGGGGACAAGAGCTGAAAAAGTGGAGAGGGGTCAGCTGACCTCTTGTCACCTCACCTCGGAACGAGGGATCGGAAATGACCTCTTGTCACCTCAGCTTGGAACGAATGGTCGGAAAGCGTAAAAGGGAAAAACGACGAGTCGGCTCGGGATTTTAGGAATAAATCCCGGTACTCGGCACCTCGTGCTTGCGGGAAGATCTACAAAACGCTCTAAGTCCGGAATAAAAATTCCGGATGTTGCAACACAAGCCCACCATTGATCAATAAGTTCGGAAAGGTTCTTAATACAAAAAGTCCACTTAATTTTGGTAATAATCATTTTCCAATACCTAAGATTCCATACTAAGAAATCTGCAAACAAACAGACCCAGATCCGCCTCAAAAAATTAAGAATAATCTGTGAGGCTATATGTTCAAAACAAAAAAAGTTTATACATTGAATATTCGACACAAAGCTATCCGGACTCAACACCAAAGAGTCGGGGAGGATCACACCCATCCTCACAAAGCCAGAAGGGGTATGGTTAAGGTAAAATTGGATCATCTAACATATGAGAGGAAGCAAATAATCAGCGCATCTGTACCAATTTAAAATCAGATGAGGCATCCATAAGAATCGATTAGAATATGTTCCTTTTCTACATTGAGCTCGATCAAAGAAGTTACAGGTTTGTTCATTCCCTTTGTACATATAGCTGCTCATTATTTGTTCTCTTCTAGCCATATTAAAAACCACAAGTGGTTTGATATGGTACCATAGTTCAGCCGGGGAATGAATGAAAGGCTTAAATGCATTCCCTTGTTCGAAACCAACCAACCTAGTTGGTATGGAGAGTCTAACTTCAATTTTTTATGCTTCCTTGTGGTAACTAGTACGCCCATGAAGGTCGCCAACCCGATGCAAAAGCGGGCCTAGCTGGATATGGTTTAGGTATTTGTCACTTTGCGGTATGCTTGGTGTTTTCAAACCAGTAGTTCTCAAAGGAAGTATGGAATGAACAAAAAACGTGGCTCGAATTTCCCATTGCTCACAAAGCTGTTCATACTTTTGGATAAGCCTCCTGCCATCTACTTGCTTTAACCGGGTTTTAGTCATGGTCCTTTGATCACTTGAGTTGGTCCCTTCTAACCGCTTTTCTCTACAAACAAGCTTCATATGGAGATTCACATGTCCATCCTGTGGGTTAGATGGACACACAGAGACACCAATAATCCAATCAATATTCAGAAATTTCAGAAATTTAATTCTATCAATGGTTTGCAGTAGATTAACAGTAAAAGTGCATAAAACAGTATCAAAATTGCTATGGATATTCAAGCAAGAGATGCACCAACCTGTTATTGCGTAAATGAGTACAAGAAATATGATTAGATAGTACCAGAAGCACCTCAACTGGACACAAGTTGTGAGATAAGGAAATCTAGAAATGAACTTCTTAGAGTAGAATGGCACCATATAAACAAATCTCATCATTTTCAAATAAATGTTACAAAGGCATATGAAAGAGATTTAACTATAAATAGTTACCTTTGCTAAATCCTTGTTAGCATTGATTCCTGGTTCCAGAAAATGATTCCTGGTTCCAGAAAATGATAAACAGCTTGATGGTTCATACTCCTATTTGAAATAGGAAAGCATATAGTGGACACAAAGCCCATGTAAGGATTCAAGTTCAAATTGCACTTGATTATGTGCCTATTTTCAGATGGATGTTCATCCCTATGACAGAACATCCAATAATTCATCAGATCTCTATCAATACACCATACAACAGCAGATTTACAAGAGTTATAATCTATGTAAGATATATAATAATTCTCATTTTCCACCCAATACACATTAGGAGATTGAAACCAGAGAAAGCCGAGAGCCAGAGACCCCACAGACAATCATCAAGCAAGCCCAAGAAAAGAATCAAGTTCAAATAGGTCAGGCTTATAATATTCTTAGTTATGTCGCAGTTCAGAAGATTCCAGTTCCAATTTTTAATAAGAACGAAGTATAAACTACCTGCGTAGAGTAGGTACCAAATATTACCGATAGAGTAGGAGATCTTGAGCCAAAGAGCCTCAACAGCTCTTAGGTCGTATCGCCAACACAGAGATTAGTGAGCTTGAACTCAAAGGGGTGTTCAGAGGGGACTGTACTGAAGAAGAAGAAGGCGGCTACCTCCCTCTTTTCAATTCCATTTCAATTTCAATTATATATGATATTATATTTATATTTTATTAAAAAGAAGAAAGCATGAGTTGGCAGAGATATATACTGCAACATGCTCCACGTTTTATACACATACATTTCCATTCTAATAAATCAGAGAAGAGTCGAACGATCAGAGCGAACGTACAACCCATCTTCTATCCTACATAAATCTTCCGTCTTTGATCCATTTTCAAATCCGTTTGTACCATCGAGTCCCTTATCTTGTCCTCTTCATCGTGGTACAAATTTATTTTCCGTTTGCGAGCGTCTTGGTTGAATCTCCGTTTCACCGCTATCGGAACGCCGACGACCACCGCGAGTCATAGGATGTTGGGTCTGCTTCCGTGCTATTGATCTTGGCATCGCCAGTACTCTGTATCTTTTGTCGGATCGTCAATCGGGTTAGTAACGAATAAGTTATGAATTTATTCTTTTTTCGTTTTTAGGGTTACTCTAATATGACCTTAGACTTGTCAAAATGGATAAATGGAAAATCTATGCTTGTTATATTATTCTGGTAAACTTTGGCTTTTTATTTGCTGAGATCTGATGACAAGTTGGTTCGGAAATTGCATGCGGGCAAAACGTTATTCTGGCAAAATTTAATTAATTAACTAAAGTTCAATTAATTAACTTAAGATTACTAGAAACATTACAAGGCTAATTATATTCAATGGAATGAAATTAATTTATTTTGAACCGAGAAGTTTAATATAAGGAATATGTTATCCTGACAGGTATTGTTGAAGGCTTGGGTTTAACTGTAGCTTAGTTTGCAGTGTGAACGTATCCAGGTAAGTCTTCGGACTTACTTAGCTTCGATCTGCAGAACTCCCGTACCCGAGAGATTAGTGTGATATGATATGCTTATTATGCTTGGTTGGTATAATCTGACATAGTCTTATTTAATATTACCCGACTTGATAAAGTTAAGAATCTCTTGACGAGTCATGAGCATGATAACAAGCTAATAGGGTGATATGGAAATGTGATGGCATGATTTAAAGAATATGTTATATTGGTAAAGTGATGAGAAGGAAGATCATGAATGATTATGTTAAAAGCCGGGCTTATTATGTCAAAGCCCGACTTTTATGGTGGCTTGTTATTTCAAAGCCCGGCCCGCAAGGGGGCTTGTTATGTAAAGAGTTTGGCTATAATGGAAGCTCCCTATTACTTAGAGTCTACTCTTATAAAGGTTGCTTAACTATTTTATTAAGTAATGTTCCATGAAAGAATATAATAGTAAGTTAATCTTAGGAGACATTTTCTCATTAAGGGCCTAATATGTTATCAGTAGTTTTTTTGATTATAATAGAAATTATAAGGAATTGGAAATTGATATGATAATGTGATTATGTATTGTGTGATTATGTCATTATGTGACAATGTGATATTGAGATATGAATTTGATATGTTATTTGTTTTGTTAGGATTCTCTCGTGGATAGATTATGATCGGTGACTAACGGTTTATACCGAATTCTTTTTAGGTAATGTTGATCATAGGAATGCTGCAAGGACGTCAGTTGTAGGATGTGGACAGTTGGGGCAGTGTTAACCCAAGGGTTGGTTGAATTTCTTCTTAAACCAATTGCTTGCAAGCGAGTCTTTTGTTGCCTGTGTGCAAATGTGTAAAAGTGTGGTTTTCAGGCTGATGTTTTTTGACAATTGTTCATCTTTTATGTTTGAAGTGTCGTTTTGGGATAATACTAACTACATACATGATAATCTTATGAAAATGTTTTCTATATGACAAGTTGAATGTTTTCCTTATTTTATCGTGCTTCTTGTTGCAAGGTCCTATTTGTGAAGTTGTTGTCAGGCTAACTGATGGGACCCACTGTGTGGTCCCTAGCCTAGTGGCGTCTTGAGTTATTTAAAACTTGGGTCATTACAGTAACCACCATCAGGCCCACCACCAGCAGCGCAGATCTGATTCACAATTTCGGCAGCTTTTACCCTAATTTGGTTTGTATATCTTAACTGATAGAAACAATATTTCTCTCGAGTGAAGCCGAAGACGAAAATGCGAGGTATTCCAATCTTAATTAGATCTTGACAAAGATCAATGTGTTGTTGTATGTATCATGAATCATGATTTTAATTCTTTTTCGCTTTTATGCACAGTTATTCCCTGATTCTCTTGGCTATGTGTTGGTGCTCGAGCTGAAATGATTATGCTGAGAGAAGTGAGTCTGGTGAAGATATTACAATCAGATGTTCGAGAGGAAAGAGAGCGCAGATGAAGAAGGGCGAACTGAATCGTCAATGGCAGATAATCGTCAATGCCAGAGAAGGAAGGGAGAATGAGGAGAGAGAGAGGAAAGGGGGGAAAAATTAATCCAGTATTTATACCTGCATAGTTAGTATCTGATTAAAAAAATGCCTACACACCTTGTACCCTAATTAAAATTAGTGCATCATTGCCCAATTTATCTCAAAAATATTTGAATTAATGGAACATATTATATAAAATAATTGTATTGAAGCTTTAAACAAAAACAATGTTATAACCTCACATGCCAATATTATAGAGCAAGTAATAATATCATCCCATGGTGTTAACATTTATGCATTACCCTATGATCCTTAATTATGGGAAAAACAATATTTAAGGCATATAAGAACTCTAAAAATATCTTACATCTGATATGGAAGACATCATGAAGCCTTAATAATAATAATAATGGACATATTAACAAAACAAAGATAAAACATATTAAGAACAAAGTAAAACAATGTATCACAAGGCCGTTGTTCTTAATATTCTCATCTTTCTCTTTAACAAAACTTCTCATACGAAAGTAAATTTCTTCCCATCACAAGATAAACAAGGTATTTAGTCATGGAATAATTAAATTCAAAATTAAATCTAGTTGACACAACTAAATCGGCATTTACATGCGAAGGTTTATAACATTCAACACTCTATTCTTCATACTAAACAAATTATCATACTCAATCAAATATGTAGTTGCATTCACAATATTAAACCTAAAAAATTCAGTAGAATTCAGTAGGTACAACAAAAAGTTGCATTCACAATATTAATCCTAAAAAATTCAGTAGGTACAACAAAAAGTTTAACATCACAAATGTACTCATCAATTGGGGCATTCATTGCATTATAAACAATAGAATCAACATGATTCCTTAAAGGCTCCCTAAAGTCAACAAAAGACACTATATGATCACAAGAGGTTTTAATAATCATTTCAGTAATTAAATCACTCAAAACAAGAAACCACATCAGGTTAGTGATAATAAGAAGAGGTACCCCTCACAAGTGTATCTCTCATATCCCCTCACTATCTCGTCGCCTTCAAGCTTATATTAGCCAGTTTGAGAAGGTCACTGTGAATTTGCAAGTAATACTTCAAAACAATGACAAGTCAATGCGTTCAGGAACTACAATCGAATAAGATTATCATCCTCATATGTCAAAAGGGAAAATGACCTTTAAGGGTGGTGCTAACAAGGGAATAAGCAAAACTATACTCGCCTACTTTCTCAATCAAAAGAAGAACTTATTGTTCGCTAATTTTAGACCGTACAAATCCTTGACGATAACGCCAAAAACTCGTACGCGAACCCACATTGTATGGGTCATTATGTAGTATGACAAGTATTCCAAATTCGAACACAAAGACATTGATGGTTCGATTTGCACGATTTGATCAAAGATATAGTAAATATATAGACCAAGAAATAGAAGGAAGAAGTAAGGGTTAGGAAATTCATGTTTTTTGGGTTGGTTTTGAAGTAGTGTTCGATCAAGGATCAAACTTAGTAACTAGTGAATTAAACAAACACACAAAGCAAGAATGTTATCAAAGTAACGGAAAAGAGATTCTAAGGATTCATAGATCGTTATTCATGGCATTGGACTCAAGATAGTTGGAATCGAATAAGGTAAAGAATTGCTACAAGGATGGGTGTTTCTTCGGTGATGATCTATTACCGGCCGGGTAAGTCTCAAGATCATCTAATTTCAATCCTAACTACCTATTACCGGGTAAGTCTCAAGGTAGCTAGGACGAAAATTCGGTACCAACCGGATTCTCCATTTGAGGACTAAGTAACCCCTTACTGGGTAAGTCTCTACAACCTAAGGTTCGTCATCTTCGATATCTAAGCTAGGTAATTACCGGGTAAGTCTCTTTCCTAACTTAGCTTGCTAACCTAGAATACTTCTAAGCTAGATTTAGTTCAACAAACTTAGGATTTCCACAAACTCGTACCTAAATCTAACATGCAACTAGTCTATCATCAAAAGGGTTCGGATTTAGTTCAACAAACTTAGGATTTCCACAAATTCGTACCTAAACCCAACATACAATTAGTTTAAAGCGTTCGATTCACAATAAATCGATCAAGGTTCGGATTTGATGGGTTTCAAAAGAGAGAACAAGTTGTAATTCAATCTTTTTCAAAGAAATTGTATTGGAAATTAAAAGTAGAAAAGAACGAGAATATTAGAATTAACTGAAACGGTGATTGCTCTGGTGACTCTTTTTTTTTTGTGAACTTCTTGACGGATCTTGAAGTTCTTGATTTTCTTGATTTTTTTGTTGATTTTGATGTTGATAAACGCAACTCTGATACCAATTATGATACGTGGATTAGCCGTGTGCTTGCATCCCGATCTTTTGACACCAAGACTCTCCTTAATCTTATTATAGGGATCAAGCAAACGGGGTTTGATCGGTATAATGGTGGGGAGGTTCGGAGGAGGACAAAGGGAATGGCAGCCGAATAATTCTGTAATGATTGATGGATCTTGATGGATAGATCTGGTCAAACTTAAGAAACAAACTGGAGGACACTAGGGAAACTAAGGCCCTAACACACAACCGGAAATGATTATAGAACCTTCTGCTATAATCTTAGATAGAGGGAAAAGCGATTGTTCTCAAAGCACAAGAAGTTGCTTGAAGTTGATTGAGAGAACCGGCTTGTAAATCCAAGTGACACAACTCAAAATAATTCAAGCTATTGGGCGAGATTTCATGCGCTTAAGAATAGGATTCCACCTATTCAACTCTCCCCCTTTCTCAAGAAGACACTCGATTCCACGAGCAACGAAAATACTGAAAATATTCATGTTTTGATTAAAATTGAAGGGCTTAAAAACGTATGCCATATGTGCCTTATATAGGCATTCTGGCGACATCTACTCTAACTAGGGTTTAATATAAAACATGGGTTGGACAATCTAATCTAAAAAACCTAAAACAAAGAAATTAAAAGATAAGCCCAAAACTTAAAAGATGTCCTTTTTGGGCTGAAATCAAAGATCTAATTAAGGCTTAATTTAACCACTAAAATAGGCCCAATTCGATCAAAAAACACGCAGTCTTCTTTCTTCCATTCATCCTCTTCGTTTCTTTAATGCATGCTGGATCTTGCATGTCTATTCATGGTCGCATCTCTTCTGATCACATGTGATCATACTCCAACGTGCATGGTTTCTCCTTTGTCTTTCACACACGATGATCCATGTATATGCTCCTTGATTTACACATATAGATTTTTCTAGATTGATCCATATCTTCTTTCCATACAAATATATACTTCCTCCTAGCTCTCCATATGATCACTTGTTTCCTCTCCTTCTTCGACCTTCCTCTCCTTAGTTCTAGCATTCTGATCTTGTTTGAATGTGGTGTAGAGATCCAGGATCCTCCTGCATCACCATGACATAATTTGTGACTTGTTTGATTGTAAAATGTGTGAACTTGAGCATACTAGAAACATGTTGATTAGTTTGTTCATGAAATGTATATGATTGACGAATTTAGTTGAACACTTTTGATTCCTATTGGTTGATGTATGACTTAGTGAATAATATGTTGAGAAAATTTGAGCTAAAGTAAACATTGTTTATTTTCATCATAGTGTGTATTGGTTATGAATTCTTAATTGCTCGGCCTAGGAAAGCTTACATTGGTTAACACTCACTTGAGTGAAAAATACTAACCTATAAGACAAAAGGCAATATCATGAAAAAAGTAAAGAAAAATTTGTAGTGAAGCACATCAAAGTTCAATAATGTCATTTGGCAATCCACTTGGCTAATGTGATGAATGCTTATTGCTCATTTTATTTTGATTTTATGCCAATGAGGCCTAGTATGCACATCAATGAGATGAAATGCAAGTGAATGAAAATCATGCCAAAAAAGAGCATGAAGATTTATTTGTTTGACCGAGTCCAAGAAGAAAAAAATTATAAAGTAACCGATCATGTCATGATTGCATCAATAAAGACCTCTAAGTAGCTTGAATAAGCTGGAAAACATAAGATTCTTGACTGTAGTTTTTGTGAGTAATTACTTAGCATATATTGTTACTTGTTAATTTTCATGCTCCTTATTTTCAACCATGTCTAAATGCCTTGCCATGACTAAGAATATTTTGAAAAATAATCTAACATCTTGAAGCATGCTCCCAAAAAGATTTTCTTATTGTCTTCCTTTCTTTGTTTTCCTACTTTGTATTTGGATCTTACTTAGGGACATGTAAGAACTAAGCATGGGCTATTTTGATAGCATGTTTTAATTCTATCTTTGTAGTGTTATTTTCATGTGTTTTACTTAGTTTTTGCATGATATAAGGCATTACATCTTTTCTAGTGCTTAAATACATCATAGAATGTCCACTCCCTTTTGTCTCTTGTGTTTAGGTGATTTACTTCCGAAATGGAGCTTAAAGGAGTGAAAACCATCAAGGCTAAGGAAGCACACATCATCAACATCATCAAGGGAAGCAAAGAAGGAAGAAAGAAAGCACCGGAGCATCAAGTAAAGAAAGGACAAGAAGCAACAAAGGAAGTGGAAGGCTCATCAAAGGAGAAGTCAAGACTCCTAGATCGAGTGACATTTCACTCGATCAAAGAACAGTGTTCACTTGCATGAAGTAGATAAAGGAATCGATCCTGGAAGACATGGGCTCTCCAATCATGTTGGAACTCTAAGTCGTTCGAGTGGATTTCACCCAGAGAAGAAGAAAAATTCTTTAGTCGATCGACCACTCGATCGGGTAAGAAGACTTGAACCCAAAGCCCTCCAAATTCCCTTTCTAGTCGATGGAAGAAGAGTTTCACTCGACCGACATAGATTACACATGGATCGAGTGAAACGGGTACTCGGATGAAGAAGAATCTGCCCAGAATTTCCATTCCACTCGATCGAGTAGGCTAACAACGTGGATCGAGTGAAAAGGAAAACTCGGACAAAGAAGAAACCGTAATCGTCAACCACTTGCAAGTTTGTTAGAGATTCCTTTTTAATTAGTTTTGATGAGTTAGCCACGTGTTTAGGCCTATATAAAGAGGCATGGTTGCATTAGAATTATCATCACACATTTGGTGTTGATCAAATTCAAATTCTCTCTCTCTTTTCTATTCTAGACGGATTCAAAGTGTTCTTGCAAGTTCTTGAGTAAAAGTTGAAGAAAAATTGGTTTTGATTGTAACACCCCAAATCCGCGGGACTCGGGATGCTACGGGCGAGACCTAACAATGGGTCCCGGCCCTTAGCCTGACAACAATTTCATCGGACCTTTCCAACAAGGCACAAATAAAGGCAAAACTTAAAATCGTTTATAATGTATGCGAGAAACTGAAAAGGAAAGATACAAGGTGGAAACTCAGCCGAGTCCTCGAAACGACACCACTCCGATAAGAAAACCAAACCATACAACATAATCCAACAATACAAACACATATCCCAAAAACGTCCCCGTCCTATAATGTACGGAGACCCCGGTTGTCCACTCCTCCACCTCACTCGGCGGCGTTCCTAACCTGCAAGGCATCTACACGAACGGTTTAAAACCGTTAGCTCATATTCAAAGCATTAGAAAAGAGGTGAAGGCACATACACATATACATCACATAACACATACATACTCAAAAACACACAAGTCCGGTTTATTATCTTTTATCATTAAGTCATATTCCGTTCTAATTCAACTTAGGTTTGTGACACAAGAACGACCGTGGTCTCGCCTCGGTCCCTACTTACCGGCAAGGAATGGTACTGATGCACCCGACCGTCTACCCGCACAGGCTAGTCGCCGAGAACCTCCTAGACTCTCGCAAGAGCTAGGCAGATGATGTCACCGCCCGTTATCATACACTTGGGCCAAAATAATATAAAGTCAGTGGTCCTATTACTTGTTTAGTTGTTTATAACATAAACAATAACACACACACACCACCAACACACATCGATGCTAATACGTAAAATACGAGCTAAGTAAGTCCGGAGACTTACCTCGTCACCACACTCAACTCACAACACTCTCGCTTCCTTAAGGTGGAAGCCCACAACCTGCTCACAAGAAGATATATATATCGACACATGCTCACACTCAAGAAGTCTTAGACTTCACTCTAGTGATCTAAGCAAGATCACTTAACCCTCAAGCTAGGAATGCATCCTAGGGTCCAAGGTACTCACCACACTCTCAGCACATGAAAGCAACTCACAACAGTTTATAACCTCCCATGATCTTAAACATAAGCCAAAAAGGAACAAGCTAGCCTAGAAGGTCCATCATGCTCAACATACTCATAACCATCAACTACATCGAGCCTTAAGGGCTACTAGGTTCACAACCACTAAGTGGCATCTCAAGCTACTCTAGATCCATCCTAGGAATGCTACTAACATGATATAACTACATAACTAAGGAAGGAACGAAGAGGAAGGGAGAGAGGAACCTACTGTCGAAGAAACGCAGCCGCGGAGTCAAGTTGGCGCCCCGGCAGAGCAGTCACCGCCCCTACGGATCGCTGGCGCCGCCCCTGCGGCTCTCTGGCGGAGCAGTCACCGCCCCTGCGGTGGTCTGGCGTCCTGGAGCCGCCCCTGCGGCTGTGGTGAGCCGCCCCGCGGTTTCGCTGCAGAAGCTCGTCTTCAACTATGGATCTGTAACACCCCAAATCCGCGAGACTCGGGGCGCTACTGGGTGAGACCGCACAATGGGTCCCGACCCTTAGCCTGACAACAATTTCACTGGACCTTTCAACAACGGCACAGAATAAAGGCGGAAAACTAAAAATACGTTTTTAATGTATGCGGAAAAGCAAAATGTAAAGTACAACTGGGAAACTCAGCCGAGTCCTCAAAACAACGTAATACGATACAAAGTTAAAGTGCGTCAGCATTCAATAAACAACAACGTGAAATCATGACTCAAAATATTCCCCGTCCTATAATGTACGGGGACCCCGGCTGTCCACTCCTTCGCCTCACTCGGCGGCGTCCCTAACCTGCATGTCATCTACATAGGCGGTTTAAAACCGTTAGCTAATATTCTACGCATTAGAATAACAGTGAAGGCACAAACACGTATAATACACAAAACATAAATCACGCAAGTCCGGTTTATTATCTTTATTTATTAACTCGTATCCCGTTCTAATTCAACTTCGGTTGTGACACGAGATCCCAATGGTCTCGCCTCGGTCCTTTACCGGCAAGGAATGGTACGGATGCCTCCGTCCATCTAACCCGCCGGGCTAGTCGCCGAGAATCCCCTGGACTTCCCAAGAACCAGGCAGTATTGCCACCGCCCGTTATCATACACTTGGGCCAAACAGAATTATATAGTCGGTGGTCCTAATTTACCGGTTTAATAGTTATTACATATGCAAAATCACACACCACCAAACACACGTCATGCTTATACGGAAAATACGCGCTAAGTAAGTCCGGGGACTTACCTCGTCCCAACGCTAACTCACAAACGCTCCTGCTTCCCTTGGGAAGAATACAACACCTGCTCATAGCACGATACCCATCAATACTCGCTCAACTCGAGAAGTCTAGGACTTCTACCCAAATGATCTATACAAGATCATTTGATTCCCATTCTAGAATCTATCATGCTCATAATCCAACACTTTATAAAAGTCCACGGGGTCTAGCACGTCTATCACGTTTTCCTAAGGTTCCCCAAAGCCACTACTTGGTATTTCCTCCAAGTTATTCTAATTCAACCTAACATGATACTAAGGTATAACTCGTTCCTCAAAATCTACGTTAAAATTCCGCAATTCAAACCTACGGTTAAAACCGCTAACACATTTCCCGGCAATTTCTATCTTTTCCAACATATGGTCAAAATTATAATAATTACAAAAACGAGGGGGTTTAATCGTAATTATACCGAATACGAGGAAGGCCGACCGGAAATGCGCTCAAGGACCTTCCAAGCTTACGGCGTGGCGGGGACAGCAGAATCTCGGCCGTGATACAGAGGTGGCTCGGCCGAGATTGCAGACCGGCTCGGTCAGATTGCAGAGGTGGCTCGGCCGAGATGCAGGACAGGCTCAGCCGAGATTGCAGACTCGGGGCCGAGATTGCAGAGGAGGCTCGGCCGAGATGCAGGACAGGCTCGGCCGAGATTGTAGACTCGGGGCCGAGATTGCAGACTCGGGGCCGAGATTGCAGAGGATTACAAAGAAGGCTGTTGTGGCTCCTGTGGTGGCGGCAGGGTGAACGCAGGCGCGGCTCCAGCAGGCGAGGGCGGCGGTGGCTCCGCTGGCTTCCCCGGTGGCTGCAAGACAGATCTCAGCAGAGGAAAAAGGGCGTCCCGGCCGGGGTGTAGGAAAGCTCGGCCGAGGTTGCAGCAAAGCTCGACCGAGGTTACAGATCTGCAGTGTGGACCTGTGGCGTGGCTTCCTTCGTCCGACGGCGGCGGGGCTCGGCCAAGGTGATGGTTGCTCCGGCGAGTCTCGGTCCAGAGAAGAGAGGGCAAGACGAAGGCGGGAGTGTGGCTGGACGCGAGAAGCCGAGAGAGAGAGAGATGGGGTAGGGAGTCTGCGTGAGTGAGAGGGAAGGGAGTGAGGGAGAGGGAGTGAAGGCCGGGCAAGGGAAAGCGAGGGAGGCTGCAGGTGAAGCAAGGGAGGCCGAGAACGAGGGGTCGGCCTAGTGAGCTTGGGCGGCAACTGCAGGGCTAGGCAGTAGCTGGGTGGCAGCTACAAGGCTGGCAGTCATTTCGGGCGCGTGGGGGGAAAAAGGCAGCTCGGCCAGCTCGGCCGAGATTGGCATCTCAGCGGCCGAGATTTCCCCGTGGAAGGGGAATGGGAGGGAAGAAGAAGAGTAGGGATAAAGGTCGGGTTCGAACTCGAAAAAAATTCCGTAACGGACGTTACGGTCGGTATAAATTCCCGAACATTTTTCCGTAAAATAATTTACGGAAAGAGAATAAAAAAGATAATATATTTCTAAATTTCCCGATCATTGTTATATCTTTATTTACTAAAAATTCCGGACTTTACAGGATCCTTGGCTCCAATGTCCTCCTCTCCTTGTTGGGTCTTCTCCAAACACCAACCACTGCTCTTAGACTCCTCTCCACAGCCTAATCGAGCTAAGAACACATGCATGCAAGGATTTGAGTAAAAAGCTTCTCAAGAGATTCATCCATGGACATGGATGAAGGAGGGAAGAAGAAAGGGAAAACAGCAATGAAGGATGAGGAAGGAAGAGGAAGAAGCTTACCACACTTGATCTGGATTCCCTCTACTGCAGTCCACACATGCAAGAGCTCCCAAGATAGAAGAAGAGCAAAGAGAGAGAAGAGAGGGAGAAGACTA
>CM008285.1:26466550-26614073 GCA_002319775.1 Fagopyrum tataricum
CTCCACAACAGTAGTAGGAGCCATCTCGTTTCCGCCTCCTTCCGGAACCTGAGCAAGCTTCACCCTTCTTCTACTCACAAGAGTAATAACATCTACATGTCATCTCTTCTCATCCCCTGAGCAGCCTGGCCACCACTTTCCTTCTGCACACAACAAGATTAGCACTAGAGAGATGGTTCCCGGGAGCGACGACAATAGACGGGTACACACCGGCCTCTTCCTCTTGAGAGTCAATGCACGTTAAGAAGTGAAGGGCACCCATTCAGATGTAAAATGAAAGAGACAAGTGATCTGCATCATACCATAATTAAACCCATAAATAGTACTCAACAATGCACCCAATCCTGAACCAACCTAAACAAAAAATAGCAAATGATGACAGATGCGAATTACACAGACTAAAACTTAGCAGTCACAATACTTATCCGGAATCTTCAGATCCAACCTTACGACATCGGATCGAGTTGGTGAAAATCGTCTCAATGCCTTCGATGAAACAGATCTGGAAGCCTCCGAGCCGATTCTTCTTCCTATACTTCTCAATCGACGGTACTATAAACATTGGAATTGGACTCGTAATCGTCGAATTAAGGCTCGAATTAGGCTTATCAGATGATAGTGCGAAATCAGGCAAGAAGATTCGACATGAAAAAGCCAACCTCTATGGGTGAAGACTACTTCGTGCCGGAGAAGGAGATTGCTTTGCACCGGGAGGAGAGGATCCATCGAGTCTCGCCGCCGCCGAATTGAATGGATGTACGCTATTAGGTTTAGCACGGTTTCAGGGGCAAATGGAGGAGAGAGAACCTATTAGCAGTTTTATTAATACTTTACCCTTTTGTCCATGTAATTAATTATGTTTATATTTAAAAATATATCAAAAAAATAAAAGAACCTACTTGATTTTTGGGTTACACAAAAAGACTACTATTTGAGAAGGTTTAATCAAGGCTTATGATTTGAGATTCAAAAATATTGTTGTTGAAGGGAACTGCCCTGTGTTAATCAATGCAGTTAACCGGATTTGGAAACTTCCATGGGATCTTGACCTTATTCTTTATGATATTTCTAATATTATTGCTGGTTTCTGTCAGGTTAAGGTCAGAAATGTTTTCAGGGAAGTCAATCGAGTTGCTGACTGTCTAACAGAGTTAGGTCACAAAGATCTGGAGAATGCTAGTTTATTTCTTTGTGCTGTCGATGAGCTCATCCGAAAGGATGTCCTAGGATACATAATCTTGAGAAGATAATGTACCTAATTCCTTATCTTGTAATTTCTAAATAAAATAAAAAAAGACTCTACTATCTCAATCTTCTCCTTTCATTTTTTTCCTATTATTAATTAATTAATTTTTAAATTAAAATTTTACTAGATAATTAAGTACCTAGTTTATATTTGATAAAAAAAATGTGTCTACCATTCTTTTCTTTTGTAAATAGCTATCACCTTCAAGTCGATTTTTAATTTCCCCGTTTAAAAAAGATCGATAATTTCTTTTGGATTTTGGTTATGGAGCTTCTTTTTCTCGTATCCGTTTCAGAAACCCTAGCCGCCTAAGACAGGTTTTCCCGGAATCACACGCACCGTCTCATCCTCCGACTCTCCGAGCAACACCGGCATTCCGTTCCTTCAGTCACTGCCATTAGCCATCCCACGGTTCGCCGATTCGGCACCTTCCTAACTGCTTTGGGCGTTTTCGCAATCTCTGCGTCGCCACTGCAATCGCCGCCCAGTCCGCCGCCATCTCGTCCAGATCAGCCAGCCGCGGCCTTCGAGCGACCCTGGTACTCCATCACACACTCTCGAATTCATAATTTTCCAATTGAAATTATATGCTCGATATTGTGCCGAAACCCTAACCCTAATTTCAATTTTCCAGATTCCCGCTCTTTCTCTGGATACGTGTCGGTCCCGCTTTCTCACTTTTGAGGCTTCACGCCCTCCTCCGATCCCTCTAGTCTTGCCTCACCGCAGTATGTTATTCCTTTCCATGAATCCATATATTCATACGTTTTGCGTGCCAAGGTTTAATTTGGATTGGTATTGAATAAAATTGCTGCTGGATGATCATACTTATTTGATTACATGCTAGACTTAATTGATTCATTTAGTTTTGCTGGATAATAACAAAAAATTGCTGCTCAATTGCTGATTTGGACTGATCAAACATAGTTGTTGTGGGGATTTTTGGTGTTTGTGGGATTGTTTTTATAATTTACAGTTTGTTAAAATGCTTTTTTTTTTCTTCTTCTTATAAATATCACACTTGCTTGTTTTTAGCATTCAATTGGCAAATAGATTTAAAATTTAAGCCGAATTCTCTTGGTTAAAGATTTTTTATTATTTTTTATCACATGTTTGATTTGGTTCTGGATTTGATTCAGTTCAATAGTGTAAGCTGAAAATCTGTTAATATAGTCTGGTGGCTTCACTCTCGGGCGGTAAGTGGGAGTAGGAAAATGGTGATACATGAGGGCTGTTTCTTCTCCTACTTGGGTCTTGGGAACCTTTTGAGCCCTTGGTATGTATACTAGGATGCTTGAATGGAATTGAATAAGTGTTCGTGCAAATTACTACCTGTAGAATAAATACTAGAACAAATACTAGAAGTTCCACTATGGGAGGTCTTTATGCTAACTAGTTTAGTACCCATGTTGTGCACATGTATTTTTAATACATGTCTAGGGGTGGAAACAAATCCCTCAGATCCCGATCTTGTTCCGTCCCGATTCCATTCTAATATCTCGACTAAATTTCATAAAAATAGCAATCCCGACCCGCCAATAAATATTCGGGACGGGATGCTATCCGTTCTGTGCACAAGAACTTGTTGAAATTTTCAACTTTTAATTTTATTTTCATTATATGTTTGTTTTACTTTACCTTATAATTATACGATTTATTACGATACAAAACCTCACGCTTCAACTATTTTATACTATTGAAGTCCTTTTTATGATGGTAATATTAGAAAAATGGTTAGAATAATGAGTAAATATTAAAAAATTAAGATGAAATTTGTTCATAACAACTTCCGATTAAAACAACTTTAGAAATAGAAAGAAAAGAAAGCTTTATTTATGGGAATCATATTTTATAAGTTCAAAAATAACATAACCATAATAAATAAGTGTTAAATACTATGATTACAAAAATTGTAGAAAAACGTTGATTACATATGCAAATTATCGTAATCACTCTTTATGAAAACGGCTTTAATATATGAGAAAAAACAATTACACACGTTACATATATTGATTATTTGAATAAAAATTAGCTTTGAATTAGAATATTTGTAGATATTGTTTTAACTATTATTTGTCTACTCAATTAGAATTAACTTTAAAATTAACTAATTAATGTTGTGTAAATCGGTTTTGGAGATTAAGTAAAATTATTGGATTAAAATTAAGCTTAAGTAAAATTGAATTAGTTATATAGAAGTAACTGAAAGTTTTAACAAAATTAAAAAAAAAATCAATTAAAGTTGATTTTGTTAAACAAAATTAAAATTATACTAAATGACAATTTAGTAATATATAGGAGATTGACCTTAATACTCGATTCTGAGTGTGCCACGTTAGCAAGATGACCTCTAATTTAGTATCTATGATTCTATATATAGATTGCCTGCTACACATATTTTCCTTTTCTTTTCAAGAACATGTTTTAATGATGACATATTGTTGCTTTTTTTTTTTGTGTGTGTGTGATCCTGTTTGCATATGACCTCAGGTACAGTTTGCTAGGGAGCATAGAGAATCTTGATTTGGGGCGGACATGAGCCGGTTGTCTTTTAGGCCTCGTCCTCTTGACATTCACAAGAAGCTACCAATTTTGAAGTCTGTGAAGGATTTTGAAGATGATGATATTCCAACTTCCACCCGTAATTCTCAAATATTACGTCTTGCCGCAGAAGCGGAAAATGAGGTACCAACTTGTCTATATTATGCATTTATGTGTGAACTTGTCAAAAGTAAAAGGTAAACATGAGGGATAAAAAGTATGTTGCAGAAATATGTGCATCTCGGTATCGTCCATTACATGTAAATTGTAGGAATTACAAGATGATCAATTGACAAGTTCTTTGCAGCTTTGCACAAGGTTGCAATACTTTTTTGCATCCTTTGTGCTTAGTACAGTGGCTTGATAATTGGAGTCCTTTCTGAATATTATTGAAATGTTATATGGTTAGGTCCATCATCCCCCAACCAAGAAATCTGCTTCTGAAATACCTACCCCAGAATTTGTTTATGTTGATACTTATGAAAGAGACTATTCCCGCACATTTGGTCAGCCAACATCTTATATACGTGCAAGGGGTGGTATGTAAACATTTTAGTGTTTTAGTTTGCTTTTATATATACTTTGTAAAGTAGTAATCTTATGCCATCTATGATCTGCAGCTCGCTCTGAGATTGGAGAGTTTGTTGAGTATGATCTGGACAATGAGGATGATGATTGGCTTGAACAATTCAATAAGGATAAGAAGATTCTTGCCCCTGAAAAGTATAATGATGAGTTTCCTTTTTTGCTTAGTTGTCTGAATATGTCACTGTAGTGGCTCTTGCAAGTTTTTGTAGTTTGTTAAATCTTTTTCTGGTCATGGAAGCTTACATTATCATATGCATGTCATCTTGCTTTAGAACTGTGTATCACACCATTCATTTGTTGATGAAATGATCTCAAGATTTATGTGATTGTAAGCTTGATCATAAGAAAATTTTCAAGGTTAAATTGTTTTTTGTAATAAATTTTATATGGCGTTGACTTCCATGCTCCACTACGCTCATCTCTAATATGCCAGGAAGGCACAAATTTAGATAGTTTATTTGGCATTGACTTGCATGCGTCTCTGCCAGTTAGTGTCATGCGCCAGCTTCCATTTAATCAGTGTCATACAAATTTAGAAATACTACTGTGTTTCCTTCTAGCTCCCTTATTATTCTGCTGATCTGCTCGCAGTAGTTTTCTTTCTTCTGAGCTGATGTTAAGCTTTGGCTTATGAATGACATTCAATAGGTTTGCTTTTTTTTTTTTTGGGGTAAAGCAAGAACAATAATAAAAAATGTTGTTTTTGCCGCTTCTATTATAATTTTGCTTCTAGTATTTTTGGACCAGTTTGTTCTTAACATACAGTAATAAACTTGAATTCTGAATAGAGGCTCTTTACGTCTTTGTAGGCTTGAAATTCTTCTATTTAAGCTGGAAGTACTTGACCATAAAGCTCGGGAACGGGCTGGTGTCATGACTCCTACTTTTGGTGCTCCAATTCCTCCACTTCTTCAACTTGATGCCGCAGTTGAGGCAAGTATTATAAGAGGTCATATCTTTGTAAGGAAACTATGTAATGCATTGTGCTTGCCTTATATTCGTGTTACTTATGCCCTCCTCAATTATAGACATTGCAGGCTCTGTCTATTAAGTATGCTGTTCTGGAATCTGTTTATTACTACTGGAAGGATAAGGTTAGTTTTGATTTGTACTTCTAGTTTCACTTTATCTAAATAGGCTTTGATTTTTATCTTCTTTTTCATTTTTAAGATGTCTTCATGATACAAATTTGATTCTACATTGTTTTATTTTTTTAATTGAAGAAGCTATATTTTAAGGAAAGAAGAATTCAATGGTACTAGACCAAACAAAAGAGTCATTTGTAAAATTATGATAACCCTACAATCCATGCAACTTAATAGTTTCTTCGTGATTTAATTAGAAGTGTATTTCTTGAACTCTCGTTTAGAAGCCTTCCTACCCTGCCCCCTTGAGGACTGGTGCTTTTGAAGGTCTTATTGCTTTTGATATAATAATGTTTCTTATTCATCCAAAATAATCGGGTAAGAGTGCCTAATGCCTACCATAAAGTTTTTGCAATCGAGAAGTTCCGGTCATATTATGAGTGTGTGCAGTTTAATTAATGCACATATTAATGTAATTGCCACAATCTACTAAAATGGAAATTTCTCAGGGACTTTAACGTGCATTATGAACATTCTCATGTAATCTTCTGAGAGTATTTGTAGCATTACTTAGGGTTGTTACAATAAATGTTGGATGAACTGGTAAAATTTGGAAATTTATGATTAAGGTAGGTTCTTTGTAAATGGGCTTTGCTGGTCCAACTGACAGCATGTATGTCAAGTGGCATCAAGGAATCATAATTCAAGGCATAATATCTGTAAAATCTTTATTCTTGTTTTTAGACTGTAGTATCTTAAATATGTCTTAATGGTGATTTTTCTAGTAAATGTACAATCATGTGTGGTGTCTTGAAAGTGTTGTCTGCTGCTACTTTGTTGCAGACTATTTTGTTTGTTTTGGTAAAATTGATGTAAAAGATGGCTACTTGTTTCCTCATTTCTGACCTTCATGTTCTTATTCCCTTTTCTTTTTCAGAGGGAGCGGTGGCAAAAGCCTATTTTGCGGCGTTTGCAGGTGAATCTAACATCCTATTTCCTAAGGACCTACATATGGATATGTATTTTGTGGCATTTGTGAAAAGTCAAATGGGTTTGGTGAACATTTCATTTATGAGCAGAAAATCTGTTTCCATTAAAGCTGGTTCTAATTCCAGTCTATGGATGAGAAAGTATGGAATAAAATATGTTGGCATTTTGAATGACTAAAACATAGATCATGTTTAGTGGTCAACAATTCTGTAGGTTATTCCACTAAAGCAAATTGTTGGAGCATTAACCCGTTCCATTTTTAAGTAGCTGATCTTTTCCAAGAATCACTGCCTGTAATAATTAGTGAAGTAAAATTTGAATCAATACGCTCAAATATTTGAACCACAAATTATTCTAGTATGAACTGCAATTGTGTTAACTGCTAATTAGGATCACAGATAGAATTTAAGCAGCTGGATGAGAATCATTTTAGATATCAGACAAATGACTTAATAAATCTGTTTTCCTTTCAAACTGAGAAAATATAAGTTCAAAGTTCAAAATGTTAATATAATTTTGTAGTCTTAGACTGTTTGGTTGCTTTATAAGGTCTTTGGAGACTAAAATATCTACTTTGTCATCTTCCCTCATTGTTAGCTCAGGTCAGTAACTAACACTTGATGTGTGTTGATGCAGCCTCCTCCACCAGTTAATGATACAAACCCATACAATGTCTTTAGGCCAAGGGAGAAAGCCCATAAACTCCACACAAGAAGGGTCAGTTCATGTCTTGTGTTTTGCTTAACAAGACAGTTATATGATAACGATGCTTATAAGCATGTATTGATACTAGATGCAAAATAAATCTTATTGTTTTCCTGTTCAGATGCAACGGAGAGAAAACAATGTGCAATCTTTTGAGAAGCTTAGACAGGTAACTGTCAGAAACTTTTGTACCCTTTTATCATTTAAATTTTATTGTTTTCCTGTTACATGTACAGGCATCATTTCTGATTGTTTAAGATTTTGTGGTATCCATGGTTTGAGAGTGTTGCGTGAGAAGCCTTATGCAGCTGTAGTTGAATATGCCCCTGAAACTTCATTGCTTTAATGTTTATTTAAATTGTCCGTTTTGCATAAGAAAAAAATGAAAATCAAACCCCTGAAATTCCATTGCTTAAATGGCACTGTTTAGTTATTCAATGCATTTGTTCAAACAAGAAACCTCTACAGGTGTTATGCACTCTTTTTCTGTATGTTTTAGTTAAAGTTATTATCATCAATATTCACTTTTTCTATTAAAAATCGAATTCTGTTTTTAGCTGTGTAGAAAATAGATAGATGATTGGCTGATTGCTATGTAGTCACATGTTTAATTTCTCTTTGATGTGAAGTTTGTTCAATTTCCCCCCCTTATGATTATCAGGTTCGACGCAACCTTGAGCAAGCAAAGACCATATTGGATGCGCTGATCAAGGTTTGGAATAACTTTTAATAACATAACAGCTTAGAGTTTTTCTTTTTAGCTGTGTCCATTGTAATGTATTGGTTGTGTGCAGAGAGAAGAGAAGAAGAGGGAAGTAATGGAGACCGAAGTGAGCCTTCAGAGGCTCCAAATGCAGTATAAGGTACTAATGCTGCTATTTTGTTATAATTCAGCATAATTTAAAATGAATTTTTATGACCTTGAGTATGCAATTTTCGGTTTTTGCAGAATGAAACTGAGCTTTTAGAAGATAGTTATGTTTTTTCTTCATTCCCATCATTATCAAACAAGTTTGTTTCAAGTGAGGACGAGCTTATGGAGTCGGAAGATATCCTGAATATCCATGTACCAAATCGTCCAGGTGCATCACGTCATCCAACTTTGTATGATACCAAACCATTACTGGTTGCTGTAAATCACCAGAAGCAGGAATCAAGATGGCAAAACACAACAAACTCTTGGCTTCAAAGGGTGGTAATGTCCTATGATTCCTTTTCCCTTTACATAATTCAACTGAATTGCTAGTAAATTTGAAAAGTTAAAGTTTTGCAGGATCCCTTGGAGCCTGTTATGGCATTTACGAAGCCACTACTTCCCGACAAGTTAGGGTCTGCAGGCATTATGCCACCAACGGATCCCCAGATGAACCACCCATCATCAGCAAGATCAATTGGTTTCCGAGGAAGAATGGGGAGGGGAGGGAGGCTTATATTCGATAGGTGGAATCCGCTTTCCCATACACCTCTCGATTGTGGCGACACAGTGTACATTTCATCGAGACACCGACCTTCGAGACAGTTTATGTGAACATGTCATCATCTTCTAAGGTTTTAATATTAACCTCTCAGTGTAGGCCTGCCGAGACCTGTAGGTGGCATTAGAATGTGCTTTGCTTCTGTTGTAAAAAAAATGTCCCTTGACATATGTCTCCTAATTCCCCGTTTTTTGTAGGGATCCAATCAACCCCGATGGTATTTAGTTGAGAATCCTTGATTGTATAGAATTGAAACTGTTGTTATAACGTTGCTCTTTGTCAGAATGTAAATTTCAAGCTTGTAGTGATTTTTTTTATATATTCGATCTATAATCATTGATTCAGCTGTATTTGGATCTTAAGTATTTAGATGCCTTCTGTATTTTGTTGAAGTATACGAGGGAATTAGCATTTGAGTTGGAATTTCCAGGATTTTTTTCCCAAAAAAAAAAGGAAAATAATGGGCGATAACGCACTTTTTATTTGAGGATACCAAGTAGGTATGTAGAATTACTAACCCGTACTAAGTATTCACGGTCTCCTCATTCTGTTTCTTCTCCCTCTTCTCTTCTCTTCTCTCCACCTCGTGCTCCATCCTGCCGCAACCGCCAAAGATCGATCTCTTCTCTCCACCTCGTGCTCCCTCCTGCAGCAACCGCCAAAGATCGATCTGCAGAGGAGCCATCCCTCTCTCTCCACGATATCTTCTTCCTTTTTTCAAGCTCTTTCAGTTGAAAGCAATCTCGATTTTTGTTGAAAGTACTCTTTCAGTTGAGGCATTGACATAAACTTTTCAGATTCTACTCCTCTGCAACCTCTATTCTCTTCTCCTCCGTGATTCAAATTGTTCTCTCAAATCCTAAGGTATGTGTTCGTCTTCCCTTCTTCCTAACTCCCAATTGATCCAAATCCTAAACTGGTTTACATTATGATGTTTTGTGTGGTCTAATTTCCCATAAAAATGAAATCAGAAAAACAGTTTTGAACTTTTGAGTGCTATAAGTTGTTATTTGAATTATGGATTATATGTTCATTTTGCAGGATGTTGCTCTAACGAAGTAAAGTGAAATTCATAGTGATTATTGCAGGTGCAAAGTTAGATATCCGAAAAATGAAAAGCATATGCTTCTCCTATTGAACAACCGTCCATTCATTTTATTGGTGATTGAGTAATCTGAACTAGTTCTTTTTGTGATGATTATGCTAATTGTTTCATTTTAAAGTGAGTTGCTTTGAATTATATCATAATGCAGTTCTCAACAAGTACAATCTCACAAAAGTAACTGTCATTGGTGTGTTTGTTTCAGTTTCTAGATTGACTTCCTGCAAATCATAAGAACTACATACACCTTTATTGGATCGGGTTGGTTAAGACTTTTTGCCATGATTTTAAATGATAATTTTACTAATAACCATATGCTTAAACTAGGTTTGGAAACACATATATAGATGTCATTTTTCATCTAGTTATTGATTCCTAGAAGTTGGTCTGGCACCTTCAACAATGTCGTTATCAGTGCCACTGAATGGTATCTCAAGGTGAGCTGATAAAAACAGTGGCCTAAATGAGGACAAATTTGAAGCTATAACTTTATATTGATTTGTTGGTGGCTTACTCTTCAAAGCCTGTCATTCACTTCAAAGCTGTAACTTGATGTTGATCTAAGGAGCGTGCCGAGGTTCAGGAAGATTGCTAAGTACTGTCTTTCCGTGGCTGATAAGCCTGTCTGTCATTCTCGACGAGTCTAGTCCCAAGGGATTTTGAGCTCATTATATAGAGGTATGTAAAGAAGAGCAATTTTGTGTAGATTTTGAAATGGGTTCTCATACTTGATTGACTTGTAATTGACTTATGAATTTGAGGGAATTGAGATACCATCGTTCTGATCAAATGGACAGGAATTAAGATTAACTTCGTTTGAACACTCACAGTGTCAGTAATGATCAAATCACAAGAAAATGTTGTCACAATTAAACCCCTTAATTGCACGTGAATCCTGAAGGTCACACTTGCCAACAATAACATAGGATCCTCAAATGGCAGTGAGAAGCATAACTGTGGACCCAGCTAGCAATCCCATTCGAACATAAACTTGACTTTGAGCAGTACTCGTGCTACCAGACAATCCAGATATACTGTAATGAAAGAGTGATTAGAGGTGAGGATTAACTAGCATGTTATCATCTCAGGAAACTCAGACGGCCTGATAATCTGGTTAAAGTTAGAACAAATCCAAGATCCACAAGAAGATATAAACAAAGGTAGGAACGTGTCTAAAAAACTGCTTTAGTTCATACATGTAAAAATGGATATTCAAACGCATTCAGGTAAGTATATGCATATGTCCTAGTATTCATCGTCCCTAGCGTGAGATTGGATATGTAACATTTGATATTAAAATCGGGTACTTAATATTGGGTAATCGAAGTTGGGTAACACAAGTGAAGTTGAATATGTAACGTTAAGTATTAAAATCGGGTAACTAATATTGGATAACCGAAGTTGGGTAACCCAAGTGAAGTTTGGTATGTAACGTTGGTATTAAAATCGGGTAACTAATATTGGGTAACCGAAGTTAGGTAACCAAGTGAAGTTGAATATGTAACGTTGAGTACTACAATCGGATAACTAATATTGGTAACCGAAGTTGGGTATAATGGAGGTTGGGTATTAAAAGTTTGGTATTATTATTTAAAGGAAGAATTCCTTCACAAATAAAAAGTGCATACTTAGTACTCTATTAAAAAAAAGTGCATACTTCCTAAATTCAGCCAAAAAACAGAAGTATATATAAAAATTAATATGATAAAACATCATAATATCTGGAATAGAAAGTGTGGTCAAAGAAATGGGATTTGTGAGTTGAGGTGTTGAATGGGACAGGTCACGACAAGTTCAGGTGATAATCGGATCGGGTCAAAACAGCCTTGAGTTTTTAAGCGGTTTTGTTGGTTTGGGTTGAACACTAGTTGTTCGGATTAGATACGGCTTATTGGGTAACTCGGTTTTTGAGCAATAACGGATCAGTTTTGTTCGGTTTTAGAGTCATTTCAGACTGGGTTACTTCGGTTGGCTTTAGGTAGAGGTGTCAATTGGGGCGGGTCAATCGGGTTTGAGTCTGGTCAATTTATGTTTGGGTTGATGTCGGGCTGTGTCAAAACCGGATATGATTGCCTAATTATTGATCCCGGTCGGTTTTATGTTGAGCAATTTGTCGAGTTGAATAAGGGTTACTATGTTGGGTAGTTCTTAGATTACACTTTTTTTTTTTCATTAAAAGTTTATACGAAGATATTAGTTCGATTAAAATAGTTTCGGGTAATTGTTTATGACAAGATGTGGCAATGGATTGATCCGATCTGTATAACCGGATTCCCGAATACAAAATTTTAGGAAACCCCGATCCGGACGAATATATCCATAACTTTTTTCGGATCGGATCGAGAAATTATTCACGGATAGCCGGCTGATCCGGATTTTAAAACACGGTATGAAAATTACTTTAGATGAATAGTTATCCACGGATATCTAGGTAATATATTTGATCCGAATGACTTTAGCTTGATCCAAATGATCTATTTAATTGAAAATAACTTTAACCGGATCCAAATATCCTATTGATCTATTTGATCCATATATCCGACATATCCGTTGATTTGGACATATCCGTTTGGTCGGAATATCCAACTTTTCTATTTAATCTTGATATCCAACCGATCCATTTGATCCTAGTATGTTGGTATGTTTTTCCTACTTTGTTTATCATAAAATGTAAAAAAATTAGATAACGTAACAAACAAAATCCAAATGAAAGTGAAATATATTGATGATAAAGAATCCGGGCAGCTAAAGTGTAACGCCCGGGAATTTTATTCCGGACTGAGAGCGTTTTATGGATCTTCCCGAGTATTTATTCGGTTTGGAATACGTTCCCGTATATCCGTATTATTATTTTCGTAAAACGTCGAAAAAGTTCCCGAGTCAAAACTTTTCCGGTTCCGGTTTTCGGGTTACTTACTCCTATTTTAAATTATTTATTCATTTAATTATTTATTTTTATTCCTTTTCTTTTTCTTTTCTTTTCTTTTTCTTTTCTTTCTCCCGCCGGCTGTTCTTTCCCTTCTTTCTTTTTTTCCCCTTCTTTTGGAGCAGCTCCCGCCCGTTGTGGTTCGGCCGCCCGCCTACCCCTGCAGGAGCTCCCGCTAGCTGCACCTAGCCGCCCGCCTAGCCTGGCGCCTAGGTTTGCAGAGCTGCCAGCCGACCCCTCGGCCCGCGTCTTACCTCGGCTTCTCTCCCCTCACTTGCACACCCCTCACCTCTCCTTCCTTCGTCACTCACCACCTCCCACTCTTCTCTGTTTCTTCATCTCTCTCAACCTCGCCGGGAGCAGCACCACGCCACAGAAGCCGCGGCCCTCACCCTCACCCTCACCCTCACCCTCACCGTGCCCGGCTCACCGTACCCTCCATCTCTTCTCTCTTCCCCGGCATCAACGTCGAGCTCGACGGAGAAGGCACTGCTGCCGCCAAGGAAGCACGCCGCCAACACCGGAGAAGCCGACCACCCTGCAGCTTCCCTCCCCCGAGATTGAGCTCACCGCCAGCGGCCTCCATCCTCTCCTCTACTTATCCTTCTCTGTCGCCGGAGAACGGCCGCCACCGGGAGCCACCACCTACGGGAAAGACCGCCACCACACCGGGGGACCTCCACACCTCCTTCCCCCTGCCGGAGCACCACCCACGCCGGCGTCCAGGGGCTGCAGAACCGGTCGACCCTCTTATCCCCTTATTACAATCGGGCCCCCTCTTATTTAGTATAATTACATTTCGCCCCCTAAGTTTTTTGTTAATTGCAAAGTGTACCCAGCGTTTTGAGTTATTGCAGTTTTGACCAGATTTCTGAATTTGTTGCATTTATACCTTCTGTTGGGTTTTTGTCGGAAATTGCCCCAAGGTTTTAATTACGGATGATGACCCATAAGTTTGGAAAACGTATACTTGCCCCGGAAAATGTGTTAGCGGTTTTTAACCTCGGATTTTATAAACGAGTTTTATCTTAGGTTTTTATATGCTATATTTTATGATCAATTTAGCGTATGAGCTAAATTGTGTAGTTTTGATGCTAGGTTCCGAAGCCCGATAAAGGCCCGAATCCATATCGACATTCATAGATCGTCTTCCATCCTTCGACGTCCCGTGAGTACCCTCTCCCTCGAGTTAATAATCTTATCTCGATCTAGTTATGTTTAGTAGTATCATGATAGGTTGGAACTAGCATAACTTAGAAGAAATGCCAAGTAGTGGCTTTTGGGACCTTAGGAGAATGTAAGTCAAATGATCTTGCGTAGATCATTTGTGTAGAAGTCCTAGACTTCTTGAGTTGAGTGGGTTTTTATAGATATCTTGTTGTGAGCAGGTTGTGTGCTTCTTCCCAAGGGAAGCGAGAGCGTTGTGTGAGTTAGCGTTTGGGACGAGGTAAGTGTCCTGACTTACTTAGCTCGTATTCTACGTATTAACATTGATGTATGCTTGGTGGTGTGTGTTTATGTTCTTGTTATAACATCTAAACCGGTAAATAGGACCACCGACCTTATATTGTTGTATGGCCCAAGTGTATGATAACGGGCGGTGACAATCTGCCTGACTCGGCGTTAGTCTAGGAGATTCTCGGCGACTAGCCCGGCGGGTGGTATGGTCGGGTGCATCCGTACCATTCTTTGCAGGTAAGTAGGGACCGAGGCGAGACCACTAGGGTCTCGTGTCACAACCGAAGTTGAATTAGAACGGGATATGACTAAGTAATAAAAAGATAATAAACCGGACTTGTGTGATTTATGTTTTTTGTTATATATGTGTTTGTGCCTTCACCGCTTTTCTAATGCCTAGAATATTAGCTAACGGTTTCAACCGTTTGTGTAGATGACTTGCAGGTTAGGGATGCCGCCGAGTGAGGCGGAGGAGTGGACAGTCGGGGTCTCCGTACATTATAGGACGGGGATGTTTTTGGGTTACCTTTTTTTGTTGTTGTACGGTTTAAGTTTTCGTATTGGTGTGTGTGTTTTGAGGACTCGGCTGAGTTTCCAAGTTGGAAGGTCGGTGAAATTGTTGTCAAGCTAAGGGTCGGGACCCATTGTGAGGTCTCGCCCAGTAGCACCCCGAGTCCCGCGGATTTGGGGTGTTACAAAAGTGGTATCAGAGCCTAGGTTGACAACAATGGCACTCGCAATCTTTTTAAAGGCCGAATGAGGAATCAAACAGAATCCCACGGGTTCTGACTTTTCGTTTTCAAAATCATATGCATGAGTCGGGTTGGTTAGAATGTACGGGACCACCACTCCTTCCGCAAGCCTCGGCGACATAGATCTCTGGATTAGAAGTATGTATATATAGTTATATATATATATATATATATATATATATATATATATATATATATATATATATATATATATATATATATATATATATATATATATATATATATGACCTTAGGATGTTTGCGGATTTGTATGTACCTAGCTATGTATGCGACCTTAGGATGTTTGGGCTTGTATGCCTTGGATGTATTTTATTATCATGTTACCTTTAGGCTTTTAGAAGTTTATCATACCGAATTAATAAATAGTACCTACGCTATTATACTTAAGTAACCGTCATACGCAACCAGATGGCACGTACGAGAGCTACCGCTTACGTGGGACCCGCTAGGGGTAGACCACCACTTTCCCCTACCGTCCCGAGAGGGCAGGGACGTTGTAACACCCCAAATCCGTAGGACTCGGAGTGCTACTGGGCTAGGATCTCACAATGGATCCTGGCCCTAGCCTGACAACAACCTCACTGAATCTTACAACAAGGCACCAATAGATTAAAACAAAACATAAAAATTGATATATAAATATCAAAAGGTTTATACAGTACTGTTGAGTACAATCAAAACAGAAATCCCTACAATGGATAATCTCCAAAAAACCCACGAATATGCCCCGTGTACGGAACACTCAGTAGATCACCCCTCCGGATCACTCCGCAACTTTCCTAACGTGTGAGGGATCTACAACACGGTATGAAACCGTTAGCTAACTATACACATATATAAGAAGATGCTAAAGCACAAACACATATCATAACTAATAACACTTCAGCATGATATCAAACATTTACCCGGTTTATTATCTTTAATAAGTTGAATCATTCAATCGTATAAATAGATATATATAAAGATAGGTGACACGAGGAATATAATCCTCGCCTCTGAGTACTCTAACCAGCTGGAGTAGTATCAGCACACCTCCCGTGTACCCTGTGGGAATGGTGAGGGGCCTTCCTTTATACCAGATCTGGCCTGACTACAGAGAACCTCCCAGACTCCACGACGGGATGAAAGGGAAAGGTTATCACAACCACTACAATGGGCGGTCAATATAACATAGGTCGGTGACCAAATAATAACACATGCTATAAAGCACATAACACACACCACTCAAGCATACATCCAATATAAGGATAGTAGCTAAGTAAGTCCTATGGACTTACCTCGATCTCAGGAGTATCTCGCTACAAACCACTCTCAGAAACGTCTACTCCAAACTGGAGGACAGCACAACCTGTGTGATCTAAGGACGCAGGGGCGGAAAGCAGGCAACCGCGGGCGCGGTGACACTCAGCCGCAGGGGCGGTGACAAGGATCGCTGGCAACGCAGGCACGGCGCAAGCGCTGCGGCACGTCTTCCACAGGGGCGATGACTTCTGGCCACGGGGGCGGTGACAGTGCAGAATGAGACTTCGCAGCTTCTCTTTGGCTCTTCACGTGATCAAATCACGTCTAGTCTCACTATTGAAGGTCCTAGGCTGCAGGGAGGATCAACAAACACCAAGCCTGGCTTCCAAGCACAGCAACACACACACACTAGCATCAACACAACAACCACTACTCACATAAACTCCCACCAAACTCTTCCAACCAAGAACAAGATCAAAGAAGATGAAGGAGAAGCAAGAAGGACGTGAAGACTGGATGGAAATGAATAAGGAAACCCTTGCTTAGCAAGGAGAAGGAATAAGTAAAGCTAAGAGTAAAGCACGGGTCAACAAAACCGGCTGCAGCCGCAAGAACCCGCGGGAGCGGCGGAGATGGCCGCGGGAGCGGCGATTGCGGAGGAAGTGACCGCGGGAGCGGCTGAGCCAAACTCGGCCAATCAAGCTCGGTCAAAGATCAAATCTCGGTCCGTAAGAAAAGGGCTCTCACATCTCACCCCCCCTAAAAACAAGTTTCGTCCCGAAACTTGCAAGATCCTCAAACCACTCGGACTCAGAAGCCGAGGTAACACTCTCTATAACCTCAAACATAAGTATGGAGGATACATCAACTCCAGCAGTAAACTATACTATCCAAGGCCTAGAGAACCATCTCTAGCCAGCTATAAACACATCACAAGGCATAGAGGAAGCACATTTCTAGCCGTATCATAACCATAACAGAAAGGCATGGAGGGAGAACATCTCCAGCACTACTATGTCCATCAAATAGCATGGAGGTAAGAACCCTCTCCAGCTATAAATAAGAAATCATACTAGCATAACAAGATCTAATAAGATCATAATCACATCAAAGCTAGCATGAAAAAAATAATCACATCATAGCATATAAGCATATATGCAGACAAGACTCACCAAGCTAGTGCTAAGATCTACTCGGTGATCCTACTGGTGCATCTAACTCAGCATAGAACTTGGGATAGTTCCTCTGGATACTATCCTCAGTCTCTCATGTAGCCTCCTCAGGTCCTCGTCTCGACCACTGTATCCTAAGCATAGGTATGTCCTTCGAACGTAGGCGTCTCATACCTCGTTCTAGGACTGCAATCGGATGCTCAACAAAAGTGTGGTCCGGCTCAACCACCAAATCCTCATAACTCACGATGTGTCTCGGATCTAGTATATACTCCCTCAGCTGAGACACATGAAACACAGGGTGAACACCCTCTAATCTCATAGGCAAGGCTAATCTCTAAGCTGCGCTCCCAACTCGATCTAGAATCTCGAACGGTCCGACATATCGGGGACTCAACTTCCCCTTAATGCCAAAACGCCTAACACCTCGTGCCGGGGACACTCTCAGCCACACATGGGCTCCAACCCTGAACTCTAGAGGTCTACGCCTCCTGTCAGCATAAGACTTCTGACGACTCTGTGCAGTCAGCATACGCTCTCTGATCAATGCTACCCGAGCCATATCATCCTGAATCTGTTCAGGTGCTAAACCACTGACACTACTCTGCTCATCCCAACATAACGGGGTACGACATCTCTGTCCATACAGTGCCTCATATGGGGCCATCCCAATAGATGCATGTCAGCTGTTGTTGTAGGAGAACTCAACAAGTGGGAGATGATCCATCCACACCTGTCCCCAATCCAACACACAAGCTCGCAGCATATCCTCCAGCGTCTGAATGGTCCTCTCTGACTGACCATCTGTCTGAGGATGGAACACAGTCGTGAAGTGTAAACTCGTCCCCAGGGCAGTCTGAATCTACTGTAAGAATCTCGAGGTAAATCGTCCATCTCGGTCTGAGACGATCGTCCTCGGTACACCATGGAGTCTCACTATCTGCCTAGTGTACTCCTCTGCTAATTTGCTCACCGGCCACGTCTCTCTGATAGGAATGAAACGTGCCGTCTTCGTCAATCTGTCTACTATAACCCAGATGGCATCAAAACTCCGGCTTAACCTCAGTCCGATCACAAAATCCATGGTGACGTCCTCCCACTTCCTCTGTGGAACAAGAAGTGGATGGAGCTCACCTCCAGGTCTGAAATGCTCGATCTTGACCTGCTGGCAGGTCGTACACTGAGCTACAAATCTGGCTACATCGGGCTTCAACCCTCCCCACCAGTATATACGTCTCAAATCCTGATATATCTTACTCGTACCTGGATGTACCGAGTAAGGGGTACAATGAGGCTCCTGTAAAATCCTCTGCATCAGCTATGTATCAGCAGGTACACAGACGTGACTGTGGCGCCTCAAAACTCCATCTGCTCCAAGCAGGAACTGTGGTGCCTCATCTCGAGACATCCTATCTCTGATCCTCTGTAAAGTCGGGCAGGTCTCCTGCTTCTGTCGGATCTCATCCAACAGATCAGGAAGGACCTCTAATGTACGCAGCTGGGCATCCTCATCAGGAAACTGGATGTCCAGCTCTAACCAGATCAGGTCTCTCTGTAACTGATGCTGAACTGTCAGCCTCGCAATCGCCTGCTCTCGAGGCGTCTTCCTGCTCAGGGCGTCGGCGACCACGTTCGCCTTCCCTGGATGGTACATAATCTCTAAATCGAAGTCCTTGATTAGCTCAAGCCACCTACGCTGGCGGTTATTCAATTCCCGTTGCGTGAAAATATACTTCAGACTCTTATGGTCTGTGAAGATCTGACATGTAGCACCATAGAGGTAATGTCTCCAGATCTTCAGTGCATGAACTATCGCTTCCAACTCCAGATCATGAGTCGGGTAGTTCTCCTCATACGTCTTCAGCTGTCGAGACGCATAAGCAATAACTCTACCTCTCTGCATCAAAACACATCCCAAGCCTAGCTTGGATGCATCACTGTAAACCACAAAATCCTCAGTACCCTCTGGCTATGCCAAAATAGGAGCAGAAGTCAAACGCCTCTTCAACTCCTCAAAACTCTGCCTGCACTGATCAGACCACACAAATCTGGTAGTCTTCCTCAGCAAACTCGTCACTGGACGGGCAATCACAGAAAAACCCTCCACGAAGCGTCTGTAATAACCGGCTAGGCCAAGGAAACTACGTACTTCCTTGACGTTCGTCGGTGTCGTCCATGCTGCTACTGCCTCAATCTTCGCTGGATCCACCTTGATCCCTTCAGCTGAAACCACATGACCCAGGAATGCTACCTCTGGCATCCAAAACTCACACTTAGAGAACTTAGCATAAAGTTCTCTATCCCGCAAAACCTGCAATACAGTCCTCAAATGTCCTGCATGCTCCTCACTGCTACGAGAATATACCAGAATGTTATCTATGAAAACCACCACAAACTGATCCAGGAAGTCGATGAAGATACTGTTCATCAACTCCATAAAGACGGTTGGGGCATTCGTAAGCCCAAATGGCATCACTACAAACTCGTAGTGGCCGTATCTGGTCCTGAATGATGTCCTATGCACATCCTGCTCCCTCACCCTCAGCTGGTGATATCCGGAACGTAGGTCAATCCTGGAGAACACAATAGCTCCCTGTAGTTGATCTAACAAATCATCAATGCGCGGCAGTGGATACTTGTTCTTGATGGTCACCTTGTTCAGTTCTCTGTAATCTATACATAACCTCAGTGATCCGTCCTTCTTCCGTACGAAGAGGACAAGTGCTCCCCCTCCTTCATGGCATAACATCAAAAGGCCTCGCAACCCTGTGCAATCAG
Organism: Fagopyrum tataricum; assembly: GCA_002319775.1. NCBI lineage: Eukaryota > Viridiplantae > Streptophyta > Magnoliopsida > Caryophyllales > Polygonaceae > Fagopyrum > Fagopyrum tataricum. The sequence goes on from CM008285.1 coordinate 26,486,632, forward strand.
TCTGGCTGCTCGTATCGCACTGATAACTGTGCCTACCTTCCCAAGGTCCCAACCTCGGAAAACCTCTATCTGGCCTAACTCGGTAGAGAGTGTAACAGTCCTCCTACCTACATCTAGAACTACAGAGTGTCTAGCCATCCAATTCATACCTAAAATGACTTCTTCATGCTCTAGTGGCATGACAAAGAAGTCAACTAGTAACACACGGGTCCCTACAGAAATGGGACAACCGTGAATCTCACGGGTACCTCTGACCCTACCACCATCGGGTAACCCTATAATAAAAGGCATACCCTCAACTGTATCTAACCCATGACGCTCTACACAGGCATCAGAAATAAAAGAGTGCGTAGCACCAGTATCAAATAAAACTCTAACAGGTAAACCATGAATCAGAATGGTACCTGTAGCAGTAGGTGCAGCTGGCTCCTCTGCACTCCTCAACTCAAACACACGACCCTGTGGGCCTCTGGTATCGGTGGTGCCCCCACCACGGCTTCTGCCTCTACTCGGCCCAGGAGCAGATCCCTGAGTCGTAGGGCGAACTGGGACTCTCTACTGTCCCTGAGTCTGCTGCTGTTGGGGTGGTCTCTGCCCACCTCCTGCTACATTGGCAGGAGTAGAACCCTGCTGAGATGCAGCTCCGCCCTGGCGGCAGTAAACAACTCTATGGCCCTGTCGACCACAGGTAAAACACGTCACCAGTGGCCTCGTGCACTCGGGCTTCAGATGCCCTGGATCTCCACAGTTAAAACACTGTCGTCCCTTCTCTGTAACTGGTGCAGATACAGAACGACCCTGACGCCTCTGACTACCTCCAACACTAGCAGCTCCAGCCGTACCACTAGTCTGCCCAATACGCTGTCTCTTCTCAGACCTTCCGGCCTGAGAAGCTCTCCTCTGTCCAGCACTCTCTCTCTCATAATCGGCAGCTCGGTCCTGATAGTCCATCAAGGACTCACAATGAAAACCTGCCATGTAGGCTCGGGTACCATCCCTCAGTCGTCGAGAGAACAGATAAACATGCTGATCAACAGGAGGTGTAGTTGGACCTAGTAAAGCCAACTCCTCCTGGAACCTCTTGATGGCCTTTGAAACTGGCACATCCTCAAATCCGGCCTCAACGAAATCACGCAGTTTCTCCCTCCTCAGTGAGGCAGAGCAGAAACGCTCTCTGATTAGGGTCCTCATCTGGTCATAACTGGTAACCTGACCTCGTACTGACCTCCACCAGTGCTGTGCCAGCTCTCTGAACAAAGTCTGCACCAACTCAATCTGCCTATCAGCTGGCCAACGAATAGACTCCAGAGCTGAGTCTACATGCCCGATCTAGAGCTCAACCTCTAACCCCACCTTCCCAGTGAAAGGGGGTACACCCATCTGATGAAAAGCCTTCAACCAGGTATCTGGTCTAGGCCCTCTGTGCTCCTCTGGTGCTCTGGCAATCTCAGCAGCAGGTACCTGTACAGCTGGTACCTGGGTAACGGTGTGGGACCTCTCAAATGGTCACTCCTGTGCCTGTAAGTCTGGGGCACGCCTACCGGCTCTGGCAGCCTCCTCCACACGTCTGATATAAGCCTGAAACTCTGACCTACCCATCGAGACGCGAGTAGAATCACCAGACCGAACTCCCTGTGACTCCTGTCTCTCAGCGGCCTCGTTCCTATTCTCAGGAATGGCGCTCTCAGCAACTTCCTCGTGGATCTCTCCTGCTGCCTGGGAACCATCAGCATGTATCCTACCTCGTCCTCGGCCTAGAGGGGGTCTACCTCTACCTCTGCCTCTACATCGCCTAGTTGCAGGTAAGACTCTAGTCTGAACCATCTGCAAAGGACGTAAACCTAGCTTAGAAGGCTATACTGTGCGTGCATGTATAGGTTCCCCCCCTCTTTATATATATGCCATATGTATGTATCAAATCAATCACAACAGAATATCTATATATGTGTACTGTTGAGATCTTCAGAGGGGTGATGGCTTTACGTACACACTAACCCAAAACGTTTGTACTCATTTCAAACCAAAAATCTTTTGAAAAGTCAGACCCCTTTCGGGTTCTGTTTATTTATCTAAACGACCTTTATCGCAGATTACAAGTGCCATTGTTGTCAACCTGAGCTCTGATACCAACTTTGTAACACCCCAAATCCGTAGGACTCGGAGTGCTACTGGGCTAGGATCTCACAATGGATCCTAGCCCTAGCCTGACAAAAACCTCACTGAATCTTACAACAACGCACCAACAGATTAAAACAAAACATAAAAACTGATATATAAATATCAAAAGGTTTATACAGTACTGCTGAGTACAATCAAAACAGAAATCCGTACAATGGATAATCTCCAAAAACCCACGAATATGCCCCGTGTACGGAACCCTCAACAGATCACCCCTCCGGATCACTCCGCAACACATATCATAAATAAACACTTCAACATGATATCAAACATTTACCCGGTTTATTATCTTTAATAAGTTGAATCATTCAATCGTATAAATAGATATATATAAAGATAGGTGACACGAGGAATATAATCCTTGCCTCTGATTACTCTAACCAGCTGGAGTAGTATCAGCACACCTCCCGTGTACCCTGTGGGAATGGTGAGGGGCCTTCCTTTATACCAGATCTGGCCTGACAATAGAGAACCTCCTAGACTCCACGATGGGATGAAAGGTAAAGGTTATCACAACCACTACAATGGGCGGTCAATATAACATAGGTCGGTGACCAAATAATAACACATGCTATAAAGCACATAACACACACCACTCAAGCATACATCCCATATAAGGATAGTAGCTAAGTAAGTCCTATGGACTTACCTCGATCTCAGGAGTATCTCGCTACAAACCACTCTCAAAAACGTCTACTCCAAACTGGAGGACATCACAGCCTGCATGATCTAAGGACGCAGGGGCGGAAAGCAGGCAACCGCGGGCGCGGTGACACTCAGCCGCAGGGGCGGTGACAAGGATCGCTGGCAATGCAGGCACGGCGCAGGCGCTGCGGCACGTCTTCCGCAGGGGCGGTGACTTCTGGCCGCGGGGGCGACGATAGTGCAGAATGAGACTTCGCAACTTCTCTTTGGCTCTTCACGTGATCAAATCACGTCTACTCTCACTATTGAAGGTCCTAGGTTGCAGGGAGGATCAACAAACACCAAGGTTGGCTTCCAAGCACAGCAACACACACACATTAGCATCAACACAACAACCACTACTCACATAAACTCCCACCAAACTCTTGTAACCAAGAACAAGATCAAAGAAGATGAAGGAGAAGCAAGAAGGACGTGAAGACTGGATGGAAATGAATAAGGAAACCCTTGCTCAACAAGGAGAAGGAAGAAGTAAAGCTAAGGGTAAAGAACGGGTCAACAAGGTCAACAAAACCGGCTGCAGCCGCAAGAACCCGCGGGGGCGGCGGAGATGGCCGCGGGAGCGGCGACCCGCAGGTGCGGAGGAAGTGACCGCGGGAGCGGCTGAGCCAAACTCGGCCAATCAAGCTCGGTCAAAGATCAAATCTCGGTCCGAAAGAAAAGGGCTCTCACAGACGTGTAGAAGGACCTCCAAGCGCGAGAGGTCGGGGACGTATCCCCATTGCGGACCCGCCAGTTGTGGGTGCACCGGCAGTCGAGGTCCCCATAGAGGACATTACAGTGAACATTGTTCCCGAGGCTAGGGATAGGACCGTTTTGAGGTCTGAGGCGCAAGATTCTCCACCTGTCAGGACCGGGGAAGCGTCCGTTGGAGCTATCGTATTTTGGGACTACGTACGATGACTTGAGGAGGCGTTTAGGACTGGGGCACCACCTCCCGTCCCACCGGTGCCTGCACTTGCACCTGCGGGATCAGTTGAGGTCTCGCAGAGGGTGACTCCGTTTAGGGCTGCACCATAGATAGTTACACCGGCAGTAGTTGCACCCGAGCCGGTCATGGAGGTTGTTAGGGAGACCTTTTTCCCGGATTCCCGGAGGAGAGACAGAGTCCAGGACTTCGTGGAGGCAGGATTCGAGGACGTCCCAGTCATTGAGACGATTAGGCGATTTCAGACGGAGTTAGCCTTGTTGGGACCCGCCGCACCTCCAGCGGACCAGCATGTCTATCTCTTTTCCAAGAGACTGAGGGAGTCCACCCGTGTTTACCTTGCGGGATTACATTGTGACTCACTGGCGGAGTACCAGGATCGAGCTTCAGCCTATGAGAGAGACCGCCCTGGGTGTAGGAGAGCAGCCCAGTCCGGAGGACCGGACAAGAGACAGAGGACAGGACCAGCTAGTTCAGGGGCCGGAATAGTGGGTCAGGGACGTGGCCAGACTCCGGGACGTTCCGGCCCTCAGACGTCGAGGCAGGCATCAGACAGGGGACATCAGTGCTATAGCTGTGGAGGTTTTGAACACCTGAGAACGGCTTATAGGAAGCCACCCGTGGCTTGTTTCACTTGTGGCCAGATGGGTCACCGAGATGCTTTTTGCCGTCAGGGCAAGTCCCAGTCACAGTAGGGTTCTTCGCCTGCTGGCGTAGCAGGGGGCAGTCAAAGGCCGCCACAGCAGCAGTCACAGGGCACTCAACAGAGGGGCCAGAGTCAGGGTCAGGCCCGTACTCATGGATCAGCTCAGGGGCAGGGCCGAGGTGGAGGTCGTAGTGGAGGTACCCAGGAGACCAGGGGCACACAGGCCAGGGTATTTGAGTTGAGAAGCACCGTTGATCTTCCAGCGCCGGCAGCCCCATGTACCATTTAGATCCACGGCTTTTCTATCCGAGTTTGTTTAATACGGGTGCCACGCACTCTTTTATCCGATGATTGTGTAGCTAGGTTGCCCTTAGCTACGGTAGAGGGGAGACCCTCTATTATAGGGTTACCCGATGGAGGTAAGGTTAAGGGTACCCGAGAGGTACGCGGTTGTCCCATTAGTTTGGGAAACCGAGATTGGTTGGCCGACTTCTTTGCCATTCACTTAGTGCATGAAGAAGTCATCCTTGGGATAGATTGGATAGACCGCCATAGAGCCGATAGTGTACCTTTTATGAGTTCTACGGGGTTATGAAACGGGTGTATTGGAGAGTAATGGGTTTGGCAAGTTTTGGGACGAAACTTGTTTTTAGGGGGGTAAGTTGTAACGCCCGGGAATTTTATTCCGGACTGAGAGCGTTTTATGGATCTTCCCGAGTATTTATTCGGTTTGGAATACGTTCCCGTATATCCGTATTATTATTTTCCGGTTCCGTATTATTATTTATTCATTTATTTATTTATTTTTAGTTTTGTTCTTTTTCTTTTCTTTTCTTTTTTTTTTTCTTTCTCCCGCCGGCTGTTCTTTCCCTTCTTTCTTTTTTTTCCCTTCTTTTGGAGCAGCTCCCGCCCGCTGTGGTTCGGCCGCCCGCCTACCCCTGCAGGAGCTCCCGCTAGCTGCACCTAGCCGCCCGCCTAGCCTGGCGCCTAGGCCTGCAGAGCTGCCAGCCGACCCCTCGGCCCGCGTCTTACCTCGGCTTCTCTCCCCTCACTTGCACACCCCTCACCTCTCCTTCCTTCGTCACTCACCACCTCACACTCTTCTTTGTTTCTTCATCTCTCTCAACCTCGCCGGGAGCAGCACCACGCCACAGAAGCCCCGGCCCTCACCTTCACCCTCACCCTCACCGTGCCCGGCTCACCCTCCATCTCTTCTCTCTTCCCCTGCATCAACGTCGAGCTCGACGGAGAAGGCACTGCTGCCGCCAACACCGGAGAAGCCGACCACCCTGCAGCTTCCCTCCCCCGAGACTGAGCTCACCGCCAGCGGCCTCCATCCTCTCCTCTACTTATCCTTCTCTGTCGCCGGAGAACGGCCGCCACCGGGAGCCACCACCTACGGGAAAGACCGCCACCACACCGGGGGACCTCCACGCCTCTTTCCCCCTGCCGGAGCACCACCCACGCCGGCGTCCAGGGGCTGCAGAACCGGCCGACCCTCTTTCCCCTTATTACAATCGGGCCCCCTCTTATTTGGTATAATTACATTTCGGCCCCCTAAGTTTTGTGTTAATTGCAGAGTGTACCCAACGTTTTGAGTTATTGCAGTTTTGACCCAGATTTCTGAATTTGTTGCATTTATACCCTCTGTTGGGTTTTTGTCGGAAATTGCCCCAAGGTTTTAATTACGGATGATGACCCATAAGTTTGGAAAACGTATACTTGCCCCGGAAAATGTGTTAGCGGTTTTTAACCTCGGATTTTATAAACGAGTTTTATCTTAGGTTTTTATATGCAATATTTTATGATCAATTTAGCGTATGAGCTAAATTGTGTAGTTTTGATGCTAGGTTCCGAAGCCCGATAAAGGCCCGAATCCATATCGACATTCATAGATCGTCTTCCATCCTTCGACGTCCCGTGAGTACCCTCTCCCTCAAGTTAATAATCTTATCTCGATCTAGTTATGTTTAGTAGTATCATGATAGGTTGGAACTAGCATAACTTAGAAGAAATGCCAGGTAGTGGCTTTTGGGACCTTAGGAGAATGTAAGTCAAATGATCTTGCGTAAATCATTTGTGTAGAAGTCCTAGACTTCTTGAGTTGAGCGGGTTTTTATGGATACCTTGTTGTGAGCAGGTTGTGTGCTTCTTCCCAAGGGAAGCGAGAGCGTTGTGTGAGTTAGCGTTTGGGACGAGGTAAGTCTCCAGACTTACTTAGGTCGTATTCTACGTATTAACATTGATGCGTGCTTGGTGGTGTGTGTTTATGTTCTTGTTATAACATCTAAACCGGTAAATAGGACCACCGACCTTATATTGTTGTATGGCCCAAGTGTATGATAACGGGCGGTGACAATCTGCCTGACTCGGCGTTAGTCTAGGAGATTCTCGGCGACTAGCCCGGCGGGTGATATGGTCGGGTGCATCCGTACCATTCTTTGCCGGTAAGTAGGGACCGAGGCGAGACCACTGGGGTCTCGTGTCACAACCGAAGTTGAATTAGAACGGGATATGACTAAGTAATAAAAAGATAATAAACCGGACTTGTGTGATTTATGTTTTGTGTTATATATGTGTTTGTGCCTTCACCGCTTTTCTAATGCCTAGAATATTAGCTAACGGTTTCAACCGTTTGTGTAGATGACTTGCAGGTTAGGGATGCCGCCAAGTGAGGCGGAGGAGTGGACAGCCGGGGTCTCCGTACATTATAGGACGGGGATGTTTTTGGGTTACCTTTTTTGTTGTTGTACGGTTTAAGTTTTCGTATTGGAGTGTGTGTTTTGAGGACTCGGCTGAATTTCCAAGTTGTAGTTTCTTACTTTTCGGTTTCCGCATACATTAAAAACGTTTTGAGTTTTCGCCTTTATTTGTGCCTTGTTGGAAGGTCCGGTGAAATTGTTGTCAAGCTAAGGGTCGGGACCCATTGTGAGGTCTCGCCCAGTAGCACCCCGAGTCCCGCGGATTTGGGGTGTTACATAAAGGCACGCCGTTAAATTTACAAAACGCATAGTCTCAATGCAACACTGCGTTGAACATTTTGAACCTCAATGAAGACCGAATGTGTTGAGTTGTTTCAACTTCAATGCAGGCCGACTACTTTGAATTTGAAACCCTACATAACGCGAAGATGCTAGCCTCCTCCACTGAACTCTCACATTTGTGAACGAAAAAAACTGGAAAATGCTTTCCCTTTCTCATTGTTGATCATTCGATGGATCCTCCAAGACATTCTTAGCAAAAACGCCCTTTGACCGCACTCGAGGTACGGTATTTTTTAAGGAAAAAAAAACGTCATACCTTTCCGGCAAAAATACCAACGTTGAAAAAAAACACCAAAAATAATACTAACTATCAACATTGAAATGAAAATAATACCAACGTTGAAAATTACTGGAGCGATATAAACTATCAATGTATTTACCAAAAATAATACGTCATACCTTTCCGGCAAAAATCCTAGCTCTAGCGATGACGTGGCAACCATAATCTTACACCATCAAAAAATGGATTAATTGTGTGATGTGGATTTTATTTTTTTAAATCAATTTAATAATATTTAATATATTAAAAATAATTAAAAAAAGTTATTAATTTATGTTTTAATTAATAATTTATTTAAATAATTATTTTATTAAAAATATTATTTAAAAAATTAATTTTTGTAAATTTTTTTAAAAAAAAATTTTGAACATTTTTTTATTAGATTAGTAAAAATAATAATATATTTATTTGAAAAATCATTTTATTTTTTATGAAACAATTCTCTTAAAAATTTGTTGTAAAAATAATTTTTTTTAGAAAAAATAAATCATTTTCTGGTGAATTTTTTGAAAAGGTTGTTTTGGGGGTTTATTTTTATTATATATTTAAACTAATTTTTAATGCAACACTGCGTTGAACATTTTGAACCTCAATGAAGACCGAATGTGTTGAGTTGTTTCAACTTCAATGCAGGCCGACTACTTTGAATTTGAAACCCTACATAACGCGAAGATGCTAGCCTCCTCCACTGAACTCTCACATTTGTGAACGAAAAAAACTGGAAAATGCTTTCCCTTTCTCATTGTTGATCATTCGATGGATCCTCCAAGACATTCTTAGCAAAAACGCCCTTTGACCGCACTCGAGGTACGGTTTTTTTAAGGAAAAAAAAACGTCATACCTTTCCGGCAAAAATACCAACGTTGAAAAAAAACACCAAAAATAATACTAACTATCAACATTGAAATGAAAATAATACCAACGTTGAAAATTACTGGAGCGATATAAACTATCAATGTATTTACCAAAAATAATACGTCATACCTTTCCGGCAAAAATCCTAGCTCTAGCGATGACGTGGCAACCATAATCTTACACCATCAAAAAATGGATTAATTGTGTGATGTGGATTTTATTTTTTTAAATCAATTTAATAATATTTAATATATTAAAAATAATTAAAAAAAGTTATTAATTTATGTTTTAATTAATAATTTATTTAAATAATTATTTTATTAAAAATATTATTTAAAAAATTAATTTTTGTAAATTTTTTTTAAAAAAAATTTTGAACATTTTTTTATTAGATTAGTAAAAATAATAATATATTTATTTGAAAAATCATTTTATTTTTTATGAAACAATTCTCTTAAAAATTTGTTGTAAAAATAATTTTTTTTAGAAAAAATAAATCATTTTCTGGTGAATTTTTTGAAAAGGTTGTTTTGGGGGTTTATTTTTATTATATATTTAAACTAATTTTTAATAAAATTTTTTACATAATTGGAAAAAAAATCTTTAGGGATTAGGTTAAAAGATGAAATTAAAAAAATTGAATATATTTTTGACAAATTGTTTTTAAAAAATTAATATTTTCATTTTATACAAAACACCGAAAATAAATCTGATAAAAGAAATCAAAATTCTTTTTTGAAAAAAAAATCATTTTTTAATTATTAAAAAACTTTATTTCTTATCATATTAATTTACTCTAAGTTATTTATTTTATAAATAAATTCCACGTCATACCCATCATCCAAATATTATGATGACATGTAAAATTCCGGTTTTCACATTATTGTCGAAGTTAGGTTTTTTGCCGGAAAATTAAAACGTATTATTTTTGGTAAATGTGTTGATAGTTTGTATCACTCCTAATAATTGTGAAAGTTGATATTTTTGGTTCAATGTTGATAATTGATATTATTTTGGTTATTTTTCCTTTTTTAATAATCATTTTTATCGTCCCCTCCCCGTTTTTTCATTAGAAACCGAATCAGAATAGGAATCGTGAACTTAGTTTAAGTTAGAAACGAAATAGAGTTGATGGAATCGGAATTTGAATGGAAAACAAGATTCGGATTAAACCTAACTTTTTTTTTTATATCTACAATACTCAACTTGTTCTTCGCCAACGAATAACATGCTAAGCTTATTTTCAACGCAGCCCGACTACGTTGAAGGTAAGCCGCCAACTTCAACGCATGGAAACTGCGTTGAAGTTGATGCTTACAATTAAATATTATTGTTAACAATTATTGTTAACATAATATACGGTGTTCGAGATTCAGATTTTTCAAACTCTATATATTTCGAAAATCCACATTAGCTCGTTGTCAAGTAACATAGACGATACCACCTACCGCTTCCGTACGACGAGACGATCACCCACACCCTACTACTATGAATGAGATTACTACAAATCCTACTTCTATTCCCTCCCCATCTGAGCCCCTTCTACTCAGCTCGGATCACTTCCTCATCTGAGGCTCAGTCTGAGTTAGACGATCAGGACACCATTTGTACACCTTCTACTCCTGCTCTTGCCCGTGCCCCTTCTCCGTCCCCATCTAAGCCTCCATTGGCATTGGTTCCCTTTACCTTACCTCCTGCTCCTGCCCATACTTCTACACTTAGTTTTCACGCTTTCACATCCACTTCTTCATACGCACCTTCTTCATCCCACACCCCCTATCCTTCTCACACACCCTCTCCATCCTACGCACCATCTCCTTCTCACACACTCTTTCCATTTCACAAACACTCTCCTTCTAATGAACCCTCTCCATCCCACATACCCTCATCTTCCACTGCTAGTGTTCGTCGAGGGACTGGTGCCCATCCTAAGGCTCGAGAGTTGCTGACGGGGTATGCCCACCACATGGTTGCCTCTATATGAATTTTTGACGTATGTTACTAGATTTCGGCGATGAATGTGAACGAATGTATTTTTCATGTGTAATGTTTATTTGTTTAAAATGAAGGTCGTTAGAGAGGTGATGAAGGTACACCGACGTATTGACCAGGTGAGAGATTTGTTTGAGTGGCGTCGTGATCGAGATGATCCGGAGGGATGATTTTCTCTGGCCAACCGGAGTAGATTGACTGATCTGGAGACGTTTGACTTCTTTGGGGTTGATCACGCCCTCTGTCATGCATTTGTCGAGCGGTAGCACCCTACGACCAACAATTTTCATCTCCTATGAGGTGAGATGACGATCACCATCCATGAGGTGACTATTTTGATGGGTCTCCGAATAGACGGAGAGTCATGTGAGGCGACATGGAGCACATATCGACGCTTCTATCTTGTACAAGCAGATGCATCATCATTATTAGTACCTTGTAGGCTTATTGAAAACTGCAAGACCAGCACCAGTCGCTGCGTCCTTACTTTTTTCCCATGCTTTCCGTTGGTCAACAACCCACCACAGCGCAGGCAGAAGGAAGGAAGCAAGGAGGAGTAGCGCAATCATAAAGGCCAGTGAAAGGGCTTACAGGAAGAAAAGTAGAGTGGTTGAGCTCCACATTTGAGAGGACGATGGATGAGGCCTAGGACCATGGCACCTCCATCCTGATAGAGGCCATTAGGAGGCCCACCATACATTTTCTCCTTGACCCATTCCCACCGTCAACTGCACTAGCATCCGGATATTTAATGTTTGTTGACGGGATCATCGTTGGTAGTCGAGAAGACTACCAACCGGATACGGTCGTGGGTATGAAAACACTGCAGATTGGAACAAATCCTAATGTGGCGGAAGCTAATTCCCTAGCTATTATCACACAATTACGGCTCTTACAACATCCTCGTTTGGGCTTTAGTGTTCTGAATCAGGTGATAGAACAAAGCCGTCAACTTGTGACTGCTATTCATGGTGGTGTTACGTGGAGCTGGACTAGGAGAATTAATAACAGACCTGCACATCACCTTTCATCTCTTGCTTTAGTTTCTCTTATAATAATTACCCTCTGTCTTTATTTGGTTTGCTTCAGGCTGATATGTCTTAATAATAGTAGTTGTGTTAAAAAAAAAGTATTTATTTACTTATATATTTATAATAAAAAAATGGTTAGGAATATATATATATATATATAAAGTAAATTTGGTAAGTATAATATATTGTTAAGCATTGTTGGATATTTATCTTATTAATGACATGTGGTAAAAATATTATGAGAAAGTGACACATGGCATATTACTGAAAATTCAAAATTTTGAGAAAATGCATGTGATAATATTGTATGAAAGAGTGACACCTAGAAAAATATATGCAATTATTATGTATTATTTTAGATAAAAAAAGTAAATTTATGTTATATGAGCATTATTTACCATTTGTTAAATACATTATTTTACTAAATATAGTAAATATATTTATTTACTTATATATTTATAATTAAAAAGTATGTTTAGAAATATATATATATATAAAAGTAAATTTGGTAAGTATAATGTATTGTTGGATTGTAATCTTATTAATGATATGTAGTAAAAATATTGTGAAGAAGTAACTCATGAAATATTATTAAAAATTTAAAAATGTGTGGAAATAATATGTGACAATATTGTACGAGACACGTGGCAAATATATATATATATATATATATATATATATATATATATATATATATGTTTAGAAAAAACCCATAAATCTACAAAAGTCGGATAGATCTGCTAACGAAACAGAGGCGCTGGAGCGCTTGACCTTTCTTCAATGCTGTATTACAATTAACAAGATAGCCGTTACGAAAAAGGCTACCATTTAAAAAACGAACGTTACGTTTTCCCCTTCTCCAACGGCTATATGAGGCTCCTCCTCCGATTTAAACTCTTGCAGAAACACATACCCATAGAACCTCTCTCCACCAAAATCACAAAGTAGCAAATTCGATTAAATCTCCAAAGATGAATGACCTGATGACTAAGTCATTCCTCAGCTACGTTGACCTGAAGAAAGCAGCGGAAGCCGACCTCGAGATGGGCGGTGTCGGAGCTCCGACCACCGATCCGACGATGGCGCTCTTTCTTGAAGAAGCCGAGAAGGTCAAATCGGAGATCGCTACAATCCGCGATGCACTGTCGAGGCTTCACGCCTCTCACGAGGAGAGCCGATCGCTTCACAAACCAGATGCAATCAAATCCCTAAGAGCGAAGATGAACTCGGACATAGTCTCAGTCCTGAAGAAGGCTCGAACCATCAAATCAAAACTCGAAGAGATGGATCGTGTCACCTGTGAGAACCGCCGTGTTTCTCTCAAACTCGGTGAGCCAATAGATCGGGCTCGGAGTACCGTCACCAACGGACTACGGATCAAACTCAAGGAGCTTATGGTCGATTTCCAGGTACTCGTTCGATTTTAGAGTTTTCGAAATCAATTGATGTATTTGCCAGATGTGATTTTCAAAGATCAATTAGCTCTAACTGCAGTCGGAATTAAACCTAATTTGAACCTCTCTTTCCCAATTTCAAAAATTATTTCGAAATCAATTGTGTTGAATTGGTTTGTTCAGGCATTGAGGGAGAGGATGATGAGAGAGTACAAGGAGACAATCGGAAGATGCTACTACACAGTAACAGGAGAGCATCCAGACGAAGAATCAGTAGAAAAGATCATATCGAGTGGGATGGGGGAAGGAGAGATAATGGCAAGGGCTATGCAGGAACATGGAAGAGGGAAAGTATTGGAGACAGTAGTGGAGATACAGGGAAGACATGATGCAGCAAAAGAGATAGAGAAAAGCTTGATAGAGCTTCATCAACTGTTCATGGACATGGCTGTTATGGTTGAAGCTCAAGGTGAGCAAATGGATAACATTGAACATCATGTGATGAATGCAGGAAATTATGTTAAAGATGGAACTAAAGAGCTCAAGACTGCTAAAGATCATCAGAGGAGTAGTAGGAAATGGTTGTGTATTGGAGTGATTTTGGTTTTGTTGATTGTTTTGCTTCTTGTTGTGCCAATTGCTACTAGCTTTTCCAAATCATGAAGGCCCATTGATTGATTTATCTCTTCTTCTTTGGGTATGTGTTTTTCTGAATTAGTTTGAGTGGGGAGGCTTGTACTCAGCCTCTGTACTTTGTAAGGTTATTTTGGAATTTTAATGGTTCACTTTGACGATGACTTTTTATTGCGTAACCTTTGTAATTTGTGACACTCTATATCTGAAGATCTGCGCATCACTGTGATGTGCCTTACAATGAATTAATGGTTATAAGTAATTTTAAGTATTAATTACACAGTTAATACAAAATATATAAAATAAAAAAGACTTTGAATCAAGTTGTTCATATCATGAAGGTAACGAGCAGTGAAATTATGTAAGCACGATCCCACGTTACTTTGTTGTACTAGTTTGTTTCTTACAAATGATGTATGTAGTTCAATGGTTTATTATACTACATGAAGTCCCACACACCACTCCACAGTTCTAGGCAATCAAAACCAACAGCTGCTACAAAGTACGCACTTTTGAATCAAGGCTTTTGTTGAAGTACCCACTTTTCTATTGCAGTGGTGGAAGACTTCAAAGTGATTCTTGGGTTAGAATTCTTTTGGAAAATCACATATCTCTTGCGAACGTGTCGTACATGATCCTATATGGATATTTGTTAATAAAAAGTTTTAAAATAATTTCGTATATTTATTAGATTGATAAAAGATGAATTACGAATATAGTAGGACAATAACGTAGATATCAGTGAGTCACACCAACCCGAATATAAATATTAATTCAATATGAACAAATATTATATTTGATCTTATCCAAAAAAACTAAAAAAATATATGATTTGTTTAATTTTCAAATTTAATATTTCTATTTATACAAGCTCTTCGGGTGTCATCTTACTTGATAACGATGTGGTATAGACGAATCCATATATTGTCGAATTTAAAAAAATTGTGGATAAATGATTTAAAAATATATTTATTATGTTTTAGTAAAAGTAAAAAATTCAAGTATTAAATTTTATATGTGATATACCTGAAAATTGATATTCAAAGTAGTATATTAGGTTAAGTAAAAAGTTTGATGGTTTAATAAATGTAAAAAAAATACTTCGCTAGAAAAACCGTAAGCTACAACGTCAGAATTAAAGTCGCTTCTTTTAGTATAGATATATAGATTCATTCTCATGACTTATTGTTATTGTTTACCCGCAATGCAAATTGTTTATCTGATTAACATTAGTTAAGGACTAACGATGGAGCGGTAAAAAATAACAATGTTCATCATAATATGTATTCATTATTCATTAAAATATATGTACAATTGTTCGTGTTTCCTAAAAATTAGTTGTTTATTTTGAAAACATTGTTGTATTTGATGAATAATAGATGTTCATCATTCATCATATGAATTTTCATTTACAGTTTCATAAGTTGTTCGTTGTAATCAAGTTATTGTTTATACGTTATACTAGATGAATAGATCCGTGTTATATACGGGTTTAAAATATGTTTATACGTTATTAAAAAAATTCTCTTAAAATTTTTTTCAATGTTTTGTGCGGATTTATTAATTCCCAAAGAATATTTGGATAACCGGACAAAAAACTAATACCCTAATATGATTTAAAAGGTCATATCGGATAGAATAATTATCCACGGATATTTAGATTATTTGTTTGATCTAGTCAAAACTTAATATTTGAATATTAACTTTCTTCTTTCTTGATTAGAATATTTTTATTAATAGTAATCCAAATTCATACAAATAATCCAAATTAAGGCGTATGAAAATTTTTAAAATAATTAATTCTTTAGACACATCGATATCCGTTTTATACAAAAAAATATGACCCGTATTCGATCCAAAGTACTTTTTTTTATCGTATTAAAAGGGATAACAATGTTTACGAATTTCGCCGAATGGGATCCGTTTTATAGATTTTGATTGTATGTTTATATAGATAATTTATAGTTGAACTAATTGAGGCAAAAAAAAAACATAATATATTTCTATTTATACGTGTTTAAAATTGAGTTTTAATATACAAATAAATCCAATAATATAAATATTTAGATTATTGATGGTAAATTGTATATAAATTTTTAGACGCAACATTTATGATAAAAAAACTTAATCTTACTTGTATGTAAGATGTTAATAAGCATTAGAGAAGAAAGTTATAATTTAGAATACATTTTGAAAATAAAATATTTAATCTTAATTAGGAAGATAATAAAAGAGAAAATTAGAAAATAATTAATGGTAATTAAGTTTGTAGTTAGGTGGTCGCAAAATTAAAGTAAGTTAAACCATTGTCTTATTTCGATAATGGATTGTGAAGGTTCTCACTCCGGGCCGAAAAATAATTAATCTTAAATAGAAAGAGAAATGTTATAGATTTTAATCACACATTCAAAACAAAAATAAATAAATAAATAAAAAGATAGATTTTTGAGGAGATACATAATCTTTTTATCGGAAAATTTTAGAAATTTTATTATAATTGTTGATTATTATTATTAAGTAAAATATGCATAATTTTTCTATAAGTAAAATTTACAAAATTGATCATTATTGTTGCTTATTATTAAATTAATTCTATTAATTTATTGTTCGTGTTTACTCGCATTGCAAGTTGTTCATGTGATGCACATTACATATTGTCATATTGATTAATGAACATGTGACAATGTGAGTACGACTGCACATTGTTTTGTACTAGTTTGTTATATATGTTGTCTATTTCTTATTCACTCTTGTAATTTATTGATGTGACCTGGATTACAAAGATTCACACCGACTTGACGTAGTTGTAAAGGAAGTTAAGCATCTTAGGATTGCAATCGGAACCTTCCAAAACAGGAAACGGAGTAATGTTCTTATGTTTAAAGTTAATAACATTCCACTTTTGTTATTTAATTTGAACCCGGTGATTTATTTCTTAAAATGATCCATGAAGTAACAAAGTTAGGACTAGACTTCCTTCTACACATCCACTCTTATGTTCTATGAGATAAAGGAAGTCCAAACACGAATGCTGAAGAGACTAATAATATGATTTATTACCATAATTTAGACATGCATTTAGGTATATTTTCCCTTTCTTTTAGCATGACTAAGCCTAATTTATGTCCTTTACACTTGTTATTGTTTACTTTGCAAGTATAGATGTCTACACACGCTTTGGTTGATTTTTCAGGTAAAACGGTGAAATTCGGACCTAGACGACACATTTGAGGATCAAACCTCGAAGTGGAGCATGCCCAGAGCTCGGGAGAGATGCATATGAAGGCCAAGAAAATCCTACAATTGAGGAGGCAAGGCAAGAGATCGAGCAAAGGAGCAAGTATGAGGTATTTGAAATCTCGGGTGAGCAGAAGAGTATAGCGGCCGAGATATGAAATTCAGAGACAATTGTAGGCGGGATTACTAAAGTCGGGAGCAATCTCGGCCCCTATCTCGGGCCGATATTTTGACACTTCAAGCCGAGATTTTCATAACCAAAGGCAAACATTGACAACTCCCAAATCTTAACCCCGATTTTGCTCAAATCTCGCTCCGAGGTTTACAACAGGGGGCAAAATTCCTCCAGTTTTGCAGCTGATAACCACTTTAAGACCATTTCAGGCCTAACCTTTTCTTTTTTGGACTTGGACTATAAAAGAACCCCCGCACCCCCGCAGGCCTTTTGTCTGGGTCTTCTTTTGGACCACAATCTTCTTTTTGGCCCTTTGACATTCCTTTTCTGCAATTTTCCCTCTCTTCTTCCAGCTTGTTTTGTAGACTTGAGATTTTCCAGCTTTATTCTTCATTTTTTTGCCTCAAGAGATTGAAAGTATTGTGGCTGTTTTGGGATTGTGTTTCCTTTTTGTTTGAAGATTATTCAGTTAAGTTTGGATCTAAATTTCCTTGCATTTTTAATATAATGTACAATTTGTGTTCTTCCCTTTTATTTCCATATTTCATGATGTTCATTGTTGGCTAGATTTCTAGTGACTCTAGGGTGAATGGAGACTTGGTTGTGGCATGGATGATGATTGATTAACTTGTATGTTTGGTTTGGTAATAGATTGTGTAAAACCTAATCTTGATTGAGCTAAATCTAGGTTAGATCTATCTAGTCTAGCAAAACAAGTTGGAATAGAGACTTGCCCGGTAATGTTCCTCCTTGGATTATAGATGAAGATGAACCTTGGGTAATAGAGGTGAAAAACCCTCTATTGAATGAGTTGTGTTGGTTTACTTCTTGAGGTAGGCTACACTTGAGACTTACCCGGTAAAAGTCGGCTTAATCCTTAGGAAGAGAAACCAATTTGAGCTGAATTTTCATACCTTTTACCTTGAGACTTACCCGGTAATAGGTTGCTTGGATTGGAACTAGAGGATTTTGAGGCCTCCCACGTGATAAATCCTCATTGACAAATCATCTCACCTTCTAGCAATCATGACCAAACCATTTGTGAGTTACCTTGAGTCCATTGCCATGACCAAGGATCTTGAAACCTTAGGATCTCTTTCTCCGAATTATTGTTATCATCTTGCTTGTTTGTTTTTTGATTGATTTATTTGTTTAGTTTAATTTGATCCATGGTCAACAATCAACCAAAAACCTAACAAAATATGGAATTTATAACCCTTCATCCTCGCCCTCATTTCTTATTCTAGACTTATATTATTTCTTGATCAAAGTGCAAATCAAATTCACCATAGTCTTTGTGTTCGGCCTTGGAATACTTACCTTGCTACAATACGATCTATTCATTGTGGGTTCGCTAAGTAGTATTCGGTATCTATTCAAATATTATAAATTTTAAAACTACGCATCGTTTTTAGAGCCAACAAGTTTTTGGCACCGTTGCGGGGACGTGGTCTAGTTTGATTTGCATCTTGATTGATTATAGTCTAGGTCTTTATTTTGCTTTTGATCTTGTTTTGCTTTTCGTCTTTGTATTTTCTGGGATTGCCAAAAAGAAAACTTACCCATTTTCGGGGACTTAAGCTTAAAGATGAAACCTTGGAAAATGAGAGAAGGATAACAGGACAAAGAGAGGAAGCTATCAATAATGAGCTCAAGTCTTTGATGAAGTTTCGCGCTTCCGCCTTCAAGTCTAGTAGTCAAGCTAACATGGACCCAAGGCCTCAAATGCAACCTCTACAACAATCTCCTCTTGGATTCCAACAACAACAACTTCCCAAGGATCGAATTGAGTTGATGATCGAACGAATGATGGGGAGATTAAGCAAACTTGAGAGCACCATGACACGTGTTGTAAAGGCTCAACCGGAGGAAGTGTGCAATGAAGGATTCCGAGCATTAAGTGTCCTTCCCGTCAACACGGAGCTAAATTTGAAGTTCTCACAAAAGAGGGAGAAAACTCAGGACATCTTGGCCAAACTGCTAGAATCTCGGCCGAGATGGAACTCAATTCATTTAATTTGGGCAAGATTCCATAAGTCGAAAAATATCCCGGCACCAATCTCGACCCAAGATTTGTGACGTTTCATCCGAGATTTGAAGCTTCACATGTTTACCCTATTCAAAAGGAAAATATTGCCCCTTTTTGCCCAAATCTCGACCCGAGATTCACTGAAACTCCTCTTGAAGCTTTCAATCTCACCCGAGATGCCCCTGAAAGTTGAAGATCTCTCCCGAAGGAACCTCACAAGATTGAAATGAAACCTCGCCAGGTGAAACTGAAACCCAAGGTCAAGGCCATTGCATTCCCTACAAATGATACCAAGGCGGTAGTGAGATTCTTCAACCGGATCATCTTCCCAAAACTCGGAACACCTCGAGTCATAATGAGTGATGGTGGCAAGCACTTCAATGCTCATGAACCCCTAGCTTCTATTGTCCAAGTATGGGGTAACCTACAAGGTTACAACTCCATACCATCCTCAAACATGTGGGCAAGTGAAGATCTTGAATAGGGAAATAAAGGGGATTCTGAAGAATAAGGTCTCTCGGTCTCGGAAAGATTGAGCCATGAATCTTGATGATGCCTTATGGGCATAAAGGATGGCCTACAAGAATCTCATAGGTACCACTTGATAACATGATTTATCGACCAAGTTTAGTCATGCATTTAGGTAGATTTCCCCTTTACGCATTCATGTTTTAGCCTTAGTTTATGCCATTTATGCTTGTTTAGTTCTACTTTGCAAGAATAGATGTCTACACGCACTTTTGGTTCATTGTAGGTGATTTGGCGCTTTTCGGAGCTAAAACGACGTATTTGAGTGTCAAGCCTCGAAGTGGATGCATTGGAGCAAGCATACGTGTAAGGGAAAAGACTAGGAATCACGCTAAAGGCATGAAGAACGACTAAGGAAGCATCTTGGGCGAGATCACGACCAGAATCATTCATCTCGGGCCGTATTCCAAGAAATTGTTGTGCAATCTCGGTCAGAATCTCGGCCGAGATCCTCACAGTACAAACCGAGATTTTCTAGACGTTGAAGAAATTGAAGTCAGATAAAAAATCTTGGACCCGACCAGAACCAATCTCGGCCGAGATCAGTGCAATCTTGGCCGAGATCAGTGCAATCTCGGCCGAGATCAGTGTAATCTCGGCTGAGATCAGTGTATTTTGACCGATATTTCTTCCGTGAGCGTCATATTTTGTTTACGGGCTTTTTCCTTTTAGGTCCAACATCTTTTGGGTAGGGTTTGTGTATAAAAGGAAGTCTTGGATTCATTCCAAAGTGTGATGGGATTCGCCCAGAGATTACCCTAGAGGGGGATCCGTCTCCTACCCTACCGTCTTTTCCATCATCATTCTTCTTAGTTTTTAGTTAGTTTAGATTAAAGTTTGAGACTTTCACATTCAGATTTGTTTAGGGACATTATTGGATCGATATTTATTTCAACTGCAGGATTTCATTCATTCAAAGTTGAGTTCTTTCTTTCCCTTTTATGCTTTATTTGTCTTTCTTAGTTGTAGATTTTGATACGATTGTTATTGGCCAGAACTTTGTGGTTCCAAGGAAGATAGAGATTTGTTTAGTCTTAGACTATGATGGATTAGATTGCGCTTAGAATTGGGTTTGAATTGCTTAAAATCCTAATGGTTGGTTTGGACATTAATCTAGGTTAGAACCTTCTAAACTAGTAACCTGAGTTGGAATTAAGGCCTACCCGGTGATATTCCTCTTGGATACATAAGTAGATTGACCATAGGTAATAAAGGTGAAACCTTATTGCTTTTTGAGTTGAGTAATTCCCGAGACTTACCCGGTAAAGGGTTACTTGATCCTGATTTAGATAATCTAGTTTGTGGTAAATTTCCACCCTTTTTACCTTGAGACTTACCCGGTAATAGGTAGTTAGGATTACTAGATGATCTTGAGACTTACCCGGTAATAGATCATCAGCGTAGAAACGTTCATCCTTGTTACTTTTCTACCATATATGCTTATGAGTAATACTGAGTCCATATGTCATAAACAATCACCTTGAACCCTTGAAATCCATTTTTTCCTTCCCTTTAATTTGATTATCTTTTATTCGTTTTGCTTTTATAAAACTGTTTTCAATCGAAGGTGACATTCGATTGCGAACAACCAAAAACTCCAAAAACATTTGATTTATTTCCCTTATCTTTTCCAACCTTTTTCTTGATCTAGATCTATTCTATCCTTAATCACTGTTGCATCTTAATCCTCCCAGTCTTTGTATTCGACCCTTGACTACTTGTCCTACTTCGTACGATCCATACACTGTGGGTTCGTTGCTATTTAGGGGAATTATTTCCAGTTATAAATTTAAAACTATCCCTCTCTTGTTTTGTTAATTTTTTAGTTTTTGTCACTTTTGACACGGATTCTTAGGGTGCAAAACTAGCGAACACCACTCCTTACAAACTTGTCTACGGAAGGTCTTACCACTTACCGGTAAAATTGGAGCATAGAGTTTATTGGTCAATCAAGTGGCTCAAATTTGACATGAAAAAAGCCGGAGAGGAACGGTTGCTACGACTTAATGAGCAATCCGAAGTTTTCGAGGTAAATTGAGGCATAAACGGAATTAGGTCTAGCTAGAGACCTAAAATCAAGCGTTTTTCGGGAGGCAACCCGAGGTAAACTTATTTCCTTGCTTTTCTTATCATTTTTGTGTTTATATTTTTGTTTTTGTATTCAAGGGTTTAGGTAATAAATGATGGAGCAATACATGAAGGGTTTTGTTTTATACACACCCACCACAACATCCATGAGCACCGAATTACCAAGAACCACCATTTTACAATGTGAGTATATGATACGGGGTTAGCCGTCAGTTTGCCCGATCTTTCAACACCAAGACTCGAAATGAAGAAAATGAATAAAAAGATGAAAACTTGAAATAAATAGATGGAGGAATGATCCAATGATTGTGAAGGATCGATAGATGGATAGATCTGGTCGAACCCTTAAGGCAACCAAGAGCACAATAGGGAAACAAAGGCCCTAACACACAACTTGGAATGACTTGAAGAAGCCCTTCCGCTATAATATCACACAGAGGGGAAAGCGATTGTCCCCAAAGCACGAGAAGTCACCCGGAGATGATTGAGAAAACCAACTTGCCAATCGAAGTGACACAACTCAAAACAGCGCCAAAGTTGCTGGCAAACGGATTCCGCTCACACAGTAAGGTGTCTCGATTCCACGAGAAGAATATGGGATAGAAGAGAAAAATACTCGAATGTACTTGTGTTTAATTTCAATCAAAGCTGCCTGGGAGAGACGCCTACCCTAAGCCTTATATAGGCATGTTGGACGTCCTCCTAGGGTTTCTATGGGCTACGGGCTTGATCCAAGATCGAGCCCAATCTAACTAAAGAGATAAGATCAAATCTTTAAGAGATAAGATCACCTAATAAAATAAAATAAACTAATTAAAAACAAGCCCATCTTTTATTTAAAAGATGTCCAAGAATGGGCTTTAAAATAATAAGTAAGTTGGGCCTAATTTAGCCACTTAAATTAGCCCAAAACTCTTCCACTTTCTTCTCTTCTTCCAACTCATTGATTTCTGCCCTTTTTGGAATGTCTGGGCCGTCCTCGTGTCTCTTCTTGGGTTGGACGTGTATTACCAACTTCGAGCTCTCTTCCAATGCTCATGTCTTGATAAAGCAATTCTCCAATTCATGCATCTCTTTCCCAAGTTGTTCTCCTAGTCGTTTGGCTTGAGCTCTTGTGATGGGTCTGGTGGTAGATGGTACATAAGATGCTCCTGCGTCATTCTCCCTCTCTTGAAAAGGATTCGACCTCGAATTCAGCATGTCTTCGTCCTCATAGAAGGGAGTAATATCGGCAACATTGAAAGTAGCGCTGACTTCATAATCTTTTGGAAGCTCCAATTGATATGCATTATCACCGATTCTTGTAAGAACTTTAAATGGTCCATCACCTCGAGCGTCCAACTTGTTCTTTCGTTTAGACGGAAACCGCTCCTTCCTCAAATGTACCCATACCAGATCTCCTGGTTGAAAAATGATGCGTCGTCGTCCATGGTTGGCTCTTGCACCCACTGCTTCCGACTTTTGAATTAATCGACTCCTTGTCCACTCGTGCAATTCCTTGATAAACTCCACTTGTTTTCCTGCATCGAAATCCTTTTTCTCTTTCATAGGAAAAGGCATAAGATCAAGTGGAGTTAAAGGGTTCAGACCATATACACATTCAAAAGGTGACAGTTGTGTAGAAGAATGAACAGTTCGGTTATACACAAAATCTACATGAGGCAAGGTATCCTCCCATGCTCGGATATTCTGGCGGATAATAGTTCTTAAAACAGTTGTAAGAGTTCGATTTGTTACCTCGGTTTGTCCATCAGTCTGTGGATGACTTGATGTTGAGAATAGAAGCTTAGTTCCAAGTTTTTCCCAGAGGGTTCTCCAAAAAGAACTTAGAAATTTAACGTCTCTATCACTTGCAATTGTTTTTGAGATTCCATGTAGCCTTACAATTTCCCGAAAGGACAGATTAGCTACGTGGATGGCATCGTCCGTCTTGTTGCAAGCAATGAAGTGGGCCATCTTGGATAACCTGTCAACAACAACATATATAGAATCTCTCCCTTTCTTAGTGCGAGGTAATCCTACAATGAAATTCATGGAGATGTCTTCCCAAGGCGCGGTAGGAGTGGGAATGGGTGTGTAAAGACCATGTGGTTGTAAACGGGATTTGGCTTTGAGGCAATCTAAACACCATTTAACCAGATGCTCAACATCCCCGAGCATATGAGGCCAGAAGAAATGAACTCTCAGAGTATGGTAGGTCTTATCTCGTCCGAAATGCCCCATCAATCGTCCTCGATGTGCTTCCTTTGTCAAAAGTAATCTAAGGGAACATTTGGGAATGCACACCTTATTTTCTTTATAAAGGAACCCGTCAAATATATAGAACTTCCCTGTGGGTCCCTTATCTCTGCAGTCACGAAATATCTCTCCAAAATCTGGGTCAGTTATGTATAGCTCCTTGATGTACACAAAACCGAGTACCCGGGAATCTAATGTAGTGAGGAGTGAATATCTTTGTGACAAGGCATCAACAACCACATTCTCCTTACCCTTCTTGTGTTTGATTATAAAGGGAAAAGGCTCTATAAACTCCATCCACTTTCCATGTCGTCGATCGAGCTTATCTTGCCTCCTGAAGTGTTTGAGTGACTCGTGATCGGTGTGCAGTATGAACTCGTTCGGTCTGAGGTAATGTTGCCAAACCTTTAGAACCCGAAAGAGTGCATATAACTCTTTATCATATGTGGAGTAGTTCAAGGTGGTTCCTTTCAGCTTCTCGGAGAAGTAAGCAATAGGTTTACCTTCTTGCATTAGTACTCCTCCGAATCCAATTCCCGAAGCATCACACTCGACCTCAAATGGTTTGCTGAAATCCGGTAGGCCGAGTAAGGGTGCCTGGGTGAGGCGTGCCTTCAACTCCTCAAAAGCAGTTTGTTGCTCCTTTCCCCATATGAATTTAGCCTTTTTCTTTGTTATCTCGTTTAGGGGTGTTGCTATGGTGCTAAAATCCTTGACGAATCTGCGATAGAAGCTGGCTAACCCATGAAAGCTTCTGATTTGCGTGGCAGATTTCGGTGTGGGCCAGTCTTGGATAGCCTTGATCTTGCTATCATCCACCTTTAAGCCTTGTGAGCTAATAACAAAGCCTAAGAAGGTTACCTGATTGGTGCATAGTTCACATTTCTTGAGGTTGGCGTAGAGATGTTGTTTCCTCAAAATAGTAAGTACTTCCCTGAGGTGTTGCTCACGTTCCTGAAGGTTGTGGCTATATATCAGTATATCATCCAAGTAGACAACTACGAATTGCCCTATGAAAGGTCTCAGAACATGGTTCATAAGACGCATGAAAGTGTTAGGGGCATTGGTCAATCCGAAAGGCATTACTAGCCACTCATATAGACCAAACTTGGTCTTGAATGCTGTCTTCCATTCATCACCTTCTCGCATGCGGATCTGATGATAGCCACTCCGGAGATCTATCTTGTAGAAAAGGCGAGCTCCATGGAGTTCATCCAGCATGTCGTCAAGCCGAGGAATTGGATGTAGGTACTTGATGGTGATGTTATTTATGGCCATGCAGTCCACACACATCCACCAGCTGCCGTCTTTCTTGGGCACTAAAAGGACGGGTACCGCCCATGGACTTAGACTTTCTCTAACATATCCCTTGTCCAAGAGTTCTTGTACCTGCGTTTGAATCTCGTGTGTCTCCTTTGGATTCATCCGGTAGGCAGGGCGGTTGGGCAATGGTTTGCCAGGGATAAGATCAATTTGATGCTCAATTCCTCTGATGGGAGGCAGCCCCAATGGAAGTTCCTCGGGGAACATATCTTGAAATTCGGTCATTACTTGTTGGATACCTGGAGGTAGAGTGGACTCCGTGGATGGTTGTTGAGTTTTATCTTCCTTACTCATGTAAGAGCCTTAATTTTGGGAGCTAGTTTTGGCCTTAGCCGCCCCCGCGGGTCTATGAGGCCGCCCCTGCGGCTCCCCTGTTGTTCCGCCCCTGCGGCCAGGAAACCCGCCCCTCGGTTTCCTGCGGCTGCAGCCGGCTTTGATGACCGTTGGACCATGTTTTACTCTCTTTCCTTTTTAACCTTTCCTTACCTTAAGATGAAGGGTTTCTTCATTCTTCATCTTCCTCAGCTACCCTTACGTTCTTCTTGCTTCTCCCTTTCTCCTACTTGATCTTGCTCTTGTTTTCTCCTTAGTGTGGAAGAGTTGTTTGTGTGGGTTTTGGTGGATGTTGATATGGTATGATGTTGTTGTTGAGCTTGAGAGCTAGTGGAGATACTTCCTTGGATCAGTTCGTGCCTAGGCCACAGCTGTGGTAGGTATCCCTTGCTTCTTCTTTCTTTCTTTCTTCTATCTCGTTCTTCCTTCCTTAGCTTAGGTTTAGATGTGTTGATCATAGGGTGATATTGAAATGTGTATGTTTATGCTTGTGTATGAATCTGGAAGAGAGTAGACGTGATTTGATCACGGGAAGAGCCGAAGAGAAACTACAGAAATCGCCTCTACCGAGTTGGCCGCCCCGCGGCCAGAAGTCACCGCCCTGCGGAAGACGTGCCGCAGCGCCCACGCCAGCGCCTTGCTTGCGTTACCTGCGTCCCGTGTCACCGCCCCCATGGCTGAGTATCGCCGCGCCCGTGGTTGCCTGCGTTCCGCCCTTGCGTCCTTAGTTCACGCAGGTGCGTCTTGTCCCGGGACTACCTATAGTTAGGTAGTTCCTTTCCTTTCTAGTATGAGGAACTTAGTACCATGCTAGAATTGGATGTTGACGAGTATGATATAGTTATGCCAGTTACGGCTTTGAGGTTTACGAGTTGGACTTGATCCTTATGGATCCCTTGGGTCTAGGTGTAACCCCTTTGTTTGATAGGATTGTGATATATATGTATGTGTGCCTTGTATAGGTTGTGTTGTCCTCCAGTTTGGAGTGGACCAGTTGGGGAAGTTCTTTGTAAGCTAGTTAGTTCTGGTATACGGGAAGGGCACCTACCACTCCATATAGTATACGGGAAAATGCGCTGATACCACTCCAGCTAGCTATTACACGTAGAGGCGAGGGTTATATATACATTCCTCGTGTCACGTATATTCATATACATTTATTATACGATTGAGTGTTGGACCTATTAAAGATAATAAACGGGTAAATGTGTGATATCATGATGATGTGTTAATATTTTGACGTGTGTTTGTGCTGCATCTTCTTTATATGTGTATAGTTAGCTAACGGTTTTATACCGTGTTGTAGATCCTTTGTAGGTTAGGAGAACTGCAAAGTGATCCGGAGGGGTGATCTGCTGAGGGTTCCGTACACGGGGACGATATCGTGGTTGTAATATTTATATTGTACGGGTTTATGTATTGACTTTTGTACTCAGCAGTACCTTGTATCACCTTTTGATCGTATATATATATACATCATTTTCATGTTTTGTTTTTCATCTATTAGTGCCTTGTTGTAAGATTCAGTGAAGTTGTTGTCAGGCTAGGGTCAAGATCCATTGTGAGATCCTAGCCCAGTAGCACTCCGAGTCTTACGGATTTGGGGTGTTACAAAGTTGGTATCAGAGCCCAGGTTGACAACAATGGCACTAGTAATCTGCAATAAAGTTCGAATAGATAAATAAACAGAACCCGAAAGGGGTCTGACTTTTCAAAGGTTTTGGTTTTAAAACGAGTACAAATGTTTTGGGTTATCGTGTACGTGAACCATCGCCCCTCTGAAGATCTCGACAGTATAGATATATATAGATATTCTGTTGTGATTGATCTGTGATATATCTATACATATGGCATATATATAGCCTTTTAAGATAGGTTTACGTCTTTTGCAGATGGTTCAGACTAGAGCCTTACCTGCAGCAAGACGAGGTAGAGATAGACCCCTCTAGGTAGAGGACGGGTAGGACTCCTGCTGACGGTTCACATGCAGGAGAGTACGTGAGGAGGTTGTGAGAGCGCCGTTCTTGAGACTGGGAACGGGGCAACTGAGAGACAAGGGGCACAGAGAGCCCAGTCTGGCGAGTCTGATCGTGTCTCCATGGGAAGATCAGAGTTCAGAGCATTATCAGACGTGTTGAGGAGGCTGCCAGAGCTGGTAGACGTGCCCCAGATTTACAGGCACAGAGGGACCATCTGAGAGGTCCCACACCGTTACTCAGGTACCAACTGTACATGTACCTGCTACTGAGATTGCCAGAGCACCAAGGAGCATAGAGGGCCTAGACTAGATACCTGGTTGAAGGCATTCCATCATATGGGTGTACCCCTTTCACTAGGAAGGTGGGGTTGGAGGTTGAGCTCTGGATCGAGCATGTAGACTCCACTCTGGAGTCTATTCGATGTCCAGCTGACAGACAGATCGAGCTGGTTTAGACTTTATTCGAAACTTGGCACAACACTGGTGGAGATCAGTACGGGGTCAGGTTACCAGTTATGATCAGATGAAGACGATGATTAGAGAGCGTTTTGCCCTGCCTCTCTGAGGAGGGAGAAACTGCGAGATTTTGTGGAGGCTGGGTTTGAGGATGTACTAGTCTCTGAGGCCATCAGGAGGTTTCAGGAGGAGCTGGCATTACTGGGACCAGCTGCAGACCAACACGTTTATCTCTTTTCCCGACGACTGAGGGATACTACCCGGACCTACATGGCGGGATTCCATTGTGAGACTCTCACAGATTATCAGGACAGAGCTGGACAGAGGAGAGCTTCTCAGACCGGAGGTCTGAGAAGAGGCAGCGTACAGGGCAGACCAGTGTACTGTGGTTCTGCTAGTGGTTGGCGTGATCAGAGACGCCAAAGTCAGCCTTCATCTCGGTTGCAAAGAAGGGACGTCAGTGCTTTAACTGTGGAGATCCAGGGCATATGAGGCCAGAGTGCACGAGGCCATTGGTGACTTGCTACACCTGTGGTAGGCAAGGTCACCGAGCTGTTTACTGCCGCCAGGGCGGAGCTTCATCTCAACAGGTTCTTCTCCTGCTAGTGCAGCGGAGGTGGGCAGAGGCCACCTCAGCAGCAGCAGACTCAGGGACAGCAGAGTCCCAGATCGCCCTACGACTCAGGGATCTGCTCCTGGGCCGAGTAGAGGCAGAGGTCGTGGTGGGGGCACCACTGATACCAGAGGCCCACAGGTCGTTTTTTTGAGCTGAGGAGTGCAGAGGAGCCAGCTGCACCTACTGCTACAGGTACATTCTGATTCATGGTTTACCTGTTAGAGTTTTATTTGATACTGGTGCTACGCACTCTTTTATTTCTGATGCCTGTGTAGAGCGTCTTGGTTTAGATACAGTTGAGGGGATGCCCTTTATTATAGGGTTACCGAATGGTGGTAGGGTCAGAGGTACCCGTGAGATTCACGGTTGTCCCATTTCTGTAGGGACCCGTGTGTTACTAGTTGACTTCTTTGTCATGCCATTAGAGCATGAAGAAGTCATTCTAGGTATGGACTGGATGGATAGACACTCTGCAATTTTTAGATGTAGGTAGGAGGACTGTTACCCTCTCTACCGAGTTAGGCCAGATAGAGGTTTTCCGAGGTTGGGACCTTGGAAGGTAGGCACATTTATCAGCGCTATACGGCAGCTAGATGATTGCACAGGGTTGCGAGGCCTTCTGGTGTTATGCCATGAAGGAGGGGGAGAGTCCAATAGAGGATATCCAGTTGTCTGTGAGTTACTGATGTTTTGCTGAGCCGTCCAGTTTGCCGCCTCAGAGGAGTGTGGATTTCAGTATCGAGTTAGAGCCTGGTACGAGACCCATCTCGAAGGCCCCATACCGGATGGCGCCTGTCGAGATGCTGGAGCTGAAGAAGCAACTCGAGGAGTTGGCTGAAAGGGCTTCATTCGCCTAGCGTGTCCCCATGGGAGCACCTGTCCTCTTCGTACGGAAGAAGGACGGATCACTGAGGTTATGCATAGATTACAGAGAGCTGAACAAGGTGACCATCAAGAACAAGTATCCACTGCCGCGCATTGATGATTTGTTAGATCAGTTACAGGGAGCGACTGTGTCTCCAGGATTGACCTGCGTTCCGGGTATCACCAGCTGAGGGTGAGGGAGCAGGATGTGCACAGGACAACATTCGGACCAGATATGGCCACTACGAGTTTGTAGTGATGCCATTTGGGCTTACGAATGCCCCAACCGTCTTTATGGAGTTGATGAACAGTATCTTCATCGACTTCCTGGATCAGTTTGTGTGGTTTCATTGATGACATTCTGGTATACTCTCGCAGTGGAGAGGATGCAGGACATCTGAGGACTGTATTGCAGTTTTTTGCGGGATAGAGAACTTTATGCTAAGTTCTCTAAGTG
Source organism: Fagopyrum tataricum (assembly GCA_002319775.1). Lineage (NCBI taxonomy): Eukaryota > Viridiplantae > Streptophyta > Magnoliopsida > Caryophyllales > Polygonaceae > Fagopyrum > Fagopyrum tataricum. Next base: position 26,516,640 of record CM008285.1, read on the forward strand.
TGAGTTCTGGATGCCAGAGGTAGCATTCCTGGGTCATGTGTTCAGCTGAGGGGATCAAGGTGGATCCAGCGAAGATAGAGGCAGTAGCAGCATGGACGACACCGACGAACGTCAAGGAAGTACGTAGTTTCCTTGGCCTAGCCGGTTATTACAGACGCTTCGTGGAGGGTTTTTCTGTGATTGCCCGTCCACTGACGAGTTTGCTGAGGAAGACTACAGATTTGTGTGGTCTGATCAGTGCAGGCAGAGTTTTGAGGAGTTGAAGAGGCGTTTGACTTCTGCTCCTATTTTGGCACAACCAGAGGGTACTGAGGATTTTGTGGTTTACAGTGATGCATCCAAGCTAGGCTTGGGATGTGTTTTGATGCAGCGAGGCAGAGTTATTGCTTATGCGTCTCGACAGTTGAAGACGTATGAGGAGAACTACCCGACTCATGATCTGGAGTTGGCAGCGGTAGTTCATGCACTGAAGATCTGGAGACATTACCTGTATGGTGCTACATGTCAGATCTTCACAGACCATAAGAGTCTGAAGTATATTTTCACGCAGCGGGAATTGAATAACCGCCAGCGTAGGTGGCTCGAGCTGATCAAGGATTTTGATCTAGAGATCTTGTACCATCCGGGGAAGGCGAACGTTGTCGCCGACGCCCTGAGCAGGAAGACGCCTCGAGAGCAGGCGATTGCGAGGCTGACAGTTCAGCATCAGTTGCAAAGAGACCTGATCTGGCTAGAGCTGGACATCCAGTTTCCTGATGAGGATGCCCAACTGCGTACATTAGAGGTCCTTCCTGATCTGTTGGATGAGATCCGACAGAAACAGGAGACCTTCCCGACTTTACAGAGGATCAGAGATAGGATGTCTCGGGATGAGGCACCACAGTTCCTGCTTGGAGCAGATGGAGTTTTGAGGCGCCGCGGTCGCGTCTGTGTACCTGCTGATACAGAGCTGAGGCAGAGGATTTTACAGGAGGCTCATTGTACACCTTACTTTGTACATCCAGGTACGAGTAAGATGTATCAGGACTTGAGAACTATATATTGGCGGGGAGGACTGAAGCCCGATGTAGCCAGATTTGTAGCTCGGTGTGCGACCTGCCAGCAGGTCAAGATCGAGCATTTCCGATCTGGAGGTGAGATCCATCCCCTTCTTGTTCCACAGAGGAAGTGGGAGGACGTCACCATGGATTTTGTGACTGGCTTGAGGCTGAGCCGGAGTTTTGATGCCATCTGGGTCGTAGTAAACAGATTGACGAAGACGGCACGTTTCATTCCTATCAGGGAGACGTGGTTGGTGAGCAGATTAGCTAAGGAGTACACTAGGCAGATAGTGAGACTCCATGGTGTACCGAGGACGATCGTCTCAGACAGAGATGGGCGATTTACCTCGAGATTCTGGCAGCAGATTCAGACTGCCCTGGGGACGAGTTTACACTTCACGACTGCGTTCCATCATCAGACAGATGGTCAGTCAGAGAGGACCATTCAGACCCTGGAGGATATGCTGCGAGCTTGTGTGTTGGATTGGGGACAGGTATGGACGGATCATCTCCCACTTGTTGAGTTCTCCTACAACAACAGCTGGCATGCATCTATTGGGATGGCCTCATATGAGGCATTGTATGGACAGAGATGTCGTACCCCGTTATGTTGGGATGAGCAAAGCAGTGTCAGTGGTTTAGCACCTGATCAAATTCAGGATGATATGGCTCGGGTAGCATTGATCAGAGAGCGTATGTTGACTGCACAGAGCCGTCAGAAGTCTTATGCTGACAGGAGGCGTAGACCTCTAGAGTTCAGGGTTAGTGCCCATCTGTGGCTGAGAGTGTCCCCGACACGAGGTGTTAGGCGTTTTGGCATTAAGGGGAAGTTGAGTCCCCGATATGTCGGACCGTTCGAGATTCTGGACCGGGTTGGGAGCGCAGCTTACAGATTAGCCTTGCCTCCGAGATTAGAGGGTGTTCACCCTGTATTTCATGTGTCTCAGCTGAGGGAGTACATACCAGATCCGAGGCACATTGTGAGTTATGAGGATTTGGTGGTTGAGCCGGACCACACGTTTGTAGAGCATCCTATTGCAGTCCTAGAGCGAGGTATGAGACGCCTGCGTTCGAAGGACATTCCTATGTTGAGGATACAGTGGTCGAGACGAGGACCCGAGGAGGCTACATGGGAGACTGAGGATAGTATCCAAAGGAACTATCTAGAGTTCTATGCCGAGATAGGTGCACCAGTAGGATCACCGAGTAGATCTTAGTACTAGCTTGGTGAGTCTTATCTGCTTATCTGCTTATATGCTTATATGCTATGATGTGTTTATTTCATGCTAGCTTTGATATGATTATGATCTTATTAGATCTTGTTGTGCTAGTATGATTTTTGTTTATAGCTGGAGATGGTTCTTTCCTCCATGCTATTGTGATACGTTTAGGATTTAGCTGGAGATGGTTCTTTCCTCCATGCTATTTTGATGGACATAGTAGTGCTGGAGATGTTCTTTCTCCATGCCTTTCTGTTATAGTTATGATACGGCTAGAGATGTGCTTCCTCTATGCCTTGTGATATGTTTATGGTTTGACTAGAGATGGTTTTCCTCTAGGCCCTGGATAGTGTTTTGTTGCTGGAGTTGATGATTTCCTCCATGCTTATGTTTAAGGTTATAGAGAGTTCACCTCGGCTTTTGAGTCCGAGTAGTTTCAGGACTTTGCAAGTTCCGGGATGAAACTTATTTTTAGGAGGGTGAGGTGCAAGAGCCTTAGTTTTGGGAACTATTTTTGCCTTTAGCCGCCCCCGCGGGTCTGTGAGGCCGCCCCTGCGGCTCCCCTGTTGTTCCGCCCCTGCGGCCAGGAAACCCGCCCCTACGGTTTCCTGCGGCTGCAGCCGGCTTTGTTGACCGTTGGACCATGCTTTACTCTCTTTCCTTTTTAACCTTTCCTTACCTTAGGATGAAGGGTTTCTTCATTCTTCATCTTCCCCAGCTACCCTTACGTTCTTCTTGCTTCTCCCTTTCTCCTACTTGATCTTTCTCTTGTTTTCTCCTTAGTGTGGAAGAGTTGTTTGTGTGGGTTTTGGTGGATGTTGATGTGGTATGATGTTGTTGCTGAGCTTGAGAGCTAGTGGAGATACTGCCTTGGATCAGTTCGTGCCTAGGCCACTGCTGTGGTAGGTATCCCTTGCTTCTTCTTTCTTTCTTTCTTCTTTCTTGTTCTTCCTTCCTTAGCTTAGGTTTAGATGTGTTGATCATAGGGTGATATTGAAATGTGTATGTTTATGCTTGTGTATGAATCTGGAAGAGAGTAGACGTGATTTGATCACGGGAAGAGCCGAAGAGAAACTGCAGAAATCGCCTCTACCGTGTTGCCGCCCCCGCGGCCAGAAGTCACCGCCCCTGCGGAAGACGTGCCGCAGCGCCCGCGCCAGCGCCTTGCTTGCGTTACCTGCGTCCCGTGTCACCGCCCCCGTGGCTGAGTGTCGCCGCGCCCGTGGTTGCCTGCGTTCCGCCCCTGCGTCCTTAGTTCACGCAGGTGCGTCTTGTCCCGGGACTACCTATAGTTAGGTAGTTCATTTCCTTTCTAGTATGAGGAACTTAGTACCATGCTAGGATTCTGATGTTGACGAGTATGATATAGTTATGCCGGTTACGGCTATGAGGTTTACGTGTTGGACTTGATCCTTATGGATCCCTTGGGTCTAGGTGTGACCCCTTTGTGTGATAGGATTGTGATATATATGTATGTGTGCCTTGTATAGGCTGTGTTGTCCTCCAGTTTGGAGTGGACCGGTTGGAGAGTTGATTGTACTTGAGTTACTTTTGAGATCGAGGTAAGTCCATAGGACTTACTTAGCTACTATCCTTATATTGGATGTATGCTTGAGTGGTGTGTTATGTGCTTTATAGCATGTGTTATTATGGTCACCGACCTATGTTATATTGACCGTCCATTGTAGTGGCTGTGACAACTTACCTTTCATCCCGTAGTGGAGTCTGGGAAGTTCTCTGTAAGCTAGTTAGTTCTGGTATACGGGAAGGGCACCTACCACTCCATATGGTATACGGAAAAGTGCGCTGATACCACTCCAGCTAGCTATTGCACGCAGAGGCGAGGGTTATATATACATTCCTCGTGTCACGTATATTCATATACATTTATTATACGATTGAGTGTTGGACCTATTAAAGATAATAAACCGGGTAAATGTGTGATATCATGATGATGTGTTAATATTTTTGACGTGTGTTTGTGCTCTAGCATCTTCTTATATATGTGTATAGTTAGCTAACGGTTTTATACCGTGTTGTAGATCCTTTGCAGGTTAGGAGAACTGCAGAGTGATCCGGAGGGGTGATCTGCTGAGGGTTCCGTACACGGGGACGATGTCGTGGTTGGGATATTTATATTGTACGGGTTTATGTTTTGACTTTTGTACTTAGCAGTACCTTGTATCACCTTTTGATCGGTATATATATATACATCAGTTTCATGTTTTGTTTTCATCTATCAGTGCCTTGTTGTAAGATTCAGTGAAGTTGTTGTCAGGCTAGGGTCAGGATCCATTGTGAGATCCTAGCCCAGTAGCACTCCGAGTCCTACGGATTTGGGGTGTTACAACTCAGTAGCATAAGGTTGGTATCGACATCCAGGAAGTCAGTCTGAAATCTCTCTTAGGACGGGGTGCATGTATCTTCTTGGTGGTCAGATCTTGGTCCGGCAGTATTTGCATCAGGGTTAGCGGTGTCTTGGGTCACATCTTGAGCACGAGAAACCGCAGGTTCATCTTCTTTACTCGACGGCGGAGAACGTTTCTTGACAAAGGTAGCTATTTCTTCAGGGCTCATGGGTTTGAGGGTGATAGTGGTGCCCTGAAACTCGAAGACGATTTGTTAGTCCGTCCTTTGTGGCTGACATCTCGATCATATTCCCATGATCGACCTAGCAAAAGATTGCAAGCAGTCATAGGAACAACGTCACATAAGATGGTATCTTCATACCTTCCTAAACGAAAACTAACGTAGACTTGTTTATTGATAGCTAACTCTCCTTGTTCATTTATCCAGGATATTTTATAAAGAGCTGAGTGATCTAACACGTCTAATTGTAGCTTGGTAACCATTTCTAGACTGGCAATGTTACAATAACTACCACCATCTATGACTAAATCACATATTCTATTCTTAATAGTACATGTGCTACGGAAAATATTTTCTCTTTGTCCCACATTTAGAGTTTTTATGTCCTCCAAAGTGCTAGAGGATTTAAAGATACTCCCGTTAATTGATCTGTCATCCGATAGTTGGAATTGTATCCGGTGCTCCTTTCTTGGGGTTGGCATGATTCAAAACATGCAAACTCGTTAAGGTTAGTTAAAGATAAACTCTTAGACTACCCTCTTCAAGTGTCTCGCTCAGTAACCTATCTCGTAAGCTTCGCAACTTCCTCTTAGTCGGTTTGCGAAGATCACTGTGAATCTACAAGAAAGATGTCTCAAACAATCAACAAGTTAGTGCATTCAAACAGAAAGCAAGGTGAACGAACCAGATCTCAAAGGGGAAAAAGGCCTTCTTTTTTTTGTGGTGCTAGCAAGAAAAGTAAAACTAAACTCGCCTGCAATATTCTCAACCAACAAATCAATAATCTCAAAATAGAAAAGATAATTTGCGGCTTTTTGGAAATTAAAATACAAAAAGGAGAAGGGAAATAAAAGAGGAAAAGGCAATAAGGAAAAAAGGAAACAAGTAAAACGGAAAGGGAAGGCAAAAGGAAACAAGGGAAAAGGAGGGAGTGCAATTTAGGGTTGTCCTACAGCGACGTAGGGAAGCAAATATATATCAATCACACTCAAAAGGGGTGCCTGCCAAAACAAAACTCGATCAAGATGCTCAACCGCGGAAATTGAATGACTTAGCTCGCAAGTAACATCTTTTTTTTTGTACGGCCTTTGGCCTTCTTCTTCTTCTTTTTTTTTTAACTATGGACTTGCGAGACTAACCACGGGCGGTGGGCGGCGGAGGGGCTGCGGCGGCGGAGGAGCGGCGGGCCAGCGGCTGAACCTCTTCGGCTCGGTTCAGAATTTTTTTTTTTTGATATCGGTTAATGGGCCGAGATAGGTCGGGTTGGGCCGATTTGACAAGGCCCGACGGCTAGGGTTAGGGTTAGGGTTTAGCGACGCCGGAGGCGACGGCTAGGATTTCGGGTAGGGTTTCGAGGCGGGCGACGGCTGCGGCGCGGAGAGTGAAGCTTGGCCGGGATGGAGGTGCGGTTTCGGCCGAAACCGAGGCTAGGGCGGCCGAGATCAGCGGCTGGTGGAGCGGCGGCTGGGTAGGGTGGCGGCCGGCGGAGCAGCTGCTGGGTAGAAAAATAACGAATTTTTTTTGTGTTTTATATGGGACGTGAGAAAGGTGTTGATGAACCTGAATCTCTGATACCAATTTGATACGGGGTTAGCCGTCAGTTGGCCCGATCTTTCAACACCAAGACTCAAAATGAAGAAAATGAATAAAAAGATGAAAACTTGAAATAAAAAGATGGAGAAATGATCCAATGATTGTGAAGGATCGATAGATGGATAGATCTGGTCGAACCCTTAAGGCAACCAAGAGCACGATAGGGAAACAAAGGCACTAACACACAACTTGGAATGACTTGAAGAAGCCCTTCTGCTATAATCTCACACAAAGGGGAAAACGATTGTCCCCAAAGCACGAGAAGTCACCTGGAGATGATTGAAAGCACCAACTTGCCAATCCAAGTGACACAACTCAAAACAGCGCCAAAGTTGCTGGCAAACGGATTCCGCTCACATAGTAAGGTGTCTCGATTCCACGAGAAGAATATGGGATAGAAGAGAAAAATACTCGAAAGTACTTGTGTTTAATTTCAATCAAAGTTGCTTGGGAGAGACGCCTACCCTAAGCCTTATATAGGCATGTTGGACGTCCTCCTAGGGTTTCTACGGGCTACGGGCTTGATCCAAGATCGAGCCCAATCTAACTAAAGAGATAAGATCACCTAATAAAATAAAATAAACTAACTAAAAACAAGCCCATCTTTTATTTAAAAGATGTCCAAGAATGGGCTTTAAAATAATAAGTAAGTTGGGCCTAATTTAGCCACTTAAATTAGCCCAAAACTCTTCCACTTTCTTCTCTTCTTCCAACTCATTGATTTCAGCCCTTTTTGGAATGTTTGGGCCGTCCTCCTGTCTCTTCTTGGGTTGGACGTGTGTTACCAACTTCGAGCTCTCTTCCAATGCTCCTGTCTTGATAAAGCAATTCTCCAATTCATGCATCTCTTTCCCAAGTTGTTCTCCTAGTCGTTTGGCTTGAGCTCTTGTGATGGGTCTGGTGGTAGATGGTACATAAGATGCTCCTGCATCAGTATACTTTTCACTTCTCTATTTATTTTCACATTGAGGACAATGTGATTTTTAAGTATGGGGTGGGGTGTTTGCATTAGTTTTGTATGTTTATTTTCATTGCATTGCATTTAGATGGTTAGTTTAGTTTCATGTCACATGTTTACATTATTGCATCCACATATATATATATAAAAAAAGAGGAATAAAAAGAGAAAAAATTGTACTTCTAAGATTGATATGATCCCTATGATGAAATTTTGTGAGTGGATTGGCCTTGGATGAATATTTTAAGCTTAATTTGATTATTGACACGTGTGGGATTTGAACACTTTGCTAGAATTTGTGTGAAAAATGTGAATTTGATTTTGTCTAGGCTTGATTAAGTTATGATTTTCGAAACTACATTTACAAGTTCTTACATATTGCATAGGGATGATTAAGGCAATTCGACTTCATTCTTTTTTCCTTCTTGATCATGATTTTAGCTCCTTAAACATTGAAAAAATGGCCTCCTTTAACCCATCCGGACATTAGGATATGTGTTCGTTTAAGTGGTGTGTTGAAAACAAGTGTGGGGTGAATGTTATGAAGAAGTTTGAAGAAAAAAAAAGAAATAGAAATGTGATGAAAATGTTGAAAAAAGAGTGTTTTAGGACATTGGCTATGAAGATGAGTAACTCGGTGCTTTCACATAATCGGGTGTTTGTAGCCTTTCCAAAGTTTGATTAGCTAGTGTCTTAACGAGGGATTGGTATGTGCATCCGGTGTGAGTTTCCTTTGTAAAACTCCTAAGGCTTGCTAATCACCAAGGTTTCGGCTATTGTGCACCAATGTCTTTCCTCAAAAAAAAAATAAAAAGAGAAAATCTCTTGAGAAAATAAGCAAAGGTGGATGTTGAGTAGAATTCCAATTGTGTAGTTCTCCTTTTCCCATATTAATATTACATAAGATCATCCTACCTCTATCACGTTTCTCAACCCTTCTTCTTGCTAAGTGATTAAGACCTATGTGCACATGTGTTTGACTTAGTAGTCTAGATTTGAATTCCTCATGATAAGCTTAGACACCTTGAACTTGATTTGATAAAACATAATTCCTATGAAAAGTGGATTATCCTTTTCGGGCCAAATTTATTTGACCATTAACGAGATATCTCCTTGGATATGAAACAACACTTTGAGGGTGATCTATGACTAGAAGCACTAAGTTCAATTAAAATCTTGTTTTCACATGCGTAAATCATGTCACCTTTTGTCTTAGGTTTGATTCTTGCTTGGGAACAAGCTAGGAACAAGTATGGGGTATTTGATAACATGACTAATTACCATAATTTAGACATGCATTTAGGTAGATTTTTCCCCTTCTTAGCATGAATAAACCTAAGTTTGTTTCAGTTATACTTGTTATTGTTTACTTTGCAAGTATATATGTCTACACACGCTTTGATTAATTTTTGAACGGTGAAATTCGAACCTAAACGAAACATTTGAGGATCAAGCCTCGGAGTGGAGCATGCCAAGAGCTCGGGAGAGAAGCATATAAAGGCCAAGAAAAGCCTACAAGTGAGGAGGCAAGACAAAAGATCGAGCAAATGAGCAAGTATAGGGTATTTGAAATCTCAGGTGAGCAGAAGAGTATATCGGCCGAGATACGAAATTAAGATACAATTGCATGCGAGATTACTGAAGCCGGGAGTAATCTCGACCCTTATCTCGGGCCGAGATTTTGGACACTTTAGGCAAAGATTTGCATAAACCAAAGGCAAATATTGACAACTCCCAAATATCGACCCTGATTTTGCTCAAATTTCGCACGAGATTTACAGTACGGGGTAAGATTCCTCTAGATCTGCAACTGACAACTACTTTTCAGACCTTTTCAGGCCCCACCTTTGCTTTTATGGACCTTGAGTATAAAAGCACCCTTGCAGGCCTTTTGTCTAGGTCTTCTTCTGGACCACAATCTTCATTTTGGCTCTTGACATTCCTTCCGCAATTTTAATCTTGCGAAGAAAATAAATCTATGTGGTTGAAACGCGTAGATTGTGAAAACCTAGTAAAACAAATATGGAGAAATCATTTTCCGGGAACCCATATGTTTAATCTCGCGAAGAAAATAAATTTGCTTAAGCAAAAGCTAAAGAAATGAAGGAGAGAAAAGTTTGGGAATATTAATAAACAAATGAAAAAGTCGACAATCAAATAGAAACATTACAAAAACAAATACTCTCGTCTTATAACCAGCAAATGAATGACAAAATAAATAGATTACTAATGATGACGAAGTCAATTAGGAATTTCTAAATGACTATAAGTCTAGATTCTAGGCATCGTCAATTGACCAACATAAACTCCACAAAAATGATAGAAATCATTCATCTTGAAATAACCGTAAACAAAAATTTTGAGCTAACTAAACCTTTCTCAGCTGGAGAGATAAAACAAGCCCTTTTTGAAATTGGGAGTGACAAATCTTCAGGCCCTGATGGGATGACTGTTGGCTTCTACCATAAATATTGGCATATTGTAGGACCAGCAATTACTAAAGCGGTGAAAAGTTTGTATAGAACCGAGAAAATCCTAAAACAATTGAACCATACTTTCATTGCCCTTCCACCAAAAGTGGATAACCCATCCACAACATCAAACTACCGTCCTGTCAGTTTGTGTTCAGCAGTCTATATGATAATTGCAAAAATCCTAGCAAAGAGGCTAAACATAGTACTACCAAAAATAATACACCCACTCCAAAAGTGTGTTTATAAAAAGAGAGAAATTCATGACAATGTTCTTATTGCTCATGAAAATTTTCATGGATTTAGAACAAAAAAGGCAAGGAAGGATTTATGGTGATTAAACTTGACATGGAAAAAGCATACGACAAATTAGAATGGAACTTCCTAATGTCGCTTCTGCACAAATTTGGATTTGACGACAAATTTACAAAGTGGATCAATGAGTGTATAACGACCGTTTCGTACTCCATTCTAATAAATGACTCTCCGACAATATTATTTTAACCACAAAGAGGCCTCCGTCAAGGGGATCCACTGTCTCCGCATCTCTTTAATTAGGGAGCAGATATTTTAGGTAGAAACCTACAAAAACTATACATAGAAAACTCAAAAGTTATTGGTTTTTCACGTTTCCAAAAGAGGGACCAATATTTCTTTCCTTGCATTTGCAGGCGATATTATAATTTTCACAAAGGCAACAACGGATGCAAGTAACAAAATGCTTGCGGTCCTCAATTACTATTGTGCCATTTCTGGACAAGTAATCAACTATCACAAATCATCTTTCCAAACTACCTAGAACATTGACCCGAGTAATAAAAGAAGAATTCAAGCGCACCTAGGTATCTCATCGTCCACCAACTTAGAGTTGTACCTAGGTTGCCACGTAACATCATTAATGGACCTAATGGTACAGTAAATAAGGATGTTTTCAACTCAGTTATCCAAAAATCTAAACAACAACTTTCCAAGTGGAAAGTTGCCTCATTATCGCAAGAGAGAAGAACAACCTTAATAAAGGTCAATCTTAATGTTAAACCAAGTTACCTCATGCAAGCTTTCACGCTCCCTTCAAGTATACACAACGAACTAGATAGGATCAACAAGAACTTTTTTCTTGAATAAGGGACCTAATTTTCACCCACTTATAAGTTTGGATAAAATTTGTAAACCACGAGCCCTAGGAGGGAATGGAATCATAAAATCGGAAGACATCAATAAGGCATTACAAATGAAGTCATTATGGAAGATAATGACTGAACCAGAATATATATAGGTTAAAATCATAGAAGAAAAATACCTTCGAGGGGAATGCCTTTGGAATTATAAGTGTGAAAAAATACCTCATGACAACGGAAGAAACTTATCGAACTAAAAGAGGAGTTCGAGAAGGGTTTACGATGGCGTGTCGGAGATGGAAAAATCATAAGATTTTGGAAAGATAATTGGCTTATGAATAAGCCCTTATTGGACTTGGTCCTTGACAAAACGGTATTAAACATTGTTGAACTAGTCAAAGAATACATCTCAAATAAGAAATGGAAACTTAAACTTGTAGAGCAACTGGGCACAATCCTGCCAAATAATATCATCACCGGCCAAGATCAAAAATTACAATTTTCCAATCAATGAAATAAGAGATAGAATATATTGAGCCACTAATGATTCCGGCTAGTACTCGACAAAATTAGCCACGGAAATGATCCAAAAAACGAAATCTGGTGTATCCGCTGTCAAATCTTGGATCTGGAATATCAGTATTATATGCCTAAAGTAAACAAAAAATTTATATGGAAGATGGCTTTAGATGGCCTCCCAACAAAAAAAATCTAGATAAACGAAAAATCTCAGTAGTGATGTACTGTGAATTATGTAATCACCACACAAAGACCGCTAAACATCTCTTCTTCACGTGTCATTGCACGCAACAAATCATAGATAATGCTAAAATTTCAACAATATTGGATAACTCAAATTGTCCTAATCAGAGCACTATACAATCCTTCGCTAAGCTTAAGGAAAACTTATCCCATTAAAATAAGAGAATTGTAATGGTATGGTGTAACATCGGGCTAACCATGAACCAAATCATTATCAATAGAAAAAGATTCCACCAAACATTTTAGTGTGCTCATAAACAAGTAAGTGATTAGGATTTGGCCAATGAGAACCCATATAACAAGAAAAATAAGGTAACGAAAACAAGGAGGAAAACTAAAAACATTAGATGACAAAGACCATATGAAGACTTTATCAAACTAAATTTTGATGCCTCAAAAATGATCTTGATCACTTTGCTTTTGCTTTTATCTTACGAAATAATTTGACTATTCCGGTGGCTGGAGGAAAGGAAGATGCAGTGTTGAATCAGTGCTAGAGGCTAAAACATACACTCTCGGGGAAGGTCTACAAAAGGACAAACGACTAAGTGCTACGTCAATTGAGATCGAACGGGACAATTTGATGCTAATTAATTCGATTAACCAAAAGTTTGGAAGCCACTTTGGGAGACGGATATAATTATATCACACATTTCATTCTTGATATCCACCTTCCACAACTTTAGTATTTACCACATATTCAGGGAAGTCAACACTGTGGTTGATAGACGCACGAAACTCGGTTTTAATCCAGTAGCAGATGACCACGCAGTTCCTGAAGATGTTGACATCCTCCTCCGCAAGGATGCCCTAGTAGATCGGTTTCTAGGAAGTGATTCGCCTATTTCTCTTACCATGTAAAAAAAAAAGATTGACTCACGTTTAGGTATTTTTTTCTAGAATAATAATAAAACGTAAAGTATTTCCGAGTGTAGGCACGGATAAAAACTAAAATAGGAAGGATTTTAGGCTCGGAGCGGACGAACGAATAACCCGTTGTTTCAAACGACGGGTTTCAATATTTTTATTTTTTTATTTTTAAAACAAGAAACCCGCAATTTCAAACTACGGGTTATGTGTATTTTATATTTTTTTTATAATTGTTGTAGAAACTCACAGTTTCAAACTGCGAGTTTCTATAAAAAAAACTTATAAAAATTATAAAATACACATAACCCGCAGTTTCAAACTGCGGGTTTCTTGTTTAAAAAAATAATTAAAAAAAATCGAAACCCGTCGTTTGAAACAACGGGTTATTCATGTAACCCATCGTTCGGAACGACGGGTCCGCTCCGAACCTAAAAGTCTTCCTATTCTCGTAATTAGTTTTTATCCGTGCCACACTAGGAAATACTAAAAAAAATCCCAGGTTTAGAGCCTGCAATGACTCCAAATACTCCTGGATATAATTAAAAAAAAATGGTGAGAAGAGCAATAGGAAAATAGTTCTAACGTGAGGAAAAAGCCCCAAATGAAAAGTCCCCAAAACCCATTTACCCTGCTGAAGAACGCGCATGACGCGCCCCCTTTTCAAACCTATCTTCCAAAACCAGAAACCCTAATCGGCTATGGATCCCACAAGCGCCGGTCTAATTCGTGTATCTTTCTTCTCGCCAAGACTCCAAACAAGTATGTTCTTCTACTTTGATCCCTTATCCGGACTGCGGTTTTCGATTTCAATGTTTTGAACAAAAAGTCACAAATCTCTAAAGATCGGATCCTATGGCGGATTGGTCCGTCCTGGTGCTGGAAACCATGGAGATTCCCAGTCAAATGCTCTTCTCGGAATCAAGACTCAAGCATATATCATCTTCGAACCTTCAGGCTGCAGATGTCTTGCTTTGTTTATATGGGAGTGACCGGGACTGTGTCTCACACCTTCTGCAAAAGAAAGAAAGGTCTCTCGGACTTCAGATCCTCAACCCACGTAGGTCTGTTCAAAGAGTGGGTAGGTAAAACGACTACAAAATCGATAGATGGAGGGGTTCTTCTCAAAGGAGTTTTCGTCGGTTATGTTGTTAGAGGCGATTTGATTTCTTCGGAAGAGTGTGTTGCGTCCAATTTGATCCCATCGTTGTGAGTTTGTTGTAAATCAGAAAGAATTTGTGTATCATTATTGATAACAAGATTGAATAAATTAAGAAATTCTAAATCATGCTTTTACACGATCTTTGTTCAACACGACTTAGTTTTTTTTAACCGCATACAATTACATGTGGTTATCAACTCTTATCATATTGGACCTTGGTTATATGGATTTTTGTATGATTGGTGATTTTTATTTCTTTAGAAATCTGAACTCTTTCTTGGGGCTTAGCTTTTAAACTGATTCCGAAGACAATTCATTGATAGTGTCCAAGGACTTACAACCCGATCTTATGTGTCCTTACTTTTTGTTAACCCTTCGTTGGGTATGTTGTAATCCAACATTATACATTTTTTTTTAGGTTTGACCAACCTGATAATTGGCTCACAGCCATCTCAAACAATCAAAATTGCACATGCTTTGACAAAGCCAAATCATATCTTTACAAAATTTCATTCTAGAGGTAATGATCTTTTGACTTCTCTGTGTCTCTAGATCATTCAAGGAAGTGAGATTGATAAGGGTGTGCTCTGTATGAATATTAATTCCTTGATTACTTTAAATATCAAATGGTTACTATTTTGGATTTGGATTAACAGCGTTCTACTTCTCTTGTTCATATTGTTTCCTTTGCAGGAACAATTGACTTTGCAGGAACAATTGAGATTGCAGAAGAATAAATTCGAACAGTTTTCCTATCTCGGTGTAACACCCCGAATTCGGGGAATCCGGAGCGTTACTAGTTAGGACCTCACAGTGAGTCCCGGCCGTAGTTTGACAACAATCACAACGGACCTTGCAACAAGACACAAATATTAAAACATTAAATCTTTAAATAAAGTACTCAAAGTAATAAGACGTGACCAACATAACACAGTCAATCTCTAGGACGAGTGAGTCTAACAGTAAAATTTAACTAAGGAAATAAATAACTGAAATAAATAACCGAACACCGATCCTAGTACGGAAACCCTGGCTGGCCACTTCAATCTCGATCTCTCGGTAGAGATCTAACCTGCAATATCTAACAACACGGTATAAACCGTTAGCTACAGCTCTAATACTAAAAATGTCACTAGAGCACAAACACACACAAGGGCATCTTGTGACATTTTTAGTATTAGAACTGTAGCTAACGGTTTATACCGTGTTGTTAGATATTGCAGGTTAGATCTCTACCGAGAGATCGAGAGTGAAGTGGTCAGCCAAGGTTTCCGTACTAGGATCGGTGTTCGGTAATTTATTTCAGTTATTTATTTCCTTAGTTGACTTTTACTGTTAGACTCACTCGTCCTAGAGATTGGTTGTGTTATGTTGGTCACGTCTTATTACTTTGAGTACTTTATTTAAAGATTTAATGTTTTAATATTTGTGCCTTGTTGCAAGGTCCGTTGTGATTTTTGTCAAACTAAGGCCGGGACCCACTGTGAGGTCCTAGCCAGTAACGCTCCGGATTCCCTGAATTCGGGGTGTTACACTCGGAATGGGTACAGCTCGCCCAAATTATTAGGAGATCAGCTGTCTAAATTTTTAACAATTTTTTTTAATTGGACTACTTGCAATAAATGGGCCAAAATTGACTACAATTATAATATCTGCTATAAATGGACCACAAACCCTATTATCTACAAAATTACTGGAAAAAAAAAAAAAAAAGAATAGTCCAATTGGTGTTTCTTGATTGACCCGAATTGTAACAACGGAAAAATGCAAAAATTATGAGATGCCTTTTGTTACGTCTCAAGGGCCAAAACTCATTCTCTCTGGGCTACAACCCATTATACGACTCAAACTGCGTGATTAGGGGTGGATTTAAGGCTCGGTTGCGGATCCAACCTGTCACTTCATTTTACAATTTGGTGTACCCAAAAATACAAAAATTAAAAGTACGCTTATCTAAGGAATTAGGATTACCGGGCCTCTATGCTCTCCTAATTTCTCGATTTAAAAGTGTTAAATGATAATCAGCTTTTGGAATATTAGAGGAATGGGTCGGAGTAACCTCTTGTCAAACCTCGATGTTGTATGTAAAATCCACAAGATTAAAGTTATCGCTCTTGCCGAAACCAAATTTGAAAAACCACCTGAGGATTGCCTATGAAAATCCGCAGGATTCGACAACATGACGTATTGCCCTGCTATTGGTAGGGCGGGAGGTTTATGCCTCTTATTTGAAATCTTACCAACTAAGTAACCAAACAATAAGTATTATAGACAAAGATGACCGATTCATTTGTATCGAATTCATCTGTAACAACTCGAATAATAAAATGAATATCAATTTCGCTTACGCTCCTCCACAAGAAGCCTCAAAGAACCAATTTTGAACCTCAATTTCCACATTTATTCGAGAGTCCACTCTCCCTTGCATCTTGTTGGGTGATCTTAACGAAATTCAACAATATTCGGAAAAACATGGAGGGGCCACAATCAACTCAAATAGATTTAATAGACTATTGAACTTTAAGAATTCCTGTAATATGGAAGATATTCAAACTACTGGTAACAACTTTACCTGGAGGAAAAACGGAATGGCCCGAGTAATATCCTTGAAAAATTAGACCGTGTTTTGGTTCATAATCAAATTATTCAATGGTACCCAAACTTAAAAACCAAAAACCACACGTTTACCATTTCGGATCACTGCCAAATTACTTTGGAGTAAGAAGGAACGGTGACGTTCATCCCACATCCATTTAAATTCGAAATGATGTGGACTAAATGGAAATCTTTTGAGAATATTGTTAAACAAACTTGGCGTTCCAACTATAATGGGAATGAAATGTTCAAACTTATAAGAAAAACCCAACTTCTAAAAACAAAAGCAAAAGAATGGAGCAAAACAAACTACGGAAATATTTTCAACCAATTGAAGGATGTTGAGTCAAAACTACAAGAAATTCAAAGCAATTCAACTAACACGGTGAATCAAAACATCGAAAACATCCAAAGGAATCTCCTAACTAAACAAAATCGACTACTTTCTTTTCACCAAAGATATTGGAGACAAAGATCAAAAAACACGCATTTGAAAAATATGGACACAAATTCCAAATATTTCCATCGTATTGCTACCGGAAGAAGAAATCGAAAACATCTAAAAGAATTTACAACCAGAATGGGTGTTGTTCTAACCTCTGAAGTTGAGATCCGACTAGAAGTAAAAAAAAAGAATTCCAAAGCAAATTTTCGAAAACTCCAATTGGCCAATCTCTTCTTAATGAGAATCTACCACTCATCAAAAATAAAGTTAGCCCGGAGGACAACCTTCTCCTAACAAAATCTCCAAATAAAATGAAAAGTTCGATATTGGGTGTGATAAATCTCCCGGAATAGATGGTATGTCGGCTTTTATCAAAAATATTGGCATATTTTGGGAACGGATGTGTCTAAAGCAGTGAAAGGTTTTTCAGAAGTGGAAAAATGCTAAAACAAATCAACCATACTTTCATAACCATGATCCCCAAAATGGATAATCCCACTTCAATTAACCACTTTAGACCTATAAGTCTTTGCTCAACAATCTACAAAATAATAGCTAAAATTTTAACAAAAAGAATGGAATCCACAATGACTAAACTCATCCATACTCTTCAAGGAGCTTTTGTGGATAATCGATCGATTCATGACAATATCCTTATTGCTCATGAAATTTTCCACTCCTTTCGCTCAAAAAAGAGCAAAGAAGGATGGACACCCATCAAACTTGATATGGAAAAAGCTTATGACCAAGTATATTGGGAATTCATCATTCTTATACTTAAAAAGTTTGGGTTCAATGATAAATCTGTTAGATGGATTAAGGAGTGTATCTCTACAGTGTCTTTCTTTGTCCTCGTAAATAATGGACTAACAGAGCAATTCTTTCCCGAGAAAGGACTAAGACAAGGTGACCCCTTATCCCCTTACTTTTTTTTTTAATTTGGGAGCGGAAATTCTTACACAAATGCTTCAAAATGATTGCAACAACTACGATAACCATATTGGTTTCTGTGTTTGTAGACAAGCTACACATATCCCCTTCTTATCCTTTGCTGATGATCTGATCATTTTTGCTATAGAAAATGTTGCCTCTTGTCTAAGGGTAAAGCAAATACTGAAATGTACTGCTCTATTTCTGGTCAAAAAATTAACTTCTAGAAATCGGCTTTCCAAACAACAAGAAGCAATAATAATATCAACCAATTAAAAAATGCTCTAAATATGTGTCACACCACATCCCTTGACAAATATCTTGGATGTCTAATCATAAATGGAAGAGTGACAAAAGAAACTTTCGGTGAAACCAACCTTAGAGCTAAACAACAACTCCTAAAATGGAAAGCAAACTCCTGTTCACAAGAAGGTAGAAACACACTCAGAAAACACAACCTTGCAACTAAACCTACATTTACCATGCAAAGCTTTATGATCTCAAGCCATAACTTGGAAGAGTTGGATAAAACTTACAAAATATTCTTCTGGAATAAAGGAGACCAACACAGACCTATTATTAGTTGGGACACAATTTGTAAATCAAAAAAGAATGGTGGCCTTGGGATAAGAAAATATGTAATTTCAAACAAAGCGCTACAAATGAAACTCTTGTGGAAAAAATTATAGTAGAACCAAACAATATATGGGTTAAAACTATAAATGAGAAATACTTAAAAAATAAGAACATTCTCCATTACCATTTGAAAGGTGGAGCTTCGTGGCAGTGAAACAATCTTATGAAACTCAAAACCGAGTTCAAAAAAGGTATCATCTAGCAGATCGGAAACGGAAAAACCATCAAATTTTGGCACGGTAGTTGGGTAACAACGATACCACTAATAAAAATGGTGCAAAATACCAACCAAATTGATACAAGCACTAAAGTTAGTCACTTCATAAATAACTCAAGAGAGTGGGATAACAACAAAATTGATAATGAGCTTCAAAATTTCATAAACCCGGATATTGTGAGAAAGATAAAGGAAATAATCATCCCGAAAAACGAGATCCAAGATAGACTATATTGGAGATGCAGTAAAAATGGATGGTTTTCTACAAAATCGGCTTATGACATGATTGAAGAGGAATCAAATATCCAACCAAACCATTTTTGTGAATGGATTTGGAAACTGGATACCCAACCCAAAATTAAAAACTTTATTTCGAAAATTTTTGTTAATGGACTTCTGACAAAAGCAAAACTTGACGAAAGAAAAATTGCCGTAACGAGGCATTGTGAACTTTGCAACCATCATCTTGAGGACCTATTACACTTGCTCTTGGAATGCCATCACACTAAACAAATTATCGCCAAAATCGATAGAACAATCTTAACCGAACTTAACAAAATTAAACTCCAAAATAAAAAAGCTCATGTCATCCTACAAGAAATTAAAAAACAAAATAGGAACAAAGAAATTTACGTGTCTTGCAACTGCATGGTGTAGTATATGGTTCTTCAAGAAAAAAAATTATCTTTAGTAATGAACCTATGGTGGGCCTTGATAATAAGGTTATTACTTTCATCAAAAAACCAAATACATAACTGGAAAACTAACACAACTGATGAAGACGATTACAACATAAAACAACAACCAAAAGGTTATATCTCTAACAAACGGAAAAACATTGTATCAAATGGAAAAAACCAAAACCCGACTTCTTTAAACTTGACTTTGATGGATCAAAACTCGATTCGGGAATCACATCTATTGGATATGTTATTCGGAACCACAATGGCGACATCGTTAGACTCTGTAACACCCCAAATCCGTAGGACTCGAAGTGCTACTGGGGTAGGATCTCACAATGGATCATGACCCTAGCCTCACAACAACTTCACTGATCTTACAACAAGGCACAAATAGATTAAAACAAAACATGAAACTAATATGTATAAATCTCAAAAGGTTATACAGAGTACTGCTGAGTACAATCAAAACATAACAAATATATACAAGATCAAAAGATCCCAATCCCACGAGGACAACCTAGTGTACGGAGGTCTCAACAGATCACCCTCTCTGGATCACTCTGCAGTTCTTCTAACCTGCGAGGGATCTACAACACGGTATAAAACCGTTAGCTAACCATACACATATATAGAATGAACATAAGCACAATCACATATCAGAAATAATAAACATTTCAGCATGATATCAAACATTTTCCCGGTTCATTATCTTTATATAAATGATTCATCACTCATACGATATAATATAAGTCGGTATATGAACATAAGTGACACGAGGAATATAACCCTCGCCTCTGTGGGCTATAGACAGCTGGAGTGGATCCGGCACACTTTACGTATACCCAATGGGAGTGTTGCATGTCCATCCCGTATACCAAGTCTGACCTATCCATAGAGAACCTCCCAGACTCCCAACGGGATGTGATAGGAAAAGGTTGTCACAGCCCTACAGTGGGCAATCAATAGACCATAGGTCGGTAATAACAGTATCACATGCTAGCAAGCATAAACATACACTACTCATGCAACATCCAATATAGAGATGGCAGCTAAGTGAGTCTTATGGACTTACCTCAATCTCGGAAGTAATCTTAACTATGATAAACTCTCATATACGTCCACTCCAATTTGGAGGACAAAACGGCCTATACAAGACATACATATATACATATCAATCTACTGTCACACAAAGGGGTCACACCTAGACCCAGGGATCCATAAGGATCATATCCAACTCGTAAACCTCGATAAAACTAAACCTCAAAGCCATAACTGGCATATTTCGATATCATAATCTTTATCACTCATAAACATGCCTAGCATGGTACTAAGTCCCTCATACTAAGAAAGGAAAGGAGCTACCCAACTATAGGTAGTCTCGGGACAAGACGCACCTGCGTGATCAAGGGACGCAGGGGCGGAATAGACAGCCCGCAGGCGCGGCAGGGAGCAGCCGCGGGCGCGGTGACAAGGAACGCATGCAACGCAGGCAAGGCGCGGGCGCTACGGCACGGCTTCCGCAGGGGCGCCGGCTTCCAGGCGCGGGGGCGGCGATGGTGCAGAACGTGATCCCGCGACTCTTCTTCAGCTCTTCACGTGATCAAATCACGTCTTCTCTTAACCAAAACCACACACATACATATACATACACATTCCAACATTAATCTATGATCAATACATCTAATCCTAAGCTAAGGAAGGAAGAATCAAAAGAAGAAGGAAGAGAAGAAGGAGAAGAAGGCTTACCACAGCTGTGGCCTAACTAGGAACTGCTCATCACTAGCACCTCAACTGGCTTCCAAGCTCAGCCATGCACATTAGCTCATCAACAACCACAAAAATCACACAAAACTCTTCCAACTCTAAGGAATCCAAGATCAAGCTCAAGAAGGATGAAGGAGAAGCAAGGAGGACGTGAAAGGGATGGATTGGGAAGTGAAGAAGGGAACCCTTGCTCAGCAAGGAAAAGAAAGAAGTAAGGCAAAGGGTAAAGCACGAGTCAACCGGTCAACAAAACCGGTTGCAGCCGCAGGAAACCGCAGGGGCGGTTCACTGGGCCGTGGGAGCAGAAACCCGCAGGGGCGGCAGACATGCCCGCGGGTGCGGCAAGGCCAATCTCGGGCAAAGCCAATCTCGGCTAAGGACAAAAACTCGGTCTGAAAGAATAGGGCTCTTACATCTCACCCCCCCCCCCTAAAAACAAGTTTCGTCCCAAAACTTGCAAAGTCCTGAAACCACTCGGACTCATAAGCCGAGGTACAACTCTCTCTATAACCTCAACATAAGCATGGAGGAACTCATCAACTCCAGCAATCAAAACACTATCCAAAGCCTAGAGAAAACCATATCTAGCTAAACCATAAACATAGCACAAGGCATAAAGGAATCACATCTCTAGCCGTATCATCCATAACAGAAAGGCATGGAGGAAAACATCTCCAGCTACACTATGTCATACTAGCACAACAAGATCTAATAAGATCATAATCACATCAAAGCTAGTATGAAAATAAACACATCATAGCATATAAGCATATAAGCATATAACACTCACCAAGATAGTACTAAGATCTACTCGGTGATCCTACTGGTGCATCTAACTCAGCATAGAACTCTGGATAGTTCATCTGGATACTATCCTCAGTCTCCCATGTAGCCTCATCAGGTCCTCGTCTCGACCACTGTATCCTCAGCATAGGGATCTTCTTCGAACGCAGGCGTCTCATACCTCGTTCTAGGACTGCAATAGGGTGCTCAACAAAAGTGTGGTCCGGCTCAACCACCAAATCATCATAACTCACGATGTGTCTCGGATCTGATATGTACTCCCTCAGCTGAGACACGTGAAATACAGGGTGAACACCCTCTAATCTCGGAGGCAAGGCTAATATGTAAGCTGCGCTCCCAACCCGATCCAGAATCTCGAACAGTCCGACATATCGGGGGCTCAACTTCCCCTTAATGCCAAAACACCTAACACCTCGTGTCGGAGACACCCTCAGCCACACATGGGCTCCAACTTTGAACTCTAGAGGTCTACGCCTCCTATCAGCACAAGACTTTTGACGGCTCTGCGCAGTCAGCATCCGCTCTCTAATCAGTGCTACTCGAGTCACATCATCCTGAATCTAATCAGGTGTCAAACCACTAACACTGCTCTGCTCATCCCAACATAACGGGGTACGGCATCTCTGTCCATACAGTGCCTCATATGGGGTCATCCCAATAGATGCATGTCAGCTGTTGTTGTATGAGAACTCAACAAGTGGGAGATGATCCGTCCACACTTGTCCCCAATCCAACACACAAGCTCGCGGCATATCCTCCAGGATCTGAATGGTCCTCTCTGACTGACCATCTGTCTGAGGATGGAACGCAGTCGTGAAGTGCAAACTCGTCCCCAGGGCAGTCTGAATCTGCTGCCAGAATCTCGAGGTAAATCGTCCATCTCTCTCTGAGACGATCGTCCTCGGTACACCATGGAGTCTCACTATCTGCCTAGTGTACTCCTCAGCTAATCTGCTCACCGGCCACGTCTTCCTAATAGGAATGAAACGTGCCGTCTTCGTCAATCTGTCCACTATGACCCAGATGGCATCAAAACTCCGGCTCAGCCTCAGTCCAGTCACAAAATCCATGGTGACGTCCTCCCACTTCCTCTGTGGAACAGGAAGTGGATGGAGCTCACCTCCAGGTCTGAAATGCTCGATCTTGACCTGCTGGCAGGTCGCACACTGTGTCACAAATCTGGCCACATCGGGCTTCAGCCCTCCCTACCAATATAAACGTCTCAAGTCCTGATACATCTTACTCGTACCTGGATGTACAGAGTAAGGTGTACAGTGAGCCTCCTGTAAAATCCTCTGTCTCAACTCCGCATCAGCGGGTACACAAACGCGACTGCGGCGCGTCAAAACTCCATCTCCTCCTAACAGGAACTGTGGTGCCTCATCCCGAGACATCCTATCTCGTATCCTCATCAGTGTCGGGCAAGTCTCCTGCTTCTGTTGGATCTCGCCCAATAGATCAGGAAGAACCTCTAAAGTACGCGCTGAGCATCCTCATCAGGAAACTGGATATCCAACTCTAACTAGGTAATATCTCTCTGCAACTGATGTTGAACTGTCAATCTCGCAATCGCCTGCTCTCGAGGCGTCTTCCTGCTCAGGGCGTCGGCGACAACGTTCGCCTTCCCTGGATGATACAGAATCTCTAAATCAAAGTCCTTGATCAGCTCGAGCCACCTACGCTGGCGGTTATTTAATTCCCGCTGCATGAAAATGTACTTCAGACTCTTATGGTCTGTGAAGATTTGACATGTAGCACCGTACAGGTAATGTCTCCAGATCTTCAATGCATGAACTACCGCTGCCAACTCCAGATCATGAGTCGGGTAGTTCTCCTCATACGTCTTTAGTTGTCGAGACGCATAAGCAATCACTCTACCCCGCTGCATCAATACACATCCCAAGCCTAGCTTGGATGCATCACTGTATACCACAAAATCCTCTGTACCCTCTGGTTGTGCCAAAATAGGAGCAGAAGTCAGACGTCTCTTCAGCTCCTCAAAACTCTGCATACACTGATCAGACCACACAAATCTAGTGTCTTCCTCAGCATACTCGTCAGTGGACGGGCAGTCACAGAAAATCCCTCCACAAAGCGTCTGTAATAACCGGCTAGGCCAAGGAAACTACGTACTTCCTTGACGTTCGTCGGTGTAGTCCATGCTGGTACTGCCTCAATCTTCGCCGGATCCACCTTGATGCCTTCAGTTGATACTACATGACCCAGGAATGCTACCTCTGGCATCCAGAACTCACACTTAGAGAACTTAGCATAAAGTTCTCTATCCCGCAAAACCTGCAATATAGTCCTTAGATGTCATGCATGCTCCTCTCCACTGCGAGAGTATACTAGAATATCATCTATAAAGACCACCACAAACTGATCCAAGAAGTCGATGAAGATATTGTTCATCAACTCCATAAAAACTGTTGGGGCATTCGTAAGCCCAAATGGCATCACTACAAACTCGTAGTGACCATATCTGGTCCGGAATGCTGTCCTGTGCACATCCTGCTCTCTCACCCTCAGCTGGTGATATCTTGAGCGCAGGTCAATCCTGGAAAATACAGTCGCTCCCTGAAGCTGATCTAATAAGTCATCAATACGCGGCAATGGATACTTGTTCTTGATGGTCACCTTGTTCAGCTCTCTGTAATCTATACATAACCTCAGTGATCCGTCCTTCTTCCGTACGAAGAGGACAGGTGCTCCCCATGGGGACACGCTAGGGCGAATGAAGCCCTTCTCAGCCAACTCCTCGAGTTGCTTCTTCAGCTCCAGCATCTCGACAGGCGTCATCCGGTATGGGGCCTTCGAGATGGGTCTTGTACCAGGCTCTAACTCAATCCCAAAATCCACACTCCACTGAGGCGGCAAGCTGGACGACTCAACAAACACAACTGTGAACTCACAAACAACTAGGATGTCCTCAACAGCTGGACTCTCCCCCTCCTTCATGGCATAACATCAGAAGGCATCACAACCATGTGCAATCAGTCTCACTGCCCGTATAGCACTAATAACCGTATCTGTCTTTCTAAGGTCCCAACCTCGGAAAACCTCTATCTGGCCTAACTCGGTAGAGAGGGTAACAGTCCTCCTACCTACATCTAGGACTGCAGAGTGTCTATCCATCCAGTCCATACCTAGAATGACTTCTTCATGCTCTAATAGCATGACAAAGAAGTCAACTAGTAATACACGAGTCCCTACAGAAATGGGACAACTATGAATCTCACGGGTACCTCTGACCCTACCACCATCGGGTAACCCTATAATAAAGGACATCCCTCAATTGTATCTAAACCAAGACGCTCTACACAAGCATCAGAAATAAAAGAGTGCGTAGCACCAGTATCAAATAAAACTCTAACAGGTAAACCATGAATCAGAATGGTACCCGTAGCAGTAGGTGCAGCTGGCTCCTCTGCACTCCTAAGCTCAAAAACTCAGCCCTGTGGCCCTTTGGTATCAATGGTGCTCCCACCACGACCTCTGCTTCTACTCGGCCCAGGAGCAGATCCCTGAGTCGTAGGGCGATCTGGGACCCTCTGTTGTCCTTGTATCTGTTGTTGTTGAGGTGGCCTTTGCCCACCTCCCGCTACACTGGCAGGAGAAGAACCCTGCCGAGAGGCAGCTCCGCCTTGTCGGCAATAAACGGCTCTATGACCCTGTCTACCACAAGTAAAACACGTCACTAATGGCCTCGTGCACTCTGGCCTCATATGTTCTGGATCACCACAGTTATAACACTGTCGTCCCTTCTCTGTAGATGGTGCAGATACAGAACGACCTTGGCGTCTCTGACCACGCCCAACACTAGCAGCTCCAGCAGTACCACTGGTCTGCCCAGTACGCTGTCTCTTCTCAGACCCTCCGGCCTAAGAAGCTTTCCTCTGCCTAGCTCTCTCTCTCTCATAATCTGCAGCTCTGTCCTGATAGTCCATCAAGGACTCACAGTGAAAACCCGCCATATAGGCTCGGGTACCATCCCTCAATCGTCGAGAGAAAAGATAAACATGCTGATCAGCTGGAGGTGCAGCTGGACCCAGTAAAGCCAGCTCCTCCTAAAACCCCCTGATGGCCTCTGAGCAGGAGGTGTAGGGCTCTAGTATGAACCATCTGCAGAGGACATAAACCTAACTTAGAAGGCTATATATATGCCATATGTATAGATATATATATCACACATCACATCAGATAGTATCTATCTATGTATATACTACTGTCGAGATCTTCAGAGGGGTGATGGCTTCACGTACACACTAACCCAAAACGTTTGTACTCATTTCAAACCAAAAATCTTTTGAAAAGTCAGACCCCTTTCGGGTTCTGTTTATTTATCTAAACGACCTTTATCGCAGATTACAAGTGCCATTGTTGTCAACTTGGGCTCTGATACCAACTTTGTAACACCCCAAATCCGTAGGACTCGGAGTGCTACTGGGCTAGGATCTCACAATGGATCCTAACCCTAGCCTGACAACAACTTCACTGATCTTACAACAAGGCACAGATAGATTAAAACAAAACATGAAACTAATATGTATAAATCTCAAAAGGTTATACAGAGTACTGTTGAGTACAATCAAACATAACAAATATATACAAGATCAAAAGATCCCAATCACACGAGGACGACCTAGTGTACGGAGCCCTCAGCAGATCACCCTCTCTGGATAACTCTGCAGTTCTTCTAACCTACGAGGGATCTACAACACGGTATAAAACCGTTAGCTAACCATACACATATATAGAATGAACATAAGCACAATCACATATCAGAAATAATAAACATTTCAGCATGATATCAAACATTTACCCGGTTCATTATCTTTATATAAATGATTCATCACCATACGATATATATAAGTCGGTATATGAGCATAAGTGACTCGAGGAATATAACCCTCGCCTCTGTGGGCTATAGCCAGCTGGAGTGGATCCGGCACACTTCACCCAATGGGAGTGTTCCATGTCCATCCCGTATACCAAGTCTAACCTATCCATAGAGAACCTCCCAGACTCCCAGCGGGATGTGATAGGGAAAGGTTGTCACAGCCCTACAGTGGGCAATCAATAGACCATAGGTCGGTAATAACAGTATCACATGCTAGCAAGCATAAACATACACCACTCATGCAACATCCAATACAGAGATGGCAGCTAAGTAAGTCCTATGGACTTACCTCAATCTCGGAAGTAATCTCAACTATGATCAACTCTCAGATACGTCCACTCCAATCTGGATGTGATAGGGAAAGGTTGTCACAGCCCTATATGTATGCCTTATCCCCTTACTTTTTTTTTTAATTTGGGAGCGGAAATTCTTACACAAATGCTTCAAAATGATTGCAACAACTACGATAACCATATTGGTTTCTGTGTTTGTAGACAAGCTACACATATCCCCTTCTTATCCTTTGCTGATGATATGATCATTTTTGCTATAGAAAATGTTGCCTCTTGTCTAAGGGTAAAGCAAATACTGAAATGTACTGCTCTATTTCTGGTCAAAAAATTAACTTCTAGAAATCGGCTTTCCAAACAACAAGAAGCAATAATAATATCAACCAATTAAAAAATGCTCTAAATATGTGTCACACCACATCCCTTGACAAATATCTTGGATGTCTAATCATAAATGGAAGAGTGACAAAAGAAACTTTCGGTGAAACCAACCTTAGAGCTAAACAACAACTCCTAAAATGGAAAGCAAACTCCTGTTCACAAGAAGGTAGAAACACACTCATAAAACACAACCTTGCAACTAAACCTACATTTACCATGCAAAGCTTTATGATCTCAAGCCATAACTTGGAAGAGTTGGATAAAACTTACCAAATATTCTTCTGGAATAAAGGAGACCAACACAGACCTATTATTAGTTGGGACACAATTTGTAAATCAAAAAAGAATGGTGGCCTTGGGATAAGAAAATATGTAATTTCAAACAAAGCGCTACAAATGAAACTCTTGTGGAAAAAATTATAGTAGAACCAAACAATATATGGGTTAAAACTATAAATGAGAAATACTTAAAAAATAAGAACATTCTCCATTACCATTTGAAAGGTGGAGCTTCGTGGTAGTGAAACAATCTTATGAAACTCAAAACCGAGTTCAAAAAAGGTATCATCTAGCAGATCGGAAACGGAAAAACCATCAAATTTTGGCACGGTAGTTGGGTAACAACGATACCACTAATAAAAATGGTGCAAAATACCAACCAAATTGATACAAG
Source organism: Fagopyrum tataricum (assembly GCA_002319775.1). NCBI lineage: Eukaryota > Viridiplantae > Streptophyta > Magnoliopsida > Caryophyllales > Polygonaceae > Fagopyrum > Fagopyrum tataricum. The sequence continues at coordinate 26,544,738 of CM008285.1, forward strand.
CACTAAAGTTAGTCACTTCATAAATAACTCAAGAGAGTGGGATAACAACAAAATTGATAATGAGCTTCAAAATTTCATAAACCCGGATATTGTGAGAAAGATAAAGGAAATAATCATCCCGAAAAACGAGATCCAAGATAGACTATATTGGAGATGCAGTAAAAATGGATGGTTTTCTACAAAATCGGCTTATGACATGATTGAAGAGGAATCAAATATCCAACCAAACCATTTTTGTGAATGGATTTGGAAACTGGATACCCAACCCAAAATTAAAAACTTTATTTCGAAAATTTTTGTTAATGGACTTCTAACAAAAGCAAAACTTGACGAAAGAAAAATTGTCGTAACGAAGCATTGTGAACTTTGCAACCATCATCTTGAGGACCTATTACACCTGCTCTTGGAATGCCATCACACTAAACAAATTATCGCCAAAATCGATAGACCAATCTTAACCGAACTTAACAAAATTAACCACCAAAATAAAAAAGCTCATGTCCTCCTACAAGAAATTAAAATACAAAATAGGAACAAAGAAATTTACGTGTCTTGCAACTGCATGGTGTAGTATATGGTTCTTCAGGAACAAAATTATCTTTAGTAATGAACCTATGGGCCTTGATAATAAGGTTATTACTTTCATCAAAAAACCAAATTCATAACTGGAAAACTAACATAACTGATGAGGACGATTACAACATAAAACAACAACCAAAAAGTTATATCTCTAACAAACGGAAAAACACAGTATCAAATGGAAAAAACCAAAACCCGACTTCTTTAAACTTGACTTTGATGGATCAAAACTCGATTCGGGAATCACATCTATTGGATATGTTATTCGGAACCACAATGGCGACATCGTTAGCCTCTGTAACACCCCAAATCCGTAGGACTCGGAGTGCTACTGGGCTAGGATCTCACAATGGATCCTAACCCTAGCCTCACAACAACTTCACTGATCTTACAACAAGGCACAAATAAATTATAACAAAACATGAAACTGATATGTATAAATCTCAAAAGGTTATACAGAGTACTGCTGAGTACAATCAAAACATAACAAATATATACAAGATCAAAAGATCCCAATCCCACGAGGACGACCTAGTGTACGGAGCCCTCAGCAGATCACCATCTCTGGATCACTCTGCAGTTCTTCTAACCTGCGAGGGATCTACAACACGGTATAAAACCGTTAGCTAACCATACACATATATAGAATGAACATAAGTACGATCACATATCAGAAATAATAAACATTTCAGCATGATATCAAACATTTACCCGGTTCATTATCTTTATATAAATGATTCATCACTCATACGATATATATAAGTCGGTATATGAACATAAGTGACAGGAGGAATATAACCCTCGCCTTTGTGAGCTATAGCCAGCTGGAGTGGATCCGGCACACTTCACGTATACCCAATGGGAGTGTTCCATGTCCATCCCGTATACCAAGTCTGACCTATCCACAGAGAACCTCCCAGACTCCCAATGGGGTGTGATAGGGAAAGGTTGTCACAACCCTACAGTGGGCAATCAATAGACCATAGGTCGGTAATAACAGTATCACATGCTAGCAAGCATAAACATACACCCCTCATGCAACATCCAATATAGAGATGGCAGCTAAGTAAGTCCTATGGACTTACCTCAATCTCGGAAGTAATCTTAACTATGATCAACTCTCAGATACGTCCACTCCAATCTGGAGGACAACACGGCCTATACAAGGCATACATATATACATATCAATCTACTATCACACAAAGGGGTCACACCTAGATCCAAGGGATCCATAAGGATCATATCCAACTCGTAAACTTCGATAAAACTAAACCTCAAAGCCATAACTGGCATATTCCGATATCATAATCTTTATCACTCATAAACATGCCTAGCATGGTACTAACTCCCTCATACTAAGAAAGGAAAGGAGCTACCCAACTATAGGTAGTCCCGGGAAAAGACGCACCTGCGTGATCAAGGGACGCAAGGGCGGAATAGACAGCCCGTAGGCGCGGCACGGAGCAGCCGCAGGCGCGGTGACAAGGAACGCAGGCAAGGCGCTGCGGCACGGCTTCCGCAGGGGCGCCGGCTTCCAGGCGCGGGGGCGGCGACGGTGCAAAACGTGATCCCGCGACTCTTCTTCAGCTCTTCACGTGATCAAATCACGTCTTCTCTTAACCAAAACCACACACATACATATACATACACATTCCAACATCAATCTATGATCAATACATCTAATCCTAAGCTAAGGAAGGAAGAATCAAAGGAAGAAGGAAGAGAAGAAGGCTTACCACAGCTGTGGCCTAACCAGGAACTGCTCACCACTAGCACCTCAACTGGCTTCCAAGCTCAGCCATGCACATTAGCTCATTAACAACCACAAAAACCACACAAAACTCTTCCAACTCTAAGGAATCCAAGATCAAGCTCAAGAAGGATGAAGGAGAAGCAAGGAGGATGTGAAAGGGCTGGATTGGGAAGTGAAGAAGGGAACCCTTGCTCAGCAAGGAAAAGAAAGAAGTAAGGCAAAGGGTAAAGCACGAGTCAACCGGTCAACAAAACCGGTTGCAGCCGCAGGAAACCGCGGGTGCGGTTCACTGGGCCGCGGGAGCGGAAACCCGCAGGGGCGGCAGACATGCCCGCGGGTGCGGCAAGGCCAATCTCGGGCAAAGCCAATCTCGGCTAAGGACAAAAACTCGGTCCGAAAGAATAGGGCTCTTACAACCTCGATGCTAAAAAAATAATTTCAATTCGGTCATAAAAGGCGAAGCATTTGCCCTCAAAATTGGGTTACAAGAGGCAATCAGACTACAAATTAAAAAGATCGAAATCGAAGGTGATAACATGTGTGTAATCAAGGCACTCCAAGATTTGTGGAGTTGTCCGTGAGAGGTCGCGATGATTATATCCGACTCCAGATTGGATCTTCGTTTCTTTGACGAGATCCGTGTTAGGCATATGTTCAGAGAGATAAACTGTGTTGATTAACGATTGACCCATCTGAGAATTTCGACCCCAACACCAATTTTTCTGAAAATCTCGAACTTTATGTTTTCATTTGCAAGAATGTTTTAGGTTGAACTACTCTAAGTAGGTCCGTCTCACCGCTTTCCATTATTTAAAAAAATAGAAAAATAGTTCTAATAATTTATCCTCTTAAATCGTGAAGAGAGTGGGGTTGGAGAGCGAGCGTGCAAGGAGGGGTTATGGGTAAGGCAAAGAAGGAGCTACTTTCGTCTGCGCCATGGAGAGTCGAAGATCAGAACTCCGACGAGTTCGCCGGTGCCAAGGTCAGAGTCACCAAACAGTCCGGTGGGGATTCTACCATGTATGTTCCCGGCAAGAAGAAGTCTGCCTCCTCCAATCGGCACTCCGCCGATGACGAAGAGGATTCCCAGATTGATTCTGAGCTTCGCTATACCTTTCAGCGCAACTTCAAGGTCCCTCCTCTACCCCTTTTCCCTTCTTTCTGTAACCGAAATTAAATTAACGATGAATCGGTAGCTATGGATGCGAGTTTTGGAATTCAGTGAAATTTGTGTTTTGGTATTGAGCGGTGTGTTTCGTAATGATGTGAGGCAGAATACTGGTGTTCAATTGCTAAGGAATCTTTTCGCAAAATCACGCTTTCAAAATATCTCTTCTATCTTTCCTTGCTTCCGGAAATCGTTGCTATATATATCGACCTAGAAAAAGAATAGTACTGTGCCTGAGAAACTTTTGCCTTGCATATAATATTATGGTGTAATGAAGTAGAGTTGATGTTAATTAGTCAGAAAATGAGGATAGAGGGAGTTACAACTATATTTACTGAGACGATGGATGCTTGAACTGCGGATGAAGCTGTAGATCAGAGATGAGAAGAACAGTTGGTATATGGTTGTCGATTGAAATTCTGGAGGGCAGAAAAAGGGTAATTGTATAACTGTTGCTAGTAATTAAATATGGTCACACTGTTGGTTATGTAGATTACTTGAGAATTGCTAGCACCTTCTAGAGATCTGATGTTGCCATCACTCTTTTACAAGTAATTGATGCGTGGTTAACTGGTTACTAAAAAGACAAAGCATATAATGGAACTTTGTACCTTTGTTTGATCATGTTTTGACAGAAAAACCTATGATTTGAAAGAACATTAGGCTTGTGATGGTTAGATGATAAAGGTTTATATTACCATCTTTAGATTCTTGACGGATATTTCTGATGGAACTTGATTACTAGAGACGCGCCGTACTGCTGTTCCATTACAATCTCTTGGGATGCAAAATATGTTTGTTATAATCCTGCTTTACTCCTCTCATTCTCACGAAAAATTCTGCATGGCGTGCCTGCTCTGACATTTGGTGCTCGGTTCTTGTAGGGATTAAAACACTGTAATGTCTCTCCAAATATTCAAGTTTGTGCAAGAATTATGAGTTATTCCAATATACTTGTCCAAGGGTCCAAACTTTTGTCTATTTTGCTCCTTGATTATAAAATTTACAATCCAGACTCTGGTTGAAACCTGTGATGTATGGATGCATGATATGCTCTTGTGGCTTCCATTAGAACTCGTTGGATTGAATAATTGGATAATTGAATAGTTTTATCTTAAATAATTGAATTACATGGTTGAATAAAAATTACGTTTTTCATTGCAGCTTTTTACTTCATTTTGCTACATTTTTTTCTTGAGCGTGATAAGGGATACCTGTAACCTTAACATGTCTTGTTGTATTTGCAGTTTCTTCAGCAAGTGTTCACAATTGATACACTTGTAAAACCTCTTCCTCCAACACCAGCTTATTATGTTTCTCGGAACTTGAGCTTCTTCACAAGTATCTTTACGCAGTTCTTTGGTAAGCTAGTTTTCCCATCCTCACTTCTTCACGAGTACATTGTCTTCAGTTTGTGATATTTCCATATTTGCCAATTCGAAACTTTACTTCTATTCACGGTTCGTCATGGGAAACAAATATTTCTAGTTTCATTAGGAATCAAAGCTGGCTATGATTAATGGATAATTGACCCTGCCATGATAAGCCTTGCTTGGTTACATGCACTTTTGCCTCAAATTAGTAGTTTACTCTTGTTTATTGTTTTTAATGGTTGCCAGCCAATATGCAAAAAACATATTGTGATTCCTTGGTATGAAAAAGAAGCTTAGGCAACATGTATCACAAAAAAGGATGGTATTATTATTTCAGTGCATAGTTGTAACTTGTAAATATCATCTTTCACATTTAGATCTTCCTCAAAATTGTTCACTGATTACCTAGACATAGGACTGATAAAATTTGTAGATAATATGTTTGATTTCATGTTTGGCCCTCCTAAATGCTGTTTGTGGATATTTTGATGACTGAACCAAAAGAGAAGCCTATTGAAGATAAATGATATTGGCATATGGGAAAGATGTGACACTGGATTAATTTCTCTGAATGAAACATCTTATTTTGGAAGCTTTATGAAGGAGACCTCGACATGTCACTTATTACCAGTAGATATTGTGATGACTGAACCAAAAGAGAAGCGTATAGAAGAACAAACGAATATTGGCATATGAAAATGTTGTGGCACTGGATTAATTTCTCTAAATGAAACATCTTATTTTTTAGGCTTCATCTCATGAAGGAGACCTTGTCATGTCACTTATTACCATACAGTATTGATGTACAATATTTTGCTACTAGAGTCTTATCAGAGTAAGTAAACCTCACCTTCCGTTAATCATGATTACATTCTAGGATATGGAGAAATAGTTAGAAACTTTCACTGATATTTGTCGGGTTTTCTTAATTGCTAAATGATGGGACTCTGATAGAATCTCTACATTTACATGTGAATATCAGTGTTGTGAAAGAACTGGTCATTTTCATCATGCTGCATAATTTAAGATACCTCCAAGAATTCTGGAAATTCACTTTGTACTGAAAGACACTCAGTTGAGCGTCATGCTTGCTTGCATCGTATGATCTATTCTTATTATCAAAACCCTTCTAGTTTGGTATTCGAGGAAGTACACTAACATATACACAATTTGAACAGATCCGGAGGGCATAGCAAAAGCTCAAAAATCACTTGGAATTGGGGAAGAAGAAAAAGTTCGCCGTGTTCGTTGAATTAGCAATGGACCATCAACCTTCCTCTTGGTTTCCTATGTGCTTCGTTTCAATTCGTGAGAAACCTTGAGCTTAGAAATCTAGAAAGTATTATTACCTCTATTTACAATGTGAAAGGATTGATCTCCCTCTTGCTGTAAACCTTCAACCTGTTTAGTATTCTTTCATCATCTTCAAGTTTTTTTTACTTGTTCCTGCTGCCTGATGCATGTTGAATATGCAATTGGTTTGGTTGGGTTTCTAAGTTTGTTGTCAATGAATTTTTTTTGTCATATGAAGCCAAAGGAATTGATGCTACACCGAGTATTATTGTTGATCAGGAGGTTGTGCATTATCTTGATGCTCCTTGGAAGAATTTGGTGGTCGTGAATAATCTCTTTCTTGGGTGGTCGTGAAACACTTGGACTGAGTGTGATTCGGTCTGGAGAAAACTCTTGAGGAAAGGTTGGTCCATTCTTGATCTTCACAATGACTTCTTCGTAGGTAAACTGAGGAAAACCCTCGTTTTAGCTTGAACAGCCGACCGCCATGGGATTATTCCTACCACCGACACTATTCAAGCCACCAGCACAATACTAGAGCTTCCTCCTCCCTACTAGCACTCCACCGCTTGCTCTTTGCCTCCTGTCACTCTATTCTTGCAATCGGAGCAAGAATACCCATAAACAACTAGGTTATAAGCCACCAACCACCACTATCGGCCTACCGGCCACCACCATCGGCCTACCGGCTTCATTTCTCGACGGATCTAAAATGTTTGGGGCTTATATCCTCTAAATCTACAAACTCCATTCCAAATCAACGTCTGTGTACTATCCTTCTCTTCTGTTCGACATCCTCAGCAAAAATCAAAACCCTTCACCGGAATGACTGTGTTGTCTGTATAGTCATGGGTCCCTAACTTTTTGGCTATGATTATTTCAAACATTACAGAAGCCCTTTCCCTCGAACAAATTGTGTGTTGTACGCCGTTTGGACGCTGTTGTATCCCATTGCTTGCATCGGATGATCTATTCTGTTTATCGAAATCCAGACATGTTTGGTGTGCTCACGGAGTCACGGTTGGTCATGGACTGTATTTGGTCATTATTTGATGGTCAAGCAAGCAATGTGATACATCTTTTGATCCGGACTCATAGGTGATCAATATTATTGGTGTTTAGGTGTGTATGTCTGGATTGCCTTTTTCTATGTACAATATAAATACGGTTAGAGTCGTCTACTATATAATACTAAAGTAGAAGGTATTTTAAGTCACTTGTCATTCTCAGATTAAACCACTTGTCATTCTCAGATTAAACCACTTCGGATTTTTCCGTATGTCATCTCCATGTTAAGCCACGTCAGATTTCGTCACGTGTCGTCTCTAGGTTGTGTTACCTCATTTTCTTACTATTTTACCACATGTCATCTTAATATCGTGCAATATGATTTTAATTTTTATTCACTTAATTAAGAAAAGGTTACTAATATGTAAACTAACATTAATTTATATAGTGGAAATAGTTTTAATGTATTCTATCAAATTGAACAACTATATAGAATTAATTAGCTTAGTAACCGTGCTTGCATGGAATTGATAAAAATACAAACAAAATATGAGTAGTTATTAATATAACAAAAATTCAATATCATAATAAAATAAAATAAAAAATTTAGGTAAAATTATATAATAATCAACGACAACTTAAAAAAAAATCAATAATATCAAATAGATTTATAATTATATTGTTAAATAAGTTAACTATGTATTTTGTGTGATATGGAGTATATTAATAATAGTATAACGTATTTCATATATATACATGAATTTTACATATTCAAAAAAGTAATTCTATTTTAAAGTGTATATATCTCTATATAAAATAAAGATACATTGATATATTCTCACCAAATGAGTATAATTGGTACATAAATCTTAAATAAGCAATATGATAATAGGTAAAACTTCTTCTATAATTACAAAAAATCATTAAGCAAACAAAATCAAATAAATGATATAATCTCCTTATTTAGATGATGATGATATCATTTTGTATCTTAATTTGGATAGAACTAAAATTAAAATAATCGTGTACACATATGTGGTGCAACTTAATGACGACATGTGGCAAAATCCAATGTGGCGTAGTTTAAGGACGACATGTGTTATAGTCAAAATATTAATCGGTTAATTAATATATATATATATTCAATGACTAATATATAATTAATAAATATATTAGACAAAAACCTATCAACTAATTTTATTAAAATATAGTTAAATTATATTTTCCAAATTTATTTATGAAAGTAAATATATTTTTTTAGAATAATAATGTGACCATTAATTTACATATTAATTCACGCTAAGTTTATATTTCAACTTCACGTAAATCAAATCACATTTCACCTCAAAAGTATTTTATTTTACAAATTTAATGCCACCCAAATTAATTTATAAAAAATATTTAATATCGTATAATTTTTTCATCAAATCTCATGCAAGGAATGTGTATTAAGCTATTTGCTACTTTTGAGCATTTGAAAATTGACCCTGGAATGAGAAAGATATTGAGAAGGGGGAACATTTGAGCACGTTATTAAGGAGAGAGATTCCTAGAAGTCCGAATAAATTGAACAATTCCACGTAAACTTACTATTTTTATCGCTTCTAAAGTGCAATGGTTATCAATGGTCATGTCGAACAATTCCACTTCAACCTCCCGCTCTAAAATTGAAGTGTTTGTCTAGTGGTTGACGCCGAGGACGTGGTATTTTAAACTCAATACCGATGGGTTGTTTTTGTTGACAAAGACATCGCTACTACTGGTGGAATTTTACGGAATGATCACGGTTAATGGGTGCAAGACTTTTGTTTTAGTTTCAGCATTTGACTTGTTCCATCGGCGGAATTAAGGGACTTCTTGCGAGCTTGAACATGGTCTGCAAAATGACACATGGAAATTGAGTTGGACTCGGATATGGTGATCAATATGTTGAAGAAGCAAATCTCAAGAGAACATCCTCTTTCCGTAGATACTGAATTGTCCAGTTTCGACATATTTTTCGTGAAGCCAATCAGTGTGTTGATTTTCTTGCTTCATTCGCTTCTACTTATCCCATAGGTTTTCATACTTTGTTTGATCCACCAATGGGTCTTTTATCGTTATTGAACAATGATGTCCGGGGTATGGCGAGCCAAAGGTTTATTAAATGCTAGCCTTTTCTGATGTGGGACCATCTCCAACATACTCTACACAAGGACCCCTCACTAGAGCATAAAGCCATCCAAGACGAAGCATCCCGGAGGCTTGTGACCTTGACATCACATGGTTGGGACCATCTTTGATTCATTCTCATCCACGGCTACATTGGTTCTACTCAAGTCCACTCCAGCCCAATGCACGTGACACTCTAACCTCCATGCATACGCGATGTGCCCTTTATGCACACTAGATGATCATACCTTTGAGTTGGAAGAGTTTATACATTTTATGAACATTGTACACACTTTTAGACATCTTATACATCATTGATAGCGCTTGATAATTAAGGATGTATATTCTGATTTTTGAATTAGTTTTTACAATTTCTTTTATCTTTTTAGGAAAGAAGGCTTTTAAACAAATAAAATCCTTTCTTAGTCTCATTTTTTATTCGCGTTAATTCAAATTTAGACAATTGCTTTGTATTCTCATTGTCACGTCAAAATCAAAGAGAGAGCCTTTGGTTGGTATTGTTGTGTGTTGTCTAACTTGGTTGAATTTGCTTGTGTCAATCTACCGAAGATTGGTGCTTCAAGTCTTTACTCGCCTCCTCCTTGTGCTTGCTTCTCCATTGAATCTTGAACATCTTCGATCGAGGTTTTACCTATTTTTCCCTTAGTTATTTCTCCTTCGATTCATTGTTCTTCCATTGTTTCCTCATTGTCGCCTATCCTTCACGATTTCATTGTTTTCTCACGCCATTTATGTCTTGTTTGAGTCCTTTGAGAGTCAATTGCACCTAGATCGAGTCAACAACGGAAATCACCACATCACTTTCATAACTAAACAAGCACAGGTCATACTAACGTATGTCCGTCCCACTTACCCAAAAAATATCAACACTAATGTTAAGGAGATTGGAAGAACGATGAAGGTTGACCAATTGGATGAGGGATAAGATCGCACAAATGATTCAGACAAGAAATGACCGCATATACTTCTAAAGACGAATTTGGAGCACAAAAACTAAAAGAACTCATATCAATCAATTTGACCGGAATACTAAACATCCCACAAGGTACAGTGTGATTGAAGAAACATAACTTTCGTCAAAGCCTATTGATGGAGGTGTCACCACATATAGAGCTTTTGTCATTCACACAATTTAGAAACGACTTTAAAAACATATTTAAAAGAACAGGCAACAATAATGAAACACTAGAAGCATAATTTGCTCAAATAGAGCATGCGATCACATGTAGATAATGTAAACCCAACTAGACTAGTCTTCAATGCGAAAGTCAAGAGCACCATTTTCAATATTTGTAGTCACGAATCACTAGGACCAAAATGAGAGGCCATATGATTTCTACCAAAAATACCGTGAGCCATGATCTAAGTGATTACAATTTCTTCTGAACAGACAAACTATTAAAATAACTCAACTACATATTTATTACCCTTGTCCTAAAAGTAAACAACCCAACTACAACAAACCACTATTGACCTATTAGTTTTTGCGATACAATATACAAGATTATTGCCAAGAATCATTCCTTCTTAAGTGCATTATGCCAAAATAATCTCCTCTTGTGGGATGCATTTGTAATAATATAGGCTTCATCAATTTCCCAATCACAAGGAAAAGAACACCACTAACCCCTTCTTGGCCTTTACAAATGACATCATTATTTTATCTAAAGCTACACAATATGCCTACCAACAAACCCCGGATGACATTGATTACTATTGTTATGTTTTGGGCAAAAAGGTCAACTATAAGAAATATGCATTTCAAGTTAATAACAACACCTCGATCGGAACAATAAACCTCATTCACAACATTTTGGGAATTTCATGAATGGTTGCTTTAGAAAAATACTTTGGTTACCTCGTCATCAATGACAAAGTAAATTTAATACTTCAAAAAAAATTACAAAATGTAGAGAACAACTATCAAAATGACTCTTTCCCAAGAAGGAATGTTCATCCAAATTAATTAAATCATAACCGAAAATTTTAAAAGAAGTCATGCAAACATTGAAAGACCTTGAGAGATTGATAGTCCATTTCAAATTATTTTGTTTGATGGTTGATTTTGAATATTCCATATAAATCATTAAAAAAACTTATCATATTGAGAGAACTCATGGAAAAGCTTTTATATCTAGAGCGAGAAAATTCGATTTTTAGGAGAAAAGAAACATCATTGATACTCAATTTCGAAGTTGCAAAGAAGCCCCTGAAAAAAATTCAATGGTGGATCGAAGAAGATGACATTAATTTGGACTTTAGATAGTGGGTCTAAAAATAGACAATTTTTTAAATAATTTATGTAAGGGTATTTTGCAGGGTTAATCAGAAATCATGACGGAAGATGGTTGGTGGCGTTTGGAGTTAACTTGGGTTCACGTAGTGTATCTATGGCTGAATTATGGACTCATTAAATGTGCGGATTTTTAGCTAGTTTTGATTATGACTTAGCCTACCCCAAAATAAACTACAACTACGAATCTTATTTTAATTAAAACACAAGGAGTTAAGTAAAATGAAAAGAATTCCACCCATTTTGAAAAAGGTTGTGCGGGCGACACTATTTAGCGGGATAAATAGTTATTTCCATTGGTGATGACACATTACATGAAACTTCCAAGTTCGAACCCACAAAATCTTGAACAACAAAACTAATATTACATACCATTACAATCAAACACTACATTTTTAATCAATATTACCATCCAACCTCGATCTATTCTACATTATTTTGTTGAGCTTCTCCTTCCTCTATACCATTCATGGTATCATACAATGGTCGGTTCAAAGTCTCCGGCAAACCAAACCCTAACACTCCCCCAAGAATCCCACACACAGCAAACACCACAAACGGCCAACTCCCACCCAAAACCACCACAAACGGAGCTAGTATCGCTCCGGTCTGTACCGCCTGCGTCGCGCACCCTAGAGCCGCATTCCTCACCACCGTCGGAAACAACTCCGTTGTATAAATAAACAACAAATTATACGTCCCCGCCGCCCCAAATATCCCCAATACCCCACATACCATTTTCAGTGTCTTCCATCCGTCATTTAACGATGCACCCAACAAGCAAAAGCCGCCACTGAAAAGCAAAGTCCCCACCGTCAACGGTCGCCGGCCAAACTTGTCGAGCATAATCGCCGTTAGTAAATAAGCAGGCATCTCCGATATAGCGTTAACGGTCACGTTTAAGTATATGTTCGTCTGGAGGTTCACCACGTTAAGGCTTAGCCCGTAGTATATGACGGAGCAAAGAAAGTTAATCACCACAGAAAAAAACAGTCTTTTTCTCGTAATGCTCGATTTGATGACGTCAACGATTGATCCTTCTATGGCTCTGGAGTCATTTTCAGTTTTCGATGACGTCATCTTGATTTCGTCATCAAGAGCCAAGGCGACGCCATTGGGGATGACACGGCCGTTGGTTTTAGCTATGACTTGCATTGTGGTCATGGCGTGGTTTCGCTTTCCACGTATGATGTACCAACGTGGCGACTCGGAGACGAAAGGGAGGAGTACGAGGATGACGAAGAGGAGAGAAGGGAGGGATGAGACAAGGTAGAGATGACGCCAAGAGGAGCGGAAGGCGTAGGCGATAGCGGAGAGGAGGGCGGTGCCGCCGGAGAAGAAGTAGAAGGTGGACATGCCGGCGACGCCACGTTTGGTGGCTCCTACAGTCTCGGTGGCGAGAACAAAGGCGGAAAGGCCCACGCCGCCGGTGCTAACTCCGGTGAGGAAGCGGAGGGCGACGTAGATGGTGTAGGTTGGGGAGAAGGCGGTGAGGGAGCCGAAGATGAAGTTGAGGATGCAAACTATGATGAGGGAGCCGCGTCTGCCTAAGGCGGTGTCTGAGAGGTGGCCAAATATTCCGGCACCTGAAATACATATACATGTATTTTCTTTTTATTATAACATACTAAACACAATATTCGTCACGTAAGAGTATGGATTAAAACAAGCGGCAAAAGGACAAAAAAAAAAAAAAAAAAAAAAAAAAAAAAAAAAAAAAAGTAACAGAGAAAGACAAGTCTGAAAAAGGGACTGTGTATAGTAGTGCGTACATGTGTGTTAACCTAATTGACAGTCAGCACACACGGATTGTTCTACCCTTACACCATCACATAAAGAGTACACTATACCCTCGAGAATCTACCCCTTACACCATCACATAAAAAAAAAAAAAAAGGTAAACTATACCCTTGAGAAGGTTAATGAAGGGCCACCGAAAACGAAATAAAAGAATCTAGTTTATACGTATATTTTTGTTTATATTTTTTTTAAATCATCCAACTTTAATAAGTAATTAGAGTAGAGAGTAGAGTGATTAGTTTTAATATCATATAAAGAAACCAAATGAAAAAAAATATATAAAATTTGCAAGAAATCAAAATGAATGATTCCAAAACAAATCATAAACAAAGTATATACGGACTAGATTCATTTTTTGTTTCAGTAGTTACAACCAAAGGGTACTGGCTAGATAATCTACACATTTCTATTAAATTTAAAACTGATTAAACACAAAAATGTTAAATCTCATTGGAATTGGGTCTTGTTCTCATTTTGATTCGTTGCTCGTCTTTCTTTTTTTAATTATTTGGTGCTATATGGAGGTGCATGAAACTTATTTTAATTAAAATGTTTCTTTTTTCCAAAGAAAAAAAGCCAAATCTGGTTACAACTATCGAGTGCAATCATGAGCCTCACTAGTCACCATACCCATAACTTTATAAAATATGAAATTGAACACGTAGCCCCCAAGAAAGACTTACGTCTCAAGCACGTGTTAAAAAGATAGAAGCCGCAGACAGCTTTAATGAAAAGGAGGCTCGGCTTCAGTTTGGGGTCCATATTCATAAACTTATCCTATTACCACTAAACTCTACCTCACAGAAATATAAAAAAAAGGGTCTACTTAATGAAAATACGACAGAATGCCTTAAATGCATTGTTCCACATTAATGCTTCCCAATTAGACCGGTTCGGATTTAAGTCAGATTTGTGAAATTTTTGACCCGTTTATCTAAACTCGGATCGAACTAAGTTTGCCTATCCGGCCTACAATTCATGTCATACCGATCTTGCCGGACGGCCCTTCGGATATTCGTTTTATTTTTATTTATTAAAAATAATTTAAAAAATTATTTTAAATATAATTTTTTTGAATTATTTTAAAATATTATATGTAATATATATTTAATTTATAATTATAATTTATAATAATTATGTTAAATATTCTATAATTATATTTAATATTTTTTTTAAATAATGGCGGACTTTTTGTCTCGCCGGGCCTAGTGGTGTCTATACCCGACCCGACAGGCTTGGCGGATTCGGCGGACGGGCTGTCCGAATATGATCGGTTCTCAATTTCTATATGGTTAGAAAAATGTAGTTGATTCATTTGCCCTTTTTTTAATAAAAAACGTTCTAAATGTAGCATATATAAATTCATGTATTTGGTTGATTGAAAAATCCACAAATTAACTTTTGAGTTTTGAGTAATTCTACTTTTGCAAAGCATAAAGATAACATAATAATAAAGATAATGTGATAGGTACTAAGATAACAAAGAATATAAGACAGAATATTCTGGAACTTACCTATCATGCAGCCGAAGAAGAACAATGCCTGAACCAAACCAACCTTATACTTCTCTCCACAAACCAAGTTCCACTCTGTGACCGTTGACTGACCCCGACCGCCGGTCCACTCCCAGGACCCAAACTCCGAGCCGCAATCAACAGCCGAACCGGCGGGTTCGCGGTCGGCGAAGACCATGACCATGGCATGAAAAGCCTCGAGCGCCCAGGCTAGACTTGTGAGAAGAAAGTGCCGGAACTGATACTTTCCGAACTCCCCGCAGTATTTCTCCAGCAGTTCATCTATGGTTAGGTTTTCACGGTGGGTTTCGCCGGAGAGGAGCCGGGTTTCGAGGTCCCAGCTCGGCTTGGCGGGGGCCATGGGAGAAAGGAGGTGTGGCTTTATTGATTTTGTGGCTGCGAGTTTTCGATTTTGGAATTTATGTTTCTTATGGCTTCTCTTGGCTATATATAGTTCCACTCCTAATCCAATGGCTTGGAATGAGAGCGTCTTCAACCGTCAAATTCAGGGTAACTAAAATTATTTAGAAAACTAAATATTAATGGACGGATAGAAGTTATTATCGTGTAATTAATATTTTTTATTTCCTATAAATAACACTTAAATATTGATAGTGCTATAAAATTCTCTCCTTCACCATAGACGTACATATATCACATACAGCCGCAATCCAATTATAAGTCGGGATACTACTTATTACGTAAATCGTGTTTGACCCATCTAAATTTTATAATTTAATAACCTGTATATTTTTTTAAAAAAATAAAGTACATCAGTGTTAGCACTTTGTACTAGTTTTGTCTAAATAAAAAAAAATTATTTTAATTTTTATATATTTAATTTATAAAAAAAATAATAATAATAAAAAATATTTTTTACTTTGTATTAACTATGTCTAAACATATGTGAAGATTATATTATAATGTTTTCTATAAATAAAAGACGTAATTAAAAATCTATTAAAAAGATTATGTTAGAATATAATATTTACCTCAAGGTTTATTTTATAAAAAAATAAAAATAAAAATAAATAAAAGTGATGAAAGTGACATGATGATCGTTTACTATTTTAATAAAAATAAATTTATAAAATAAAAAAAAACAAATCTCTAATATAAAAATTTGTAAATAAATAATAAAAAAAATGTTCCAATATGGAAGTTGTTTTAGTAATATACTAATTTATGGCGTGATTTTTTTTTAAACTTAATTTTATAATTACCTTTTTAAATATTATATTTGATGTTCAAAATATCGCAATAAAATATTTAACTATGTAATAATATTTATGCATTCAATTCAATTATGATAAATTAGAATACCCTCTTTTTAAAAAAAATCCGGTTGAAAATACCTTGGGTGTCGGGTTTGAAATTGTGCTGATTCAATTATGGCTAACAAAATATAGTTAGGGTGAGATATTTTAGGTAACAAGATACATTTTTGGATGATAATTAGGGAATATTGAACTAAAAACCGAATGATAATTAAAATAAACATATAAACCATTATAAATAACATTTATACATATAATCTAAAATGTATTGGTCGTCGAATAGATTAAAAGTAATTAAACTAATACAGTATATCTTAATTTCTTCATATGCATCGTAAGCTTGGTTATATTGAATCACTTTATTCTAGGTAAGCAATCAAGCAATTAGTTCTTACCTAACCTTATTTACTAACAACCCTATTTCTTTGTAAATTAACAAAATTCAACCGAGAAGTATTGAAAAAAAAAACAAATAAAGAATAGAAAATACTCTTTAATTCTTGGCCAGATTATGGACATACCTACAGCCGTAAACTTTAGCATAGCAGCAATGGACCATTGATGTAGAGGGAGCCATAAACTTTAATTAGCATCATCCCAGATAGGGTGAGTCTAAGTCCACATCCAATTATCTTAGGTTATAATGCCATGAACATACGAGATTTATGCATCATATATATATATATATATATATATATATATATATATATATATATATATTCATGAAAAGTGGAATACAACCATCTTCGTCAATCTTGTTATTGATTTGGATTTGCTTTACTCGCTAATCTATATATACATGCAAATTAGTTTTTTTACAAATCCCGAAAAGATATTGAGAGATCTTTTTATCTAACTAATTAGACAAATAAAAATAAGATAAATATTAAAAATAAATCCCCTCCGTTCTATTCTCTCACTCAAATATTTGTATCTTGTTTTCCTAATTATTTTGGTTAAAATTGAGTTTTAAAGATATCTATTAGAATATTTAGGAATAAAAATATTACGTAGTTATATTTAAAAAAAATAAAGATGATAATATTTGTGAAAGTTATGTTTTTACAATGATATCGCAGTAATGTATTAACTTTTATTATTTTATAAAATTAAACAAATCTAAAACCAATTAATCAAAAAAATTTTGAATAGCGTGATACTCTGCTTAGACTATAATCATTTGTTTAAATTTTGATTTTGAAATGTAGAGATATTTTGCTAGATTTAAAAAAGTTTGATATTACCACATTCTCGTACTTGTTATTTGCCATCACAAACGAAGCTTCAATTGTTGCAACATTTACACGCCGGATCTGGTATGGATCACAAACAAATAAAAAGTGATTAATAGTTTACCTTTCAATCAAAAAGCTCGTAACATAGGAAAGAAACCCTAAAAATTATAGGAAAAAAAAATCAAAAATAAAGAGAAAAGTGAATGAATGAAAGTGGAAGAAAGTGAGAGGTTGAATTTATAGATAAATTGATAATACCGGGTTTTGTTCTCCCTACTTTCATCATTGAAGCCTACACAATTCAAAAAAAATTCAAATATTTGTAAACAATCACAACAAAAAACAATACTATCAATAATAAAGCGTATGCACAATCAAAAAACTCAAATATTAGTAAGCAATCACAACAATAAACATCACTATCAATAATTAAAGCTTCTTCCATTTTATACGTAAAATTATAATGTTTCAACATTAAAGGAATCTGCAAATTTAAGCAGATTAGTAAGGAGAGGGAGAAGAAGGTTTGAGATATTTTTTCTATGCATGTACCAATGTATAAAGGAAAGATTGAGAAGCTTAAGAAAGTAGTAAGTAAATATCGTTTTAAATCGATTATGATAGATATTATCGAGTAATCCTACAAAAATTAATTTCAATTAGTTTTAAATTTAATTGAATTTATTTTTAATTAATAATAGCTTATTCGCTTAAGGGGAGATTTTGTTAGCAAAAAGCGTAAATTCGTTAATAAAAAAATATAAAACTAATTAGATTTGAAAGTTTGTTTCCAACTTCAGTTTTAAAATTTCTAATACAATCTTAACGATTTTAGAAATTATGATAAAAATATTTATTAATAAATAATATTTCAAAAACTAATTAGAAAATTCAAAAATGCACCTGATTTGTTTTTACATTTTTTTGTTTGTTTTTAACAACGTGCGTTTGACTAACAAATTCGATTAAAATATTTGATATGATCTTGTATTTGAAAATCTGACGTTAAATCTGGCGTGATTAATTTTTTTACACAATTACACGATTATTATTTTTTTCTTAAAACATGCGTTAAATATTGGAGCGACACGTGGTAATAAAGGTCTGAAAAAATTTCGTTGGATTGAGGTAAATTTTGGTAGCGACACGTGAAAATAGAGGTCTCCGCTTTAATATATATAAAATAGACTTTACAAGGTAAGTTTCCTAATTAATTGTGAAATTTTGAGATAACTAGGTAGTACGTATTTGCAACGCACACGCATCGTAGATATATAAGTGAGCTATATGTTATTTTATTTTATTTTTTGATAATACACGGTAAACAATTAGGAAGAATCATCTTCTCGAGACTCTTCGTCCTAGGGCATCCTTTCGGATGAGCTCCTCAACTTTCGAAAGGGACGAGTTGGACGCTAACAGGTCGTCATGACCTAACTCAGCTAGCAAATCTGCCACACCATTGACCTCTCTGAAGACATGTGTGAGCTATATGTTATTAGTCGGTTCGACATTATTACATGATGTAGATTTTTTTGCGGAAATAAAATTACACGGAAGGATGATTGGTTCGAACATTACAACTCTGTTTTGTGCAGGAGCAGTGCTTTTTGTAAGCTGGTCTTATTTGATGAACGGATTGAAGGAAACGTTTTGCATGGTGAATTTGTTGCTCGTCGATGTGAAATTGGATGTTGTTAGGGTTGTTCATCCGGTCAAGATCGGACCAGAAACATGTTATTGGACTAGTGACCGGACTTGGATATTTGTCACAGGTCCGGACCAGTTAGACCAAAAAAATTTATGTTTTTTTTGGATTTTTTGGGCCCAAAATTGACAAACCGGTCCGGTATTAGACCGGACTTGAAGAAGAAAGGCATTGAGCGATGGTTGTTAGGGCTTAGGTTGGAAAGAGATGCTCGAGATCTAGTTGTTAGGACATGAGATTCGAGTCGATCATCATAGGATGGGAGTCAGAATTTTATGGTTTTTTAGTATACTACACTCGTCACGTTTGAAGATGCTTTGGCACTCTACTATCATATGAAGAAGGAAGGCGTTGAGCCCAACAACGATATATTGTTCATCATGGGCTTTATAAGAAGGAAATGTGGAACGAAGCAAATGAATTTCCAATTTTTGATCAACAAACAAGAATCATAGATGATGTTGGAGAAAAGAATAAGGCATAGTCAGATTCGTGGGAAGAAAATTTACAAAGAAAAATAAATCGAATACTACAACTCATATAAGAGTTGTACAACAAATGCTGCCTTTGTTACATATACTTCATTTTCTTTCTTTCTTTTTCCGGATAAGTTGAGGGTCCAACATCTTACTCCCCATCGTTACAGAATGTTACATTAAAAGAGTCTAGCCTTATTAAAACCCGTGACATACCATTGCTATACTGATCCGAGTTCAATGCCCTCCAGGGTGAGTGTTCCATGAAAGATACGAAGGGTCGCCGAGTGGCCTGTTCAACAACCACAACACAAAACAACAGCTTTATAGGATTGCATTTTCAACAAGCATTAAAGGAGTAGCTAAATCAGAGTGACTTAGACTTTACCTTGGCTTGAATACGTAGATAAGAGAGAAACACATAGCCAGAAAGAAGCATAAGCCACCAACTGTAAGATACGCGATGCCAAGAAACTCGTTCTTCCCTCCAAGCCAGCTGGTTGTAGAAAGCACCAGCATCTTTTTTCCACTAAAGCT
Source organism: Fagopyrum tataricum (assembly GCA_002319775.1). Classification (NCBI taxonomy): domain Eukaryota; kingdom Viridiplantae; phylum Streptophyta; class Magnoliopsida; order Caryophyllales; family Polygonaceae; genus Fagopyrum; species Fagopyrum tataricum. Next base: position 26,564,924 of record CM008285.1, read on the forward strand.
GTATGTGTTATACATGTTCTGCAAATTCACTTGTATCGTGTCGTTTGCCTTCAAATCCTGTTCTATCTTCCCATATAGCTTTCTGAAAGTAGGAAGGGCGGCTGTCCTCATCCAAACTATCAGATCTTCCTGCTCACTTAGCTGTCACGACGAAAAAACAAACAAGGAACATATAGTTAGACTAATGCCATCAGTGAAAAAATTCTCACGTGGATTTTTTTTTGGCTATAATCTATCCCATCAGTGTTTTTTTTTCACAAGAAAAAAAAACCCATGGTTCATATTTTTATCTCATCTCTCTTTTGTAGGTTTGGGGCCCATTTCACTTTCAATTTTGCAGAATTTTTGGATTTGTTGTTGGTGTGATAAAAAAAATTCTTTCGTAATAAAAAAGATGATGTGGAAGAGAGGTAAATGAAAAGAGGATGGGGAGAGATTTTTTTGTATCACTAGTAGTAGTGCTCTTAGACAAACCCTAGCAAAACCATAATGTCAGGTTATGTCGAGATATCTCACCGATTTGTTAGGGTTCAATTGAGCACCGCCTATAAGAGTTCCATTCTGAAAGTTTTGGGGATAGACGTCACTCCCGAATTTGTGCTCCCTGTCGCTTTTCCATGAAATGTGTGTTTTGTTTATAGTAAGATTTTGACCATTGAGAGAGAGACTATATGTGTCATTGAACAAACTCCACGCAATGAGACCACAAGGCACGATTGGGATATCATTAGACTTGTCTTCAGGTTTGCAAGCAGAAACTTTATCAGCACTGCTGTGGGAACGCAGCTGCGCATCACTCCGACTCTTCACATATCTGAATCAATTATAATTTGCTCATCATACAGTCCAAACATGCATACTCGAGAAGCCTAGCAAAATTGGCTTATTATCATACCTGCGGTGATTCTGGTAGAAGTTGCCAAGCTGATAATATACATAAATAGGAGCTTTCATATCTTTTGACACCTAGAAGAATATAAGATAAACCAAGAAGTTAGTAATTACTTTGGAACGAGTACAGGTATACTTAAATTACGAGAGGAACTTACCGTAAGTGTCCTGTTGCACAATTTACTCCCGGGAGTTTGTATATACTTGACTGGGTCATCTTTTGCAGAAAGTGGTAGGCACGCCTCATCATAACGATCAACAATTTCAACCACCTGATTGAGAAATAAAATCCATCATATACAAAAGATAAGATCAGATAAAAAAAAATTGCACAATGTATAAAGGTTGTCTTGGCACATACATCCCGAGAAGCAAGGAGAGCAGCAACACCGATAGGAATAAATACAACGCTGACAAGCATGAATGCACTAATCACCTGCAGACAAATTATTTTCCATGATTTCAGATGGCATATTCACAAACAAGATTTAAACGTTCCAAGTGCAACATCATCAATTACCCATCCAGGTGTTAAGATAGGTTTGCACGCTGGAAGCTCCTGCTGGGTAAACCTTGAATCTGAAATCAGAAACAAGAGAAGGTAAGTCAGATCCACATCATATGAATATGAATGAGCTAACTAATGTTGTCTTTATTGGAAAATTTTTAAAGGACAAAAGGTAATAATTATAGGAGTTATCCCTCTAGCTTTAAGTCCCTTGCTCAATTTCATCTCTTCTTCATCTAGGGTTTTTTTCATCCTATGGCTGGTAATCAATCTCATCTAGAAAGCCTTGAAGTTGAATCAGCGCACCAGTGTCCTATAACTTGCACTACAACCAGCAAATAGTCCCATCTTCAAGCTGATTCAAAAATCCCTCCCTTGGATTAGTTATCCTCTACAGTATATTATCTCTACTTGGAAACCGAATTCAGCAGTAATTTCCACCTATTTCACAGCCAGCAGAAACACTTCTCTCCCCCAATAAGGAGATATTCAAACCCTAACGATAAGCCTTGATAATGTTATAGCAGACAATTAAGCCCTAATCTACATAGTAACCTAAAATATCGGGGAAACCCCAATAAAAATACTAGAAAGAGCAGGAACGTAAAGCACGGCAAAGAGATAGTAACTAGTCAAAATCCATGGAGTGAATCAAATCAAAGTTACAAAGTGGCAAATTTGAGAGATTCACATTTGGGGCGCTTAGAATTCCTTCTTAGCGTTGAAGAATCGGCAGATCCAGCAGCGGCTGAAATCGGTGAGGCGTTTGAGTTCATCATAGAAAAAGGATACTTCAACACCCAATCTTTCGATCGCTTCTTCTACTCGGCAAATTTACTAATTAAGCCGCTACGTTTGCAGATGACGATAGCAGAATATTGATCAGATATAGATGGTAACGGTATCTGAAATAGGGGAGCAAGAACAAGAAAGGTATTTGAGAGATTGGATAATTTGAATGTTGGTCTAAAGTTTGAACCTTAAGGTGTCTTTAATGGTGTTCTGGATTTCTAGAAGCCAAAGGAAGCGTGCTGGTTGAAAAATCGCAAGTTTCCTCGCACCCTCCCACTTGTAGAACAAGAAGAAAGAAAGAGAAAATGAGGAGTCAAAGTTTGATCAAATTCAAAGACTCTCTCAAGATTCTAGTCGACGAGTTATAAGTCGTAAATCTTACATATTTGATGTCGTATATATAATTTGATTTTTCTATATATGTATATAATTATGTATAATTGACAACCTGTTAAATTAGCTAAATCACGTAATTTATAACATCTTATTTATAAAAGGATTTATTTTTATTTCATTTAGTTAATAAATCCGTATTTAAAATTTTGTGATGTTTACTTGAGAACGGTTTTGTATATGAACGGATTTATCTCGGTATTCCTCAAAAATAACCTTCTCACCTCAAGGTTATTTAATTTTGGATGGGGTTTTTAATCCAAAAATTGTCCTTGAGTTTATTCTATTCTATCTCATATTTTTTACTTCTCATATGTGGCGAAAGAAGAGAGTAGAAGAGAGGCGACGGCTACAATAAGTGCAACTACACTGCGACGAATATGGCTTCCGACGAACATGGATTTCGTCCATGGGTGCGAAATCCGTTGTCAGAGGCTGTGAAAAAGTCTTTTGTCTTCAATCTTCTCTTCTTTTCACATGAACAGGGTTCTCCACTTCTCTTAAAATCCGTTGATTTGATTTCTAGTTGTGTACAATAAACTGGATTTTCTTAGGGTTATTATGAATCAAATTATGGTTCTTGTAAGAATGAACAAGTTAGAGTTATTATGAATCATATTAGGGTTCTTTTGAAGGTCTTGGAAGTTTAGTGAAATTCATTGGTTGATTAGGGGTCTTCTTTGAGATCATATGAGTCATCTACAGCCTCCATAGTTGAGAAACCTTTGTTTGTGTTTTGTAGAAGCACAACGATACTCCATCCTTGGTGATCAATGAGTGTATAGAGAGACTAGGAATATATGAACAATGAAGGTATAATTAGATTAAGATATTGTATACATGTACTTCTTTGAACCATGTAGTTCACTTTGAAGTCTTAGAGTACCCACATTGGATGTTCTTCCCCCAATCTTAGTAGTTATGTAGGAGAGAGAAATAAATTTTTGATAGAACCAATAAAATTTGGTCTTCTTCAAGACCACCTTAAGATCACCATCTTTCGCAAAGAGAATAATGACCCTAAACTAGTTAAATTTTAGTTTTAATCAGAACCGAACCCATTTACCTAGTTTTTTTATGTCAAAGAACCAACCCCGTTAACTCCCCTAGTTTTATTAAAACCCTATTACGTGGACCAATTAAAGGAGATGGACAATAAGTGAGACATAAATGGGGCAGAAGATTTGAATTGGTAGCCAAAAGTTTTTTTTTTGGTAAGGAAGGGCACGAGGCCTAAATAGAAAAGAACGACAGAAAAATTACATACGACTCATGCCCGGAAGGATAACTCCCGCAGATCATCCAAAATAATCTGACTGACATTATTAGGCATAACTCTAAAAACGTGTAAATCAACATCTAAGTCGAAAGCAACATTAGCAAGCGCATCCACCACCATATTACCTTCTCTAAAAATGTGACTAAGTTTCACAATCCAGTCTCTGAGAAGCAACCCTTAGCAAGTAGCAAACATGCTAAAGAGAGAGGGAACGGAATAACACCCTTCTCAAGCATATCCAACACCACTTTCGAATCAATCTCCAAATGAATTTGTCTAACCCCCTCGTCCCAAGCAGTCTTGAGTCCATAGGCAACTCCCCACAACTCCGCAGGAGGAACCGTGGTGTTACCACCTTAGCAGTCTTGAATTGGTAGCCAAAAGTTAATCTATAAAATGCATGCCTTTTCATTTTCAATGAAACATGTCACCCATTTTGCTTCTTTATACGGTAACAAAATTAATCAGGGTAAATGTTTACAAACATGAGAATATGGGGCTAACAACACCTAATCTTTTTAAATATGTCAACGTGGATCACCAATAATCACCGCAGGAACAGGTACCATTATGAAAATGATGAAACCGATTAATATCCCTAACAACAATTTCTCGTTGTACAACCTTGGACATAACCTTAACTGCAGCATGACAATCCACGCATATCCGAAGATTTTTCAGTATACGTATAGGACCACCTTTAGGCATCCTAATAAGTGCAAAAGCCAACGCCAATCTTTCACTGTGTAACCACAGCATTCGTTCCTTTTCTTCATTTTCTACATCAAGAAGAATAACATCACAATTTGGAACATAACCTCCCCTCACAGCTCTCATTTTCAACCACTCTAGCATCCCATGGATCAATCTCATATCCGGATGCGACGTATCTCCAACAGCAAAATAATGAATGCTCCCCTGAATCTCGATCCAACTTAAACCCGGTTCTTTTTTCATTCCCTTCTTCTTCATGTTTTTCCTAACATGAGCTACACTACCCCATTGTTTAGCATTAGCATAGATATTTGACAGTAATACATAAGCTGCTTCATCCTCTGGCTCCAGTTCAAGAACTCGCTCGAAAGCAATTTTTCCGAGTTCAACATTATGGCAAATTACACAAGCGCCTAGCAGTGCACGCCATATCATCACGCTTGGTTTGAAAGGCATGTCTGTAATCATTTGCATAGCTTTATCAAGTTTTCCGGATCTCCCAAGAAGCCAGACCATGCAAGTATAATGCTCTACGCACGGTTCAATTCTACATTGTTCTACCATACAAGTAAAATAAGTCTGTCCTAAATCTATTAATCCCATATTACTGCAAGCAGAGAGTACACCGACGAAAGTTAACTTGTTTGGTACAAACTCAGACCTCTGCATCTTTTGGAAAACTGTTAGAGCTTCCTTCCCTAAACCATGCATTGAATACCCACAAATCATGGAATTCCATGAAACTTCATCTAGATTTGGCATTTTATCAAACACTAAACGAGCATTGCTAATGTTTCCACATTTAGCATACATATCTATCAAAGCATTGCCCACAACAGTGTCTTTGTCAAACTTGGTTTTTACGGTTAAACTGTGGATTTGTAATCCTGGGTCTAGTGCTGCAGAGATGGCACATGCCCGAAGAGCACTGGAGTATGAGACTTCAGTTGGACATACATTTTGTTCAAGCATATTCATAAACATAGCTAGTGCCTCTTCTCCTTTCCCTGCTTGCCCGTAGCCAACGATCATAGTATTCCATGTGACTTCACTTTTGTTAGGCAAATCAAGAAAGAGTGTATCCGAGTTCTCCATAAGACCACATTTAGCATAGACATCTATGAGAGCATTATAAACAAATACATTTGCATCAAAACCAACCTTTAATGCATGGCAGTGAATTTGCATCCCAAGACCCAAATTTCCAGTAGTAGAACTTGCCTGCAACACACTCGCTAAGGTGAATTGATTTGGAGAAACAGATGTCTGCCTCATCTGACAATACATATTTACAGCTTCTTCACCTCGACCATTTTGTGCATACCGCGCAATCATGAAACTCCAAGCAATCAAATCCTTTTGAGGAATGTCCTGGAATACCTGTTCAACATCCTTAAAGAGCCCAAACTCTGAGTATAATTCAAGCAGTGATATGCCCACAAACTTATCATTCTCATAGCAGGTTTTAAGCACACAACCATGAACACCCTTCCCTAAACGTATCTCCTCTAAACCAATACAAGCCTTAAGCACACCAGCAAAAGTGTAATTATTTGGCATCAAACCAGTCATTCTCATTTTTGAGAAAAGTGTCAGAGCTTCTGTGAAACAACTATTCTCAGCAAAACATGCTACCATTCCGGTCCAACAGACTATGTCCTTAAGAAAAATCCCATCAAAGACCAGCCTAGCCGCATCCACATGTCCACAAACAGAATAAGCATCAATTAGAGCAGTTCCAACAAAGGCATCACTACTGTATCCATTCTTGAAAATACATGCATGTATTCTCCAACACAAATGTGGGCATCCCATGCTTACAAAGGACTTCAAAATGGTAGTGAATGCAAATGGGTTAAGCTCATGGCCTTGTCTATGTAGTCTCGAGAACAGCTCTTGTGCCTCAAGAAATTCCTCCCGTTGACTATAACCGTTAATCAAAGTGACAAATGAAACAGTGTTTTTATTGAGCATTTCATCGAACAGGATGCGTGCATCTGATAAAAGACCGCATTTAACATACAAATTCAGAAGAACATTCCAAGCAAACAGGTCCAAACAATTGCCTCTTTTTACAACCTGGCAATGGAGAGCCGTACCTCCAAAGGGTTGGTCGCGTACGATAAAGTTTTGAAGGTGAAGGGCATAGGAATGAGAATGGAACTCCGGGCTCGATGTCCCAACATAAGGCGTATAATCTACGACGAGCTGGGATCCTTGGGTTGGAATTCCAAACCTTCTGCGACCCAGCAAAGCGAGATTCAGGTAAAAGCTTCTTGCTTTCGTCCATGGAAGCGTTCTTCGGCTACAAAATGATGTGCTCATGCGCTCAGTTCAGAACCCGACTATGAATTTGTTCTATTAATCGAGTGGGAGCGAGAATACTGAGGCAAATTTGACAAGCGATAGACGAGCTAAGGTAAGAGATAACTGGAGGGAAACGAATAGAACATACCAAACGCAACGAAAGAACACTACACTTTCTTTTGAAAGACAACGGCTTTCGCAATTCAAATACGCTTTCCATAAGACATTGTATGATTTTTTTGATGTATAAAACTAAATTTATGAAAAAATAAAAATTAATATTCCGGTCCTACCCAATCTTCTTCAGTCTGGACCGGGATCAAAATTTCCAAAACCATGGAACAGGACTGAACCGGAAAAAAACCGGCTCAAATCAGTTTTGTATAACCCGGATAAGTAATAAGCATGGGCTTAGAGTTGCTTGACCTATTTTATAATAAGTTATTTAAAACAATCCTACAATAATTAATCTACAATAATTAATCAATTGATTTGTTATCGTCTCATAACTAACTCTTTTAACTCTTGCTTAGAGTACTTTATCAAATTAAATGTTATATACATATGTGTGGAGATAGTTCGGATGCTCCTTGTGGAGAGGAGGTGAGGAGGAGATTTTGTTTTTGTTTTTGTTTTTTTCTATTATCGAGTTTAGTTTATAAATTACTACTTGTTAATTTTTTCTAATTTTTCAAAGATAAACTTTTATCATAAATAAATGAACGCATATTTTTTCCAAAAGTAAACTTTTATCCTTTTTGAGTGGAATGTCTTCTTCTATGCGGCTTCTTAGTCCGAAATTTTCTTTATCTTCTTTGTCCGGGTTTAGGACCACTCGACACTCTTTCCTTAGAGTTTTCTTGGCTCTATTGGCTTCATGCATGTTTCTTTACTTGCCTTTGATCCTTCCTTTGCTCTTGAGGAGGATGATGAGTTGATGCAGGTTCGAATCTTGCCCCCACACCTAACAAAGAGTGTTTGAAGAGTCCAGTAATAGAGAAAAGATCGAGAAAAAGAACCTCCCCAAAAGTATTTAGTTTTACGTGACCAGCTTGCATCAACAACTAAAACCCCGAATTTTCTACTACAGAGCTAAAGAAACGCGATGGTGAAACCGAGTGAGGAAGTTAGGGCAGACAAGTACTATGTTTATTATCATACCTTTTCTTTGCCTAAAGCTGGGTCTTTATGTTGCTTGCCACTACTACGAGACGATGATTACGCTTTCGATTTGCTTGGTTTTCAAGCGAATTGATCCGAAATGAATATTTCATTTTTCATATTTTAAGTCGCTATATAAAAAACAATCTACTTTTATATGCCGGAGATAGTGTGGGAGAGAGATGCAATAAATATAAATTCTAAATGATAACTTATAAAACTTTCTAACACTTGAGGGTCATTCTCATAATTTACAATAGAATTGCGTCCAAAAATAAAATCCGTTTTAATCTACTTGCATTTTTCTCCTTCCTTATCTATTTTCTTCTATTCACGATTTACCACCCTTTTTTATTTTTTATTAGTTTTTGCCCTTGTCCCCCTTTAAACCTTCCTCCTACATGAAAAAGCTTATATTGCATAGCATAATTTGCAATTTCATCTTCAATCTCCAACAAAAACTCATCGCTGACATATGACTTATTGTTTTGTAAAATTAATTACAATTATAAATCACAAAATACTACCAACAATAATTTACAGTAAGGACTTATCGTTTTGGAAGTACCCGTGAATGGAGAATACTCTACTTAATTATGCAGAAGACCGAGATGTGTTTACTACTTGCAAGGAAGACGAGTTATAGAGATAAGTGATCTAAATAATCTACATATATAAATAACCAAACAAAGTTATTAAAAAAAAAAAGTGGTCGGAGAAGTTGCAGGGAAGAATTTCAAATAATAGTGTAGAGATGAGTAATCTGTCAATGTTCATGTAACACCCCGAATTATGGGAACTCGGAATGTTACTGACTAGGAACTCACAGTGGGTCTCGGCCTTAGTTTGACAACAATAACGACAAACTTGCAACAAGACACAAATATTAAAAGGCAAATCTTTATATAATAACAATAAGTTCTAAATGACACAACTCGACACAACGGCATCCACTATCTGGAATGGAACAAGTTTGAAGACAATAAAATAATCTACATAAAATAAACCTCATTCCTAGTATGGAAACCCGACTGATCACTTCACTCACGATTTGTCGGCAGAGATTTAACTTTTAAAGTCTAACAACACGGTAAAAACCGTTAGCTACAATTCTAATACTAAAGTCACTAAGCCACACACACATCCAAGGAAGTATTGTAAATCACTCAGCACGCAAGCACACAATGTCCCGGTTTATTATCTTTTCTTTGGTGGAATTGGTCATTCTATTTTCCAACTTTTCAAGTTAGCACAAGAGTCTCCCGGCTCTTGCCCCGTCCCCGTTCACCAGTAGGACTGGTTGTAATGCATCCTTCCGTATACGCTATTGGACTGGTCGCGGGGAAATCTTCCGGCACCCTCGGCCCGGACAAAAAACTACGGCACGTTATAATACACATGTGCCTCTGTTTAGAAATTTAAAAGCAGTGATCTAGTTCGTTCATTATATTTCACAAGCATAACACACACTACCCTAATGCACAATCAGTATTAAAAGGTAGTTAAGTGAGTCCTATGAACTCACCTTAACAATACTAGTCTCAACGTCTTGCGATCTTGCTAGTCAGAGATCCGATTACCCTGATCAATAATCTATCAACCCTTAGAACTATTTCAACCCTTAATACTACTCGACTGATCATTCTAAATAATTAGGGTATGATATCTCGCATCGATACCCTGACTTTCTTTAACAACTTAGGTTCATTGACCTAGACGTCCATTTCAAGTTCTTTTAGCATCATCATAATGTTTCATTTAAGTTTCCCTAGCTAAGAAATTCATACTTCTTCTATCGTTATTAAACCATTGAATTACTCACGGCTCTCGTTCTCATTCTTCTAACATTTTAGTTCACAAAATGTTACAGTTCCAACATTTTAGGCATTCCAAATTATTTCCAACTTATAATTCATCTCGCAATCAACTTGCTAACATCACTATAATATAACTAAATTATCATGCAACTTTGATTATTTATTTTACAATTCATTATTAAATTCTAACATGAATTAATTTAACGGAAAGTAAATTGACTGAAAATTAAGGATCGGAGTCGGGTCTAACCGGTATCGAATTGGTAGCAAGATTAACGGGTTGTGATGGAGTCGGATGGCAACAGGGGCATGCAGCAGGTCGTGGGTTCGACACCTACAGCAAGCAAGCAACACATTTTTCTTAATTAAAACTAATTCACAGGTCAAGGGTTCGAGTTGTGCTAACAACACAAAATAGCCAAAAAAGAATGAAGTCAAAGGTCGGGGTTTCGAACCTTGGTGGCTGCAAGAACAGAAAGGGTAGTGTTGGAGTCACTCAACAGGTCTCGGGGTCACAAGATTGTTCCCACGGGGAGCAAAATGAGACAACGTGTGAATCAAGAGCGTGGAAGCCCGGTTTCGATTCCTTCTGTACACCACAATTTCAACTTAAGGGACAATTATTAACCGGCTAAACCATGCCGTGGTTTAGTGCAATAAATCAAAGGAGGAATTATCACCGGTGTGGCTCAGGTTGGAGATAGGCTTCACATTGACGGTCTCCCCGACAGTGTTCACCGGACTGGAGCAAGGTAAACAGGGAAGAGTTTCTCGTGAGTTACAAGTTATCAAAATGGCGATGACAGATATAGTAGGGTCCTACCGGAGTGGTCTTCTAGGTTCTTGAGCGTTCCCGATTGGAGAAGGGTATGAGTGTAGGGAGAAAACGGATGAACAGTCACCGGGGGTGTTGTGAGTGTGATTGGAGGAAAAATCCGTTAATGAGTCGGGGAGGAATGGCAAGGTAGTCGTGGGGAGGTGCGGGTTAATGTTTCGTAACGGACGGCTTCAATGCCTTGTTACCGTTGACCGCCGTTTGGAGACATGTGAAACGGAGAGGACGATGGTGGAACGGCCGGATCTTCAATCTCTAGTGTGGGCGGGAGTCTCTTGGGCCGGTAAAAGGAGGGTAGGTAAGTGGCTCATAGATAGGTAAGTAAGGGATTTTGGTCTGCGATGGGTAAGGAAGCAAAGGAAAAGGTTGGCACTTGGGCCTAGAAAGGCGTCTGCCAGAGTGAGCCACGATCCACTGAGGAGGAGGCAAGCCGATGGGCCGTAAAGGAAAGGGAAGCGGTCGGCTGGAACATTGTCCGGATAGGTCAATAGGCCAAAGCAAGGAAGAACCGGTTCGGTTGGTTTTTCAAGTTTAATGAACCGGCTGGTCCGGTTCAAGTTCGATTTAAAGGAAAGGGAAGCGGTGGGTTGGGACATTGGCCGGATAGGTCAATAGGCCAAAGCAAGGAAGAACCGGTTCAGTTGGTTTTTCAGGTTTAATGAACCGGCTGGCCTGATTCAAGTTCGATTTAAAGGAAACGGTGTAAAAGCTTGACACTCGACTTGGATCTTGGAATAAATTAATAAAATTTTAATTAAAAGAATTAATTAAATCTCCCAAATTTTCCGGTTATTACATCAGTCCCCCCCTCCTTAAAATAAGTTTCGTCCCAAAACTTAGGGTGACGTACGGTTAGTCCGGGTTTCGGACTCCCAAGTCATAATTATTATTATTCTAATAAGTGCTTTCTCTTCTTTAAACCCGATCGAACCAGTATCACTCGCAACCCGAGGGCAACACATCAAAATATATATATATATATATATATATAATCACTCAAAGTCTAACTGCGAAAAGTATAATAAACACATAACACATAATGTCTCCCGTCCAGACTACAGTCGACACTAGCTCGGCATACTGCTCCGGGTACAAGATCATATATCCTCCGTCTCCCAGGTAGCCTCGTTGATCCCCCGTCGGGAACACTGAATCTTAAGCATCGGAATCTCCTTCGACTGTAGTCGTCTAACACTCCTCTCCAATATGGCTCCCGGGAACTCAGCAAAAGTGTGCTCCGGCTCAACCGTCAAGTCCTCATGGCTGAGCACGTGTTGTGGGTCCGGTATGTATTCCCTGAGCTGGGATACACGGAATACCGGATGCACGCTATCCAACGCAGGTGGGAGGGCTAACCGGTACGTGACCTCCCCGACCCGCTCCAGTATCTCAAAGGGTCCGATATATCGGGGGCTTAACTTTCCTTTAATGCTGAAACGTCTAACACCTCGAGTTGGTGATACTCTCAGCCACACGTGTGAGCCGACTCGGAACTCTAACGGCCTGCACCTCTTATCAGCATAAGACTTCTGGCAACTTTGTACTACTCACTAGCATCCTCCCAGCATAGGGTTGTACGACACTTCTGACCATCTGACTGCGGGTGGTAGGCGGTAGTGAAATGTAAGTTGGTCCCTAAGGCGGTGTGTACCTGCTCCCAAAATCTCGAAGTGAACCGTCCATCTCTATCTGAGACGATGGTCCGGGGCACTCCATGCAGTCTCACGGTCTATCTCATGAACTCCTCTGCTAACCGACTCACCGGCCACATTTTCTTAATGGGGATGAAACAGACGAACTTGGTGAGTCTATCCACCACGACCCGATTACTGTCAAATCTCCTGCTAGATCCCGACCATGTGTCAACGTCCATAGCTATGTCCTCCCACTTTCACTGCGGAACTGGCAGTGGTTTGAACTCTTCTTCGGTCGGGGTGCTAAATCTTGACCTGCCGACAAATCGCACATTGTGCCACAAATCTGTTCACGTCCGCTTCAGACCACTCCGCCTATAGGAGTGTTTGACGTCTTTGTACATCTTACTAGCACTTGGGTGTACCGCGTCAGGTATAGAGTGAGCCTCCTATAGTGTCCGTTGTCTCAACTCCCCATCCAAAGGAGCACAAACACGCCCTTGGCGTCTCATCACTCCATCCCTTCCTACCCTACACTGTGGTGCCTATCCCAGGACATCCTCTCTAGGATCCTGGATATGGTAGGGCATGTATCCTGCTCTTGTCGGATCTCATCCAACAGGTCCGACACCAGCTCCCAAGCGCCTAGGTGCCGGTCGGCGTCTGGAACTGAATTTCTACCTCTAACCGGGCAAGATCTCTCTGTAACTCAAGGGGAGCCGTCAAACGAGCTATAGCCTTCTCTTGAGACGTCCACCTTCTCAAGGCATCGGCGACTACATTCGCCTTTTCCGGGTGATATAGGACTTCCAGGTCGAAGTCCTTAATCAGTTCAAGCCATCTCCTCTGCCGGTTATTTAACTCCCATTGAGTGAATATGTACTTCAGACTCCTATGGTCTGAGAAGATCTGACAAGTAGTCCCGTAAAAGTAGTGACGCCTGACGGCGTGCACTACTACTCCTAACTCCGGGTCATGAGTGGGGTAGTTCTCCTCGTACGTCTGGCGAGACACATATGTTATAACCTTACCCCTCTGCATCAATATGCACCCCAAGCCTAGCTTGGATGCATCGTTGTACACCACAAAGTCCTCTATGCCCTCTGGTTGGGCTAAGATCGGAGAGGAGGTCAACCTCCTCTTCAGCTCCTCAAAACTCCTCTATAAGAGCTTAGACCACACAAAGCGGGTGGTCTTCCTCAGTAGACGGTGAGCGTCCGGGCAATGGCTGAGAACCCTTCCACAAACCGTCTATAATACCCAGCTAGCCCTAGAAAACTGCGCACCTCCTTAACGTTCCTAGGAGGTTGCCATGATGAAACGGACTCAATCTTGGCCGGATCAACCTTGATCCCCTCGGTCGTAACCACATGTCCAGAAAGGCTACCTCTGACATCTAGAACTCACACTTGGTCAACTTAGCATGAAACTGGTTATCCAATAGTACCTGCAGCACTATCCTCAAGTGTCTTGCATGCTCCTATCGGTTCCGGAAATAACCCAAGATATCGTCGATGAAGACTACTACAAACTGATCCAAATAGTCGATGAAGATCCCATCCATCAACTCCATGAACACGGCTAACGCGCTAGTGAGCCCGAATGACATCACCACAACTCATAATGGCGTTAATTATGAGATCAAACCAAAATTAAAGATTTAGTGACGTCAATTGTGAGACCTCAATTTTCCCGTACATTGCTTTAATAGTTATGTATACACATAGATTATGAACTTTTATATTATTATTTCAAAATTTAGGCATAATTAATTTGAATATTGTGTATTAGTTCAAACATATACAAGTAATAAAGTGCATAAAAATATAACTGTCAAATTAACAAAATAATCTATGAGCTTACTACATAAAATATCACAACAAATAGTGCATATTTTTAAACGAATTGAACTAAAATTATGAATTTGAGATAACAACTGCTACAATATTCTCCTAAAAATTAAAAAATGTCACCATGTCCCTTTTAAAACAAAAATGTCACGGTATCCGTATCCCCTTTTACAAAAATGTTGAGTTTGAGATGTAGCATTAGATCAAGTAAATTCACGGCTAAATTGCGCTCGTAACTTATAAAAATATCACCGAAGATAAATGTCAATTCAAATTGGTCAAATATCACCGTATTCCCTTTTAAAAAACAGTTTTCAATATGCAAAATTGTCCTTCGAACCTTACAAAAATGTCACCATGAATGTTGTTCACTAGATCTAGTGATAGTATCTGAACTCTTCCCATGTTATAACAATAAATAATAAGATCTAGTTTGAGATGTAAGCATGGCCTTGATTAAAGAGGAGGAGATAATCAACTCAAATTCTTTTTTTGAGCCTCTGCCACCAGTTTTCTTCTTCCCTGTAACGCGTCTATGATTTCTCACGCTTCGGTTCACAAACAACTTTACGAGGACGAATCTTCACTCTCCATAGCAGGTGAGTGAGCGAGCGAAATGGAGATCAAGTTGAATATTGATTGATTGTTTTCGTTAAAGTTTTCTCAATCAGTCATGATCCGCAACTCACCGACTCCCGAGATCGCCTATCCTTCCACCGACGACGTCTCCAACAATGCCGATCTGGGGTTTCGCCATGAACAGCGTTCTCTCTTCAAGCGCAATCATCCTCACTCCGATCGCTCCAAATCCTCCGACCGTGTGCCTCGAGCCGGTGGCCGACTCCCCCATCCCTCTCGCCGCAAGCCTTTGTTCCCTTTCAAAGGCCGTTCTCTCATTTACTTGGCCATGTTACTTGCGGTCTTCGGTTTTTCTTTGGCCTCCATGGTTCTCCAAAGCTCCATCACCTCCGTTTTCAGGCCCGGTGAGAGAGGCAGGGCGTTGATTCCAGGGTTGAAGTTTGGGAGCTCTCTGCAGTTTGTCCCATTGAAGAGGTTCGATGAAGTTCGGTTGCTGGATCGACTCCGATTGCAGGCTAGGGTTGCGATTCGCCGCCCTGCGATTGCTCTTGTGAGTGTTTCATTGTTAATTTGAAGATTTCTACATGAAATTCAATAGGTGGTAGAAAGGTTATAGTTCAGTAATATCATCATGCAATTGTTGTTACATTTGTCAGAGTGATTAATATATTATGTTAGTTGGAATGTAGAGAGTTGAAGACCCTTTTTCTTCTGAACTTTTTGTATTTTTACTTAACATTGCTGGTGATACCATTATCTCGCAAAATATAAATAAACTGATAAAGAGTAACAAGATAAGCTGGAGAAAATTATCTTTCATATCGGTTGATGGTGGAACCTCGTTTTTTCACGTCTCCTAATGCTCAACATGTGTCATATTCTGTCAGATTTTGGGAAACCTGAGAAGAAACCCTGAATCACTGATGCTGTATACCTTGACTAAGCATTTACAGACCCTTGGTTACGATATTAAGGTATTTTGAAATATTATTGCAACTTGCAATACTTTAGTAGCAGTTGTAGTTCTGGTTTGTTCACTCAAGGAATTCGATATGATCACCTTAAGGCCCCTATAAACATCTTGATTTATTTTTATGCAACTTTTACGTGTGCACCTACATGAATTGTATCATGTTAAACTGTCATAAGTTGGCGTGATAGACAAACCTAAAAATGTCCATCCAGATTTTTTTTGCATTATGAAATATATGGTAATCTTCATTAGCCACTATGTCTTTTTAATACCTCCCTGGCCATTTAGGCCAGTCTCCACCAGCTACATGCCTTATGTGCTGTTTTTCCCTATTCTTTTCCTTTCTTTTTCATTGCTATTCTGTTTTCGATGGACCATGTGAATCCATAGCAATTCGTATTGTTACGTATGTAGATCTTCATCATTAGCTTGTCTCTGATCACCCTTTATTTATTATGAAATTGTCGTACGTGAAGCTACTTCTATCTACTTGGCTATGAAGTGATTTGCCCGTTCTACAATCACCCAAACTCTCTATGTGATATAAGTCATATTTTTTTTTTTGGTAAAAATAGAAGGCATATTGTTAAGCCTCTCTTTTTGCATTAATCGTATGGGCTTTTTGTATTGCTTCACGATTGTAAGCTACGTGTTGTTCAGACTACCTGGACTATGAACCTGGTGTTTTATGCCTGAAGTTTATAGGATGAAATATTGATTTGTAAGCACTTGTATTGCTAGGAAATATGTAAAAGCTCCATCTGAGGATTGTTTAGATATCTAATTCATGCGTTGCATCTTATTTGATCTCACTTGGATTCGTCCTTTTTTATTACCTCTTACAGTTGTATGCTGTTGAGGATGGTGAAGCACGGACAATGTGGGACAAACTAGGAGGCCAAATGACGATTTTAAATCAGGAAATATATGTTGATTTTGACTGGTCACTGTATGTTTGCTCTCTGACTGTAATGGTTGTCTAGTTTTGTAGTTGGTTTTCCAAAACACTAAACTTATGCAGTGCTTAACTTTAGTTGCTGTTTGGTGGAATTCTGAATCACTATGTCTTTTTTTTTCTTAGGTAGTGCTAGCCTACTTTTGGATAATATCTTTAGGACATCTCCATTCATGTTCTATATTTGGTTACTCTAAATCACATAACGATAAAAGTAAGTAATATAACTGACATTGGAGTCTGAGCTGAATGATATTTCTAGAGCATGATTTTCTTGATTCATTCACAAAACCTGAATATCTTTTATTTTCTCTCTATAGAAATATCTAATGTTACTCACAATATCAACAATGGAGATGGCCTTAGATAATGCTATCGGTATTAAATTATATTAGATAGCCTACTTTTTCTCTATGACTGTCATGGATGTCTAGTTTCTTAGTTTCTGCTAGCCTACAAAACTTATACATTGCTTGGCTTTAGTTGCTGTATCTTTTTCTTGTGAATTGTATTAGGTAGATTAGACATTTGACCGATCTACTTTAGATTTACTTATTTGTAGCTTCTATTTAAGTCTGGTTACCTGTAGAAATAAATAGAACATACATTTTTTCTCCTTCTCTGTTTACTAACATGGTATCAAAGCTTTATGGTTTTTGCTTGACCTAAATTTTCTTCCTGCAACCTTCGTTGCTGCTCCAGTATCCAGTCTTCGGGGGCTACAGGTTCTCTCCTTGTTTCGTAGCCTCAATTGCTACAAATTTTTTTAAATGTTTTTAACCCTTATTTATCATGCCTCAGCTCAAGAGTATTCCGCCGTAGCTGGAACATCTACATGAATAGGAGAGGATGATAGGATTTTGCTAAGGAAAGAGATTGGTGGTTCATTTTTATTGTGTTAGCCTTCATGCTGGAAAGTTTCACTTGTTTTTCAGCCTTCATTGCTGATATGTTCTTGGTTCCTTGGCCTTCATTGCTAACTTTTCCTAGTTCTCCATTCCAGCCTTCATTGCTGATTTTTATCTGGTTTATTGGCTTTCATCACTCATGCTATATGTATTAGATTATGTTACGTAGTCTATTTTTTTACGTGAAGTTACACATAAAGCTGCATCAGCATCTTTTTCTTGTAAATTGTATTAGGTAGATTAAACACTCTACTCTACTTTAGATGTACGTATTCCTAGCTACTTTTCTAGCTTGTTTCTTGTATTTAAGTTTGGTTACCCGTGGAAATAAAGAGGTACAGAAATTTCTTATTTTCTCTGTTTACTAACAATGTTGATAGCATATATTCTGTGTCTTTCATGCAGTTTTGAAGGCGTCATTGCAGGCTCTCTTCAAACTGTTGAAGTGATATCTAGGTATTAGAACTTTTTGCATCCTGCTTACTAAATTTCTGTATATTTTACTTCCTTTTATCTATGTTTTAGAAGATTGAATAGAAAATAGACCATTGTGGAGCTTGTTTAAGAAGTTCTTTAGACGAATTTAAGAATAAATGACATATCCAAGTGAGAGAGTACATTCTGCTATCCAACAACCAGAACCAGCAAGTCACAAGAATGCAAGGCTTCTTAGTTAGGCTATCTGCTATCCCATCCAAAGACATAGTAAAATAGGTCTTTATCTCCTGAAGTCCTTAGTCCAAGTGGGAGAGTACATTCTGCTATCCACTAACCAGAACCAGCAAGTCACAAGAATGCAAGGCTTCTTGATTAGGCTATCTGCTATCCCATCCACAGACATAGTTAAATAGGTCTTTATCTCCCGAAGTCCTTAATTGTATACTACTAGCAATTTGCTTTCAAGCTTTATAATTATTTCCCTGACTGATCTGCATATTATGCTTAATTGAAGGTAGAGGGTAGATGCTTCTAGATCTATATTCAATTGGTAGTGAATTTTATGTTCTGCAGCCTTATGCAGGAGCCATTCTGTTCTATACCACTTGTATGGTTAGTTCAAGAAGATACCCTAGCAAGGCGCCTTAACTATTATAGCGACATGGGCTGGGAGCATCTTATCTCTCAGTGGAAAAAATCCTTTAGCAGGGCCGATGCTGTTGTGTTTCCTGAATATTCTCTATCGGTAAATCTTCCATTAATCATTTTCTTACTAGACATGTAAATTTTTATGAACGTCCTCTAAATATTTCTCCTTCTATCAGATGTTATATAGTATCCTTGACAACGGGAACTTCTTTGTGATTCCTGGATCGCCACTAGATGCATGGGCTGCAGAAAGTTATATTAAGAGCCACTCCAGGCACACTTTGAGGGAGAACAGTGGATACAGCACATATGACTTGCTGGTTCTAGTTGTTGGAAGTTCCTTCTTTTACAATGAGCTATCGTGGGATTATGCTGTTGCTATGCACACTATTGGACCTCTGCTTGTTAAATATGCAAAGAAAAAAGATGGTGGAGGGTCCTTTAGATTTGTCTTCTTATGTGGTAACTCCACTGATGGATATAATGATGCTCTGCAGGTACATTTTTCATTGTAGTCTGTTACCTCAGAATATTTTAATTAATTATGTATGATGCATTTGCTCGTGTTTGTATTTTCCTTCATATGGTTATGGTCGGCGTACTCCTGTTCTACGGGTAGGCTTACTTGTTAACTTTGCAAGAAGCTTCCTTTTATTCAATGTTGACAGCTACTAGTAATGCTCCCTTCAAAATATTAAAAATCTGTTATGCTTCTCAGTTAAACTAGCTTAACTCCCGTAACTTGTTAGAGTTAACTAATAAAATCACTATGTTACCCTATAACAAAGTAAAGTTGAATAAATATAATAATATTATCATTATGATTGTTGATTTAGAATATTATTAATATCTAAATAGGATGATCCTGTTTAAAAATGAAATGTGTGAAACTATATTATATACTAAATTGATATCCGATGCATTATAATATTTCTGGTAGACGTGTGTTATAATTTCTTGATTTATTATAATTATTTTCATAATCAAATAATAATTGATTTAGTATGTTTGTATAGATGATGAATCTTATTAATTTTACTAACCAAATTAAGCTAATCAATAAAAATTTGATGAAAAAATATTAATTAAAAAATTTATGATTGGTTGAGTTGTGATACTTGAAGTGAAAATGACACGGAATATACAAAAAATTAAAATTTTAATCATACATATCTTAAATAAGTTATTAATAAGATAAGATTATGTAACAAAAAACAATAATAATAGATCTTATTTTGTAAATAACAATGGTATTAGTTCATGTACGGTATTGTTCGTCCGGTATGGAAATACAGGAGCTTATGGCTTGCAACATGTCAATTTTTGTTACAAGCACTTTTTAGCTCAAATTATTTGTATAATTTGTTCACACATTTTTACAAGAAAAAGTTTGCCACATGTCCATCTTTTTTGTCCGATAGTTTCAAGTTTGTATCAGTTCTAATATTTTCTATTATTCGTTCATGCATTATTTTTGTTCAATTTGTTAGTTATGTTTTTATACACATTTTTATTTATTTATTTATTAATGTTTGAACAAATAGAACACAATGTTTGAACTAATGGAACACCATGTTCGATCTAATGAAACACAAATACTGAACTAGTATTATATAAGTTCAAAATACGTAATATAATATATAATTTTAAAAAATATAACTACCAAAAAATAGAATAAAGTATGAACTAATAACACGTGTTTGAATTAATGGATCACTCAATATAAACTAATAATATACAAATTTTGAACCGACAAATATCATAATAAAAATGTACAAATAAAATTTGTGTTTCATAATCAATTAGTTGAGAATTCTACAAAAAAGATATATACTGAGAATATAAAATATGTGAACAAAATTAACAAAAATGTTTAACTGCTAATATAAAAAATTTGAACTAAAATTGCAACAAGAATAATTTGGTCCATCAAAAAAGTATAGTAAATAAAATTTTAAAAAATTATCAGAACATTATCTTAGCTCATTTTTATCCATTAACGGTTCATTTTCAGAAAAATTGAACATTTAGCTCACATTCTATCAACTAGCGGTTCATGTTTTACCAATGTATAATTGATTTGTCTATGGTTCCGTACCTGAACAAATAGTTTTACTTGAATAACTGCCAATAACAATAAATAAAATAATAATAGCAACGAAGACGGTTACAATATGTGAAACAGTGTTGATAATCGTTATTATTTTTTATTCATTATATAAAAGTTATAACTCTGTAAAATATATCAAATGGAAAATAGATTACTAAATTAAAAGATTATGATTGGTTGAGATGGAGAAAAGGACATGTAGGATAGGTGTATTATGCTTTAATATATGGTATAGATGTTATGAAATACGTAGACTTTTTCCCTTTTATTCTGATTATGTTGTTGCCTTCTAGTTAGAAAACATTTATTTGGTTTGTGTAGGAAGTGGCTGTGCACTTAAGGCTTAATCCTGGTTCGATTAGGCACTATGGTATGAATGCTGATGTCAATGGAGTGCTGTTGATGTCTGATATTGTTCTCTACGGAACCTCTCAAGATGAACAGGGTTTTCCTTCATTGCTTACAAGAGCCATGTCTTTTGGAATTCCTATTATTGCACCTGATCTTCCAGTTGTAAAGAAATATGTGCGTATTCATCTTTCCTCTGATCGATCCTACTTAGAGGCATTTTCTGCAATTAAAATTTTCAGTGTGATAAAAAGGTCCTTTATTTTACATACAGGTACGTGATGGTGTTCACGGAATGCTTTTTTCAAGGCATAATCCAGATGATTTATTGCGAGTCTTCTCGCTTTTAGTATCAAGGGACGGTAGACTTTCAAAACTAGCCAAGTCTGTCGGTTCTTCTGGAAAACATCTAGCTAAGAACTTGCAGGCTTTTGAGTGCATGAAAGGTTATGCAAGGCTAATGGAAAATGTTATCAATTTTCCATCAGATGCCTTACTACCGATTTCCATTTCTCAGATTGAACAAGATACATGGGAGTGGAATTTCCTTGGGGAAGAGGTGCTGGAAGAGAAATCTATGTACATAATGAACTTTGATGAGGAAACTACAGCAGACAGGTCAAGAATTATTTATGCTCTTGAGAAAGATCATTTAGACTGGGGTATTACTGAACCAATGAATATATCTGAGTATAATGGGGTATTGGAGAAGGATCTGCTAAATGCAGAAGATTGGGATGGTATTGCAGAAATAGAAAGCTTTGAAGACTTAGATATGCTAGAAATGGATCAAGTACTAAACTTACCTTTCGTCCTCTCATCTGATGTCCATTTATTCTGCTTACCTGTTTTATCTCTTACACTGTGTAGTGCTTGAAAACTGTTAAAATTTTCTGGTGCAGATTGATGAAAGAATGGAGAAGGAACCTGGTAACTGGGATGAGATATATCGAAATGCCAGGAAATCTGAAAAGGTAAAGTTTGAAGCAAATGAACGCGATGAGGGTGAACTTGAGAGGACAGGGCAGCCAGTAAGCATTTATGAGATATATGAAGGAGCTGGTGCCTGGCCGCTTTTGCACCATGGTTCACTATATCGTGGATTAAGTCTCGTAAGTTCCTTTCTCTCTATGTCTGAAATGATTGGTATTGATATGCATGTTACCATTCCTTCATATAAGGGGTAGTGTTACCATTCCTTCGTTTAGGCAATTACTCAAATTGATAGAAAGAGCTTCTTGCAAAACTCAACGTTAATGATGGGAAGCCCTCGGTTCGGTTTGGCTTAGTATTTTTGATGACAAGGCTAATACAATATTCTAACAAGCACACATAAAACACAACTTCAACAAGCCATGCTAAATTTGACTACAAAAGTCTTAATCTTTGTTTTCCTTTCATTTTAAAAAAAATAAATATGCCAAAAGCTACAGACAGTAATTACTATAGCCTTAACTGTCCAAGAAAAGTAATCAATGCATGCGATGCCTTTACATAAAAAAGGAAGATGACTTATAGGCAATATTTGCTTTAGGCATATCATGCATTTTACTCTAGTGCCTAGCTTCCAAGGCTGCAGATTGTAGCAAAAAATATCTCAGAAAATTTCAACAAATTCAAAACTTGCAAGGACCTTCATCAATGGTTTGCACATGTGAGTCCCGACAAGAGACCCGGTGATGGTGACAGTGGGATTTTTGGTTCGGAGTCCTTGGGCGACCGTTGACAAGTGGTGATGGACTGAAAATAGGACAGGTGGGGGTCTTGTTTGAGGGGGTGGTTATACTGGAGAGTTAGACTGTTGGTTGTAAAAGTGTCCGGGCAGTGACGTTTGGCTGTGACATGTGGTTAGGGCTTCGATTTAGCATCTCGGAGTTCAATTTATTGCGATCTAGAGTTTGTGGGGTGGGGTGATGTTGGAGGGAGATCCACCGGAGAATCGTGTTGGTACAGTGCTAATGTGCGGAGGGACGAGTAGTGACAATGGCAACAAAAGATAGGGATGACAATATTTGCAAGATCTTCAATCAACCAAAGATCACAACACGGAAGTACTCCAAAGGCTTACAAAACTTACATGGGTTGGCACTAATACAACTTGATAACTTCTGGCCTAAGATTGATTTAAGTGTTCTTCATCATTGATATGGAGCGGGGCGTGTTGTGCAAAATGGGAGTGGAAGTTCGGTTTGTGTTGAGTGAGTCTCTCAATCAACAAAAATTTATGTACTTAAAAGTGTCAAATTGCCTGAAAGTTGCATTGGGATCTGGGGAACGACACACGAAACACGGGCTAATTTGAAGATTTATTGAGGTTTGGTGAGCTCTTCTCAAGTGTTGATGTAGCAAGGTCACGTGGTGTATCGGAATCCCTCCTGTTTTGTAAAACAGGAAAGGGTTCATATATTGATGTAAGGGACAATAAGCATACTTAGGTTGGATAAGCTCGTAATTCTTTCAAGTTGAACTTTTGCTAAAGTAAATATTAACCTTATCATTTTAGGAAAAAAATACTATCTTTTTATGTCCCTCAAGATAGTATTTACTTGGATTGGCTTTAAAGGCTAACAGAACTGACTTGGATTGGCGCTGATACAACTTGATGACTCCTGGCCTAAGATTGATTCAAGTGTTCTTCGTCATTGATACGGGTGTTCTTGTGCAAAATGGGAGTGGGAGTTCGGTTTGTGTAGAGCGAGTCCCTCAATCCACAGTATTTTCTGTACTTAAAAGCGTCAAATTGCATAAAAGTTGCATTGCGATCTTGGGAACACCACATGAAACAAAAGCTAATTTGAAAATTGGATGCACTTCTACAGATTGTGCCTTGGGTTTTAAATTCTTTTAATGTAGCAGGGTCACGTGGTCCGTGGTGTATCGAAAGCTTCCCTCCTGTTTTGTAAAACAGGAAAGGGTTCATATATTGAAAGTGAACATATAAGGGACAATAATAAGCATCCTTAGGTTGGATGCACTTCTACAGATTGTGCCTTCAGAAAGCAAATTACAGCAAAGAACAACATATTGAATACATTATCCAGTGTCAAAGAAACCTTAATTTGCGTTGACATTTTTTTTTGGGGGGTGGGGACCCATAATAGAGGTAAGAAAGATGGGAACAATTTCCCTATAGGGTTAATGTTTGTCTTTGCTTTGAAAGCCTCTTCCAATTTTTGGAACACAACATATATATTCAAAGCAAACTTCAAATTTGAAGTATGAATCATCGTTGTTATCTGTTAAAGCTGAAATTTTCTTGTCATTGACAGGTAACGAGGACCAGAAGATTAAGTTCAGATGATGTTGATGCGCCTAGTAGGCTTCCATTCTTAAATGAAATACGCTATCGGAATCTTCTTTGTGAAATGGGAGGGATGTATTCTGTTGCTTATAAAGTGGATGACATTCACATGCGACCTTGGATTGGCTTCCAATCATGGCGTTCCTCCAGTAGAAAGGTAATGTATGATATTTCAGTTTCATTTTCTTAACTAGGAAATGTTGTGTGTTGCTTTTGTAACCCCCGGTCATTCTTTATGACCTTCAAATTTCAGCCGAAAGTCTACAGTGTTGTCGTCAACTTATTTATGTTAAAGGACAAAATCCTTTAATGAGTTGACATATATTTTAGTCGGAGTAGTATCGCTGCAGTTAATTTCTACAAAGATTAAGTGGTGCATTTGAGTTCATGTGGCCTCACATATTTGCAGAAGCATGTGTATAGATGGAATTTGGTTGTGCATGGTTTAGTTTTTTTTTTTTTATCATGAAAGAAGTGCAATTTTTTTTTGTAGAGGAAGGGTTTTACTAGATTCATGTAATAAAGTTTTTATTGTTTTTAGATACTCGAATCTCTATGGTACACTCTTTCCTTTCAAAAAAAAAAAGTCTCTATGGCACACTCTTGGTTGTTGAAGCAACATTGATTAAGTTTTCATACTTGTTTCCAATGTCAAAATTTGTCCTTAGTGTCCTGCTTTGGTGATGTAACAGGTTTCATTGTCAAGTAGAGCTGAAAAGGTTCTTGAAGAGACGATACAAAAACAGACCAAAGGGGATGTTATATATTTCTGGGTACGCCTTGACATGGATGGTGGGCTTACTGGAAACAGTAATATGCGTTCCTTTTGGCCGATGTGTGATGTCTTAAATGGAGGACAATGCAGGTGAATTGTAATTTTTTGGAATATCTTTTTTAATCACGGATATTGAATGCAATATGAACATCGAAACAGATATATAAATAATATGAGATTGGTTGAGGGTGATGATTTTCTATTTTGATGCATATCGTTTGCAAGCTGTTGGTCAAAGCCTAAGCTAGTTTACTTTGACATTTGTTGTTCTACTTGAGCTGAACGATGTGTAATTTCAATGTCTCTAGGAACACTTTTGAAAATGCATTCCGCCATATGTATGCTTTACCTCCAGTTAAAGATGTCCTTCTTCCTATGCCTGATGGAGGTTACTGGTCAGCCTTACATGGTTGGGTGATGCCTACTCCATCCTTTCTTGAGTTCATAATGTTCTCAAGGTAAAGCAACTTGCCTTTTTCTGTTCATCTACGCGGCACTCTACTATCTTTGTAAATATTCCTGATGGAGGAAACTAAAAATGTGAAATTTTGTTCTCAGGATGTTTGTCGATTCAGTTGATGCATTGCATAGAAATTCGAGCGAAACAGGTCATTGCCTATTAGGTTCATCTACGCTCGAGGTGAATCCTTTTTCTGAAACTATCATGCCTGCCATCATGGGTAGGGGTGAGCATTTTCGGATATCCGATCCTACAGTTTTGTAAAAGTCCGATTCGAATCCGAGAGTACCCGGATATCCGACATTTTTATCCGGATCAGATATCCGATACGAGTATTTATCACTAGGCTTGTCGGATATATCCGATCCGACTTTTTTTTTTTTTTGGTCAAAACCTCTATCCGTATCCGATCCGATGTTCCGAAAATATTCCCGGATTGGACTCAGATCACCAACCACCGGATATTTTCGGATTTTCCGGATCGGATTTTTTTGCTCGCCCATTCATGGGCGAAGTAGAATAATGCAGTTTATTGTGTTGGGCATTGCAGAGAAAACATTGCTATTGCCGGATTCTAGAGCTTCTTGTAAATGTATGGGCATATCATAGTGGTAGGAAGATGGTTTACGTTGACCCGCAAACTGGTTTGCTTGAGGAACATCATCCAGTCCAACAACGAAAGGGACTGATGTGGGCCAAGTACTTCAACATAACATTGTTGAAGAGCATGGATGAAGACCTTGCAGAGGCAGCATATGACGATGACCTGCAACGAGAAAATTGGTTGTGGCCGCTAACTGGGGAAGTTCATTGGCAAGGTGTTTATGTAAAAGAAAGGGAGGAAAGATACAGATTAAAGATGGAGAAGAAACGCGAAGTTAAGGAAAAATTAATCGACAGACTCCAGCACGGGTACAAACAGAAGACACTAGGAGGGTAAGAAGAAGCAGGAGAGAGATCTTATAGAATGAGGCCGAATCTGCTGTTTATAAGAAGAGGGCAACTCAAAGATATTTGTATTACCCTGATGAACCAAGTCGAGACGGGGCAACAGTGAAGATTTTCTCCTGCGTAAAAATGAGAGGGTGCAAACCGGGTTATGTTATGCATACGGAAGACCCGGATGCAAAGATTTGGGATGGTGAAGATGAAAATCATTTATCTTATCTTACAACCCATAGTTTAGGGCTAGCAAACAGTGATTGTGTATTATTCTTCACCGACCTGTATATTTCCACACAACCTCACTTGAATTTTGAACTAATAAATGAAAATCATGTCCAACTTATATGACTTTCATGGAAAGTTTCTCAAAACGGAGTTGAAATTACGGCAACAAACTATAGGAAATGGATGCTTTTGGCTGGTGGTGGTCGTGATGTCTGGATTTGGTGATCATCGATACAGGAAAACAACATATGAAAGTTGTTGACAGGATGTAAATTAGACCTGTTCATATTCGGACTCGGGCCGGGCTTTTTGGAATTTTCAGCCCGTTTAGCCGGACCCGGGCCTTAGTCGGCGGGCCTACAATACTTGCCGTATCCGGTCCGGCCGGGCAGGCCTCCGGACACCCGTTTTATTTTTTCTTTTTTAAAAATAATTTTTAAAAACTATTTTAAATATAAATTTTATTTAAAATGTAATATACATTAAATCTATGCTAATTATGCTAAAAATTCTATAATTATGTTTAATATTTTAAATATATATAATATAATTATAATATATTTTATTTATATTTATTTTTTTATACGGGCTGGCGGGTGGGCCTATAGTGATATTCGTACCCGGCTTGGCGGGCCGGGCTTTTTGGCCCGGTCGGACTTCCCTCTATGTTCATATCCGCCCGTTTTTCCGGCTGGACGGGCTGTCCGGATATGATCAGGTCTAATGTAAATAGAAGCCTAAATATTTACAAAATAATTTACAAGAATCACCGATTGTATTGAATTTGAGCACGGAGAGTACAACAACAAATATCAAGTTATTTAGCCTAAAGAAGTTTGAGGTTAGGAAAAGGTTCTTGTTTTACCAAGGGAAATATAAATTGCAAAAAGGAATAAAATATTGTGAAAAAAGTTTCTTGTTTTAACAGTCTTAGAAAAAGTCGATGTTGTAGCAAATTTGCTTGCTAAATATGGTCATGACATGCCTGTAGTCTAATGTTCTAAAATGCTTTAGGTGCACCTAGGTGTTGGGTTCCGTGAAGCCTAGGTGCGAGACACAATATGCCTAGGCGCGTCTGATTAATTTTTTTTTAAAAATGTCTAAATTTTAATAAATATAACGGTAGTTAAAAACAAAAAAAAAACAAACTAGCAATAATTTAGAAACTATAGTCTTCGGTTAGTGAGTTGATTAGTCAATAGTCACTATTATCTTCTTTTTCATCTTGTTCGATTAGATTTGTATCAGCATTAATGTTATTTCCTTCGGTAGATTTGTAGCCTTCATTGTCTTCTTCATCTTTGTACTCTAGTTCTTGGCTCAAAGGTTGTGATTGAGAACTACATTGTCATCCTCCATTTCTAGTTGATATAGTTCTAAAATTGAATCTTTATTCACTAACTCCGGAAACTTCAACAACTTCATGTAAGACCCTTTTCATCTTCATAAGCAAGTTCATCTTCAACACCTTCTAAGGATTTTCCGGTTCCTTCAAACTTATTGGATCAATGAAATCTCACAACTCATATCTCTTCAACAATGCTAGGTTGTACTTCACGTACACAAAATCATTCAATCGAGTTTGATAAGCCTGTTTCTCTTTTTGTTGTGAATCTGTAGTACAAACATAAAACAGTCTTCTTATGAATTTGATATAAATTGTTAATTTATAGAAATGATTTTAATAATATAAATTAGATAACTTACATCCTCAAAAGTGTTCCAGTTTCTTTCACATCTAGATGCACTGCATTTAAGACCGAGAACTTTGATGGAAAATTGTTACATATTGCATATGGAGGCACCATAGAAACCCCACCACTCGGCTGGTGTCTATCTAATCGCAATCTGATTCCCAAACAACCCTTTTGCATTTGTGTAGCGTGCAAGCCCGTTCATAACCTTGTCTTGATCGTCTACAATAGGAATCAACCTACGGATTACCTTGTATAAACCTTCAGTTACTTCTTCACATCCTGCATTCTCTTGATTATCATATAAAAAAAACTCCGGAGTTAAAAAAATATTCAGCTGCATGTAAAGGGTGATGATATTCACATTCCCATCTCTTATCAATCAACTCAAAGAAATCAGATTACTTTGCAACATTTCCTTTGAATGTCTTTGTAATTGCTTCTTTAGCTTTATTCATTGCATCATTGATATAACCAATAGCCGTTTTTTCTCCGAATTCACCAATATCAACACATGTACTAATGGAGTAGTTAGTTTTAAGGTATTTAAGATAGTGTTCCAAAATGCATGCATCAAAACTGTATGTGCAGCCTTTTTACCTCCGGCTTCCTTTGCCTATTTTCTTGTTGTCCATTCTTTACATTGAAATAGCTTTAACAAATTATCTTCACATGTGTGTATCGATGATAATGTGATGAAAAAGTTTGCAAATCTTGTTTTTCCGGGCATTAACAAGCTTTTTTTGCTTGGTGAAATGCCTCATCAGATTCAAAAGTTCAGGTCGTTGGTATACGTAACTAGACATTTGAATTTCTCCCTTAAGAGTTCTATCTACATAAGTAATTTTAGCAATATCTTCTAGCATTTGATAGAGCGTAAAATTGGGACTCAACACAAAACACAAAAATAGTAGATTAACAGTGCTAAACACACACAAATAGTCACAATCTTAGGGAAACTAAAAAGAATCCACTCAAGGGAGCAACTCCACAAGATACAATCTCAGAAGAAGATATCTCCTAACAACCAAAGGCAAAAGCCTAATATGAATACAATTCCAGATAACTAGAAATAAGGTATATTGCCTTATTTATAGATTTTAGTGCTAGGGTCGCAACAAGTGACCTTAGTTAATTCCCTCACAACCCTAAAGTTGGAAATTACCCATAAATGTCAAATATTCCACCCTTACTAATCTTGTGCCTAACAATACTGATCCCTTCAAATAAGCCGTGTCCTCAAGACTAGGACAGACTTTTGTAGGCTTCTATCCTTCTCAGATTTCCCTCAACCAGCTTTCCAAAATCAGCTTGTGCAATCAACAATTATGGTTTTCTTGATGGATGTACCATGCCGACTGCATACTCCAATAACAACTGATACCAATCCCACAAGCCAACAATTTGAGAGTTATAATCAACCATTTGGTTTACTGGCTATAATTTAGTCTATTCACCTTTAGAGCTCCTTTCTTGTGAATAACTTTGTCAAGTGCCATGAAAGTAGGTGTTCGTAGTTTCTCAAAGATGAGGAAGTCTCTAGGGTCATCACTAGAGGCTCCGTGTCTCCTGTCTTGAGAGAATGCACAATTCTTGGAGTCGACAAAGTTGCTGAAAATGGATCCAAATCCAATCTCTAGTTGTGTAGACTCCGTAAGGGGTGTAATTTGGAAACTCGTCTTCTCGTCTAGACGTTCAAGAGGATGGCACAAGACCTGTAATTCTCTAGCTGATACACCAGAACTAAGCAGAGCTATAACAAAAATGTGTATATAGAACTAACTGGAATCAATGTTCGCGATAGTCTTCCTTCCACTTTGGCCTGAGGTGTCTATACTCATGGTCATTCCTATGTAATGGATAGACGGCTCTACTTCTTTTCTTTTCTGACACTCAATCTCATAGTTTGCTCTACCACTCGCTACCACATTGAAATAAGCCTCATCGATTCTAAGAATGCAAGTGATTTCAGCCTGGTTAGTAGGTTGAAAGATACAACCATAGGTTCCATAGCCGACGTGATTCAAACCTACATTTTTTTTCTTCCATGAAACCTAAGGATGATTATGCATAGAATTTTAACGGTTTCTCCGTCACCGGGTCATCTTCTCTGATTTCTTTCCTACCATGTTGCCGGACAAGGGGAAAGGTCGTGGCATAAAGATGATGATTTTGGGAAAAGAATCTTCACCGCTTGAAGAGAGGTCCACCGCTTGAAACTATGTTTTGTGAGACCTCTGCACCAATTCATTTCTTCATTTTCCCTTGAACGACCATGATTAAGTTGCCGCAATGAATCTACTGCAAGAAGTTGGACCTAAGAGCTTAACTCAGTCAGGCCCCATCGATTTTTGCATTATAGAACGCATGGAGCAATTTAGGGAAGTATTGGGCCTAAAAGTTGAAGTGATGGCCCAGTTACTGGTGCATTATCCTGATGAAATGTGGGCCAAGGTTGGGCCTCCGGGTTTAGGATCTAACCCAACTTCTAATGCAAATGCATCCGGAATCCGGATCCATTAAGAACAAAAATGTGGGTTCAATTTTATGACCCGTTTTCAGCCCTAAAACCCAAATATCGTTTGGCGGTTGCACTCCACACGCCATCTTCAACAACTCCATAAACTCTCTTGCAAGGACTTTCATTATTTGATCGTTAATGACGTCCATCTCGAACAAAATCTCAACGTTGAAGTTTCTCCTTTCTCTTGGTGCCCCATTTCTTTTGGTTGATTGTGGAGTTCAACCTCTCCAATCTCATATTCGTGTTCCTCATGCGAAGCATTCATCGGTTATTTCATGGATGATGAAGAGTCAAGTTCATCACCAACAAAGACGTCAACATCGCCTTCTTCTTCCTTAATGGCGACTTCCTTAGCATCACCTCTTTCATTCTTCTCGCTAGATGAAGGAATCTCCATAACTTCATGATTGATTGAATCATCCTAAACTATACCAACCGTTCCACCATGGATGAATAGACCCTTACCCAAGTCATTAGGTAATTGATCATATCTCTCCCGTCAATTTTTTGAACCATAGATTCTCTTCTTCTTCCATTATAAACTATTTCATTACTATATCCAAACATGAGTCTAGCATTCCCACCTGAATTTGGATTTTGATTCCCGTAGACTTAGGCTTGCTTTCACCTTCTGAGTCCTACGAGCTAAATGATTCCCTTACTTCCTCCACCCAAGTGCGAACGTCATAGTTTCTTCTTGATTATTCTCTATCTCCATTGTTGAATCTCTCAACAAGAGCACCAATTAGTAGAGTGTAAAATTGAAACTCAACATAAAACACAAAAATAGTACATTAACAGTACTAAACACATATATAGTCACTCAAGAGAGCAACTCCATAAGAACCAATCTCAGTGGAGGATATCTCCTAAGATCTAAAGGAAAAAGCCTAATATGAATATGATTTTGGATAACTAGAAATGAGGCTTACTGCCTCATTTATAGATGTTAGTGATAGGGTCACAATAGGTGACCCTAGCTAATTATCTCACAACCCTAGTAGTTGACAATTACCAATAACTGTCAAATATTTCACCTCACTATTCTTGTGCTAACAACATTAGATCAATGCAATGAGTAGCGCAAGGCGTCCAATAGAGGTTCTTGTACTTTTCCTCGAGAAATGAACCTAGAGAAAAAGTTCGGAATGTAGAAATTCAGCATGCAGAAACTCAAAATGCAGAAATTTGGAATGAAGAAATTTAGAATGTAGAAATTTGAAATGCAGAATTTCAAAAAGTAGAAATTCAGAATGCAGAATGCAGAAATATATACCCACACTCACAAAATTTTACCCATTATCCGTAATATTACTTGCACCACATTACTCGCACCAAGTCACTCGATAATTCTGCTAAGGAGCTCAAATAGCTTAATTCTAGTCTTGGAATAGTTTGATGCATCAAATCATTCATTGAACATACTTCATCTTGAACAATTTGCCAAAAGGTTAATGAGTGACATTTGACACATATATGTCCATCCATTAGACATGATTGAACAACTTGTCTTTACCCAAGTATCCTTATGAAGTTTTATCATATTTTCTACCCTTTCAAGTTCCTTTTTTAATAGAAGAATTCTTACTTGATATTGACTTGGTAATGGTTGTTCAATTCCTGCACTTGCAATAGCTTCACACATCAATTTAAAGTCGTCATCTGATATGACATTGAATGGAATGCCGGAAGTGTTTATAAATCAAGCAATAACTTCCAACATCTTTTGACATTTTTCCTTCTTGTATGCTTCATTCATAATAGTTTGTCTCCCGATAGCTAAGGTGGTATAATATTCCTGTATTATGCATCTAATTGACCAACAACTTGCCTCTTCCTAGCTTCGATTGTAGTGGCTTGCATTATCATTTTACCCTTTGGATTAATTTCCATCACATCAACATCAATGTCTATATTGATCTAAGTTGGATGAAAATTCATCAACATTTTGAGATACATTCAATTGATCTCTGACATTCTTCTTATTAGCCATGTACTTTGATATCTCTTCCTTAACACACTCAACATGGTACATGCCTTGATGTTTCGATAGTTACCCGCTAAATGTTGTTTTAACCTATAAATTCCTCATTTTGCCACTACATAACATATATTACAAATCACATCATTTTTATTTGATGGATTTGCCAAAAAACCATACTTCTATACAAGATCTGTTTTGGTAGGTTGAGAAGCGGGTTCCATTGCACTATTACTGATTGAGTTATAGAATAAACAACTAGTAATTTGTAAAAGACTGAAGCTTTGGTTAGTAGTTACCTAAAGTTTCTTCTGCATGAGAGTGGGAGTGAATGAGAGGGATCCTTGTTAGAAAACGTGCATAACTTTATTTACCCAGATGAAATTTAGAGAATCAGAACTCAGAAGCAGTTTAGAGAAACAAATAAATTGACGTGTAAACTACTAAACTGTAAGGGATTGCACAAACAACAACCCTAATTTTTATAGAGATAATTGGATACAAAATTGCAGCAGACAACAACAGAGAACAAGATTGCAGAAGAGCAGCAACAACATCATAACAAAATTGTAGAACCGAATACTTGAAGAGAGCGGGTGGAAAGATGTTACGCAAAGATGTAGGGTATAACCGTTTAATGGGAAGAAGGAATTCTAGTTTTAATTTTATTAGGAAAGTGTAAGATTTTAAAATTTATAATAATAATTAATTTATTATACTTATTTGACATTTTTTATATTTAAGTTATTTCTCAATATAATTTATTTCCTTAAAATAATGTGATATATTTTTGTCAATAAGAATAATTAATTTTTGCGAAAAGGGCTAAGCATGAGACTCCTTAGACGCTGGACCATGGCACCTCCCTATGCTTGCCTTTGAGAACATTGTTGTTGTCAGATCGAGTGATTTTGAAAAAACTACAAGTTTTCATCTAGAATATGCGCTAGGATGGTACACCTCCCGAACGTGATATGCCCGATTCTCTTTCCTTATTTTGTCAACAAAAAATAATGAAAAAAAAAATCAAGAGTAATACCAACTACGTCATATGATAAAAAATAATAATAATTTTAGAAATCACTAACCAGTATACAAACTATTTCACATTAAACCAATTTTGATAAGGCTGAATTATGACAAAAAAATTTATTTCAAAAGTCATCCCATAAAATTTTCAAATAACACAAAATCACCCCTACATCATACTTTCTTTTATAATCACCCATATCATTTTTTCTACTTTAATGAATTATGTAATCAAGGTCAAGAGATAATTTTATTCTAAAAATTTTAAGTAATTTATTTATATTATAAAACTTGATGGTGAATAATTTAAATTTAAAAATATATATTTTTTAAACTCATATTTAGTGCTATTATTGTTTTTATGGATAGTTTGAGGAAAATACCCATAGTTTAATGAAATAAGATGTCACCAATTTGCAAATTTGTGTAGTTTGAAAAATATATGGGTTGTATATTCACATAAATTTGTGGGATAAAATCTCCATTTTATATTTTAAAATTTTATGATCGATCTTATTATAAATAAATTACCAAAAAAATTATAAAAATATCATTAAACAAAGGACTATTAACCAACATTTTAATTTAAAACTTCATCATTTAGCCAATATTTAAAATAAATTATCTTAAATATTTACTAATAAAACTAATAAAGTGACGACTTAGGGGCGATTTTTTTAAAATGATTAGTAATTTTAAAACTTTGTATTATTGTGGGTAATTTTTTGAAAAATAAAAATAAAAATAACAAGGGTGAACTCTTGTTTGTAAGTTTTGTGATGTCGGTCTGTCTCAGAGTCATTCTAAACCCACTGACTCCATCGAAATCAGCAACAGTACGCGGTCCCAAGAATTCGGGATTCACGCGCCGGCCTACACGCGCTGCCATAATCTCCTGCGAATCCGACATGACCAACTCAGTCCGCGTCGCCGTCGCGCAGATGACCTCTGTCAACGACCTGGCCACCAATTTCAATACCTGTTCTCGCCTCGTCAAGGTTTATTACTGTTTTATTTTGGCACTATCTCAACGATCGGTGATATCTATTTGATTTTGCGGTGGTGTTGATTGTAATTGAGTCTAGTATTTGGTGTTTACTTGAATAATTGAAGTGCTATGGATCACTGTTCAAATTACATTTCTTAGAGAAAATTTCTGCTAATACTAGATTGATATAGAGTGAATTAAGATTTTGGTTCCCTGAATTTGGTGAAATGACGCTATGTTTTGATTCTAGGTTTTTGTATTACTAAGGTACGTGTTTGGCATCTTGTCATGTAGGAAGCAGCTGATGCTGGCGCCAAGTTGCTTTGTTTCCCTGAGAGCTTCTCTTTTATCGGCTTTGGCCAAGGGGATAGTCTGAAGATTGCTGAGCCCTTGGATGGCCCTGTAATGCAAGGCTACTGCTCTCTTGCTAGGTATTTTATTTCCTTGAAATCGTTTTCTTTTGCCAAGTAGTCCCACTTTCGGTTTTCTTATCATTCTTGTAGTGCCGCATATTGTGCATCTTCATGGATCACTTTTTGATGAAAATTAGCTAATGAAATGTTACTATGCAATTGTGGTGTATGACTCAGCTTCTTACTGAACTGATTTTATTTCACTGCAGGGAGTCAAATATTTGGCTCTCCCTCGGAGGATTTCAGGAGAAAGGGTCAGATGATTCTCATTTGTGCAACACGCATGTTATTGTTGATGACAAGGGAAACATCAGAAGCAAGTACCGTAAGATACACTTGTAAGATGCTTCTTCACTTCAATCGTCTATGATATTTGTATATCATGGTTCCCAAACAATTCCTTCCACTACAAGTGCATCCTGTAAGACATAGGCAACATGGTTCAACAAATGTAATGAATCATAACTTCATTGTGTACTGACTACTGAGATAGTTGCTGTTGTGCTAGGTGGTCACTGTTATTTGTTTCCAGGATAGATTCAGTAGTTCACAACATGCTTAAATAAGTTAAATTGCAACTCTTCTTTATGAGTCGGTACCACAAAAAATATTTGATCGAAGGAAAACCTGAATAGATATTTCATTTAAATATTGTGAAAGAGATCCTTATTTTATGTTCTTTATGTTATCTTTACTTTTTTTTTTTCTTTCTCTTCGAAGGTTTGATGTGGATGTTCCTGGTGGAACTGTATACAAAGAGAGCAGCTATACAGAAGCAGGTTTTTTGATACTGTGCAAGAAAATTGATTTTTATAATTTTATCCCTGTGCTTCTGTTTGCTTTGAGGAAAACTGTTCTGATTTATGATCTTAGATTCCTCATCTTGTAACTTGTTGGTAGCTATAATAAACAAGTAAAAATACACACAGAAGTAGTATCACGATTACTTCAAATATTTTGGCTTGTTTTCTTCGAAGCAGAAAGTTCCAGGCTTCAATCATCTTCTTCTTCTGTTAGAAACTGAATTTCTGCCACAGTGAAAGGTGAAATTGATGGAGCCTGAGAAAAAGGTTCGTTTGGCATACACCATTTATCCTTATAAGGACCTGGTAAGGAATAGGGGGGTGTGTCAAACAACCATCTAAAACTCCGGGGGTGAGAAAGGAAATTAAGCAAGAGGAAAACACCATCCAAATAAAGTACTGTCATGACTTTCTTTCACATGTAACTGGAACTTGGACTTTTATGCTATAATCACTAGAGTTTTCAGTGAGAAGTTTCTGGCTTGGTAACTCAATTTGAAAATTTCAAATCTTTCCAGGCAAGGATATTGTTGTTACGGATAGTCCATTTGGTCGTTTGGGTCTGACAGTTTGCTATGACTTGAGATTCCCA
The DNA here is from genome assembly GCA_002319775.1 of Fagopyrum tataricum. NCBI lineage: Eukaryota > Viridiplantae > Streptophyta > Magnoliopsida > Caryophyllales > Polygonaceae > Fagopyrum > Fagopyrum tataricum. The sequence continues at coordinate 26,601,794 of CM008285.1, forward strand.
GAGTTCTATCAGCATTTAAGGTTTCAGCAACAAGCACAGGTATGGCATAGAAGTGCTCATCAGTATTCCAAGTTATTTAAAATATAAAAATTGTCTGTCACTGAATCCACAGGTTCTGCTCGTACCATCAGCATTCACAAAGATTACTGGAGAGGCTCACTGGGAGATTCTCCTACGTGCTCGTGCAATTGAAACTCAATGCTTTGTATGTATTTTGACCTATTTACATGCTTAAGTTATAGTCGTTGTCTACTTCTTTAGGGAGCTGTATCAATTCTTATATTGATTGTAATGTTGGATACCTTTATGTAGGAAGTCTTTAGCTTTTTAAGCTTTAGTCTTTACCTTTTGTTTTGTTAGTAGTTTGAGTAGAGCCTGGTAGAATGCTAGAATGTCTGAACTAGATGTAACCTTTTTTTTCCCTATGATTTAGTTAATTTTGAATCTTTTATCAAGGAAAACTTTTATATTTTCAGGTTATAGCAGCTGCACAAGCTGGAAAGCATAATGAGAAAAGGGAAAGCTATGGGGACTCGTTAATAATAGATCCATGGGGAAAAATAGTTGCTAGACTACCTGGTGAGACCTGTATATAAATATTGTGATACATCATGTGGTTTAATAATTTAAGTTGGGAAAGATGATTGCTTGGAAACATAGAGACATGTGTTTTGAAGCATGGCTGCAGCTCTTATTGCACACGCCTTCTTGACTTTCAAGTCGCGGTATCAATTCTCTACAGTTTACAGGAGTAGCATAGTGTATCGCTTAAACAGTCCTATTTGCTACAGATTTTGAGGTTTAATTAACTGATATACTCAGTGAGAGCAATGGATCATTTCTTCAATTCGTTTGGAGTATCTTCCAAACACATGGAAATTGATTGGCTTTAACATTATTATTTTTTCACGACTCTTAGTCCTTATCCTTTGCAGATCGACTTTCAACTGGAATTGCTATAGCAGATATTGACTGTTCATTAATTGATTCTGTGAGAGCAAAGATGCCCATTGATAAGGTACAGCCAAGAAATGATACATTTCCAATATGTTAAAAGTACATTTCCATTCAAATTTTGTAACAACATACTTGCATGATGGCGAGTTTCTTATGTTTGATAACAATCCTACATGTCTCCTTTTTCAGCAAAGGAAGGCTATTGATTTCTGGAAGACTGCAAACCTGTGAAGCAGACAACCTGTTCGTTGCTGACTTGGCTTTGCGCATGAAAGCAGGGAGGATACATTATTCTTTATCTTTCATGCTCAAACTTATGATCCTCCTGCACAACTATGTTCTGTATACTGGTATATTGGCCAGTAGGAAGAGATGCCAATTTTTTGCCTATTCAAGCTGTAACAGAGAACTAAATCAAAGAATCACATGAAATTCAAATTTCTATTTAGATGTCTTGGAGTTCAAAAGACCTAACTGAAACAAACCCATGAACAATGGAAACTCAATTGGATATGAGTAAAGAAGGAGGAGCACTATATGAGAGCTATAGACACTGAATTTCCTGTTATTCTATTCAAGCTCAAAATCAAGAAAAAATACGAGTATTCTTCTAAATGTGTACTGTTATTCTATTCAAGCTCAAACTCTTCGGTATGATCAGAGCTCGACAACAAGTCAAATGGCTTCCCCATTGAATCTTTAAGGATTGTGATTTGACCTTCTTTAAGAAGCAAATCCTCTTCAAGCCCTTCAATTCTCTTCTTCAGTGAGATTGCTTCAGTATTCAGTAACATGATCTTCTCACTATACTGCTTAACCTCCTTCCACATCCTGTCTCTTTCCTCTGTTACTTTTGCCAAAATTCCCTTTACAACATCCAGTTCCTTTCTGCATTCCTCAAGGTCACTCTCACGATGGCTCAACTTCTCGTTGCATTTCAGCATCTACAATCAAGGTTTTTGAGTTCAAAGTACAAATTTACTTCCAAATTTTAAAAAAATATTGTAATAAATACACTCACCTGAAGTTCTAGGTCTTTCATATTGTGAGTAGTAGAGGAGACGGTATCTAACGCATTCTGAAGTTTGCATCTAATAACATCAGTTCCTCGTACAGCAGTTGCTAATTCAGCTTGCAACTGCTCAAATTCCAAATCTTTGGCATACAACTTTTCTTGCAGCACATTTGTTAGTAACACCTCTGCTTTTAGCTTAAATGATGTCAGATTCTACAAAAAAGGGAAGAAATGAAGGAACCCATTGTTTGTAATCAAGCAGTACTGTATCAAAATCACGACATTGTCATCATCACCATTATTATTAAAATCTGAGATTAAGACAGTAAAATATAGCAATCATTGTACATAAACTGTATAAAAAATGTCAGAAAAGTTAACTAATGCCGTGTAGTTATGGTAAAATTGATCAAATTCAACAGCTTCAAATTAACGTAATTGACCAATTGTAAATCTGAGAAAAAACATTCCTATTTTATTTTTTTAAGAAAGCATTACCTGTAACTGCTCATTATCAGCATCCTGATTCTGCGTTTGAGATTCTGATGAAACAAGGATCGATTTTTCATCAAGCACAGAAGAAACAGTTTGCAGGCTCCGGCTCAGACTCTCGGCTCCCCTCTTAAGACCTTGAATTTTGATACCACAGTCAATGATAAACTGACCATCCAGATTACACCCTTTAACGTGCTCAAGTAACTGTGAACAAAGATTAGTACTTTGTGCAAGCATAGACAGCCCTTGAGTTTGTAAGAAACGAAGACGGGCTGATAATTCCTGATCCAGCTTGAAAGTAAGGGATCCACCATCTTTACCACAAGCCTTGAGACGATTTAAGAGATTAATATTTTCATTCCTAAGAGACCAAATTTCATGTTTATAAGATTCAACCTCCCTTCTAAGAGACTGTTCAACTCCAACTAACCTTACTTGCTCAATCTGTAGCTTATGAACATGTTTCTCAAAACTATCCCGTGGTTGCTTTCTCTCAATTGACTCACCAATTACTGCATTAAGACCATCAATCGTTTTCTCTTGTTCACTGCAAGTTCTCAAAATTTTTGTTATTGAACGATGCAAATCCTTGCACTCATCTTCCTTCACTTGATAATTACTCCTAATGAGATCTCTCTCTTCTTTGGTCACTCTGAACTTCTCTTGTAATTCACAGAAATGATGGCGAAGCTCTTGATTCTCGTTCGTTGTTGCCTCCAGTGAAGTACTCAACTCCTTAATCTGTTCATCAGAATGTATCATTATGTTGCTCCTCTCTTTTTCCTTCTCACTCAAAGAGGAAACCTCCCTTTGAAGTGAGACATTCTGTTCTGCGAGCTCTTTAGCCCGTTGACGAAGCCTTCGTTCTTCTTCTTGAAATTTCTCCAATTTATATGACCAATCACTCGACCTCCTATCCAGCTCTTTCTCTAGTGTTGACAGCAGCTCAGTCTTCTCCCTCTCAAGCCTCCTTAGTTGCGAACTGAATTCTTTCTTTAACACCGATCTCTCATCAATATGGTTTCGTAAAGCTGCAGAAACCTCCAAAGCCATGCTGGTCTTCTCCTCGATCAGGATTCGGATTTTGTTGACTAATGGTTCTGGCACATCATACGCAACATCTTCAAGAAAACTTTCCTGTTCAAGCTCTGATGAAAAAGAATAAATCTTCTGCTCCACTTCCCTTAACTTTGATCTCAATGTTGCATCAGTTTCATCATTTTCTGTATCACTTGGACAGCAAACATTCTGATCAATTTTTCCATCTAAGGATCCAGCATATACATTTTCTATTGAGATCGGAACATCAGGATCCTGATTCTTCAAATGGGACTGAGTGAGTCTTTCAACAACACGTTTTGCAAGATCCTGTGAGAAATCATGCTCCACCCCACTTTCCACCCAATCTTTTGGTGAAATGTACTGCTGCATTCCTTTAGAGCATTTTAACGAGTTAAAATTTGGCTTCTCACGGATGCTACCTGTTGGTGAGGAGGGTGCTGTGTATCCTGTAGTATTTTGAACTCTGGGAGGGCGGGTCCCACCACCTTTTCCAGTACGGTCTTTCTGAGATGCCTTACCCGTTTGCCCAGTACTTTCACGATGTTGCTCTCCATCAATATAAAGGTCCAGGACCTTATTTGAGTCATTGCTAGAACTATTTGAAGAAATCCTTGAAGATTCATCAAATCGTTTTGCCTTAGTGAGCTTATCAGGTGTAGGTGCATGGCGCCTATCACAAACAAATAGAATTTGATCATTATGCAATAGTATAACGGTGATATTTGCCTTGCAAAAAGAAAATGGTGTACCTAGATTTATGGTTGTAGCTTTTAGTTTGAAAACTACTAGCACTACTTGAAGGTGAATCACTTGGGGAATCCCAGAATCCTTGTCCCATACCACTGGCGGGAAACACTTCTGAAGAGAATGAGCGGCACCGCCTAAGCGCAGAATTTGTCTCCACGCATTGATTTACAGATACTGGATTTTGATCTTCAGAATGGAAGCTTGGTGAGACGTATTGAGCCCTCTTGCTAGCATGATTGTGACGATGACCACATTCACTTTCATCCTCCCTGTATACTTGCTGGTCAGTCAAAGGTAGTGAGTTGTTTTTTATGTGGTTTGGCGTTGAGGATCTGAAAAAAAATTTCTTCATCTTCTAATATGGCTTCGACAGGAATATTTCTTGGTGAACAGAATGTAACGAATCAACACTAGGGATCACTTTGGTGAACCTGAAATGAAAAACCCAGGCCAATGGAAAATATAAGCAAACAAATAAATTAAATAGGATTTTGTAAAATAAATATGGATTCATCCAACCAAATCGCCTAAATTTACAACATTGTTATAGACAGATGACAAATAAACCAAACATCAAACGTAATCAGGAGTTAGGCACCACACAGAGACATGAATTCCTCCAACCTTGTGAAAAAAGATAAATCAAAACACATATTTCATGTAAGAAAAACACACAGTGACAGATATAACAAAAAACGGCACAGGTATACCTCAACTTTGATGGCCAACAACATCAACAGACACACAAAAACAACAATAAGAATGTACTCATAAGAGTTGATTTGCAATTCATATATTGCCATAGGATTCCACACACAACCTATCCTCTTCTCTATCTCAGAGAACTAAAAAAACTGCAACTATTATGATATTCAAACCAGTGTCCTGACAATCATGCCTATAGAAAACAATAATCGGGTAAAAATAAATGATAGGCAGAAGCTAACAAGCAGAGCAATAAAGTAATATGCTGGCGGAATAATTAAAAAAATACAATCCTAACTGTTTAGAAACATTGTCAGACCAGTCTGCATCAACTCTACATAAAAAAAACGAATCATAATGTAAGGAATCAAACAAGAACGATGTCAGTCAATAAAGAATGAAAAAGATCAATTTAATAGCAATAACATCTTATCAGTTCATGAAATTTTTTGATGGGGACGAAGAAATTAGTAATGAGATGGTTAGATGAAATATGGCCAAAAAAAAGACAGGCATGGAAATGGGGCAAAAAAAATTACTAACCCTCTGATGCTAAAACCTCGTGCAAGCAAAAGAGAACTACAAACTTGTAACCCACTAAACCTCACAAACAACAATCAGTGGAGAAAATACCCAAATACGAGCACAAAACCCTAAAAAACATCTTTCAAAATCGAAATACTTATCACTAAATTCACAAAGAATCTAATCTCACCTTTCGAAAACCAAAATGCACTTGAGTACGAGTGGAACCCAGAATTCAATCGAAGTAAAAGAAGCCAAGAAAAGCGAGAATATAGAAGTGAACTCGCAACTTCAATCCTCTCCCCACTTCAAGTCTAATAGACTCCTTGATTCTTTTATTGGTAAGAAAACAATTGCCCTCCTCAATTAGAGCAAAACTTACCATATAAATCCTTAAGCAATCAATATAAATGTCAATTAAAATCACACCAACGGCCGAGTGAATATTAATAGTTGAATCCGCACACAATAAGTCCGTTGACAGTATTCAAATTTGAAAAGCAATAATGCCCTAAATTAGGAAAGATTTCAAAACTTCATTGTATTAATTCCCAATCATATCCATTGATTGACAAATCAAAAGAAGAGGAAGAAAACTTACAGCACACAAAAAAAACGCTTCCGTAAATGGAGGGATGAGTTGGCGGAGATTGGAAAATGAGAAGGCGTTAGCAGAATTGGCGGTTGAATGCGCCGGTGGATGGAGGAAGAAGACGGTTATCGGCCACTGCAAAATAGTGGTGTGAAGAAACGAAGGTAATCATTTAAGAGATAGAAGAATTTCTTGAGGGGCAATGTTGTAATTTTGTAGATATTTAAAATTGCGAGGCCGCTCTTTGGAGCGGATGAACGTTAGGTGTGTACTAGTCTTTACAAAAGACTTTTATTCTTCCACCAAAAAAAAGTCTTTTATAAATTCAAATACGGATTTTGGTATAGAAATATTAAAAAAGTAATGAAATATTTAATAACATACTCGAAACTTAAATGTTTTGTCAGATTTTCGTTAAAAAATAAATAGGTATAAACTATAAAATATAAAATCACCCTTTTATTATAAAAGATTATAATGAGGCATGGACGGACTACACGCCTCTATCGAGCAGATCCTCGTGATTCCAATTAGCTTTTGCTTGCGGTTATCAAAAGACTCACGAATTTGGACACTTGTAAGTACTGAAATTTTCACTAATAAGACAACTTATTGGTTAGGTTGCGTGGGAACTCTCTTATTACTGCTTGATGATAAGATGAATTATTCTATAACGACATATTTCGTCACCAAAGGTCTTGAATTTCGGTTGGAGTCTATGTGCATGCTTATTGAGTGTCAAATTCGTTCTTATCCAGAAGAAAACAATTTTCTCGCTAACAACTTGTGACCGGTGCCACATGAATGACAAATCTTTGTGAGATGCCTTGTTGTATTATGATCATTCTAGAAGTATATGACAAGGCTAATTATTTCATGTCTTATCTTGTGAGACCTAGTTTTCAGCTCCAACTAGAAGCATTGACTTCATCTCACATAATTGCGGTACACAAGGAGTGATTGATTTCCTTAACAACTGTTGGATTGCATGTGTACATTACAAAATAAAGGCATTTTTTCATATGAACCAACTTATCATCTTTTACTCCCAACAATTATCGCCAACTAGTATGGGATACAATTCAAGTTGATATGAGACAACCCATTCAACATTATAGAATTGCTTGCAATGTTCGTTTTGGAGTTGTTTTGAGAGATGATTTTGGAACTATTCTCATGACCACTACAAAGCTCATGAAAGTATTATGATGGTTGATCTCGCACAGGCTCGTGCATCATTATTTGGTGTTCATTGTCTGATCACCTCACATTTCCTTCCCACTCATATCCCGTCTAAAAGCTTCTAGACGTACTACTACATATGTTGATTGAATCTATAAAGATATTATATCTTCCTTTCGTTCCTTTGTTCATTTTACATTCACTCTTGTATGTAGAACAAGAAACATTGTAGCACATTTAGTTGCTCGTTCCTCCTAATGGTTATGGGTCATAGTTTTTATATTAAAATTTAGGATTTTTTCTATTGGTACTCTCAAGGTTTAGACTTTTCTTCTTGGTATCCACTAAATTTCAAAATTTCTCTAGATACCCTCATGGTTTAATTTGTTATTCTTTTGTATCCATCCTTAATATATTACATAAAAATTTATTGTAAAAATAAATAAAACCAGACAAAAAATAAAACTACTTATGACCTCACTAAATTTTAATTTGATTTTTTTAAATTTTTTTAAGAGTCTAGACATATAAAAAATATATTGTAATTATTAATTTTAAATTTAATTTTCTATATTTTATTTTAATTCAAAAATTAATTTTTATAGTTTTATTTTTAATTTTTTTAATTTTATGAGTATGTAAAATTATATTTTATAATATAAAAAATTAAAACATTTAAAAAAAAAATCCAATTAAAATAAAATATAGAAAATTACATCCAAAAATAAATTAAATAATTTTTTTTGTGTGTTTCTAGACTCCTAAAATCTTAAATTTTTTTTATTTATTATGTATTTTATTTTAATATTTTATATTAAATAAAAATAAAAGTATTTTTTATTTTAATTCAAAAAATAAAAAATAATCGAACCTGGACCAACATGCATCAAATAATAGCTCATAATCATTATGCCACACACTTCAATGAATATTGATGTGTTCATGTTTAATTTATAGAATTTTTAATTACTCTTTGAAAACAACAAACATGTTACAATATTATTTCAAATAAATAAATAAAATTGTTATTACAATTCGTTATATATAATTGCATAGTTTATATAAGTTTTTACATGTACGTCTATCAAAATTTATATTTTTGGATATTTTGAAGAAAAAATTCATTAATTATGTCGATATTTTAAAACTACAATACTGTATACAAATTCTTCAAACTTATTTCGATAAATTTTATGAAGGTACATTAAATACCAGTGTGATTATCGTAAATTTTGATTTATTTGATATTTTTGAAGGAAAAAAAAGAAAAGAAATTCCTTGAGTACGTCTAATTTTTTCAAACAATCATGATATGATTAAATGTACCCTATATTTATAAAAAAATTCAAATAATCATTTAAGATATGATTAAATGTACCTAAAGTTATAAACATATGTTATACTTTATAATTTCATAATTGTAGCATTTTACATGAACATTTATGAAAATAAATTTGGTGATTTAATAATTTGATTAAATTTTGTGTGTGTGGATATTCTAGAGAGAGAGAGATCATTAATTGTACGACACCATATACAAACCCATTAAACTTATATTGGTAAACTTTAGAAATTTAGGTATATTAAATCATATTGTGGTTAATGCAAATTTTTATTTTGATATTTTGGGAAAAAAAATGAAAAAAATGAAAAAAAAAAAAACATGAAATCTTTTTGGCCACCGGCGTTAGAGGAGGAACGCTCTGCTAGAGAGTCATCGCCTTTTCGGAGATTGCAAACTCTTGGTTGGGTTTTGTCTACTCCTTTGTGGAGATTACAAACCCTTGTTTAATAATTGATTTCATTTCAAGATGATTACATTATTTTGATTGACAATTGAGACAACCGTTTACTCACTTAAGTGAAACTACGACCCTTTGGTCTAAAACCGGACACCGAAATCCAACAATTGTATGAAGATGGTGAAGATGAGCAAGCTTGATATGCTAATCAAGAGTTTAAGAGGAGGCCACAATATCAACCACAACAACAAAGACCACAATATCAACAAAGAGAACAACAAGCTTATGTTCCACCACAAATACAAGGGAACAACTTCAAGCCTAGCTTTGAAGTGGAGATAAAGAAAATGTTAGAAATTGTGTGGTATGGTTGAGGCCTTAGAGAAGGGACAAAGGAAAGTTGAAAAGCAATTGGCTTCTCAAGCCTCCACAAGTAGGAGCCATGAAAGTTTGCCCGGAAACACCAAGCCCAGCCCTATAGAGGCGGTCAATGTGGTCCAAGAGGAGTCTTGTAAGGCCATTGCATTGAGACGTGGAAGACAAGTGGAGTCTAGGGTACCAAAGGAGCCGGTGATGTGAGATAAAGGGAAGGAGAATATGATTGAGGAGGAGGCTAAGAATGAAGAAGCTAGATAGGAAGATGTCCAACATAAAGGACCAACTTCATCACCAGCCACCACTTTCATTTCCTCAAAAGAAGGTTCGAACATTGCTAGATAAACAATTTGGCAAGTTTTTGAGAATATTAGCAAGCTTTACCTCAACATTCCCTTTGTGGAGGCAATCAAAGATATGCCCTCCTATGGTAAATTCTTTAAAGATATTTTGTCTATCAAAAGAAGTTTAGTTGATGTTGAGGAGGTAGAAATGTCAACAAAGTCTACCTATCATATCAACCATCAAAAGATGGCGGCAAAGAAGGAGGTTTATCTTGACAAGTTTAGTGTGAAAGTGCAAATTTGTGAAACTAGTTATGAAGCTTTGTGTGACTTGGTTGTTAGTGTTAGCGTGATACCATTGTCTTTGTGTGAAAGGTTGAACTTAGGAGAGCCAAAACCGGTCAAGATGTCTTTGTTCATGGCGGATAGGTCTTCTAAAGTGCCAGAAAGGATCCTAGAGGATGTGCCATTGAAGATTGATAGGTTCATTTTGCCTATTGATTTTGTGGTACTAGATGTTAAAGAGGATGAAAAAGTCCCTATCATACTCGGGAGAGAATTTCTAGCCACAACCGGGACTCAAATTAAAGTGAAAAATGACATGTTAACCTTCAACATTGGTGAAGAGAAGGTTGAATACAAGTTCTTGAGGTTTCCACATCAAAAAGACCAAGGAGTGAAGGTCTTGGAGGATGAGTGTTCTAGTGACGAGGAGACTTTTGAAGAGTTTAATGCCATTGAAGTTGAATAGGAGGAAGAGCCTTTTAAGAAAGGAAAGGAGAAGGAGCCTTCAAAGAAAAAAAAGTGTGAAGTGAAGGTGAAAAAGAAGAGGCCTAAGGTGATGGCCTATGAAGCTTTTAAGAAGTGGATGTTTAAAATGCCTCACATCTATTATAGTCTCATTTGTCTATATTCGGGTTTGTGTTGCAAGAAAAGAATGAAGAATTCAAGTATGGGGTGTTCTTGAAGAGTGAAAGTAAATTCAAGAAGTGAAAGAACGAGTTTGGAAGCATATGTGTCATTATTGAAGATTTGTTCATGTTTGGTGGAGAGGACAAAAAGTTCTCGCCAAAGGTGATGCAACAAATCTATAGTGATCCGGTTCAAAAGTGAAGTAAAAGCTTGTCCCTGACAGAGAAGTCAAGAGCTAAAAGTCAAAGTGATATGGTTCATGAAGAAGTATCAATTATGAAGCATAGTTTGAAGTGACGGTGCCTTGAAGGAGTTTCGAGTTCAAAAGATTTGATGTCCCAAATATATTTGCCATTTTTGCCTACTCTTTTGGCCTACCAACATCATTCTCCATGTCTCATATCCCAGTTACACCTTTATAAAAGACCTCTTGATATTTATCTTGCATTTTAGTCTCATTTGACAAGTGTTGGAGTTTGAGAACGCCTTAACAAACTTATGGTAAGATCTATCCATGTTTGTTGAGTTTGAGAGTTTATTATTATATCCCAAAACACATGGTGAGATGGAGAGCATATACATTATCCCTTGAGCGATTTGAAAGGTTGTGATTCTTTACTCTTTCCTTTAACTTCGGTTAAAGGAAAAAATATCTTCAATGAGGTCCGTTTAACCCTACCACGAGGAGGCGGTGGTGGACCAACTTCGGATGCATAGTATATAGATTAAAATTGTTAAGGTCGTTTTATTTATGATAGTGTGGTGGGACCAACTTCATCGAGTGAATCGAACAAACTTCGGTTATTTGTCTGCTTTTGGAAAATACTGTTCTTTTTTGTTTTTGTCATTTTGAAAACGAAATTAGAAATATGTTCCATGTTGAAAAATTGTTTTTAAACTTAATTATTTTCCAATTTAATATTCTTTGTAAAATAATATAATCGAACGATTTTTTTTTACCAAAATCATTTATTTTTTTACTTTATTTTTTACTATTTTTTGTACTCATTCGATCTTCTTTTGAACTATTTCGATTTATAATTTCTTCATTGATCGTATTTGTAACTATTCCTTATTTTGATTTTCCATCATATTTATAACTATCATGTTTTAGATTAATATTTAATCTTCTATCAGTTCTTGAAGACACTTTATGGACTTTGTTATCTTATCTAAATTCTCCTTTTTAATCGAAATTTCTTACGCTATATTAAAATACTACCATTTTACTAATCTTAAAAATTATTTAATTTTTGATATTTGTATCTTCTCTCACCAACTTAAATTGCATTACTCACTTACAGTGAGTAAATTTAAGGGCAACATATTTAATATTCAATATGAATGGTATAATTAGGGTAATTTATTTATAAGCATAAAACTAAAAAAAAGTGGGTGATCTAGAGTTGAAGTTTCAAATTTCAATACTGGCTGAGGATGATGAAAATGCAAGAGCCAGAAAGGCCAGAGGTTCAGGTTTAATTTCTCCACACCATAAAATAATACAATACCAAGTATACAAACACAACTACATCCTACACATGTATTACCTTCTACAAAACATACAGAATAATAGTATACACTAGCCAACAGACTTTTACCTGCTCATTCTCTTCCCAGATTCCCCTGTCGTTGGTTTCTAAAGCAGTTAAGAAGAGCTTGAGCCTGCAAACATCAACAACATTAA
>CM008285.1:26620213-26665612 GCA_002319775.1 Fagopyrum tataricum
GGACTCGGCTGAGTTTTCGTATCTTGTTAGGACTCGGCTGAGTGTATTTTATTTCAGTCTCTCGCATACATTATAAACGATTTTGAGTTTTGCCTTTATTTGTGCCTTGTTGGAAAGGTCCGGTGAAATTGTTGTCAGGCTAAGGGTCGGAACCCATTGTGAGGTCTCGCCCGTAGCATCCCGAGTCCCGCGGATTTAGGGTGTTACAAAAGTGGTATCAGAGCCCTAGGTTGACAACAATGGCACTCGCAATCTTTTTAAAGGCCGAATGAGGAATAAACAGAACCCACACGGGTTCTGACTTTTCGTTTTCAAAATCATGTGCATGAGTCGGGTTTGGGTTAGAATGTACGGGACCACCACTCCTTCCGCAAACCTCGGCGACTTAGATCTCTAGATTGATGTATGTATGTATATTATTATAGTTATTTATATATATGGCCTTAGGATGTTTGTGGATTTGTATGTACCTAGCTATGTATGTGACCTTAGGATGTTTTGGGCTTGTATGCCTTGGATGTATATTGTGATCATGCTTACCTTTATGCCTTTAGAAGTTTTATCATACCGAGATCGTAAGTATTACCTATGTATTTATACATAAGTAAACGCCATACGCTATTAGATGGCACGTACGAGAGCTACCGCTTACGTAGGACCCGCCAGGGGTAGACCCCCTCTTTCTCCTACCGTCCCGAGACGGGGACGAGTAGGAAGACCTCCAGGCGCGAGAGGTCGGGGACGTATCCCCATTGCGGACCCGCCAGTTGTGGATCCACCAGTAGTTAAGGTTCCCGTAGAGGACGTCGCCGAGAGCATCGTTCCCGAGGCTGGGGATAGGACCGTTGGGAGGTCCGGGCGCAGAGTTCTCCATCTGCCAGGACCAGGGGAGCGTCCATTGGAGCTACCGTGTTTGAGGACTACGTACGACGAGAACAATGGAGATAACAAACTTAAGTTCTTCGAGAAGACGCGTGGACAACTAAAGATGCGAATCGAGGAGGAGATGGGTGCATTCTAACAAGGTTAAAGGCGGTGTTCCATCACGAGAAGTGAAGCTTTCCTTAGACGCTCCTAAGCTTTGGAGTCAAGATGAGAACGTGATCGAACCAAGTGTGAAAGATGTAAGATACCGTAAGTTAAGCTTACGAGGTACCATTAAGTGAAGAGTCAACATTACGAGAGTTATGAGAAGAATGGCAAGGTGGGGATTTACGCGGAGTTGACCGGTTTCCGTTATGACGATAAGGCGAAGAAACGCCAAAAAGGAGGAAGTATGTATAAATGATGATCCTAAGAAGATGAGAGCAACACGTGGATGCTAACTAACGTTAGAGATTTTGAGAAGACGCACTTACAAGATATCATGAAGCGCGGTTAAGCCTATGAAGGCGAGTCATGTGACTCAACAACGCCGAGAAGGGTATATTTATCTCGCTGAAGGAAAAGGAAGCGTGGAATGAAGAATGAGCTAACGGAGTTTAAGGTAGAGTACCCCGAGAGGGTAGCCTTCATGAGAATGGTAACATGGAAGCATAGAAGAATGGTAAGTCATTGACATAGGAGAAGGTCAGTTATCAGCTAATTGGTGACAACCGAGAACGCGCATGTGCGGGTGGTCTATGGATGAGTGTGGGGGAGAGTAACCAGGCTGTGGATCATAAAGGAACGGTAACAAGAACTTGGATTGATTTGAAGTTGTTATGGAGAACACCAGTTTGCGAAAAGAGAGACGGTTATCTCCATTTGTACATCGATTACAATGAGCCGAACAAGATGACAATGAAGAACAAGTACCCCCTTACCACGTATAGATGATCTACTCGACCGGTTGCAAGGGTCGGTGGTCTCTTCTAAAATCGAGTTAAGGTTTGATTGTCACCAATTGAGAAGTCGAGACTGGGATATTGCAAACACGGCATTCCGGACAAACCATGGTCACTACGAGTTGTAGTGATTCCATATGGGCTTACTAATGCCCGAATAAGACATTTTGGTCTACTCTCGAAGAAGAGAGAAGTTGTATGACCAGTTGTCTCGGGATGACAACCCCCGAAGGATGTGAAAGAAGTTACAAGTTTTCTTGGATGTGCTGATCATTACCGGATTTGTGGAGAGATTCCAAGTAACACCATCTATGGCTAACCTACTCCGGATGACGATGAAGTATTGAGTGGGACGAAAATGGACAATGGAGTTGTTGAGAGTTAAGAGGAGATTCATTGGTGCAACTGTTTTGAAATTGCCTCGAGGTATGATCGGTTTGAAGTGTACAAGTGATTCTTCAAGACATGGTCTTGATTGAGTATTGAGAGACGATGTAAAAGTTATAGCATACATGTCTCGTTAGTAGAAGCAGTGTGAAGCAAAGTATTTCCTTCATTACTTAGAACTTGCAACAAGAATTGAGGAAACGTAACATCAAAGTTGGTTTGACAAGAACCAAAGCCAACGGTGTAAATTGGAAGTTCGATCTTCTTTGTTAGAGACAAGCAAAGAAGAAACATAATGGAAATGTTGTAGTGAGAAAGACCCGAGAAGGAAGTTGAGTTTCCGATACATCAGACCTTTTTGAGATCTTAGCGCAAGTTGGGAAAGTGTTTTACCGGCTGGCATGGCCGCCGAGAGTAGAGGGTGTTCACCCGGCGTTTCAAGTGTATCAATCGAGAGAGGAGGACGTGCCGAAGACGGCATTCAGGACGAGATACGGCCATTATGAGTTTGTCGTGATGCCATTCACGAATGCACTCTTCATGGAGTTGATGAACGGCATCTTCATCGACTCAGTTCGTGGTAGTGTTTATAGACGACATCTTAGTCTACTCCGGAGTAGGGAGGAGCATGAGGGACACCTGAGGACGGTGCTTCGAGTCCTCAGGATAGAGAGCTTTACGCTAAGCTCTCTAAGTGCGAGGATGTCCGAGGTGGCATTTTGGGTCATATAGTTTCCGCCGAGGGTGTCATGGTTGACCCGGCGAAGATAGAGTTGTTTCCTCATGGCCGCCTCCTAGGACGGTCAAGGAGGTGCGCAGTTTCTTGGGCTTAGCGGGATACTACCGCCGTTTTGTTGAGGGTTTCTCCGTGATTGCACGACCGCTCACTTCCTTGCTGAGGAAGTCTACCAGGTTCGTCTGGTCCGAGCCTTGTCAGCACAGCTTCGAGGAGCTGAAGAGGAGGTTGACCTCCGCTCCTGTTTTAGCCCAGCCTGAGGGCGTAGAGGATTTTGTAGTGTATAGTGACGCCTCCAAGCTAGGCTTGGGGTGCGTTTTGATGCAGAGAGGTAGGGTTATTGCGTACGCTTCTCGGCAGCTGAAGCCGTACGAGGAGAATTACCCTACCCATGATCTTGAGCTAGCGGCAGTGATTCATGCCCTGAAGATCTGGCGACATTACTTGTACGGGGCTACGTGCCAGATCTTCACAGACCATAAGAGTCTGAAGTATATATTCACTCAGCGGGAGTTGAATAACCGCCAGAGGAGATGGTTGGAGCTGATTAAGGACTTTGACTTAGAGATTTTGTACCATCCGGGGAAGGCGAACGTAGTCGCCGATGCTTTGAGTAGGAGGACACCTCGAGAGGAGGCTATAGCTCGGCTTACGGTTCAGCCACAGTTGCAGAGGGATTTGATAGGGTTGGAGTTGGATATCCGGTTCCCGGATACGGACTGTTGTTTGTCCGAGTTAGAGGTATTACCTGACCTGTCCGGAGAGATCCTGCAGAAGCAGGAGGGATGTCCCATTTTGATGAGGATCCGGGACAGGATGTCCCGAGGAGAGGCACCGCAGTTTATCACAGGAGCAGACGGGCTATTGAGACGCCAGAGACGTATTTGTGTACCGTCGGACCAGGAGTTGAGAGAGCGGATTTTGCATGAGGCACATTCCACACCTTACTCGGTGCACCCAGGCACGAGTAAGATGTACCAGGATATTAGGAGATTTTATTGGTGGGGCGGGCTCAAGCCCGATGTAGCTAGATATGTGGCCCGATGCGCGACCTGCCAGCAGGTCAAGATCGACCACCAGAGACACGGATGAGAGCTTCACCCACTACCCGTTCCGCAGTGGAAGTGGGAGGACATATCCAGGGATTTCGTTACTGGTCTGAGACCAAGTAGGAGCTTCGATGCGATATGGGTAGTAGTAGATCGGTTGACGAAGACCACACGTTTCATCCCTATACGGGAAACGTGGCCGGTGATTCGTTTAGCCGAGGAGTTTACCCGTCAGATTGTGAGATTACATGGGGTACCGAGGACCATCATCTCGGACAGGGACGGGCGTTTTACCTCGAGGTTCTGACACGCGTCGATTGGGATGGCACCGTATGAGGCATGGTATGGACGGAGATGCTGTACTCCCTTATGTTGGGACGAGCCGGAGAGTTCTAGCGTTGTAGCTCCAGATCAGGTACAAGACGACTTGGCTAGAGTTACTTTGATCCGAGAGAGGATGTTGACCGCGTAGAGCCGTCAGAGGTCGTTTGCGGATAGGAGGCGTAGACCTCTCGAGTTCAGGGTAGGAGCTCAGGTGTGGTTGAGGGTATCACCGACGCGGGGCGTCAGGCGATTCGGTATTAAGGGAAAGTTAAGCCTCCGATATGTCGGTCCATTCGAGATCTTGGAGAGAGTCGGTGAAGTGGCATACCGGTTAGCACTGCCACCGCGGTTGGAGGGTATACATCCGATATTTCATGTCTCTCAGCTGAGAGAGTACGTACACGACCCGAGGCACATCATTAACCACGAGGACCTAGTGGTCGAGCCGGACCATACTTTTGCAAAGCATCCGATAGCGGTCTTAGAGCGGAGTACGAGGCGCCTTCGATCGAAGGAGATACCGATGCTGAGAGTACAGTGGTCGAGGAGAGGAGCCAATGAGCCTACATGGGAGACGGAGGATAGTATCCGGAGGAACTATCCCGAGTTTTATGCAGACTTAGCGACATCGATAGGACCGTCGGGTTAGTCCCGAGATCTTCCCTTGTTTGTTCTATGTGTTGTGTCATGATGTGTTATGTGAGTTTGTATGAGTTTATGTGTACCTTGCGAGGTGTTGATGTGATTCTATACGTAGACTTGAATTAAAGCCGATAGTTGACGTTTTATGAGTTCCATGTGGTTACGAGACGCGTTTGTCCGAGAGTGTTGTGTTTAGCAAGTTTCGGAACGAAACTTGTTTTTAGGGGGGTTAGTTGTAATGCCCGGAATTTTATTCCGGACTTAGAGCGCCTTGTAGATCTTCCCGTAGGCACGAGGTGCCGAGTGCCGGGATTTATTCCTAAAATCCCGAGCCGACTCGTCGTTTTTCCCTTTTCCGCTTTCCGACCCTTCGTTCCGAGCTGAGGTGACAAGAGGTCATTTCCGACCCCTTGTTCCGAGCAAAAGTGACAAGATGTCAGCTGTCCCCTCTCCTCCTGGCAGCCTTGTCCCCTCCCTCTTTCACTCTTGACTTTCATTTCAGTTTACTCTCTTCCTCTCTTCCTCTCTTTGCTCTCTTTTCTCTTCTTCCATTTTGATTGAAGCTCTTGGATTGTGGACTGCAGTGGAGATGATTCAGATGTGGTTTGGTAAGCTTCTTCCTCTCCCTCCCTTCTCTTCTTTGCTAATTATCCCTTCTTTTTTCCTCCTTCATCCATGGCCATGGATGAAGCTCTTGAGAAGCTTTTTCCTCAAATCCTTGTATGTGCTTGTTCTTAGGTCGTTTAGGTCGTGGAGGGGAGTCTAAGACCATTGGTTGGTGTTTGGAGAAGACCCAGCAAAGAGAGGAGGACATTGGAGCCAAGGATCCACGATCGAAGACAAAGAAGACGAGTTTCTGCATTGAAACCGCGGGGGCGGATCATCACGGCCGCAGGGGCGGCTTCAGACCACCGCAGGTGCGGCGGCAGTGTTCCGCTGGGGCGGCGGCAGTGTTCCGTTGGGTGCGCCAGCTTGACTCCGCGGCTGCGTTTTCTTCAACAGTAGGCTCTCTTCTCCCTTCCTCTTCGTTCCTTCCTTAGTTAAGTAGTTGTACCATGTTAGTAGCATGCCTAGGATGGATCTAGAGTAGCTTGAGATGCCAATTAGTGGGTGTGAACCTAAGAGCCCTTTAGGTTCGATGTAGTTGATGGTTATGAGTATGTTGAGCATGATGGACCTTCTAGGCTAGCTTGTTCCTTCTTGGATGAGGTTTAAGATCATATGAGGTTATAAGCTGTTGTGAATTGCTTTCATGTGCTGAGAGTGTGGTGAGTACCTTGGATCCTAGGATGCATTCCTAGCTTGAGGGTTAAGTGATCTTGCTTAGATCACTAGAGTAAAGTCTAATACTTCTTGAGCGTGAGCATGTATTGATATGCATATCTCTTGTGAGCAGGGTGTGGGCTTCCTCCTTAAGGAAGCGAGAGTGTTGTGATTTGAGTGTGGTGACGAGGTAAGTCTCCGGACTTACTTAGCTCGTATTTTACGTATTAGTATCGTTGTGTGTTGGTGGTGTGTGTTTGTGTTATTGTTTATGTTATAAACAACTAAACCGGTAAATATGACCACCGACTTTATATTTTGGCCCAAGTGTATGATAACGGGCGGTGACATCATCTGCCTAGCTCTTGCGAGAGTCTAGGAGGTTCTCGGCGACTAGCCCGGGCGGGTAGACGGTCGGATGCATCAGTACCATTCCTTGCCGGTAAGTAGGGACCGAGGCGAGACCACGGTGGTTCTCGTGTCACAAACCTAAGTTGAATTAGAACAGGATACGACTTAATAATAAAAAGATAATAAACCGGACTTGTGTGTTTTGGAGTATGTATGTGTTATGTGATATATGTGTGTATGTGCCTTCACCTCTTTTCTAATGCTTCGAATATGAGCTAACGATTTTAAACCGTTGTGTAGATGCCTTGCAGGTTAGGGACGCCGCCGAGTGAGGTGGAGGAGTGGATAGCCGGGGTCTCCGTACATTATAGGACGGGGACGTTTTTGGGATATGTCTTTGTATTGTGGGATTATGTTGTACGGTTTTGGTTTTCTTATCGGAGTTGTGTCGTTTTGAGGACTCGGCTGAGTTTTCACCTTGTATCTTTACATTTCAGTTTCTTGCATACATTATAAACGATTTTGAGTTTTGCCTTTATTTGTGCCTTGTTGGAAAGGTGCGGTGAAATTGTTGTCAGGCTAAGGGTCGGGACCCATTGTGAGGTCTCGCCCGTAGCATCCCGAGTCCCGTGGATTTGGGGTGTTACAATAACCTATAAGACAAACCAGTTAGTGTCTTATTACACCCTCATTAATGTTAAACTTTAGCCTTAATCTTACTTAAGTCCTAAATGGAGAAGTTTTAGCTCGGTCTTAGCATCGGTCGGGTTGACCGTTCTACAAGTGTTGAGATTTAATTTCTAAGCTATGATGTTTGCTTGTGTTTTTTGATCCATGATGGCTGAAAAATAAACTACTGGCATGTTCTTCTTTTAAGAGTGAGTAGCCTAGTTTATATAAAGGCCCAGTACGGAAATGTTGTTGGGTCAGCTCGTTAAAAGAAGTGGGCTGCAGTGGGCTGAGGGTTTCCTTGACCTAGCTTTATATGTTGCTCTTTTTCTTTTTGCACAACCGTTAGAACACACACAAATGCTCATGAGCTGAGCACCCAAAATAGAAACTCTCTCTCCCATTCTCAAGAATTTGGATCTGTTGTTTGTTAGCTAAGGCTTGCTCTCTCCGGTAAAGTGTGTCCTTCCTACGAACATACAAGAAGAAGCAAAGATTAGTATCATCTTCTTTTTCTTATGCCTTTGTTATTGTTCTTGAGTTGTATAAGTTTGATTTCTAAACTGTAAATCTGAGCTTATATCGTTTCGATCTTGTTGCCTTCTTGTTGTAACCTTGAAACAATATTATAGTGGATTGGATCTTGAGGATTCCGTGGATGTAGGTTTTAAAACCGAACCACGTAAAACTGTTGTGTTCTTCTGTTATTCGTTTTTCTTTTGTTTTTCAAATTAAAACGAGTAGATCTATAGGATATAACGACAACAATTTGTATCAGAGCATGTTAGTTGCTTAAATCTGTTAGATCTGTCTGTTTTAGTGTTTTTTGTACAGATCCGACTCTGTTTCCCTTGCTTGGTTCGGATCTGTCTGGTTTTAGTTCAGATCTGTGAACACTTGGTCGAATCTGTCGTCAGCTATTTCTTTGACCTGCTTTTTTAAATCTGTCTTCAACTGACTCTTTGATCTGCTTCTTTTAAATCTCTCTTCAACTGTCTCTTTGATATGCTTCTTTAAAATTTGTCTTCTGCTGTCTCTTTGATCTACTTCTTTAAAATCTGTCTTCAGCTGTCTCTTTGATCTGCTTCTTTAAAATCTGTCTTCAGCTGTCTCTTTGATCTGCTTCTTTGAATTTGTCTTCCGCTGCTTCTTTGAATCAGTTTGAAATGTATTGTTTGGTTGAACTAATCCCATTGATTCTTATTTTTGTAGAGGTGATCTCTCTTTATTGAATCTGTTTTTCTGGTGGTGAAAAAAGGACGAGTTTCCGGCTTGTTACAAGTAACAAAGCTGCTAGCAACCAAGCATTTTGGCACCAAGATTTATTGTCATATTAGTTTCAATAATTCTTGTGTATTCCTATGTGCTATTATGGTCCTTGTTTTTAGATTGCAGGTTATGGTCCTTTTATTTCTAGAACCAAGGGTTGTAATAAGGGCCTCTATATTTTTATTTATTTATTTATTTATCTCTATCCCTTTTACTTTGTGCATTAGGATAGATGATCTAGAGTTAAAATAAGTTGGTAATCTAGCTTGTTTTAATTCTAAATCTTAGAACTTGTATATACAACAAGTAGCCAAAACCTAGGTAAAGGTGAAAACACTTGTTAGAAATACTAAGTTCTAAGTGAGTTGGGGTTTCCGTTAGGCTCTACGGACAACTCACGAGAGTCAATAAGTATAGTGCTGAGTTGTTTGAACCATTAACTGGTTCAAAGGACACTAGACCTACAAAACTTGTGGTGGGGTTTGCTTAGTTTGTACTAAGCAAGCTCCTTTTATAGCTAAGTCTCAGTCCCTAGGGTATTGCCTTGAGAACTGACTCTAGCTGGTTCATTATTTTCTCTCTTGTAAATCGGTAAAACATCCAAAATAAAGCTATATGATGGCCGTTTTGACTTTGCCATGTGACAAGTCAAAATGAAAGATATTTCAATAAAAGAAAAAGTATGGAGTGTTGTAGCATCTGATTATGAGGAAGGTATCACAAATAAAGCTAAGAACCAAACTGACTTGCTTGCTCACTCAGAAATAATGCTAAGACTTATAGATGAAGTAGGTAGACAAGTCCTTACTAAAACTAATGCTAAAGAGTTGTGGGATGCTTTAAAAAAACTTTACCTGACTAAGTCTATGCCCTCTAGGATAAGTTTGTTGTGTAGATTGTTCAATTTCAAAATGGATGTTAGTCATACTTTAGATGAGAACATAGACAACTTTCTGAAAATGACTCAGGACTTAGAAAGGTGTAAGGATAGTATTTCTGATACCCCCAAGATGTCATCCTGTTAAATAGTCTTCCCAGTCAGTTTAACAGTTTTAAGGATGTGATACAGTATAGTAACGACACTTTGACAAAAGATAAAATCTTAGAGTCTTTCATACAAAAGAATGAGGATATGAAGGTCTTCAATACGAAATCTGGGAATAGTGGAAATGATAGTAAAAATCAGGAGGTTATGTTTGCTAAAGGCAAAAATAAAAACCAACAACATCATGCTAAGAATGGGTTCAGTAAGGAAAATTCTAGTAATAATCAGGGTACAAATAAAATTAGTAACAACACTAAGCCAGATAAAAAGAATGTGAAGTGTTTTTACTGTGGCATTAGAGGCCATATTGTCCCTGATTGTAAAAAGAAGAAGAAAGATGTGTCTGATAAATCCGTAAATGAAAATTCTAATTTGGTGGAGTCTTCTTCTTGCTTTTATGATAATGAACTGTTGTTGTGTGCTCATAACTCTGATGTGAATGATTGGATTTTAGATTTTGGTTGTACCATGCATGCCACTCCCCATGAATATTATTTTGATTTTCTGCATAAATCTGATGAAGGGGAGGTTAGGTTAGGAGATCATTCTTCTCTACCTATTAAAGGTATAGGCACTGTGCCCTTTAGGATGTATGATAACCAAGTTAGAGTCTTACAACAGGTTAGGTGGGTGCCCGACCTTAGACGGAATCTTTTATCTGAATCTGTTTTTGATGATTTAAACTGCCATATCCACACTCTCAATGGTATAAGAAATGTGTCCAAAGATTGTAAAGTCATTCTGAAAAGTATTAAGAAAAACGGTCTTTATCATGTTGTAGGTTCTCTTGAGATAAATGCTTTAGATTCTGCACCTAAAATGAATACAGATTTAACCATCATCTGTCATTCTAGATTAGGACACACAGGAAATAAAGGTCTGCATTACTTGTTTAGGCATGGATATCTGAAACAAAAACCCTCTTACTTGAGTATCTGCGAAAATTGTGTTTTTGGTAAAGTTGTTAGGTCTAGTTTTAATAAATCTACCTACATAGCTAAGAAAACTCTTGAGTATGTTCATTCTGATCTATGGGGCCCAGCCCAAGTTGAAACTATTGGAGGTAGAAAATATTTTTTGTCTTTGATAGATCACTACTCTAGAAAGGTTTGGATATACTTATTAAAGTCCAAAAGTGAAACCTTTGACATGTTCATGCTTTGGAAAACCAAGGTAGAGAGTCATTCTGAGTATAAACTGAAATGTCTTAGGACAGTTAATGGTTTAGAGTTTTGTAATGAAGCCTTTAGTACTTTTTGTGATGAAAATGGCATAAAACGTCATATGATTGTACCTGGCATGCCTCAGCGGAATGGCACTGCTGAGCGTATGAATAGAACTCTACTAGAAAAGGCTAGGTGCATGCTTATTTCTTCTGGTATGAAACAGAGTATGTGGGGAGAGGCTGTTGTTACAACTTCTTATCTCATAAACAGGTCCCCCTCTTCTGCCACTGGGTTTAGAACACCACAAGAAATGTGGACTGGTTCAAAGCCTAACATATCACACTCGAGGCCATTTGGTTGTGTTGCTTATGTAAAACATTCAGATGGTAAACTAAATGCTAGAGCTCTTAAGTGTGTTATGATAGGCTACCCGGAGGGTGTGAAAGGTTATAGTTGTTACTCATCCAGCCTGGAGGATATAGATTAATAACAAGTAGAGACGTCACTTTTGTAGAAACTGAATTTTATTTCAAAAATAGGAACAATTTGTCTTCCCAAAACAATATTGAAATGAAAATGACACTCAGTTCTACAACCCTAGTGACTCTCCTGAGCCTGCTGAGGAAGAATTTGACATTGGTACAACACCAGTGTTGAGCTCTCCTGGCTCTTCTACTCCTAACAGCAGTTCCCCACCTCAGCAATCAGGTGGGGAGGTTAATAGTCCACATGCTTTAGATGATCAAAATGAGTCTAATTCATCTAGGACAGAAGTTGAGGATAGTAATCCTACTGAATCTGATAACTTGTCTGCTTTGCATAATTCTGATGTACATAATAATCTGCCTGAATTGCATGATTCTAATGTGCATAATAATTTTCTTCCTACTTTGCCTACTTTGAATGAATATCAGTTAACTAGGGAGAGACCACCTCGTAAAGTTATTCCTAATCCTAAATATCTCGATCTTAGAATTCCTGGCATTCATTTAGCTGAATCTGAATATGTCTTTTATGACCCTAATATTCAGAAATTAGATCATATTGTGGACTATGCTTTTCTGATTGCTGAATTGTGAACACATATACTCCTGATTTCTATGACCAGGTTGTTAGTGGTAAACATACTGAAAATTGGAAAACTGCTATGAAAGAGGAGATTGAATCCATGAATGCTAATAAAACCTGGATTTTGGTTCCTAAACCTAAAACTGCTAGGATTATTAGATGTAAATGGATATATAAACTGAAATAAGGTGTTACTCCTAAAGAACCACCTAGATACAAAGCTAGGTTAGTTGCTAAAGGGTTCACCCAAAGAGAAGGTGAAGATTATAATGAAATCTTTGCACTTGTTGTTAAGTATAAAACTCTGCGTCTTCTTATTGCTATGGTTGATGTTTATGATTATGAAATTGAACAAATGGAAGTTAAAACGGTTTTTTTGCATGGTGATTTAGATGAGACTATTCACATGAGTCAGCCACAGGGCTATATAGATAAAACCAAAACTGATCATGTTTACTTGCTAAAAAAGTCTATATATGGGCTGAAACAGTCCCCTAGACAATGGAATATAATATTTGATAGTTGCATGAAAAGGATAGGTTTTACTAGAAGTAGAAGTGAATATGATGCATGTTTGTACTTAAAATTTGTTGAGACTGATTGTCCTTTGTATGTGGTTTTATATGTTGATGATATTTTGTTGATATGGAAATCAAAGATTAAAATCACTGATATTAAAAGGGCTTTCAAATCTAGTTTTGATATGAAAGACCTAGGATTAGCTCAAAAGGTTCTAGGCATCCGGATAATCAGAGATAGATCAAAATTAAAATCTGGCTTTCTCAAGGTGATTACATGTGTAAAGTACTTGATAGGTTTAGCCTTACCAAATCTAATCCTAATAGTATACCCTTAGGAGGGCACCTTGATTTGACTAAAACCTACAATCTGTCATATGCTGAAACATCTCGTATGAAATCTATTTTGTATGATGCTGCAGTAGGTTCTGTCATGTATGCCATGATTTGTACTCGTCCGGATCTAGTTTTTGCTGTTAGTGTTCTAAGCAGGTTCATGTCTGATCCATCTGAAAAACACTGGACTGCAATGAAATTCCTGCTGAAATATATTGCAGGGTCTTCTGATTTAGCTCTTGAATATGGGTCTCATGATTCTGAAAATAATCTGTTTGGTTATGTTGATTCCGATTATTCTAGTAACAAAGGCAATAGAAAATCTACTATTGCTTTTGTTTACACGTGGTGTGGAAATTGTATATCCTGGAAATCGCAGCAGCAGTCCATTGTTGCTATTTCCTCAACTGAAGCTGAATATGTTGCTGCCACGGAGGCTTGTAAAGAAGTCATCTGGCTGCAAGGAATTCTAGCTGAAGTTGAAAATAGGAAGTATGTTGCTACTCTCCACATGGACAGCCAAAGTGCCCTATATTTGTATAAGGATCCGGTATATCATGAGAGAACCAAACATATCGACGTGAGGTTCCACTATATTCGAAAACAGGTTGAAGAAAAGAGCTTAATTGTTAAGAAAATAAAAGGTGAAGTTAATCTTGCAGATTTTGGTACAAAAATTGTTACTACTAACAAATTTATTTTCTGCATAAATTTTTTTCATTTGTAGGTACCTCCGTAGGAGAACCAATTGAATCCGATTACGGACATTCCAATCCACAAATCTGTAAAGTTTCATTGCTTAGAATTAGGAGGGCAACTTGTTGAGATTTAATTTCTAAGCTATGATGTTTAATTTGCTTGTGTTTTTTGATCCATGATGGCTGAAAAATAAACTACTGGCATGTTCCTCTTTTAAGAGTGAGTAGCCTAGTTTATATAAAGGCCCATTACGGAAATGTTGTTGGGCCAGCTCGTTAAAAGAAGTGGGCTGTAGTGGGCTGAGGGTTTCCTTGACCTAGCTTTATATACTGCTCTTTTTCTTTTTGGATAGCCGTTAGAACACACACAAATGCTCATGAGCTGAGCACCCAAAACAGAAACTCTCTCTCCCATTCTCAAGAATCTGGATCTGCTGTTTGTCAGCTAAGGCTTGTTCTCTCCGGTGAAGTGTGTCCTTCCTACGAACATACAAGAAGAAGCAAAGATTAGTATCATCTTCTTTTTCTTATGCCTTTGTTCTTGTTCTTGAGTTGTATAAGTTTGATTTCTAAACTGTAAATCTGAGCTTATATCGTTTCGATCTTGTTTCCTTCTTTTTGTAACCTTGAAACAATATTATAGTAGATTGGATCTTGAGGATCCCGTGGATGTAGGTTTTAAAACCGAACCACGTAAAACTGTTGTGTTCTTCTGTTATTCGTTTTTTCTTTTGTTATTCAAACTAAAACGAGTAGATCTATAGGATATAACGACAACAACAAGTCCGGTCATTCAGATCGATCAATAGTTTTTCAGGTGCCTTAAGATTCTCCTTTGCGGTAATGGATCCTTCTAGTTTCATGCCATCCAAACCTATTACAATCAAGGCACTTGTTGAAAAAAAGGTGCTCTAGATCGAGTCAATAGGACATGAAGATTTAGTCGATCATTGGGGGATGAGTCGGCAATACCTTTAGAACTTGTGAATCCAAATCAAGCACCTTTGGGGAAATCTCAAAATCATCTTCCCTAAAGCCATTTAGTACCGATGTTGTGTTTGCAATGACTACAATAAGGTAATTTTGGCTTTCTTCATCTTCAACATTTATCATGGTACACTCATGAGAGAGAAAGGAAAGTGAAAGATTTTAGTCATGTTAAATTCGACCTTCTCCTTACCAGTTTCAAAAGTCATGATTCCCATATTATTACTCATGCAGTGTTGATAAATGAATACCCAAGGATGAGAAAAACGAAGTCTACTGGGATGTACATATCTCCTAATTTTATTTGTATCTCTTCTAGGATTCCTACAAGGTTAATAATAACAAAATTTACCATATAGAGACGCATGCTCTCATGTTTTAATTCACCTGTTCCTAAAGTTTTCCAAATAGGTAATGGGAGTAGGCTAATACTTGTCCCAAAGTCACATAAAGTTGTACATATTTTTGTATTGAATACGGGAATAGAGTAACTACATTGGTGTCCATGCTTGAGAGAGACTTTACCAATTTTATTAGCAATACACTCATAGTATTCTAATAGAACGCATTTCTCAAACTTCTTTTTGTTAGAAATCAACTCCTTAGGAAAATAGGATGGTGACCTAGAGTTTCTTCAACATTTCGAAGAACTTTGCAAATTTAATTTTCTTATCATTACTACTACTATTATTACTACTACTATTATTATTATTATTATTATTATTTTTATTATTATTATTATTATTATTATTATTATTATTATTATTATTATTAGGAAAATCGATGATTTGGAACAAGAGGAAGTGGAGGAACATTTACCTTTTCTACTATAACAGGATCGACAAAAGTTTTAAGTCAATTGAGTCAACCGGCTTCCGTATAGTAATTTTCATATTTCATTAATTTTTGTTCCATTCTTGAGGGTTATTGTATTGACCTACTCTTGTGGTTTCAAAGCTTTTTGCCTTGAATTTCTACTTTTCTATCCGCTTAGCCACCTCCACTAGGTTCTCTGTCATGACTTATATGGTTATAATCTCAAGAACTTTCTAGGAGCTTGTGACTTGAAGATATATGATATTGAGGTCATGAAATGCTCCCTTATGTAATTGATCTATTCAATTGTTTGTCCAACAAAATGTGTGTATGTAATGATAAAACAAATTGATGTATCATGGCTAGGTAAACAACAAAAGTTAACATAAAACATAAGGGTCTCCTCGTGCATGGCATAAATACCGGTAATATCGAAACCCTTAACATCAAAATCATTATCTATAATGTTTGGTCAAGGTTTCAATAAGATCACTTACTTCATCAATGGTCATAGTCACGAGTCTTCCTCCTACTTGAATACCAATCATAAATCGTGGTGTCTACCTCTTGGTAGAAAGACTAGATAAGTACAACAATGTGTTGTCCGTGAGAATTGCATTGACGTAAAAGGTCCTTATATATATCTCAAGCTTTATAAGTGGCTTCACATGTAATCATCTTAAATTTGGTGATTTTTGACCTTAACTTAAACTGTTTTTGTAGGTAAAATTTTTTTTATACATGAATATTTCAAATAACTGTCCTAGTTAGTAATACAACTAGAGATAAGAAACGATACCAATCAGAAGCCTTTCCTCCTAGAGAAAAAAGTAAAAATAGTTACTTAATAGTATTAGCAACTACATCACATACTTTCATAGTACTAACAAAGGGATATATTTGTTGGAGTTCTTCTAATGAATGAGTTACAAGCAATTTAATCAAGCCAAATTTAGTTCAAATTCATAAGCAACAATTTTTAGAGTAATAATTCCTCTAACTGAGTTAAAATGAATAGGCATCACATATACTCCTAGGGTCGTAGGATTGTTCCTTTCATTCCCTAGTCTAGCTTCTTTAATAGCCTCATCACCTTCCAAAATTCTTCTTTCTATTGCCACAATATCTCTAATTTTCAATTGCATTTCATCCAACGTGTGTTACACCTCAACAAGGGTATCACGTATAACGTCGTCTGACATGATGAATATACCGGTTTAGTCGATCGAGTATTGCGGTCAAGTCAATAAGTGATAAACTTATCCGCTATTTCAAGGTCTTGGGTGACGATATATGTTTAACCAAGACAACTAGAAATATAAGATCAAACTACTAAACTGAACTTTATCATCAATAAGGCAACAATAAGTTTCCCGACAACAACACCAATTTGAGGAGGGCTTAAACGTGAGTCTCGGATCTCACAAATGAATATAAGACTCTATTATAGTATAGGGTCAAGATCAAACACATGGGAAAAGGCTGCAAAAGAGAAAGTATTTCCAGTCCTACAGTCTAATGATTTGATTGACTAAAAGTAATCCCTGTAAAATGAACAAACAACAAAAGTAGAAGGCAAGGGATCAAATCGACAAAGAAGAAAAGTCGACTCGATCGAGACAAAAATTATATTAATCGAGTGGAAATATATCAGAAAATATATAAATAAAACAAAGTAAGTCAAGTCAATGATGGTTACTGATAACATCCATTTTAGTGTCTTTTTCCACCTTCATTATTCTCCATGTATCTAACCTTTTGAGCATAAATGGATAACTTTTCGGCTTATTTCCTTCCTATTTGTGCATTGGAGATGTACCGGTTACTTTATGAAATTTCATATATTCCAGCGGTAGTGGACGGAAATGACTAAGGTCCGAGAGTGAAGACAACAATTACCTCGGAAAATGTGTAGATCACCTTTGGCTAATTGGTCACCTCTTATTCATCTTGCATGTGACCCACACATGACCACCGGTCTAACAACAAAGCGTCAACACCAACATTTTGGATTTAGCCTATCGATCAGACCCATGGTGGCCGATCAACAGACATATAGAAGGGTTAATCTCGATGTTGTCTTTCTCGTTTCTGCCTTTTATTTTGGGCTATTTTCAACCTGACTAGTTGGAAATTCTCAATTCACAGTTATCCATTAAAGACAAATTTGTCTTATTAAAAGATAGATCTTAGTAGATATTAGGAGACATATATTAGCTTCTCGGCCTATAAACAAGGCGTCTTGCTCTAGGCTTTAAGCATCATCTTTTCTACGCAATTATGAGTTCCCGTGAGTGAGCTTGTACCACCATCTTATCGACCTACTCCTTGGTGGCCGATCAACTAGTCCTTTTTCAATCAAATATTAAAGCTTGTTATTGTTATTTAGGTATGTCTGACTAATTCTCATCTTTCAAGGGTCTAAAGAGCCCGACTACATTGATTTATGATATTGAATTGATTATATAGACGTTGAATGTTTGTGAATAAGAGTCATGCCTCCATACTGAGTTTGATGTGAATGTTTATCAACTTAGAGTTTCTCTAGTTGTTGTAAGGAGTTCACACATGATCAATCTAGTGTTTCTCCCATCACATGCAATACCAACTTCAACACCATCTATGGTGGCCTTCCAATAGACATGCTTAACCAAACCCATGTGGCACCTAGACATCACATCGTTTTCATCCCCACTCTCAACTACATCACTTCTCTCAATGACTCTCCCGGAAAATGGACCCAATCTCGAGCCTCGCTCTTTCCATCTTCATATGCCTCTCAACGGCATTATTCTCACCTTTCATATCTTTTCGACCTTGTTTATCCGCCTTATTTTAATTGTCACGTCTCTCATGATCCCTTTTTTGGCACCTAACAAGTACTAATTGCAATGAATCCATTTTTTATGCCCTTGACCTTGACTCGGGGATAAGTTAAAGGAAAAAAGGGAAGATCATATGAATCGGACTACAAAGCTTGACATCGGGATTAACACGTTTGGAAAGGAAACTACAGAGCCAATAAATTTATTTAGAATCTTCAAAAAAAGGAACTAATAAAGTTCCTAGAGTAATAATTAATAACTTTTTCTTTTTCATTCATTTATTTTCAAAAAGATTCATTAATCTACTATCTACTATATAATACTAAAACATAAGTGAATATTGTCACATGTCGTCACTACATTGAATTCGCCACATGTCATTTTTACATTAAGCCATCTCACATTTTCCTCACATGTCATCTTGAGATTATGCCACCTCATAATTTCTTAAAAATATTATACACATTAACCAAGATATTAATATGTACTATATCCTAATTTGAGATTTAGAATTATATATATTTAGAAAAACGAAATTATGAAAAACGAAATTAAAATATATATTAGACAAAAATTTTCTACACAAGATGAAAATTACGGAGAATCATATATATTGATGCCATAATTATACTATATTTACCACTTATAATATTTATAAAAAACTAAACTATTTTTATCATAACTTTTTATAAACATTTAATATTGTAATATATAAAGATGATTATATTGCTCATTTCACTCTACTAACTTAAATTTATTTATAATTAATTTTTTTAAATCTTATTATCGCAATAGATTGGATCATAAATATAATAGATTAGTTTAAACTAAACCCGTGCATGGCACGGGAACTAAGCTAGTATAATACTAAAACATAAATGAATAAGGCCACTTGTCGTCTTCACACTAAGCCACCTCAGTTTTTGCCACTTGACGACACTATATTCCGCTACGTTGGATTTTTCCACGTGTCATTCTCACATTAAACCACATATTTAGTAATTTTGATTATGGAAGATTGTTTTCAATTTTGACTTGCTTATTTTCACTAAATCATTATTTTAAACAATAACCAAAAATAAACCATTGAGATAACATTTTTGGATATATTATAGAAAAAATTCATATTGCTTAGTTATATTGTATAATTTCCTTAATTATATATAGTTTTGTTTAACATTTCAGATCTTTTGTTATAATTAACAATATTTTATTTACAACTCTTTATATAGGTTGTTGATGATGTAATTTGTATAAAATATATATAGTTTGGTTATTATTTCATTCTAAATTCTCAGTTTTTAGATATAACTATTCATTCTTTTACATTACATATCATTTAAAATTATATTTTTTTTGTATGGATAACAATACATTATTTACGATTGAAAAAAAATAGTTCAAACTAGTTAAAAATGATCAAAAAAGAAATAAGAATCCCGTACTTAAATTGTCTTCCATAAATCCACTTTGATTCTCTACCAGAGAAAAGGATCCATATGTCATATGGAGCTTAATCCACATGCCCCAATTAAAAATCTATTAAAATATTATTGTAAGATTATCATATTTATACCTCATTGTCATTGTTTACTTATATATATATATAAAAAAAAGTAGAGAAATAAAATTTGATTTAATTTTAAATTTTTTTAAAATATGTAAAATCTAGTCAAAAAATCTGCTTGAGATTTTCTCAACAAAATCGAATTATAATATATAAATTTGTTAATTTTGATTGGTTAGGAGTAGATTTGTTTTTTTAAATTCTTTTTTCCGATAAAAATTTTATTATAAAATAGTAAATGGCAAATCTGTAAATATGTTGTGGCAAATATATAAATAGATCAAAAAATCATAATTAAAAAAGATAGTGAAACAAAATTTGATAAGTGTTTTAACTAAATATGACTAACATATATGAAGATTAAGTTATACATATTTTTATAAATAAGATCATAATTAAAAATCTATTAAATATATTATTGTAAGAGTATCAAATTATACCTCATTGTCATTGTTTACTTATATATATATAAAGGTAGAGAAACAAATTTTGATTTAGTTTTAATTTTTTTAAAAATATGTAAAATATAGTTAAAAGATCTGCTTGAGATTTTCTCAACAAAATCGAATGATAATATATAAAATTTGTTAATTTTGATTGGTTAGGAGTAGATTTATTTTTTTTAATTCTTTTTTTTTTGATAAAAATTTTATTATAAAATAGTAAATGGCAAATCTGTAAATATGTTGTGGTAAATATGTAAATAAATCAAAAAAATGTTAATGTAGATGGCTTAAAAGGTTGACATGTGAGCAAAATGAGAGTTGTTTTAGTAATATATATAAATTTAATATACCCCGACATGCACAATCTTATTAGTATTAAAGGAGAGACCTTTTTTGTCACGTGTCAACGCCACAATTCACACAGCTCCTAAGAATATTTTAAATATCTAATTTTATTAATTAATAATTTTGGTAATTATAAATTTAAATCTTAATAATTTGTTAATCTGTAAATAAAATATGGTATTTCAAAAATCAATAATTTTGATATTTATAAATTAAATCTTAATAATTTGTAAATCTGTAAATAAAATTTGATAATTCTGTATTATATGTATAATAAAATATAGTTAAATTTATAGTAATAACTAATATTATACTCTAAAGAAAATAATTTTTATTTAAATGTTTAAAATAAAATATTAAATCATGCCCCGTGCACTGCACGAGTAATACACTAGTTAATAAATTAAAGATCTTGCCCCCTCCTAGTGAAAGTTTCTTGCAGATAAGGGCCTAACTAGATTAATCTTGTACCTGCAACCTAAAACCTAATCATCCTTTTAGAGGAACGACATGAATTGCTAATAAAGGGTGTGTTTGGCACCAATCCTTAAAACACTAGTGATAAGTGTTTTAAAGGGTTTGTTGAGAGTTTTGTTTCAAACACTTGTGTTTAGTGTTTTCAAACACTAACGAGTGTATGGTGGATAATGCATTAAACACGGTGTAAGTGTTTGGTGGATCAACACAAGTGAAACGCCACTAGGTAAGAGAAGATTCGCTCACCTCTTCCATTAACCTCCGAGTTTCAACACTTTGTTTCCATCTTTCTTTCTTTTTTTTTGGTAAATGGTAAATTCATAGACCACCCGGTTCGATCGGCTTAGCCGCTCTACGTCCAGATCGGGTAGAAAGTTGTGGCCCATTGCTGGGGATACCCTCCCAATATCAATTTTTCCATACATGTCGCCAGGAGGATTCGAACTCGAATCTCCAAGCTAAACACTTAAGGAGCCTAGCACTACATCCCACTAGACCAACTGAGTATTGGTTTTGTTTCCATCTTTCAATTTCACAAAGTACGGAGAGATCCAAAACCCTAAGAAATGGATGAAGACATGGATGAAGACCACATTTTGGAGCGAGAATTGTACCAAATCCAGTAGATATGGGAGCTCGATCAAGAAGAATGGCAGGTGGAAGAGGTTGATAGCCTCCATAGCTCGTCCGACGACGATGATAGCAAGTATGGAGCTCGATCAAGTAGAATTGTAGGGTGGAAGAGGTTGAAATTTCTTCATATTTTCTCAATAGCCCTAATTCAAACCTAACCCAAGAGAGGTTGATTCGATGAATGCGTTCGACTAGCAACACAAGAGAGGGGAGAAAAAGTTTGTCGATCGAGCAAAAGAGAGGGGATAAGTTACGATGGTTGCGTTCTTCTTCGACGAGCAGGAGTAGTTCTTATCTGTCGTGGAGCGGGGGATGCATAATGAGGTGAGATATGTTAAATACCAGGTATGTTTCGTAGTTTGGTTAAAATGAAAGGGGTAACAGGGTCTTTTCCAAAGGTTAAACACTAGTGATGGATTCAAACCCTTGATCTGCCGAGGGATTCAAAAACCAATCCATAAAGACTAATCACTAGTGTTTTTGGTTGTGCCAAACAATCGTTAAATTCACACAAACTCTCTAACACTTAGAAACCACACACTTCCATAAACACTAATCACTAGTGTACACTTAGAAACCACACACACTTCCATAAACACTAATCACTAGTGTACACTTAGAAACCACACACACTTCCATAAACACTAATCACTAGTGTTTTTGGTTGTGCCAAACAATAGTTAAATTCACACACTCTCTAACACTTAGAAACCACACACACTCTCTAACACTTAGAAACTCTCTCAGTAAAGCCGTGCCAAACACAGCCAAAGTAAGCTGAAAATAACTCGTTGATAAATGTACACGAGCTCAGAATCGATGCTGTATTCTCGTTTTTCTCTTTCCTAGTTCCTACACAATGTTGTGTAATAATGATGTACAATGTTATAACGGTTCGTAAGTTCAAATCACGAATCTTTTACACTCTGTAAAACAAATTTGTATTAACAAGCATCAAAATAATACATCGGGCCAGAATTCGCACAGGTATTGAAAAAATGTACACAAACGAGTAGAAGAATCAAGTGAGGAACAACATGGCACTATTCTAAGACATCGTTCCATCTTCGGTATTTCCTTCCCGGTCTCCCTATCATTGTTAATTAGTAGGTGCCATGGCAAGGTTGTTCCCCTACATATTGCTAAACTTTCCAACAGAGTTACCTTTAAAGCTCTTAAGAAAAGCTTCAGCTCCTGGGTATACCAAAACACCAGATCTGACGGGCAACATGACCTTTAAGGATAAACTTGTCGCCTAAGTAAGACCTTCAAAATTTTTCGCATATATACAAATAGTGACCAAACAGCAAGCCAAGCTGATATGTAGAGTAACACAACACCAGATGCTATAAACATGTCAGTTCCGCCAAGACTGCAGGATAATTCAAAACACACAATGTTACACTTCCTGTGTGATTATAACTGAACAATTTGAGATCAGCTAAGAGTCTCCAGAGTTGCTAACCTGCTGTCTCTACATGCAAGCAGGATCGTTAGAGAAATCATCTGTGTGGCAGTTTTCCACTTCCCAAAATTATTCACAGTAACAGCCTGAGAACGATTGCGCTTTTTATTAGATAATCTTGAATTTCTGAATCAAGATTTGTGCAACTGAAAGGTTAGAGAAAGCAGTTAACCTCAGAGAGTTTGCCCTTTTGAGAAGCAGCCCATTCCCTAACAGCAGACATAGTAATCTGTAAAGAAAGATTAATATGAGATCTAGGGCTGTAATATGAGACACGTTACTTGGACTCGACTCGCGTTCGGCTCGTCAAAAGCTCGAGCTCGTTAATTTCCAAGACAAGCCGTATATGAACACATTTTAAAATAACACTATAGGAGCAGTCTTTTAGCCGAGCTACTCGGACTTGACTTATCAAAAGCTCTGACTCGAGCTCATTCACTTTCTAAACGAGCCGAATATTAACACATTTTAAAGTTCGTATAAAATTTAGGCTCGGCTCGGACTCAACTTATTTATAAACGAGTCGAGCTTGAGCATGCCAATGCTCGGCTTGTATTAGAGATAATCATCCAAAGTGTTTCCAAATCATTAATGAAAAACACGGATGATTAAAGTCAAAAGAGGAAAGAAATTGTCACATTAGAAATTATTAGTATACACACGCTTAAGATGATATTTAGTAGAGACAATCGTATTAACCTCTCTCCCAATAATTGCAATTGAAGGCAAGGGAAAAAGCCATGCAGCATCCCCGAAGATAGGAACTTCCATAGGTCTACTACACAATAAAACCAACGTGGTAGCAACCATAAGCTGCATTGAGAGGAGAAAAAGGTATTGTAATATATCATGATTTGTCTAACAAAAATTGCTCATAACTTGTATGAGTTCAAAACTAAGTGGTTAAAAAGCTATACCTTATCAGCCACCGGATCTAGAAAAGCACCAAAAGCTGTTCCTTGTCGCATCTGAAAAATGTGACAGCAGAAGTATTATGCTGCAAAAATCTCAATAGGAGAATCGCAAATACCCTCATAGAACTCTGGATAAACAAGAACAGGAGCTTATACCTTTCTAGCAAGATATCCATCAAGCCAATCTGTGACTGCTGCAGCGATAAATATACTAGTAGTAGCAGTTGGCCCCCACCAACTATTCACATAAAAGGCTGGGAACAAAAGAAAACAACCATCTCAATTTTACAGAAGAACTTGAAAGGAAAACACCAACAGAAAACGTGTGGGAAAGCATATGGGGAATAAGAAAGCCCAGATACAGCATTGACATATAAAATATCAGAGATTACGAATGGAGAAGGAAGAGAAAGTGGGATGCTGAGGTCAACTTGATAGCTTTTACTACATTCTAGAGCAAAAAATGATGTCACTTAACTAAAAATAAATAAAAGCAATGGTACAAAGTTTTTCTAATTCAATACAAAAAAGCATGGATGAATACTATCTGTAAAGATATTCAAGTTACAGGTTCGGAGTTCAAGTTTAACTATTTGAGCAAGAAATTTTCAACCAGTTCATGAGTCTATATAATCAACTTCAGACAAAAGGGTCAATAGACATGATAGACAAGCTGTTGAGTTGTATCATATCACCAACATATTTTCTCAATAGCTTAAAAGTGCTTGGCTTCATATCTGTTATGCTCACCATGCTTATCACATCACATCACATCACAAAAGAAGAAGGTATTTAAGAACTATGATGAAGACTCAACATTAGTATAAAAGCCTCAGCCAGCAATTTATGATATTGCTGGAAGGCTAACTCACCCCCTAGTGCGCTATTTCAAACATCACCTTCTCCGTTTGAACAGCATAGTAATAGGAGCAAATAATGAGAGTCAAGCTTACAAAATCCAAGGAACAATGCAGAGAGAAAGAAGATGCAGGGATAACATCAGCCCCTATATACCATCAAAAGGTAACAGATAACCCATCACCGTGAGTATACTTTTTTTATCAGTTCAAGTGTTTCGCATCATAATTTCAAACATAAAAAGCCTATGCCAAATATTTAAGATATGAAGTTTCTCAATTTTGTGGACAAACTACGAATTTGATTGTACACTGACTCACTGAAAACAAATCCAAGACTAACTGAAATTTCCCAGCATAAAATTGAAATGCCTACCCATTACCGGTATACCCCGAATTCACAATTATATGCCAAACATAACAAGCACCCCTGACGTTCAACCGTGATAAAATCACTTGAATGCCCATACATAGTAATATTTTCCCCAATTCACCTAGCATGTTCATCCACTCATATACTCCTGTTCTTCTACAATTTCAGGAGAGCATTGGGTTGAAGTGAAAAAATTCCAATTCAAGTTCCACATACTTAACCCTAAAAGATGAATCACAAACCACAAAAAAAAAAAAAAAAAAAAACAGCATCCAAAGACAAAGACGAAGAAGAATGCGCAGCAGCATAGGGCGTTACAACGAACATACTGCAAACGAAGGCAGGAACGGCGGCAACACGAGCGAGGGTCAAAACAGTAGGCAACGTGAGCAATCTGGCGTGCTTCTCCTCGTACTCATCCTCCAATCCGGACAAACGTGGCGATCCGTCGTCGTTTTGGGAATGTTGTGGACTCATAATCGGATCCTGAGACCCAGAAGGCGAACCCTCTTCCCCTACACCTCTAGAAACCGACAGAAAGCGAAAAACAGCTCTTTCGTTGAAGTTAGGATTTACAGCAATTGAGGAGGTAAAGATAGAGGATGAGAAAGCAAGGGGATTTATTTGTGTCGAAGGCTTAACGTGCGCCGAAAGGGAGTTTAAGCGTGCGCAGGGTGAGATGGACCCACCTCCTCGAAGTGAAAGTTGTTGGTGGGCATTGATAATCGGGGTAAACAGGAAGGTGACAGCCCTCGGAGGGGAGATCGGGCGGCGGATTGAGTGCCAGAAGGTGGCGGAGGCGGAGGGTCCGGTAGAGAAGGTAAGAGAGAAGGTGTGGGAAATTGGAATTGAAGGTCTGAGCTTGAGAGGAGGTGGCATGGCTGGGGAATTACGGGGGTAATCAGAAGAAGGAGTTGGAATGCATTGGAAGAAGGAGAAATTGGGGATTTAATTGGGGAGGTAGGGTTCTTTGGGGAACACTGGAGACCGCTCTCCTCCGGTATCTATGTTTCACCCCTGAATTAAAGGTTTATGTTCCAAAGCTGTAATTAACTAATTATGTTTAATTTGAAGAGCTTGCATTGAACAGATATCTGATTTGCAAGATCAAGAGAAAGGAGTGCCCTCTAGCATGATGGGGCTAATTATGGAGTAAATTATTTTGTTGATGACTAGATTTGAGAGTAGTTTATGGAGCTGCGTGGGATGTAATGAAAATATAAGGTTGTTGACTATTTTGTTCATATTTTACCGGTTATTCGGTTTTATTCTATTGCTTGTTTTTTTTATACAAAGGTAAAAGTTAAGAAGGATCAACATCTAGAAGTTGATCGTCCTAGAACATCATTTCAGATGAGTTCTTTAACATTCCGAGAAAGGTTCTCGTCACTTGTATCCGAGCAATGACCGAGAGATATGAGCTTATTTGCGACGACATTAATTTTCCTAAAGACATGTTGGGCTTTAACTTGTATACACCTTGAAATCAATATGGAGATGTCATGAATAATAATGTTTGCTTTCCATGGCGTTTTACAAATCTGATTGAGTTAATGAGTTCAAGGTTATCTCCCTCAATTTCAATAGATATGACTGTTGTGCGGAATCACTGAGAAAGAACATAATTCAACAAACAAGAAAATACAACACACAAGTTAATAGTGATTCACACAATAAAGGCTACCCCCCCCCCCCCCCCCCCCCCCTTCAAGAGATGTTATTAAGGAGTTTCAGAACACAAATGAGAGGATAAACAGATGATAATTAGGTTATGCAAATGAACAAATTATTGGAGACTAAGATAACCCTACAGTATATATAGGAACAAAAACCCTAGGTTTATGACAGGTTTATACTTGACATGTTTTATATTTAACAAATTTATACTAGGGCACCAAGTATAAGACGGAGCCAAATAGAAAAAGGCTCAAACAAAAGATAAGCTCAATTCAAGACATATCAACAAATCTTCACCTTGACTTAAATTATCACAGATATACCAGATTGCATTAGTAAATGCCCATACCAACTCCCTCCTCACAAACATACCAGATGCATTAGATGCATTAATCAATGTCCATACCAGATGCATTAATCAATGTCCATACTAGATGCATTAATCAATGTCCAAATCAACTCCTCTCTCTATCTAGATGTGCCCCTTGGGCACTCAACGACTTTTGACATTTAGCAAGTCCGTACAATGTTGGAACTTCTTGTGAGGTACCGGCTTGGTGAACATATCAGCAAGATTATCAACAATTCCTACTTTCTTCACCTTGATTTTCTTCTCACTTATCGGAAAATGATACTTGTCACCAATATGTTTAGTCCTTTCATGATGAACTTGATCCTTGGTCAAACAAATCACACTCAAATTGTCACAATATACAACAACTTGATCGTGATGCACACCTAGATCACTAACCAATCCCTTCAACCAAATTCCCTCTTTAGAGTCTTTAGTAGACAGAGTAACCGTGGGTTGTAAGGTTGTCTTCCAACTCACAGCAGAACTCTCAAGAGTGAAAACATAACAGGTCATAGATCTTCTAGTATCAGCATCTCCTCTATCTCTAAGGATATCCATTCCTATAATTTTTCGAGTTGCTCCACATCCTCCATCTCATCTCCCGCTGCTGCAAACCACAGTGCAACTTCATACTCATATACAACTTCTCTATAGGTAGACAGTTCGTGAGTATCCACCACTTTAGCAACCTATAGTGCATAATCAACCATATCCTCAAAACCGTACCTTTGTGGAGGTATTACTCCAACACTTTTTGAACGTTCCTCAACTAAGCTCTAATGGATAGCTCTTGATGGTTGATCTTCTTTTGCTAGATTTTGCATCACTCTTTCATCCATATGATCATGTTTCATATGCCATAACTTAGTCATATCATCCTTATAAACCTTTGAAGATGTAACAAAAACATATTTAGAAACGGTAGAAACCCTACAAGAAATATAAAGTGCCCCTTTTGACACCTCTCATAATAACATCAAAATCCTTACAAATATTCAAAACTCTACCTTCACCTTTGAAACAAAATCCCATACTATCTAGCATACTCAAGGTATCAGATTCTCTATAATAAGTGGAACATGTCTGACCTCGTTCAAAGTACATAATCTTCATTCACATGTCTTGATTTTAATCGAGTCAATTCCACCCCCTTACAAACAAAGCTATTGGATATGGAAATATTATCACCATCTACCTATTTGTAAGTTTCGAACCACTCTTTGTTTGGACATATGTGATAGGAAGCTCCGGAATCAAGAACCTACATACTATCCTGATACGTGTGTCCACTGGCAACCAAAGTTATATCCTCATTTGATTTAAAATCATCTTCTACAGTAGTTACAGAACAAGAATCATGTGGTTTCTTCTTTTTAGGACATTAATTCTTCCAATGTCCT
Source organism: Fagopyrum tataricum (assembly GCA_002319775.1). Taxonomy (NCBI): domain Eukaryota; kingdom Viridiplantae; phylum Streptophyta; class Magnoliopsida; order Caryophyllales; family Polygonaceae; genus Fagopyrum; species Fagopyrum tataricum. The sequence continues at coordinate 26,648,698 of CM008285.1, forward strand.
TTCTTTTTATAATAGTTGCAGATGTCATCAGACTTATGACCTTTTTTAAAAGACGGCTTATTGTCCTTCTTCTTTGATTATCCTTGTCCCTTGCCTTCGCTTGTATATGGACTAGATGTCTGACCATCTCTACCTACACCACTTTCATTCACCTTGTGGTGTAGTTCCCTTGTATGAAGGGCAGACTTGACGTCTTCTAGAGTAATAATATTTTTTCCAACAACAAATGATTGAACATAGTTTTTATATGATGACGGCAAAGATACCGACATAATCAACATAACATCCTCGTCTTCAATCTTAACATCAATATTACGCAAATCTAGAAGAATTGTGTTCAATTGATCTAAGTGCTCACAAAGTTGTGTACCTTCTTGCATTTGTAGGCTAAACAGACGTTGCTTTAGAAGAAACTTGTTTGTGAGAGACTTCGTCATGTACAAACTCTCCAACTTTAACCATAGTTTGGTTGCAGTATCCTGATCTGAAACCTCGCATAAGACATCATCTGTGAGACACAACATGATGGTCGAATGCACTTTATCCTCCTTAGTGGCCATCTCAGCAACATCGCCCTTTTCCTTATCGAATTCCTTCCTTGACAACGGCCTCATACGCCTTGTTGTTTCAACAACGCTCGCATCTTGATTTGCCAAAGACTGAAACTGTTCCTCCCTATGAACTTGTCGATCGTCATGTTGAAAGAAGACATCTTTTTCCCAAATTACAGAAAACAAAAGAACTCAAAGCTCTTATACCAGTTTGTTGTGCGGAATCACTGAGAAAGAACAAAATTCGGCAAACAAGAAAGACAACACATAGGTTTATAGTGGTTCACCCAATAAAAGCTACCTCCACCTTCTAGAGATTTTATTGAGGAGTTTCAGAATACAGATGAGAGGATAAACAAACGATAACTAGGTTATTCAGATGAACAAATTATCAAATTATTGGAGACTAAGGGAACCCTACAATATATATAGGCACAAAACCCTAGGTATATGGATGGTTTATACTTGGAAAGTTTTATACTTGGCAGATTTTTACTTGGGCGTCAATTATAAGACTAAGTCAAATAGAAAAAGGCTCAAAGAAAAGGTAAGCCCAATTCAAGGCATATCAAAAGTGAGTTCTAAACTTATGGCCTTTTGGAGGCCTTCTTTTAAAGCATATCTCCCGATCTTGCTAGCCGGGCAGTCTTTTTCAAGTTTCAATATTTCCCCTTCCCTCGATCCTGGTCCCAAGGTGGTGGTCATTGGTCTGATGCTTCGAGCGAAACCAATTCCCAGGGGCGGTGTATAGGGCTAAGGGTTGGAGCTTTAGTCCTACTCCGAGTAGTCTGTCTTCAGTAGTTCGCTTGGAAAATAGTCTTTCGTGAAGCATAGTGCTTCGCAAGTGAAGGTGTTGGATTTTCTTCTTCTTGTTCCTGCGTGGAGCTAGCATCCAAAATTCTTACGAAATAGGATTTCATTTGTGTGCGATAGTCATCATATGCTCTTTTGTCCCCCAACCGAACTCTTCCCTCTTTTATTTGCTCCATTAATTCAAATCGAATCTTGCAATGTCGACCTATTTACCGAAGTCACTATATCAGTTATTGTGCCTAATTTGGAGTTTTTTGTCAGAGGTTGTCAATTTTCGGAAATGATTCCACATTCCAAAAAGAACCGGACCAGACTTTTTTATTAAGAGAAAATGAGCCAGAATCGAGAGAAAAAAGGTCTTATGCTTGAAGGATAGTTTATGCTCCACATCGTCTCATTCCGTAGCAAGCGTGAATGATAAAGCCAAATGCACATTGATCATTAGAGTTGTTAGATACATCAAAATTAATTTTAACAAAGTTCAAACATGGTCTCTACCATTTAATGTTTTTTTACAAAATTTCTTCTTTGTGTTTGGAGGTCTTGTGTTATAGTTTTGTGATTTTGAAGTAGCTTCATCCCAAACTTTAATTTGTTTTTGGATCAGTTGATTTAAATCATGTGTTCTTTTTTCTTTTTTTTTTCTTTTTTTCTCGTTAAGACCGAAACCTTTTGTTTTATTAGGTTCTCTTTTGTTTGGATGCCATCAAGGGACAATTTCCATTAAGTTTTTTTTTTTACTTTTAGCATTATGTTGATATCCCAAATCCATGTGTTTATCGCCTTGTATTTCCACCTTACTTTTTTTTTATCACATCCATTTCCGATTTGGTAGAGAACCATCATTTTTCACTTGACGCCCAATACAACATGTCTTGTATTTCATTTTGAGGTAGGTTTTACGTGTTGAATTTTCTAATATGTGGTAATATGCTACATAGCTCTGAAGAATTTCTTGTTGGTCCCATTGTTTATTTGTTATAAAGTTGCTAACTAGAGCAACTAATGAGTGTTAAAAGTATTAGTTTTTCCTTTATGGTTTCATGCATTTCATACCCTCTTTTCCACTCCCACATGTACATATTTGTATGGAAAGCTTCCACTTTCTATACTTTGGTATCTACCTCGGTTTTTTTTTGTGTGTGTGTGTTTCAGGCATTTTAGGTGCTAAGTACACTAGAATTGCATCCTCCTTGAAGTAAGAGCTTAAAGATAATCCATATAGTTGAGGGACTACAACACGAAGTTCACACAACAAAGCTTTGAAGTGAAGAAGCGAGATTTACAAGATTGACGCAGCTTACCACTAGTGTTACGGCCAGGTAACGACCTTAAGGTGGTCATAACATTCGGTGCAAGAGCGTCAGAAGCTCACATCAATGCCCAACTAGGGTTGAGCATCGGTTGAAAACCGAGCCGAACCGACCGGAACCGAACCGAAAATTGAAAATTGGTAATACCTAAACCGAAGAACTCGGTTCAGTTTAGGTTTGAACCGAAAATTTTCGGTTTTCGGTTTAACCAAAAATGCAGAAAATGGACAATATGCAACAACAAAAATTAAAGAATAAATTAAAGAATATAGATCCAATTGGAAATTTGAGAGTAAAGACAAACCTTACAAAATATTCTATTATAAAGATTATTGATCCAGTTCCAAATATAAAAAACCGAGACTACAATTACAAAATACAATCCAAATATTCAAACATTTCCTAACCTTAAGAATCAAACAAACCCTAATTAACCTGAAACATAATAGATTACAAACTGGAGAAAGAATCAAAGAAAGATGAAATCATCTTCGCCATTGTCGTCGTCTTCCTCGCCCTCCCCGACGTCATCTCCCAACAAAGTCATCATCGGCCTATTGGCCTCCCAATCGCGGAATTTCCGTTATAGGAGTTAGCGAGTCACCTAAAGATAAAGAGATGAAAGTACCCTCGTAGAATGGCGTGCGGGCGTCGTTTCCTTCAACCTTTCTTGATTTTCTTTTGAAGGTGAACTCACCCTCAAAGATGAAAGTTGGGAGGAGATGGAAGAAGATGGGAGATGGGAGATGGAAGGAGAGAGATTGAGAGATAGGAGCAACGGAACTGGAGAGGGAGATGAGGAGATGGGAGAGGCGGGACTCGGGACACAACCTGCCAACCTCACAACCCTCACAAATATATATATATATATATATATATATATATATATATATATATATATATATATATATATATATATATATATAAACATATATACATATATATACCTAAATGACAATCCCTAGCCGGCTAGGAAAATTCAAATTTGTAAAAGTTTTGGTTTGAATTGCGGTTTTCTGTTCGGTTTATGAACCGAACCGAAAACCGAAATTCAATATTATCCCAACCGTAACCGAATTATAAGTAGTAGTTTTTGGTTTGGTTTGGATCGAAACCAAACGGTTCAGTTTATTGAATTGAACTGACTTATGCTCAACCCTAGGCCCAACCCAAAAAGAGAAAGATTATGAGTATTGTTACGGCTAGTGTAAGAGACTTAGCCTTTGGAGCCACATTTGGCCTTAGCCGCCCCTGTATGTGAGTAGAGCCGCCCCTGCGGCTCCCCTGTTGTTCCGCCCCTGCAGCTCAGGGAACCGCCCCTGCGGTTTCCGACGGCTGCAGCCGGTTTTGTTGACTCCTTTGACCCGTGCTTTACCTTTGCCTTACTTCTTTCTCTTCCTTGCTGAGCAAGGGTTTCCTTCTTCACTTTTCATTCCAGACCCTACGTCCTTCTTGTTTCTCCTTCATCTTCTTTGATCTTGTTCTTGGTTCTTCTTTGAGTTTGGCTTGAGAGTTGTGTGTTGTGGTTGATGTTGATGATGGATGTGTGTATGCTGAGCTTGGAGGCCAGCTACTAAGGTGTGTGATCTCTCCCTACAGCCTATGACCACAAGAGTGGTAAGTGATCTTGCTTCTTCTACTTTCTTTCCTTGATTCCTTCTTCCTAGCTTAGGATTAGATGCATGTTTAAGGGTGTTGATGTTGGTATGTGTATGTATATGTATATGCTTGGTTTTGGTGAAGAGAAGACGTGAGTGGACCACGAGAATAGCCGGAATCGCGGGTTTACGTTCTGTACAGACTCCGCCCCCGCGCCTGGAAGCCGCCGCCCCTGCGGACGCCGTGCCGCAGCGCCCGCGCCTTGCCTACGTTGCCAGTGTCCTTTGTCACCGCGCCCGCGGCTGAGTTCCGCCGCGCCTGCGGGTTGTCTGCTCCGCCTCTGCGTCTCTTGTGTCACGCAGGTGCGTCTTGTCCCGGATCTACCTAGAGTTAGGTAGATCCTTTCCTTTCCTAGTATGAGCGGGTTAATAGCATGCTAGGTACGTGTGTGAGGATAGAATGATGAGGATGTGATATATATGTATGCCGGTTATGGCTTTGAGGTTTATGAGTTAGGATACGATCCTTATGGATCCCTTGGGTCTAGGTGTGACCCCTATGATGGATATGAGTTTGATATATGTTGTGATGCCTTGTTTAGGCAGTGTTGATCTCCAGAGTTGGAGCTGTTGGGTTTGAGACTTCGAGGTTGAGGTAAGTCCATAGGACTTACTTAGGTGCTATCTATATATTGGATGTGTGCATGAGTGGTGTGTGTGATATATGATTGATAGCCTGAGTTATGTTGATTACCTATCTATGGTTTAGTGACTGCCCATTGTAAGGCCGTGACAACTTGTCCTTTCATCCCGCTGGGAGTCTGAAGGTTCTCTTCGGGCAGGCTAGTCTAGCTCAGTGGGCCGGCCACCTGCACCACTCCCATAGGGTACACAGGAGGTGGGACCGGATCTCCACTCTAGCTAGCACCATTCCCGAGAGGCGAGGGTTATATTCCTCGTGTCACATACGTTCATATTGATATATATATATATATATATATATATATATATATATATACGCTTGAATGACTGGACGCTATAAAGATAATAAACTGGGTAAATGCGTGATAGCATGGTGATGTGTTTATGATTCATTGGTGTGTGATTGTGCTTATGCATCTTCTTATATATGCGTATGGTTAACTAACAGTTTTATACCGTGTTGTAGATCGTTTGTAGGTTAGGAGAGCAGCAGAGTGATCCATAGGGGTGATCTGTTGAGGGCTCCGTACCCTGGGTCGTCCTCGTGGGATGGGGTCTTTTGATCATGTATATGATTATGTTTTGTTTGTACTCAACAGTACTTTGTATAAACCTTTTGATACTTTTATAACAGTTTAATTTTTTGTATTTAATTTATCGGTGCCTTGTTGTAAGATTCAGAGAACTTGTTGTCAGGCTAGGGTCAGGATCCATTGTGTGATCCTAGCCCAGTAGCACCTCGAGTCCTACGGATTTGGGGTGTTACAAAGTTGGTATCAGAGCCCAGGTTGAAAACAATGGCACTAGTAATCTGCAATAAAGTTCGAATAGATAAATAAACAGAACCCGAAAGGGGTGTGACTTTTCAAAAGGTTTTGGTTTTGAAATGAGTACAAAATGTTTTGGGATATCGTGTACGTGAGCCATCGCCCCTCTGAAGATCTCGACAATATATATATATATATATATATATATATATATATATATATATATATATATAGAGAGAGAGAGAGAGAGAGAGAGAGAGAGAGAGAGAGAGATATTCTGTTGTGATTGATTTGATATAAACATACGGCATATATATAGCCTTCTGAGTTAGGTTTACGTCCTCTGCAGATGGTTCAGACTAGAGCCTTACCTGCAGTTGGACGAGGTAGAGGTAGACCCCTTCTAGGTAGAGGACGGGGTAGGACTTCCGCTGTTGATCCACGTGCAGCGGAAGAGGTTCACGAGGACGTTGCTGATAGTGTCGTTCCTGAGGCTGGGAACGGCATAGCTGGGAGACTGGGTCCACAACGAGTCCAGTCAGATGACTCGGATTATGTCTCCATGGGAGGACCAAAGTTTCGTGACTATATCCGGCGAGTGGAGGAGGCTACCAGAGCAGGTAGACCTATCCCGGATCTTCCAGTACATGAGGGATCATTTCAGAGATCCCGTGGGGTTACACAGGTTCCAGCTGCACCGACACCTGTAGCTGAGACTGCTCGAGTTATAGAGGAGCATAAAGGGCCTAGACCAGACACTTGGTTGAAGGAATTTCACCAGATGGGTGTACCCCCTTTCTCGGGGAAGGTGGGGCTCGAGGTTGAGTTGTGGATTGGACATGTGGACTCAGCTCTGGAGTCCATTAGATGTCCAACAGACAGGCAGATAGAGTTGGTGCAGACTCTGTTCAAGGATTTGGCACAGCACTGGTGGAGGTCTGTACGAGTACAGGTTGACAGTTATGATCTGACACGGATCATGATCAGAGAGCGTTTATGCCCTGCCTCACTGAGGAGGGAGAAACTGCGAGACTTTGTAGAGGCTGGGTTTGAGGACGTACCAGTCTCCGAGGCTATCAAGAGGTTTCAGGAGGAGCTGGCATTGCTAGGACCAGCTACACCTTCTGCAAATCAGCACGTATATATGTTTTTCCGACGACTGAGGGATGCCACCCGGGCCTATATGGCAGGATTTCATTGTGAGTCCTTGATGGACTACTAGGATAGAGCCGCCAACTATGAGCGAGAGCGGGCTAGTCAGAGGAGAGCTTCTCAGACAGGATGGTCTGAGAAGAGACAACGTACTGGGCAGACCAGTGGTACTGGAGGAGCTGCTGGTCCAGGACGAGGCCAGAGCCGCTAGAGTCAGCCCTCATCTGTATCGGCTACAAATAGGGTACGACAGTGTTTCAACTGTGCTGAATATGGACATATCAGACCAGAGTGTACAAGGCAGATAGTGACTTGCTTCACTTGTGGTGGACGAGGTCACAGAGCTGTTTTCTGTAGACAGGGTGGAGCTTCGTCTCAGCAGGGTTCTACTCCTACCAGTATAGTGGGAGGTGGACAGAGGCCACCTCAGCAGCAGCAGATACAGGGACAACAGAGAGTCCCAGATCGTCCTACCACTCAGGGATCTGCTCATGGGTTGGGTAGAGGCAGAGGTCGTGGTGGGAGCACCACTGACACCAGAGGGCCACAGGGCCGAGTTTTTGAGTTGAGGAGTGCAGAGGAGCCAACTGCACCGCCTGTTACAGGTACCATTCTGATCCATGGTTTACTTGTTAGAGTTTGTTTGATACTGGAGCTATGTCTTCTTTTATATCTGATGCTTGTATTGAGTGTTTGAGTTTAGATATGATTGAGGGGATACCCTTTAGTATAGGGTTATCCGATGGTAGTAGGGTCAGAGGTACCCATGAGATTGTGACTGTCCCCTTTCTGTAGGGACCCGTGTTTTACTAGTTGACTTCTTTGTCATGCCATTAGAGCATGAAGAAGTCATACTAGGTATGGATTGGATGGATAGACTTTCTGCAGTCTTAGATGTAGGTAGGAGGACTGTTACCCTCTCTATCGAGTTAGGACAGATAGAGGTTTTCCGAGGTTGGGACCTTGGAAAATCTGGCATGGTTATCAGTGCGTTATGAGCAGCTAGACTGTTTGCATAGAGTTGTGAGGCCTTCTGGTGTTATGCCATGAAGGAGGGAGAGAGTCCAGCATTAGAGGATATCCCAGTGGTCTGTGAGTTTGCAGATGTGTTTGCTGAGCCGTCCAGTTGCCGTCTCAGAGGAGTGTGGACCTTGGTATCAAGTTAGAGCTTGGTACGAGACCGATCTCGAAGGCCCCATATCGGATGGCGCGTGTTGAGATGTTGGAGCTGAAGAAGCAACTCGAGAAGTTGGCCGAGAAGGGTTTTATTCACCCTAGTGTATCTCCATGGAGAGCACTTGTTCTCTTCGTACGGAAGAAGGACGGATCGTTGAGATTGTGTATAGATTACAAAGAGTTGAACAAGGTGACCATTAAGAACAAATATCCATTGCCGTGTATGGATGACTTGTTGGATCAGCTTCAGGGAGCGACAATATTTTCCAGGATTGATCAGCGTTCAGGATATCACCAGCTGAGGGTGAGAGAGCAGGATGTGCACAAGACAACATTTCGGACCAGATATGGTCACTACGAGTTTGTAGTGATGCCATTTAGGCTTACGAATGCCCAGTCGTTTTTATGGAGTTGATGAACAGTATCTTCATCGACTTCCTGGATCAGTTTGTGGTAGTTTTCATTGATGATATTCTGGTATATTCTCGTAGCAGAGAGGAACATGCAGGACATCTGAGGACTGTGTTGTAGGTTTTGTGGGATAGAGAACTTTATGCTAAGTTCTCTAAGTGTGAGTTCTGGATGCCAAAGGTAGCATTTCTGGGTCATGTGGTATCAGCTGAAGGAGTTAAGGTGGATCCGGCCAAGATTGAGGCAGTAGCAGCATGGACTACACCGACGAACGTCAATGAAGTACGTAGCTTCCTTGGCCTAGCCGGTTTTTACAGACGCTTCATGGAGGGATTTTCTGTGATTGCCCGTCCGCTGACAAGTTTGCTGAGGAAGACTACCAGATTTGTGTGGCCTGATCAGTGTATACAGAGTTTTGAGGAGCTGAAGAGACGTCTGACTTTTGCTCCTATTTTGGCACAGCCAGAGGGTACAGAGACATTTGATCTGGTTAGAGTTGGACATTTAGTTTCCGGATGAGGATGCCCGGCTGAGTACTTTAGAGGTTCTACCTGATCTGTTGGGTGAGATCAAACAGAAGCAGGAGACCTGCCCGACCTTGATGAGGATACGAGATAGGATGTCTGAGGATGAGGCACCACAGTTCCTGCTAGGAGCAGATGGAGTTTGAGACGCCGCGGTCGCGTCTTTGTACCTACTGATGCAGAGCTGAGACATAGAATTTTACAGGAGGCTTACTGTACACCTTACTCTGTACATTCAGGTACGAGTAAGATGTATCAGGACTTGAGACGTTTATATTGGTAGGAGGGGTGAAGCCCGATGTGGTCAAATTTGTGGCACAGTGTGCGACTTGCCAGCAGTTCAAGATAGAGCATTGCAGACCTGGAGGTGAGCTCCATCCACTTCCTGTTCCACGGAGGAAGTGGGAGAACGTCACCATGGATTTTGTGACCGGGCTGAGACTGAGCCGGAGTTTTTTGATGCTATTTGGGTTATTATGGACAGATGGACGAAGACGGGACGTATCATTCCTATTAGAGAGATGTGGCCGGTGAGCAGATTAGCTGAGGAGTACACTAGGCAGATAGTGAGACTCCATAGTGTACTGAGGACGATCGTCTCAGACAGGATGGACGATTTACCTCGAGGTTTTGGCAGCAGATTCAGACTGCCTTGGGGACGAGTTTGCACTTCACAACTGCGTTCCATCCTCAGACAGATGGTCAGTCAGAGAGGACCATTCAGGACCTGGAGGATATGCTGCGAGCTTGTGTGTTGGATTGGGGGCAAGTGTGGACGGATCATCTCCCACTTGTTGAGCTCTCCTACAATAACAGTTGGCATGCATCTATTAGGATGGCCCCATATGAAGCACTGTATGGACAGAGATTCCGTACCCTGTTATGCTGGGATGAGCAGAGCAGTGTTAGTGGTTTGACACCTGATCAGATTTAGGATGATATGGCTCGAATAGCACTGATTCGAGAGCGTATGCTGACTGCACAGAGCCGTCAGAAGTCTTATGCTGATAGAAGGCGTAGACCTCTAGAGTTCAGAGTTGGAGCCCATGTGTGGTTGAGAGTGTCCCCGACACGAGGTGTTAGGCGTTTTGGCATTAAGGGGAAGTTGAGTCCCCGATATGTCGGAACGTTCGAGATTCTGGATCGGGTTGGGAGCGTTGCTTACAAATTAGCCTTGCCTCCGAGGTTAGAGGGTGTTCACCCTGTATTTCACGTGTCTCAGCCGAGGGAGTATATACCAGATCCAAGACATATTGTGAATTATGATGATTTGGTGGTTGAGCCGAACCACACCTTTGTTGAGCATCCAATTGCAGTCCTAGAACGAGGTATGAGACGCCTGCGTTCGAAGGACATTCCTATGTTGAGGATACAGTGGTCGAGACGAGGACCTGATGAGGCTACATGGGAGACTGAGGATAGTATCCAGAGGAACTATCCAGAGTTTCTGCCGAGATAAATGTACTAGTAGGATCGACGAGTAGATCTTAGTACTATCTTGGTGAGTGTTATGCTTATGTGCTTATATGCCATGCTGTGTTTATTTTCGTACTAGCTGTGATGTGATGTGTGATCTTATTAGATCCTGTTGTGCTAGTGCGATTGCTTATAGCTGGGGATGATTCTTTCCTCCATGCTATTGTGATTTGATAGGTTTAGTTGGAGATGGTTCTTTCCTCCATGCTACTTTGGTGGACGTAGTCTTGCTGGAGATGTTTTTCCCTCCATGCCCGTGGTTATGTTGATGAGGTTCTGGCTAGAGGTGTTTTTACTCTATGCCCTGGATAGTATAGTGATCTTACACCTGGAGATGACGAGTTCCTCCATGCCCGTGTTTGAGGTTATAGAGAGAGTTATACCTCTGCTTTTGAGTCCGAGAGGTTTAAGGATGTTACAAGTTTCGGGACGAAACTTGTTTTTAGGGGGGTGAGGTGTAAGAGCCTTAGCCTTTGGAGCCACATTTGGCCTTAGCCGCCCCTGCGTGTGAGTAGAGCCGCCCCTACGGCTCCCCTGTTGTTCCGCCCCTGCGGCTCAGGGAACCGCCCATGCGGTTTCCGACGGCTGCAGCCGGTTTTGTTGACTCCTTTGACCCGTGCTTTACCTTTGCTTTACTTCTTTCTCTTCCTTGCTGAGCAAGGGTTTCCTTCTTCACTTTTCATTCCAGACCCTACGTCCTTCTTGCTTCTCCTTCATCTTCTTTGATCTTGTTCTTGGTTCTTCTTTAAGTTTGGCTTGAGAGTTGTGTGTTGTGGTTGATGTTGATGATGGATGTGTGTATGCTGAGCTTGGAGGCCAGCTACTAAGGTGTGTGATCTCTCCCTGCAGCCTAGGACCACAAGAGTGGTAATGATCTTGCTTCTTCTTCTTTCTTTCCTTGATTCCTTCTTCCTAGCATAGGATTAGATGCATGTTTAAGGGTGTTGATGTTGGTATGTGTATGTATATGTATATGCTTGGTTTTGGTGAAGAGAAGACGTGAGTGGACCACGAGAATAGCCGGAATCGCGGGTTTACGTTCTGTACAGACTCCGCCCCCGCGCCTGGAAGCCGCCGCCCCTGCGGACGCCGTGCCGCAGCGCCCGCGCCTTGCCTACGTTGCCAGCGTCCTTTGTCACCGCGCCCGCGGCTGAGTTCCGCCGCGCCTGCGGGTTGTCTGCTCCGCCTCTGCGTCTCTTGTGTCACGCAGGTGTGTCTTGTCCCGGATCTACCTAGAGTTAGGTAGATCCTTTCCTTTCCTAGTATGAGCGGGTTAATAGCATGCTAGGTACGTGTGTGAGGATAGAATGATGAGGATGTGATATATCTGTATGCCGGTTATGGCTTTGAGGTTTATGAGTTAGGATACGATCCTTATGGATCCCTTGGGTCTAGGTGTGACCCCTATGATGGATATGAGTTTGATATATGTTGTGATGCCTTGTTTAGGCAGTGTTGATCTCCAGAGTTGGAGCTGTTGGGTTTGAGACTTCGAGGTTGAGGTAAGTCCATAGGACTTACTTAGCTGCTATCCATATATTGGATGTGTGCATGAGTGGTGTGTGTGCTATATGATTGATAGCCTGAGTTATGTTGATTACCTATCTATGGTTTAGTGACTGCCCATTGTAGGGCCGTGACAACTTGTCCTTTCATCCCGCTGGGAGTCTGAAGGTTCTCTTCGGGCAGGCCAGTCTAGCTCAGTGGGCCGGCCACCTGCACCACTCCCATAGGGTACACAGGAGGTGGGACCGGATCTCCACTCTAGCTGGCATCATTCCCGAGAGGCGAGGGTTATATTCCTCGTGTCACATATGTTCATATTGATATATATATATATATATATATATATATATATATATATATATATATATATATATATACGCTTGAATGACTGGACGTTATAAAGATAATAAACTGGGTAAATGTGTGATAGCATGGTGATGTGTTTATGATTCATTGGTGTGTGATTGTGCTTATGCATCTTCTTATATATGCGTATGGTTAACTAACAGTTTTATACCGTGTTGTAGATCGTTTGCAGGTTAGGAGAGCAACAGAGTGATCCATAGGGGTGATCTGTTGAGGGCTTTGTACCCTGGGTCGTCCTCGTGGGATGGGGTCTTTTGATCATGTATATGATTATGTTTTGTTTGTACTCAACAGTACTTTGTATAAACCTTTTGATACTTTTATAACAGTTTAATGTTTTGTATTCAATCTATCGGTGCCTTGTTGTAAGATTCAGTGAACTTGTTGTCAGGCTAGGGTCAGGATCCATTGTGAGATCCTAGCCCAGTAGCACCTCGAGTCCTACGGATTTGGGGTGTTACAACTAGTTACGACCGTAAGGTAACCGTAACGCTCGCCTTGACGAAAAGATCTTATCATGTGGCGCAAGGCTTCACTTACCCGATTTTACTCTTAGAAGTTTTTGTAAAATCGGTGCAACCCTAATCTCCGGATTTTTCCTATATAAGCACATTGTGGGATTAGGTTTAGAATCATCCAATCTCATCATCTCATATCTCTCTTCTCTTCTCTCCTATATTCTAATAACAATCAAGTACTTGTTAGAGTTGCTTTGAAGGTTCGCTATGCTAGAACCAAACAATTGTGAGTTTGCTCTTTCATGAAAAAATACATTGCTTTTGCTTTCTATTTTATCATGTCTTGATAATCTCCTTCCTTGATCTAAGGATTGAGATGAACCCTATAATGATTTAAATTTATTGTTGCATATATCGTTATGAATTGAGGTCTTTAATATTGCTTCTTTTCAAAGGGATTAATTTAACCTTTAGTTACCTTCGAACTCATATTGGCGTTCTTAATTGGTTTAGATAAAACAAAGTGAAGAAGTAAACAATTTTGTTTTATTGGATATTTTGAAAAGAACTTAGTTTTGAGAGTACCGGTGTTTCAAAGCTTCAAGGATTCTTAATCATCATAGAATACTTCAGTCTTCCCACTTTTTAAAAATGAAGAGCCAACCAGTTTTACTAGGTCTTTTCCGAAGTTCTAACAGCTTCATGGATTTTCTACACTCGCCGAACCGCTGGATTGAGAGCTACGTGAGTTGGAAGGCACGATCTTAGTTTGTCTATTTCACAAGACTATTTTAGATGGTTACATGCTTTATCAATTATCAACGTTCATAATTCATATATATGCATTAGTAACTTTAACTCATTATAGTGGGGATTCCTACTTCCTTAGATCATATTTCCCCATACTTGCCTACAATCAAAATTTCTTGCTTTGTTACCTTTATTGCCTCTTTATACTTAAAATAATTAATTGTTATTTTTTCTAAATCAAATACAATCCTTGTGATTCGATACCTATTTATACTATAATTGATCCCGTATCCTTGCGGGGGATATTATTTTATTACGGTAAAACTGATACGATCAAGTCTTTGTCGCCATTGCCGGGGACTACAAATAGTTTTGGTTGTTACTAATAGTCGGTTATTCTAGGTTTCTTATTACTTTTAATCTTGTTTTCTTTTTGTTCCACATGTTGGAACTCAAAGATGTACAAGGCTTATCAACCACCTTGAAATGAGTTGGGTCAAGTTAATGACCGTAAACAAGCGTTGCATGAGAGGCAACCCATGAACTTGAATTCCCCTTTTCCCTTTTTGTCATTTGCTTTTGGTATTTGTTTATGTTATTTCCCTTTTCTAAGATGAAGGCTACTGTTTATGTTTTATGTAGAGATGTTCAAAGATTCTATGGATACACACCGTGGACTTTAAGAAGCTTCCACATCATTCCACCCTTCATCTCGCGCGCCATATGCATTGTATTGCTTTGTGAGTATCTGTAACGTCCGGAATTTTTATTCCGGACTTAGAGCGTTTTGTAGATCTTCCCGCAGGCACGAGGTGCCGAGTGCCGGGATTTATTCCTAAAATCCCGAGCCGACTCGTCGTTTTTCCCTTTTTCGCTTTCCGACCCTTCGTTCCGAGTTGAGGTGACAAGAGGTCATTTCCGACCCCTCGTTCCGAGGTGAGGTGACAAGAGGTCAGTTGACCCCTTGATCCCCTCCCCACTTTTCAGCTCTTGTCCCTCTCTCTCTCTCTCCTCTCTTCTCTTTCACGTTACTCTCTTCCTCTCTTCCTCTCTTTTCTCTTCTTCCATTTTGATTGAAGCTCTTGGATTGTGGACTGCAGTGGAGAGGATTCAGATCTGGTTTGGTAATCTTCTCTCTCTCTCTCCCCTCTCTTCTTTGCTGATCATTCCTTTCTTCTTCCCTCCTTCATCCATGGCCATGGATGAAGCTCTTGAGAAGTTTTTACTCAAATTCTTGCATGCATGTGTTCTTAACTCGATTAGGTCATGGAGAGGAGTCTAAGATCAGTGGTTGGTGTTTGGAGAAGACCCAGCAAGGAGAGGAGGACATTGGAGCCAAGGATCCACGATCGAAGACGAAAAAGAAGAGTTTCTGCAGCGAAACCGCAGGGGTGGCTCATCACGGCCGCAGGGGAGGCTCCGGGCTCCAGACCACCGCAGGTGCGTCTCCAGCGCCGCAGGGGGCGGCTCCAGGACAGAAGCAAGGCGCAGGGGCGGCTCCTGGGTCCGCAGGGGCGGCGGCAGTGTTCCGCAGCGGCGCCAACTTGACTCCGTGGCTGCGTTTTCTTCAACAGTAGGCTTCTCCTCTCCCTTCCTCTTCGTTCCATCCTTAGTTTTTTAGTTGTATCATGTTAGTAGCATGCCTAGGATGAATCTAGAGTAGCTTGAGATGCCATTAGTGGTTGTGAACCTAGGAGCCCTTAAGGCTCGATGTAGTTGACGGTTATGAGTATGTTGAGCATGATGGACCTTCTAGGCTAGCTTGTTCCTTCTTGGCTGAGGTTTAAGATCATGTGAGGTTATAAGCTGTTGTGAATTGCTTTCATGTGCTGAGAGTGTGATGAGTACCTTGGACTCTAAGATGCATTCCTAGCTTGAGGGTTAGGTGATCTTGCTTAGATCACTAGAGTGAAGTCTAAGACTTCTTGAGCGTGAGCATGTATTGAAATGCATATCTCTTGTGAGCAGGTTGTGGGCTTCCTCCTTAAGGAAGCGAGAGTGTTGTGATTTGAGTGTTGTGACGAGGTAAGTCTCCGGACTTACGATCGATGTGTTTTAGTGGTGTGTGTTTGTGTTATTGTTTATGTTATAAACAACTAAACCGGTAAATAGGACCACCGACTTTATATTTTGGCCCAAGTGTATGATAACGGGCGGTGACATCATCTGTCTAGCTCTTGCGAGAGTCTAGGAGGTTCTCGGCGACTAGCCCGGGCGGGTAGACGGTTGGATGCATAAGAACCATTCCTTGCCGGTAAGTAGGGACCAAAGCGAGACCACGGTGGTTCTCGTGTCACAAACCTAAGTTGAATTAGAACGGGATACGACTTAATAATAAAAAGATAATAAACCGGACTTGTGTGTTTTGGAGTATGTATGTGGTATGTGATGTATATGTGTATGTGCCTTCACCTCTTTTCTAATGCTTCGAATATGAGCTAACGGTTTTAAACCGTTGTGTAGATGCCTTGCAGGTTAGGGACGCCGCCGAGTGAGGTGGAGGAGTGGACAGCCGGGGTCTCCGTACATTATAGGACGGGGACGTTTTTGGGGTTATGCCTTTGTGTTGTTGAATTATGTTGTACGGTTTAGATTTCCTTATCGGAGTTATGTCGTTTTGAGGACTCGGCTGAGTTTCCACTTTGTATTTTTACTTTTCAGTCTCTCGCATACTTTATAAACGATTTTGAGTTTTGCCTTTATTTGTGCCTTGTTGGAAAGGTCCGGTGAAATTGTTGTCAGGCTAAGGGTCGGGACCCATTGTGAGGTCTCGCCCGTAGCATCCCGGGTCCCGTGGATTTGAGGTGTTACAAAAGTGGTATCAGAGCCCTAGGTTGACAACAATGGCACTCGCAATCTTTTTAAAGGCCGAATGAGGGATAAACAGAACCCACATGGGTTATGACTTTTCGTTTTCAAAATCATGTGCACGAGTCGGGTTTGGGTTAGAATGTATGGGACCACCACTCCTTCTGCAAACCTCGGCGACTTAGATCTCTAGAGTTGATGTATGTATATATATTATTACGTAGTTATTTATATATATGGCCTTAGGATGTTTTTGGATTTGTATGTACCTAGCTATGTATGTGACCTTAGGATGTTTTGGGCTTGTATGCCTTGGATGTATATTGTGATCATGCCTACCTTTATGCCTTTAAAAGTTTTATCATACCGAGATCGTAGGTATTTCCTATGTATTTATACATAAGTAAACGCCATACACTATTAGATCGCACGTACGAGAGCTACCGCATACGTAGGACCCGCCAGGGGTAGACCCCCTCTTTCTCCTACCGTCCCGAGACGGGGATGAGTAGGAAGAGCTCCAGGCGCGAGAGGTCGGGGACGT
>CM008285.1:26677447-26830801 GCA_002319775.1 Fagopyrum tataricum
ATCCCCATTACGGACCCGCCAGTCGTGGATTCACCAACAGTTGAGGTTCCCGTAGAGGACGTCGCCGAGAGCATCGTTCCCGAAGCTGGGGATAGGACCGTTGGGAGGTCCGGGCACAGAGTTCTCCATCTGCCAGGACCAGGGGAGCGTCCATTGGAGCTACCGTGTTTGAGGACTACATACGACGAGACAATGGAGATAACAAACTTAAGTTCTTCAAGAAGACGTGTGGACAAGTAAATTAAGATGCGAATCGAGGAGGAGATGTGTGCATTCTAACAAGGTTAAAAACGGTGTTCCATCACGAGAAGTGAAGCTTTCCTTACACGCTCCTAAGCTTTGGATTCAAGAAGAGATTGATCGAACCAAGTGTGAAAGATGTAAGATATCGTAAGTTAAGCTTACGAGGTACCATTAAGTGAAGAGTCAACATTACGAGAGTTATGAGAAGAATGGCAAGGTGGGGATTTACGCGGAGTTGACCGGTTTCTGTTATGACGATAAGGCGAAGAAACGCCAAAAAGGAGGAAGTATGTATAAATGATGATCCTAAGAAGATGAGAGCAACACGTGGATGCTAACTAACGTTAGATATTTTGAGAAGACGCACTTACAAGATATCATGAAGCGCGGTTAAGCCTATGAAGGCGAGTCATGTGACTCAACAACGCCGAGAAGGATATATTTACCTCGCTGAAGGAAAAGGAAGCGTGGAATGAAGAATGAGCTAACGGAGTTTAAGGTAGAGTACCCCGAGAGGGTAGCCTTCATGAGAATGGTAACATGGAAGCATAGAAGAATGGTAAGTCATTGACATAGGAGAAGGTCAGTTATCAGCTAATTGGTGACAACCGAGAACGCGCATGTGCGGGTGGTCTATGGATGAGTGTGGGGGAGAGTAACCAGGTTGTGGGATCATAAAGGAACGGGAACAAGAACTTGGATTATATCTTAAACTCTTGATTTGAAGTTGTTATGGAGAACACCAGTTTGCGAAAAGCGAGACGGTTATCTCCATTTGTACATCGATTACAATGAGCCGAACAAGATTACAATGAAGAACAAGTACCCCCTTACCACGTATAGATGATCTACTCGACCGGTTGCAAGGGTCAGTGGTCTCTTCTAAAATCGAGTTAAGGTTTGATTGTCACCAATGGAGAAGTCGAGACTGGGATATCACAAACACGGCATTCCGGACAAACCATGGTCACTACGAGTTGTAATGATTCCATATGGGATTACTTGTAATAACCGGAATTTTTTTTTAATTTGGAAGCCGTAGCGCAAACGAATAAATAAATAAACGGATCGGAACCGAATCGAATAAGATTAAATAAGGTTTGAACCGAACCAAACCAGACCCTTGATTAATTGATAGTGAACCGAACCGGCCCTAAACTGGACCACGGTCGTGCTGTCTTCCCACGTCAGCCATGCTCATCCCTCCCTCTGTCTTGGCCCAGTTATATCAGATCTCTCCCACGGGACCCAGAAGCCAACATTCTCCGCCCACTACACAACTTGGACAACAAACCTAAGTAAATAATGTTACCCGCTTCGTCTTCCACAACTGCAAGTCTCAACGGCAACCCAATCAACGACTGTTACGCAAACTTGAATGTCGTGAATTGAAGCGGCAGTTACCGGCCGTGTTAAGCAGTGTTGAATACCGTGAGTGGACACAGAAACCTCGCTTTTCTAACCTCCTCTCTTCCCCGCTTCCCTCGTCCGTGTGGAACCGTTCCAATTCCAACCTGTCATCTTTGCACAATCTCGCCGCCGTCTCGCTCCACCTGCTGTTACGTTCCTACTTCCTCAATTTCTCTATAGTCTCCAGCTTCGCCTTGCAAACTTTGTTCCTCTGCCACTGCCGACATTTGGAGGCTTGACAGGACCATCTAGCAAACTTCGTCAGGAAAACTTGAACACGCTGAGTGTGTAGCCGAGTAAGCACCCCGATCTCCCTCCTTTTTGGTTAGCCATGGATTGAACGAGTAGGATTGAATTGTAGGAATAAACCATGTGCACGCTCGCCTTGGTCCAGTCCTTTGAAACTCCCGAGCATGAGCCACGACCAATCGACCTCACGCATCACTCCTCTAGACCCTCGACAAGGTAGTGGTGGAGGACAGATCTATGGAACCGAGCGTTGATAACCACCGCTGCTCACAAAGATCGGCCAACCTAATTGTGCTAGAGTGAGTTGTTTCTATTTTGTGGCTTGTATGGCCCGGGATCGATATTCCGACTGTATGCCTACCTATTCTAACGCAACAATACCTGGCTGACTACAGGAATCGAAGTTGCGACTTGTTACTTGTTCTGTCAGCCTTGAACTCGCGATCCAAATCCGATACCATTTATCTATTCGCTCGCCCTTAAGCCGATACTGGTTAGATTCGAACCCAAGCCTTTCAAGTAATTTAATTCCGTAAAGTTTTATAATAAGTTATAGAGGTGGTCAATGGGTAATGACATGTTAATGAATCGTATATATATATTAAGATAAATATTGGATTAATGAAGGATACATATCTAAGAAGAAAACGGATCTTAAGTTAGCGGAAGTAGATAAAATGTATTAGTGAGACCATAATGAGATTAGAAGAATAGATGAACAATCGTAGTTTTGGAGAAGTGATGCGTTCCGAATTGAGTGTTAATTAATAGAATTACGAGACTTTAAACGAGAAGATGAGAATGGATGTGTAGGTCCCCGAACAGAAATGTTAAGAGAGATCAGGACATTAAGTTTAGATATCATCTCTTGATGGTGACTGTGATAAGTGAACGAAATATAATTTGGAAACGACTCTAAGAATGGATAAATTGTGGAACAGGATAATCGGATCTTTAGCTAGCAAGATCTCGAGACTTTGAGACTAGTATTGATAAGGTGAGTTCGTAGGACTCACTTAGTTACCGTTTTATATTGAGTGTGCATTTGAGTGGTGTGTGCTATATTATGAGAAATAAAATGAACGGATTAGATCACGGTACTTTGTTGTTAAGTAAGGCACAAGTGTATGATAATGTGCCGTAACCGTCGGTCCGGGCCGATGGTGCCGGAGGATTGCCCCGCGACCAGTCCAGTAGGTATACGGGAAGAGGTACATACACCAGCCCTACTGGTTTACGGGGACGGGGACAGGAGTCGGGAAACTCTTGTGTTACAAAATAAGATGGAAATTTAACTAGATCAAGTCACGTAATGAAAGGATAATAAACCGGGATATGTGTGTGCATGTTGAGTGATTTATTGTATATGGCCTTGTGTGTGTTTGTGCTCTAGTGACATTTAGTATTAGAAGTGTAGCTAATGGTTTATACCGTGTTGTTAGACAATGTAGGTTAGATCTCTACCGAGAGATCGAGAGTGAAGTGGCCAGCCGGGGTTTCCGTACTAGGATCGGGTGTTTGGTTATTTCCTTAGTTGACTTTTGCTGTTGAATTCACTTGTCCTAGAGATTGGCTGTGTTATGTTGGTCACGTCTTTTACCTTGAGTACTTTATTTAATGATTTACTGTTTTAATATTTGTGCCTTGTTGCAAGGTCCATTGTGAAATTGTTGTCAAACTAAGGCCGGGACCCACTGTGAGGTCCTGGACAGTAACGCTCCGGATTCTCAAAATTCGGGGTGTTACAACATGGTATCAGAGCTCTAGGTTGGTAACAATGGCACTCGAAACCTTCTAAAAGTTAACAGAACCCGAAAAGGGATCTGGTTTTCCAAAATGAATTTCAAGTTTATGTCCTGTTAGTTGGGTTGGGTAGTAGTACGGAAACCACCGCTCTACTCTACAGATCTCGATATTAGTAAGTTAGTGTGATTTGTACTTTAATAGTAGTTATAGTCGTCTGTTTCGTATAGACAGCGCACACCAAGATAGTAACCGTGTCGGGTTAGGGTAAAGGTAAGTACCTTTCTACCCTTCCCACACGGAGTAGAATTAATAAGGTGTTACAGATCAAGCACGCGAGTGGAGGCATAAATGCTCCCAAAGATGAGAGAACGGAGCGTGAGACTGCTGAAAGTATGACCCGATAGTACTAGAAATTCGAAGATATGACCAACCAATAAGGTCACGCCTCGAAGAAAGCCAAGGTTCACATAATGATTATGGACTCCAAGGATATAATTGTCGTGATTTTTTCCAAGGATACAACAATAAACAACGAAACCGCAGTAACTGCAATTACATCAAGTGTACATAAGAAGAAGCATCAAGGGTATCATAGTGCTTAGAGGAACGCGAGAATAAGTCGTCATACGGTGTCATGAAGTACGATCAAGTCGATTGAACGGCATAAAGAAGTTGAGAAGCGAGATTGATTGTCCAGGAAGTCAAGCAAGCATTAGTAAGAGAACAACACCGGTAAGAGTACGGAGAAAGAAGTAAACAACAGAATCTAAGAAATCGAAGAAAGGGGTATTTGGACCGACCCATCGAGTTAAGGGAAAGGAAGTAAGAATAGTGACGTATCCCGATGAACGGTAGAATATCACCACCATCTACTGTAAAGGAACTAGTAGGAATGTGTGATGATACAGAAGCCACAAGGAAGGAAAATAAGTACATGAGAAGCGGTCAAGATGCCACCATGACTAAGCGACGACTGATTAGACAGAGGATAATGATTGAAGAATACAGTTGGATATTAGAAGACCCGATACGAGGGAGAAAAAAAAAGGAGAATCACTTCTTAGTATAGAACTCGCTAAGAGTGTGAAGTGGCATGGTCACACCTACACATCCACCTTAGATGGATTCTTTGAGATCAAGTGGAGAAGACAGGAGAATACCAAATAAAGGAAAATGAACGGTTAAAGAACAAAGACGTCCAAAGAGTAGCGTTGGTGTGCGATAGCCACTAACGTTATGGAAGTTATAGTCAGGAATACAAACGACCCGAGACACAATACCACCGGGAAATAGCAAGGATGAGACCGATAAGACAACCCGTGGACCGGGATGATCAAAGGGAAACAATACCATTCAAACAGAAACCAGAGAATAGTGGACATACGTAGGCAAATACGCCCCAACCGAAAGGCGGTAATGCGCTCGGAGTTTTACCAGTAGCAATTAAAATACCAATTAATTAAGTCAGAAGGTGAGGTATCACACGGAGTGAGAGGGCTTGTAATGAGACTTTTTGGAACAAGGTGGGACTGAAAAATTTAATGTTAACCCAATAAATGAGAGGGTGGAGAGACACCAATCAGTGGAAGGAACAATGAACATCTGAGCTACAACATCACGGGGAGTTAAGAGCGTCATTGAAGTATGAATTGAGAAACCAATTTGATACTAAGAAGACCAGTTATAGAAGGGAAGAAAATTGAGCACCATCTTGTCTACGGAGTAAGACTAAGTACCTTGTGTGATTTGGACTAGATCAAGAAAACTTGAAGAGAAGAGAGAAGAGTCCAAGGCTAAAGGACGTAATAGTAGTGAGTGCACAAAAGTGTTTCGGGATGACTTCCCCGGCCTATCTTCACCATGGAGTGTAGATTTCAGTATTGAGTTGGAATCTGGCACGAGACCAATCTTGAAGGCTTCTTACTAGATGACACCTATTGAAAAAGGCAGAGTGAAGAAACAATTAAAGGAGTTGGTAGAGAAAGGGTTCATCCGACCTAGTGTCCCTCCTTGAGGTGCCTCGGTACTATTTGTGAGGAATAAGGACGGATCCAGGAGACTTTGCATAGATTACCGAGAGTTGAACCGAGCAACGATTAAGAGTAAGTATCCGTTACTCCGTACCGATGACCTGCTAGCCCAGTTGCAGGGAACCCCAGTCTTCTCCATGTTTAACTTGAGGCCAGGATATCACCAACTGAGGGTGAGGGTGAGGGATATCTCTAAGACAACGTTTAGGACCAGATATGGTCATTATGAGTTTGTGGTGATGCCATTCGGGCTCACCAACGCTCCGTCTATGTTAATGGAGTTGATGAATGGAATATTCATCGACTACCTGGATCAGTTCGTGGTAGTCTTCATTGACGACATTTTAGAGTACTCCCGGAACCGAAATGAGCATGCCGGGCACTTGAGGACAGTGTTGCAGGTATTACTGGACAACCAGCTCTATGCTACGTTGTCCAAGTGTGAGTTCTGGATGACAGAGGTAGCCTTTCTGGGGCATGTGGTGAAGGCCGAGGGGATGAAGGTTGATCCAGACAAGATTGAGTCCGTTTAGTCATGGCAGCCTCCTAGGAATTTTAAGGAGGTGCGCAGCTTCCTGGGGTTAGCTGGATACTACAGAGGTTTGTGGAAGGGTTCTCAGTCATTTCCCGACCACTTACCGGCCTACTGAGGAAGACCACCCACTTCGTGTGGTCTGAGTCCTGTCAGAGGAGTTTTGAGGAGCTGAAGAGGAGAATGACTTATGCTCTAATCTTAGCCCAATCAGAGAGCATAAAAGACTTCGTGTGTACAGTGATACATCCAAGCTAGGCTTGGGGTGCATGTTGATGCAGAGGGGTAAGGTGATAGCGTATGCGTCTCACCAGTTGAAGACGTACGAGGAGAACTACCCCACTCATGATCTGGAGTTAGCAGCAGTAGTGCACGCCCTTAAGATTTGGCGTCACTACTTGTATGGGACTACTTGTCAGATATTCATAGATCATAAGAGTGTGATGGATATATTCACTCAGCGGGAGTTGAATAACCGACAGAGGAGATGGCTTGAGCTTATTAAGGACTTCGATTTGGAAGTTCTTTCCCCCTGGAAGGCGAATGTTGTCACCGACGCCTTGAACAGGAGACGCCTCAAGAGAAGGCTATAACTCGTTTGACGGCTCAACCGAGCTACAGAAGGATCTTTCCCGGATAGAGGTAGAGATTCAGTTTCTGGATATTGATCGACCGTTAGGTGCTTTGGAGCTTGTGCCAGATCTGTTGGAGGAGATTCGACATAAGCAAGATACCTTCCCTACCATATCCATGATCAGGGAGAGGATGTCTCGGGATGAGGCACCACAGTTTACGGTAGGAGGAGATGGAGTGATGAGACGCCAAGGGCGTGTATGTGTTCCCTTTGATGAGGAGTTGAGGCAACGGACCCTACAGGAGGCTCATGCTACACCTTACTCGGTACACCTAGGTGCGAGTAAGATGTCTAGAGATATCAGACGTTCCTACTGGTGGAGCGGTCTGAAACCGGATGTAAGTAATTTTGTGGCTTAGTGTGCGACTTGTCAACAGGTCAAGATTGAGCATTACCGATCAGGAGGCGAGCTACACCCACTGCCAGTTCCGCAATGGAAGTGGGAGGATATATCGATGGACTTTGTCACAGGGTTGAGACTGAGCAGGAGTTTTGACGCCATTTGGGTTGTGGTGGACAAACTCACCAAGACCGCCCGTTTCATTCCTATTAAGGAAACGTGGCCGGTGAGCTGATTAGCAGAGGAGTTCACGAGACATATCGTGAAACGTAACATCAAAGTTTGGTTTGACAAGAACCAAACCCAACGGTGTAAATTGGAAGTTCGATCTTCTTTGTTAGAGACAAGAAAAGAAGAAAGATAATGGAAATGTTGTAGTGAGAAAGACCCGAGAAGGAAGATGAGTTTCCGATACATCGGACCTTTTTGAGATCTTAGCGCAAGTTGGGAAACTGTTTTACCGGCTGACATGGCCGCCGAGAGTAGAGGGTGTTCACCCGGCGTTTCAAGTGTATCAATCGAGAGAGGAGGACGTGCCGAAGACGGCATTCAGGACGAGATACGGCCATTATGAGTTTGTCGTGATGCCATTCGGGCTCACGAATGCACCCGCCGTCTTCATGGAGTTGATGAACGGCATCTTCATCGACTTCTTGGACCAGTTCGTGGTAGTGTTTATAGACGACATCTTAGTTCACTCCCGGAGTAGGGAGGAGCATGCGGGATGCCTGAGGACGTGCTTCGAGTCCTCCAAGATAGAGAGCTTTACGCTAAGCTCTCTAAGTGAGAGTTTTGCATGTACAAGGTGGCATTTTTGGGTCATATAGTTTCCGCCAAGGGTGTCATGGTTGACCCGGCAAAGATAGAGTTTGTTTCCTTATGGCCGCCTCCTAGGACGGTCAAGGAGGTGCGCAGTTTCTTGGGCTTAGCGGGATACTACCGCCGTTTTGTTGAGGGTTTCTCAGTGATTGCACGACCGCTCACTTCCTTGCTGAGGAAGTCCACCAGGTTCGTCTGGTCCGAGCCTTGTCAGCACAGTTTCGAGGAGCTGAAGAGGAGGTTGACCTCCACTCCTGTTTTAGCCCAGCCTGAGGGCGTAGAGGATTTTGTAGTGTATAGTGACGCCTCCAAGCTAGGCTTGGGGTGCGTTTTGATGCAGAGAGGTGGGGTTATTGCGTACGCTTCTCGGCAGCTGAATCCGTACGAGGAGAATTACCCTACCCATGATCTTGAGCTAGCGGCAGTGATTCATGCCCTGAAGATCTGACGATACTACTTGTACGGGTCTACGTGCCAGATCTTCACAGACCATAAGAGTCTGAAGTATATATTCACTCAGCAGGAGTTGAATAACCGCTAGAGGAGATGGTTGGAGCTGATTAAGGACTTTGACTTAGAGATTTTGTACTATCCGGGGAAGACGAACGTAGTCGCCGATGCTTTGAGTAGGAGGACACCTCGAGAGGAGGCTATAGCTCGGCTTACGGTTCAGCCACAGTTGCAGAGGGATTTGATAGGTTTGGAGTTGGATGTCCGGTTCCCGGATACGGACTGTTGTTTGTCCGAGTTAGAGGTGACCTGACCTGTCCGGAGAGATCCTGTAGAGTAGGAGAGATGTCCCATTTTGATGAGGATCCGGGACAGGATGTCCCGAGGAGAGGCACCGCAGTTTATCACAGGAGCAGACGGGCTATTGAGACGCCAGAGACGTATTTGTGTACCGTCGGATCAGGAGTTGAGAGAGCGGATTTTGCATGAGGCACATTCCACACCTTACTCGGTGCACCCAGGAACAAGTAAGATGTACCAGGATATTAGGAGATTTTATTGGTGGGGTGGGCTCAAGCCCGATGTAGCTAGATATGTGGCCCGATGCGCGACCTGCCAGCAGGTCAAGATAGACCACCGGTGACACGGAGGAGAGCTTCACCCACTGCCCGTGCCGCAGTGGAAGTGGGAGGACATATCCATGGATTTCATTACCGGTCTGGGACCGAGTAGGAGCTTCAACGCGGTATGGGTAGTAGTAGATCGGTTGACGAAGACCGCACGTTTCATCCCTATACGGGAAACGTGGCCGGTGATTCGTTTAGCCGAGGAGTTTACCCATCAGATTGTGAGATTACATGGAGTACCGAGGACCATCATCTCGGACAGGGACGGGCGTATTACCTCGAGGTTCTGGCAGCAGGTACACGCCGCCCTAGGTTCGATTCTTCATTTCACCACCGCATATCATCCACAGACCGACGGCCAGTCTGAGCGGATTATTCAGACATTAGAGGATATGTTACGAGCATGTGTACTAGATTGGGGTCAGGTATGGCCCGATCATCTCCCGTTGGTCGAGTTTTCGTATAATAACAGCTGGCACGCGTCGATTGGGATGGCACCATATGAGGCATTGTATGGACGGAGATACCGTACTCCCTTATGTTAGGACGAGCCGGGGAGTTCTAGCGTTGTAGCTCCATATCAAGTACATGACGACGTGGCTAGAGTTGCTTTGATCCGAGAGAGGATGTTGGCTGCGCAGAGCCGTCAGAGGTCGTATGCGGATAGGAGGCGTAAACCTCTCGAGTTCAGGGTAGGAGCTCAGGTGTGGTTGAGGGTATCACCGACGCGGCGCGTCAGGCGATTCGGCATTAAGGGGAAGTTAAGCCCCCGATATGTCGGTCCATTCGAGATCTTGGAGAGAGTCGGTGAGGTGGCATACCGGTTTGCACTGCCACTGCGGTTAGAGGGTATATATCCGGTATTTCATGTCTCTTAGCTGAGAGAGTACATACACGACCCGAGGCACATCATTGGCCACGAGGACCTAGTTGTCGAGCCGGACCATACTTTTGCAGAGCATCCGATAGCGGTTTTAGAGCGGAGTACAAGGCGCCTTCGATCGAAGGAGATACCGATGTTGAGAGTGCAGTGGTCGAGGCGAGGAGCCGATGAGGCTGCATGGGAGACGGAGGATAGTATCCGGAGGAACTATCCCAAATTTTACGCAGATTTAGTGACATCGATAGGACCGTCGGGTTAGTCCCGAGATCTTCCCTTGTTTGTGCTATGTGTTTATGTCATGACGTGTTATGTGAGTTCGTATGAGTATATGTGCAACTTGCGAGGTCTTGATGTGATTCTATACGTAGACTTGGATTAGAGCCGATAGTTGGCTTTTTATGAGTTCCACGTGGTTACGAGACGTGTTTGTTCGAGAGTGTTGCGTTTAGCAAGTTTCGGGACGAAACTTGTTTTTAGGGGGGTTAGTTGTAACGTCCGGAATTTTAATTCCAGACTTAGAGCGTTTTGTAGATCTTCCCGCAGGCACGAGGTGCCGAGTGTCGGGATTTATTCCTAAAATCCCGAGCCGACTCGTCATTTTTCCCTTTTCCGCTTTCCGACCCTTCGTTCCGAGTTGAGGTGACAAGAGGTCATTTCCGACCCCTCGTTCCGAGGTGAGGTGACAGAGGTCAGCTGACCCCTTGATCCCCTCCGCACTTTTCAGCTCTTGTCCCTCCCTCTCTCTCTCCTCTCTTCTCTTTCACGTTACTCTCTTCCTCTCTTCCTCTCTTTGCTCTCTTTTCTCTTCTTCCATTTTGATTGAAGCTCTTGGATTGTGGACTGCAATGGAGAGGATTCAGATCTTGTTTGGTAAGCTTCTCTCTCCCTCTCTTCTTTGTTGTTCATCCCTTTCTTCTTCCCTCCTTCATCCATGGTCATGGATGAAGCTCTTGAGAAGTTTTTACTCAAATTCTTGCCTGCATGTGATCTTAGCTCGATTAGGTCGTGGAGAGGAGTCTAAGATCAGTGGTTGGTGTTTGCAGAAGACCCATCAAGGAGAGGAGGACATTGGAGCCAAGGATCCACGATCAAACACGAGTTTCTGCAGCGAAACCGCGGGGGCGGCTCATCACGGCCGCAGGGGCGGCTCCAGACAACCGCAGGTGCAGCTCATCACGGCCGCAGGGGCGGCTTCAGGCTCCAGACCACCGCAAGTGCGTCTCCAGCGGCGCAGGGGCGGCTCCAAGATGGCAGCAAGGCGCAGGGGCGGCTCCTGGGTCCGCAGGGGTGGCGACAGTGTTCCGTAGGGGCGCGAGCTTGACTCCGCGGCTGCGTTTTCTTCGACAGTAGGCTTCTCCTCTCCCTTCCTCTTCGTTCCTTCCTTAGTTTTGTAGTTGTATCATGTTAGTAGAATGCCTAGGATGGATCTAGAATAGCTTGAGATGCCACTTAGTGGTTGTGAACCTAGTAGCCCTTAAGGCTCGATGTAGTTGACGGTTATGAGTATGTTGAGCATGATGGACCTTCTAGGCTAGCTTGTTCCTTCTTGGCTGAGGTTTAAGATCATGTGAGGTTATAAGCTGTTGTGAATTGCTTTCATGTGCTGAGAGTGTGGTGAGTACCTTGGACCCTAGGAAGCATTCCTAGCTTGAGGGTTAGGTGATCTTGCTTAGATCACTAGAGTGAAGTATAAGACTTCTTGAGCGTGAGCATGTATTGATATGCATATCTCTTGTGATCAGGTTGTGGGCTTCCTCCTTAAGGAAGCGAGAGTGTTGTGATTTGAGTGTGGTAACGAGGTAAGTCTCCGGACTTACTTTGCTAGTATTTTACGTATTAGCATCGATGTGTGTTGGTGGTGTGTGTTTGTGTTATTGTTTATGTTATAAACAACTAAACCGGTAAATAGGACCACCGACTTTATATTTTGGCCCAAGTGTATTATAACGGGCGGTGACATCATCTGCCTAGCTCTTGCGAGAGTCTAGGAGGTTCTCGGCGACTAGCCCGGGTGGGTAGACGGTCGGATGCATCATTATCATTTCTTGTCGGTAAGTAGGGACCGAGGCGAGACCACGGTGGTTCTCGTGTCACAAACCTAAGTTGAATTAGAACGGGATATGACTTAATAATAAAAAGATAATAAACCGGACTTGTGTGTTTTGGAGTATGTATGTGGTATGTGATGTATATGTGTATGTGCCTTCACCTCTTTTCTAATGCTTCGAATATGAGCTAACGGTTTTAAACCGTTGTGTAGATGCCTTGCAGGTTAGGGACGCCGCCGAGTGAGGTGGAGGAGTGGACAGCCGGGGTCTCCGTACATTATAGGACGGGGACGTTTTTGGGGTTATGCCTTTGTGTTGTTGAATTATGTTGTACGGTTTAGATTTCCTTATCGGAGTTATGTCGTTTTGAGGACTTGGCTGAGTTTCCACTTTGTATTTTTACTTTTCAGTCTCTCGCATACTTTATAAACGATTTTGAGTTTTGCCTTTATTTGTGCCTTGTTGGAAAGGTCCGGTGAAATTGTTGTCAGGCTAAGGGTCGGGACCCATTGTGAGGTCTCGCCCGTAGCATCCGAATCCCGCGGATTTGGGGTGTTACAGTATCTTATTCTCTTTACTTCTTTTTCACATCGAGGACGATGTGTAGTTTAAGTATGAGGTGCTATACATACATTCACATATCATGTTTCCCTTTTCCACACATTACGTTGAGCGGTTTGAATGGCTATGATTCTTTACTCTTTCCCTTAATTATGATTGATGTTATGATAACTTGGTGTGAGATGTTTTATTTTCCTCTTAGTAGAGACACTCATCTGAAGTAGAAGCCATCCTTACTTTTTTTTGGTTTGATGGAGATTATAGCCCGACCCCTAACATCATGAGAGAGCCAATTTATAACACCCTCGGGAGGGTCAAGAAATACATGGTAACTGTAGGAAAAATAAAAGCAAAACTAGTAAGATTGTCCGCGATAGTATTCGCCTCACGGTAGACATGACGGAATTGGATAATCCAATTCCTTTTAAGTCTTGACATCTAAGCACTAGAATAGCAAGCATCAAACGATTGATGTCTTTGGCCAACATAATGGTGACCAAGTGGGAATCTGTTTCCAGTTCCACTAATCGGAACCCACACTCCCAAGCCAATCTTAGTCCATACAACACTCCCCATAGTTCCTCCATGGGGACTGTGCACGTACCAATATTAACGGCAAAACCCCGTTACCATCTAACTCCATGATCCCTGATGAATCCCACTTTCGTCGCTACACCTTCTTCCCAAATAGCACCATCGGTATTAATCTTCATTGTCCCTTCCCGGGGACGGACCCAACATATAAGATTCCCTGGCAGTATCTCCTTCTTGTTGTGCTTGTCCCAAGCTTTAACATATTCCTCAATCTTATATTTGATGTAGCTAGCTCTATCACCGGTGAACATACTATTGCTGCACACATTTGCATTCCTCCACTTCCAAGTCCACCACAAGCTTTTTGCAAAAATATCGCACCAACGACTGGAATGACTATAAGAAAATCGAGTGAGTAAATTACCCTTAAACCAAGTCGCAAAAGATGAGTTGAAGAAATCCGCCCTTCTATTGCTAGGGATGAAACTCCTCCACATGTGATTAACTTTCTCTCAATCTCTAAATAGATGGATGAAGGTCTCCAGTGAGTTATTACAACAACTACACAACTCGTTGCTTATGAAGTACGTGTGTCCTCTTTCTCTCACAATTCGACAACACACCTTCCTTGGCGTTCTTCCACATAAACAACCTCACCCTTTTAGGAAAATTTAATCTCCATATGAGGCTATATAGTTCGTTGTCAACATTCATCGAAACACCAACAATGTTCAGCATTTTGAAGGTTGTCTTAACACCGAAGACTCTATCCACACTATGCTTCCAGATGAGTTCATCTTCTAGGATTAACCCTTCCCAATCGGTGTTAGATTCAACCCAACTACTCATAGGTTACATGAATACTAGACATAGACAAGCTATAGTAGGTAATAAGTGAGCAAAATGCTGCCACTTCCAACCAGTGTCCATATCCCAAAGTTGATTAACACACATATTGCTTTCAGTTTCGCTGATTGTGCCCACAACTATGTCACTCAGAGGGTAATCAAAAACCCAAGCACCGTTCCAGACTATGGTCTTGCAATCTCCCAATGACCACTTACAACCCGGTTTAATCACCTCCTTGATCCGTCTTAAAATGGCCTTCCAAACTAGAGAAGTAGACGGGTGGGGGCTCTTGTTAACCCACATGTACTTCATTCGAAGCACCTCAAGCCACAAGCCTTCCTCCTCCATAATATATCTCCATCCAAGTTTGGCAATAAGGGATAAGTTCAATTTCTGCATGATTTTTATACCCAATCCTCCCCTATTTCTAGGCATGGATATATCTTCCCATGAAATTGTGTGGAAGCTTCAAGTTCCCTCTGTTGAACCCCAAAAGAAAGTTCGGCATATCTTCTCTATATTGTCACATATAGAGATCGGGAACATAGTTGAGGACATTGCATATACCGGCATGGAGGCAATGACTGACTTAGTGAGCGTTAATCTCCCGGCGAAGCTTAAGCTCTTACATCTCCACCCATGTAGTCAACTTTTGATCTTATCTAGAAGATAATCAAAATCAACATTGACTAATCTCTTTTGAAAAAGCGGAACCCGTAGATAGCTGCATAGGTTAGAAGTTACACTAATCCTACTGATTTGATGCAATCTATGTTTTAGCTCAGGGTTTGTGTTAGGTGAAATAAACACCTTAGACTTTTACAAACTAATGCACAAACTAGAGGCAACACCGAATCTTTTAAGACAATCCATAACCTTCGTCATCTACTTAACCAAAGCTTTTGAAAAAACGAGATATCATCTTCAAAAAACAATGGGATAGGGGAGGAACTCCACGAGATAACCAAGTGGGTTTCCAGACTCCATCATCAACAACTTCATG
Source organism: Fagopyrum tataricum (assembly GCA_002319775.1). Classification (NCBI taxonomy): domain Eukaryota; kingdom Viridiplantae; phylum Streptophyta; class Magnoliopsida; order Caryophyllales; family Polygonaceae; genus Fagopyrum; species Fagopyrum tataricum. The sequence continues at coordinate 26,692,405 of CM008285.1, forward strand.
AATGAGGTGACTAAGTCTCTCCACGCAAATAACAAAGAGATACGGCGAGAGGGGGTCACCTTGTCTTAATCCTCTTTTGGGTTTGAACTGGGTTGTTAGCTCACCGTTCTAGTGGATATGCAAGCTACAATAATAACAATCCAATAAGCGGAAAGGGCCCGCAACAACAAGGGAGTCCTCCACAAAATCCCACATGATCCTATCGTACGCTTTCTCTAGATCTAACTTAGAGAAGCATCCACTTCATACCCGTTTTCTTTTTCCTCATAAAATGTACAATCTCTTGCATCTATGTCATCTTGAATGAGTCCACCCAAGATGAAGCTCCCTTGAGTGGGCCCAACCAGTTGCTTAATCACTCTTTGCAGTCTTTGAACCAAAAATTTTGTAATAACTTTGTATCTTGTTCGCTGATTTTAGACCGTACAAATCCTTGACGATAACACCAAAAACTCGTACGGTCACAAAACACGAAATGCTTAGTTATACAATTTATAACTCGTAATAATTACCGAACTAGTAGCGAAACCACAATGTATGAGTCGTTACGTAGTATGACAAGTATTCCAAGGTCGAACACAAAAACTTTGGCAGTTCGATTTGCACAAATTGATCAAAGATATAGTAAAGATCTAGACTAAGAATAGAAGGAAAGAGGAAGGGTTAGGAAATTCATGTTTTTAGATTGGTTTTGGTTTAAGTAACCCCTTATCGGATAAGTCTCGGAAATTACCTAACTTAATTAGATAGTAATCTGACACATCTAAATCCAATAGGGGGTTTTTCACCTCTATTACCTATGATTCATCTACTTCTATATCCAATAAGGAACATTATCGGGTAAGTCTGTATTCTAACGTAGTTTGCTAGTTTAGAAGATTCTAACCTAGATTCAACCCAAATCAACCAATAGGATTTCAAGCAATTCTGTATCAAAAGCTAACATGCAACCTAATCCATCATAGTCCAAGCCAAACATAAATCTCTATCCACCCTAGAATCACAATGATTATAGCCAACAATCAACATATCGAAATCTATAAATAATGATCAAGAAAACAAGACATTCATGGTAATAAAATGCAAGAGAAAAAAGGAATCAAACTCAGTTTTATAGCTCCAAAGATCCAGCAAAACGAGATACAACTCTGCTTTCAAATTGCTCCAGGAATACTCAACAACACATATCAATATTTTACACTTAAAATCACTAGAAATATGATGAAGAACAAGTGTTTGAGGTCCAAGAGAAGGAAGAAGAAAATTAGATCTACAATTTGGAACGAAAGGTCAGCCTTCAGCCCTCCAGGTCAGTTCTACAACTTTTCTTTTATACTCAACCTCTAAAAAATGCAAAGGTTTGGCGAAAATAAATTGAAAAGTAAATCTAACACGGTTCAGACAAAGAATCTCGGATAAAAAATGGCCAAATCTCGGGCCGAGGTGACAACACTCGAGGCCGAGATTTAGGCTTCGCCTTCAGCTTCCTTCAGCAACTCAAAATCTTGGGCAAACGTGTTGCGATCTCGGGCCGAGATTTAGGCCGAGATGGCTCTCGACTTATCAAATCTCGTCTTCAATTAATTTCTATCTTGAAATCTCGACCGAGGTGATGAAACATTCACCCGAGATTCCTTCAAAAGTCATTTGTTTGCTCCTTAGCTCAATGTTTTGCCTTTCCTTCACGCATGTGGCCTCTTCATGGCTTCCACTGCTCGCTCCACTCTGAGGCTTGATCCTCATACGCATCGTTTTAGCTCCGAAAAGCGCCAATTCACCTACAAAACCCACAAAAGCATGTGTAGACAATTTTTTTCTTGCAAAGTAGAACAAAACAAGCATAAATTGCACAAACTAAGGCTTATTCATCGGTACGGAAAGGGACTACCTAAATGCATGCCTAAACTAGGGCAATAAATCGTGTTATCATATCTAACGTTGCACAAAGCTATATGTATAAACTGAGTGAGGCGTTCAAGTTACCCTACTTAATTTAGAAATAAGAGTAATCAACGTATCATTGAGTCCCTCACTAAGCTCCTTGGACTAGAAAGAGTTTTGAACCTCTGTCTCCACTGAAGTACCCACAACAAACCAACATTTTTGATAGAATATTGGTTTAAAACAATCAGTTTCCAGAGCCTTATACGCTCCCATACCCTTGATGGCTTTCCAGATCTCTTGCTTGAGGATCGGTTGATCCAAAAAATTCTAGTCCTGCTCAAAAATTCCAGGAAACTTATAGGTATCCAAATGACATGAAACCAGAGGGCGAGTGTCGTTCATACTGAACAGATTCTGGAAGAACTTCAAAACCTCATTCTCAAGTCTCTTAGGGTTGTCCACCTAATTATCTAAGGAGTAAACAAGTCACTTTACTCTATTTCTCCCTCTCCGGATGATAGTAGACTTGGGAAAGAAGGAGGTATTACGATCTCCTAGGATCAACCACTATTCCAGGGAATTTTGAAACCACAATGTTAGTGTCCGGTCTCAACTTCGTCAATAAACATCAATATGTGTATCCACTTAGATGAAGACTATATAACCCCCAAGAGAAGGATTGCGTCACCATAAATATATAGCAATTCCGGTCAAGTCGTCTCCATGAGAACTATGTTATCCTCCCCTTACTCTAGGAAGACATATAAGAAAGTGTAGGTATTGTAAAAGAAAATCAAAAGTTGCGGCCAAGTGGTCGGCTTAAAAATACTTCAAGAGTGAAAGGTGATAAGTACTCTCAATCGAATCACCTGGACAACTCTAGTCGAGTCACCCTGTTATCGTAGATCAAGTGGAAGTTCTTGTAGCTTATAACTCAATCGAGTAAAAAACAGAGGTATAGAGAAATATAAAACCAAGTATGAAAACGACTAGGGGTTGGGATTAATTCTCCCAATCCTTTCTAATGAAGATATTATACATGTTATAATGTCAAAGAGTGAGAACTATTTGCTCAAGTAATCATGAGAATGATACTAATTAAATGGTTGTATGCATGTGATAGATGAATGCAAGCCTAAGCATGCTAGTCAATCCAATGTAGTATCTCACATGGTGTTTGCTATTGGTAAAATGCTAGTCAATTACGGTCTCAAAATAGTGGTCAATACAAAGTAATCAAACTTGATCACATGGTGTTTGCTATTGGTTTGATTAAATCATAAGGACCTAAGAGTGGACTTGCCCTTCATAAATTAACATTCAATTATTCCTCACATGGTGTTTGTTATTGGAATAATTGAAGTACCAATCCTACCAATATAGGCATCTACAAAAAATAAATCACTAGATTATAAAATTACTTATGATTCTCATTCGTACTAGCCGACCGATTATCAACACATAGGATCATGCTTTGAAACTAATTAAACAAAGTGCATAAAGAAACAATATAAGAAAGCTTAGCATCCGACTTTCAAATTATTCTAAGCATGAATCCTAGTGTTCTAATCGGTTTTCACCTCCTATATGCTTACTATCATGCTTTGATACTCACATAAATTCTAGGCATTATAACGATACAATACTACATAACTTTGGATGGGCCTTTTCACCCCAATCCCTAGTATGGAACTACTCACTTATGTTGAGTGAGGAAATCAAAACAATCATGCAAATGATCACGAAATCCATGAGATCAAGAGAGAGAATGATTCTACAAACTAAAAGGTGGTTAGAATTACCAAAGTAAAGGAAAGTAGCAATCCAACTTGTATTGACTCAACTCGGCCACACATCTGCACAATATCCTTACAACTCGGCACTAAACTAAGGAGACTTGACTCCGTAAATGAGAGAAAATAAGAGAGAATTGTAATGTGGTGAATTGGTAATTGATTCATGCAGCTATGCTCCCTTTATATATGCTGAGAAGGTGTAGAAATTGGCACGGATCGACCCCTATCTTGGCAAGGATTGCAAACATCAGCACCAAGATTCCTTTAACCGTCGTCACGTGACGAGTTTATTATAACCGCACAACACGTGCATTGTTTCGGCCCATAAATAACTCGCTCCACGTTGAAAAATAGGTCGGTGACACTATTGTCTTCTTGAGTCGAGTGGGTTGTCTGACTCGACCGCCACTTGAGCGACGCTTGACATGTCTTCTGCCTTGGCTCGATGTCTTTGTCATGGGATAACCTAAGTCATTGAGTCTGATTCGCTTCCTCCTTCTTTGTGCATGTGAAGGGGAACCTTGATTAGGGTTGCACATGTGACTCGACTCTTGGGACTTGCATCTCCGGATAATCTTTTAGCCATTTCTTCTTCTCCTTTAATGCGCCGGAGCTTCTATTTGCTTCTTCTTTCTTTGTTTTTCATGATGATGAGGCGATAGTTTCTTTCTTGAATCTTTTTGTGTTCATTGATGCTCCTTTTGACCTAAAAACACCTAAACACAAGAGACAAACGGGAGTAGACGTTCTTTGATACAAATAAGCTCTAGCAAAGAAGTAAATGCCTAAACCCATGTCATCCAATTCTACCTAAAAACACAAGAAAACAACTATACAAAAGATAGCATAAAAACATGTTATCACACAACATCTCTTCTTGATCCGAGATCTTGTCCAACTCTTTCCTCAAATTGAGATCCTCCAAAATCATACGATGATTTAGCTAAATCAGTTTTTCTTTGGATAACCGTCAACTTATCAAGAATCTCCTTTTTCCTGTGAAAAATATTTCCAAAAACTAAGTGATGCCAAATACGAAGACGAATCTTTAAGCATTTAAGAGAAAGACTTACTTTGGAACTTCTCGCCCAACATTCTTGAACCATCGGGATAATATCTTCATGCAACATCCACACTACTTCAAAGCGAAAAGAGTATTTTCTTCGGATCGAGTCTAATATACGGCTTGTGACGCAACAACAGAGGAGCATGATCTTAAGAGTATCTATCTAGGTGACGAATTAAGGCGTATTTCCATATAGCCCCCCCCCCCCCCCCCCCCCCCCCGCCGCCTTATCATTAATAAAGATCCAATCTAACCGTTTGTAGACTTTCCTATGAGTAGCTCCACTCTCATCCCAAGTGAAATCCGATCATGAATATCCAAGATCCGAATGTCCATGATTTATAGTGAAGTTGCAGAAAGTATCTGAATATGGATGAACTTTCCCTGAACCTCCGCATCTCTCGTGTTAGAAACACGATGCACTTGAAATCACCTCCCAATGTAAGAGGGCCATGAATGAGATCAAGTTCTTTATCTAGATCTACCAAAAAAAAACTACCTACGGTGGGCTTTAGGAGGAGATTAATCTGCAATCAGATGATAATCCTCTACACCATTCTTAACAGGAACATGGATAAAGCTTTTGTTCATGGTGATGTCATCCACCTCAAAGACATCATCCATCCATAAAAACCATATACCCCCTTCAAAACCTTGAGCTTCCATTCTTACATAACCCGCAAAGTTAAATTCTAGCTTTTTCCCCTAAGGTACGGGATTCTAACACCGCAAGGATATCTATGTTATGATTCTTACAAAGATAATTAATAGCTCTTTAAAACCTTTCTTACAAGCACCAAAGACATTCCACGTAAGCAAATTCATGAGAAGACTACTAATAAGAGAACAAATAGTGTGGTAGATGCTACCTCTATGCACCAACACCCATATCCTCATGAGCCGCATCCACTTCTTCAAAATCTTTTTTGTTCCCAGAGCCATGTCACTGTGTTATGAGGTTTAAGATGACTCTTTGAGGTGAATCTCATGATTTTTTTGGCTTTCTTCCACTTGCATGGTGTCACAATGCAAGATAATCTCCTCAACAACTAGAGTTTGTCTAAACGCATTATGGAGCTTTTATTAATATTCTCTTCCACATCAACTATGGTAACAGTGAAAATTAAATCATCTTGTCTAAACCGTTCTCTTTTCTTGTCCCTTTGTTTATAAATATCATATGTGTTGATTGCAAATTTTGGCTTCCTCTCATTGTGTACTCATATTTGTCACTTCTCTTTGTGTTTCTCCCTCCTAGTTTTGATATCAACTCTTAGCTTATGAGTATTGACAAGGGATAGGTGAGGAGCCAAGATTAATAGCTCTTGCTTTGTGTCGGGTTTAGGATCATATCAACCATCAACATCCGAACATTAAGAAGTTTAAAGTTCTTTGAAGACAACGTCTAAGATCCTTTCCAAAAATCAGGCCATCACAAGTCAAGATTTCATATACTTAATTCAAATTATTGATTCTTTGATCCAATTTTTTAAATTAATTTTCTTCAATATTTAAGTTTAAATCAAATGTCTTGTGTGTTCTAAAACTCATAAGGATTACTTGTTGGGAAGTTTATCGGATGACAAATTATAATGTGAGTATGCAATAACAAAATCAAAAACTAAATTCTCAACGTCCAAATATAATTAGAGATTTGAGTTCGGTAACACATTAATATCTTTTTAGGTCTTGTCTGAACTCGTCCGATTCGATTTGTCAATACCACTCTATGTTTAAACTGGATACTTCGTTCCAATATTAAGCACACAAAGAATGACTAAAGAAAATAATAGGATGAATGCAAGAGTTTGAAGTTGAAAGGCTTTGTTTGGATGAATTTTGTATATGGATGATGTATTGTTGTGTACTATAAGTTGATAAAGTTAATATTAGAAACATACTAAAAAGGTTTACTTACAAACATTCTAATTTACATAATGACAATATAGATTATATTTAGGGATCTATCTGGTTCACTCCTCCAAATCAATGGTGGTCATACCCTTTTTAGCATGCTTGTGTTTCACATCTTCCTCCTCATTCAAAATCATGAATCCATCATACTTAATGACCATCAAAATATAAAAGAACATGGCGAAAGCGGTCAATCCTATCAAGATCCAACTAAACTCAATGTTGACAAGAGCCTTTGCACGGTCAAGTGAGCCATCATATCGGCCACAAGCAACAACATCTCGACCATGCTTGTCTTTTTTAATAAAGCATCCTTTGGGCATGAGCTTAGGTGTCCAAAGCATGAACCCCATGAGAAGAAGCCATATTCCTTGTAGGGTTATACTCAAAGACCTTGTAAACCCTAATGCAAAGCTCCTCGGAAAGGCGATGCCCATGAGACAAGTAACCAAGCAAACAAGAATAACAAGCTCAAGAAGCAAATGGTATTGGATTTCCACACCAACGTGATCCGTCGAGTGGAAATGGAAGAGTAAAAGTTGTTGACCGAAAGCCAAGGAGACGATAATCCAAACGATGTCGTTGCACGCCTTGATGAGTTTGAGTTTGTCGAGGGTAATGGCGGAGATGGAATATAAGAGGAAGCCTATAGCCATGGAGGCGTGCTCGTAGTTGTGGAGACGAGTAGAACGGATGGTTCCGTCGATGTCGAGGAAGGGTCGGGTGTGGAGCTCGGAGATGGTGAAGAGAATTGCACCGATCATTATTAGGTAAAGCTCGAGGTGACGGTGGATGGAGAAAGGGAACCATGGGAGAGGGGTGTTGTAGTGTTGCTTGTGTGTGGCGTGGAGTTTGATGTGGTTGTAGAGATGCCATAAGCCTATAATAAGGAAGACTCCGCCAAGCCCTACGTGTCCGACTAGGGGTCCCATTGTAAGATCTCTTGATGGGATTTCAACTTCTTTTATATACCTTTGGGTAATTTGTTCCGACCAAAAGAATTCAACCCCTTTATCTATATATATCTATATATATGTGTAGATCCTTGTGTTTGCACCGCTGCATTTTTAGCTTGGATGGAAAATCATTGGTCCAAATTCCAGTTTAACAAACTAGCTAAAAATGACCTCTTCGAAAAATCAGTTTTAATCTAATTAGATTAAGATTGTGTGGATTTATACTTAAGAAAAAATTTAGCTTGAGTATATAACTTTGTTGATTTCATCTAATACTTTTTATAGCTTTCATATTTTTATATTACCGTTTATAAACATTTATGTAAAGAATGATCCTACGTGATTCATGCATGCTATATCTCTCTCCAATCATATGTGATCTTCATCCCCTCTATATAGAGTCATATTATTTATATATGATCCTCTTGCTTGATTATAGGAGTAGATTAGGGAAACTATTTGTATATATGTACATCTTTATCCTCAATATAATTCAAGACTTACAATACTTACATGGTACCATAGTAGTAAAATCCTCAAAAAAAAAATTCTTCAATCTCCTGCTCATGACCTCCGGCACCACCATCCCAAACGATCTCGATGCTACCACCCCCTTCATCATTATCAACACTCACAATGTTGCAAAACTCACCACCACAAACTATTTATCTTGGAAGCTACAACTAGAACCTATTCTAGTTGGGTATGGCCGTTTCAAGTTCTTGGATGGCTCACATCGTGCCCCTTCGACAAACATCACTGCTTAAACACAAACCGTTTCAAACACTATCACTTTCAAGGAAGCATGTGATCTTCTTGCAATAACAATTGCAAATCCCACTTGTGGCCACATCAATTAAACAACTTAAGGATCAACTCCGTCGCCTAGTGAAAGGTTCATTCTCCATTATCGACTATATGTAGTTTGTAAAAAGAGAAGTTAACGAACTTACTCTACAGGAAAGCATGTTGATGTAGAAGACATCATCGATAGAGTTCTTGAGGGACTTGATTCAGACTACCATTTGTGGTGGATGCAGTCCATGCACGTAACTCTTCGATCTCCTTTGATGATGATGCGGGAGCATCTCAACCACTTCCTACAAGACCGATCACCATATCTCAAACCAAACGTCTGGGTGAACAATTAGGAAAAGAGATGCATCAAATGGGTAATTATTACATTAAGATGGCAGCATTTGAGAGCTGCTCGAGGACAGTGTTACACGTGCAAGGCCGAGATAATGCAACCAAGTGAACCATGTGAAGGAAGGACATTTGAAGGAAAGAGTTGGACTAATTTGAGTGGCCAAATTAGACCCAACATATCATTTAATTTTCAACCCATTTTGAGACAATTTTAATTTGGGTTTTGCATTTATTTTATTGTCATTTATCTTTCTTCTAGAAGGTTCATATCTCCTAAAGATTTGACCTTATCTTTTCGTTAGAAGATCTTATCTCGTAAAGATTCGATCTTATCGCTTCGTATTTTATTTCATTTCTTTTATTCAGTTTTGGGCTCGATCTTGGATCAAGCCCGTAACCCGTGTAAGCACATTGGACGTCCCAGTTTGCCTATAAAAGGCCAAGCTGGACGTCATTTTGATTCATGCAGATTTATATACAATTCAATACTTTTCAGTATTTCCTTCTCGAGTGATTCGAGTCTTGATTAGGTGCGAAGCCTCTTCAAAACCTTGGACGGGTGAGAAGCACGTCCAGTCTCCTTTTGGCAGCTAGAAGAGACGTCCAGCCCCGGTGCGAAACTTGGGTTGATCACTCTTCGATCTCCAAACAACTTCTTATACTTCCCGGAACAATCTCGTTCTTTCCCCGGAGTCTAAGATTATAGCGGAAGAGTCGATCAGCGAAGGGGAGACTCAACCAGCCTATCCAGCGACGGTCCATTCCCAACCACCGGATCAATCCTCCATCCTTGTCACACGTCTTTCACCCCATCTCCACGCCTATCACCATCCTCTCTTTAGCCTACGTCCTTGGTGTTGAAAGATCGGGAATCCTTACGACTTACCCCGTATCAAATTGGCATCAGAGCAAAGGTTAATCAACACCAACCGCGCCATCAAAAACAAAAATCGAAGCTTTCAAGACTCGTCAAGAAGGTTTCAACAAAAAGAAGCGACTGGGACAGGAGGAGTAACGGTTAGTATTCTATTCTCGCTAACATACTGCTTTTCACAATCTAATTGTCAATTACTTGAAAAAGATTAAATGTGGCCTGAAATTTTTTGTTCACCAAAGAAAAATTTTCCGCCAGAGATCCAATTATTTCTTTTCTTATAAACCTTTTGGTTCAATCGGTGCAAACCTATCAGGGCTAATTAGTGGGAAAACCAACCTAGAACGGTCTTTTTTAGCCACGGGCCATCCTTGAACCCCCGCCTTCTACTAAAAAAAAAAAAATTGGTCGATCTCGGCCAATTTTGACCGAGATCCACCCTGCGCCGCCGGCCTCATGCCAGTGCCGCCCTATCCACCGCCCAGCACCATCACTGCGGCCCCACACCAATTCCGGCCTTAGCAGGCCCTCCGCCACCCCCAGCAGCCTCACCCAGCCGGAAAAGCCTGCAGCTTTCGGCCTTGTCTCCGCCGGTTCCCGCCGCCTGCCGCCTTTTCCGCCACCCAGCCTTCACACACACCCCCTGCCGGTCCTCTAGGTGTAAGAGCCTTAGTCTTTAGGTGCTGAGACAGAGCCAGCCGCCCCTGCGGTTTCCTGCGGCTGCAGCCGGCATTTTTGACTCTTGACCATGCTTTACTCTTCTCTTTCCCTTTAACCATCTCCTTTGCTTCAAGATGAAGGGTTTAATTCTTCTCCAGCTGCCTCACGTTCTTCTTCTCTCCTTCCTTCTCCTTTGATCTTCTTCTTGAATTTTCCTTGGTTTGCAAGAAAGTTTGTGTGAGTCTTGGTTGATGATGATATTGAGTGTTGGTGTTGTGCTTTGACAGCCAGCTGAATTGTGTTGGTGCTGATCTCTTCCTCTGTTTAGGCTACAATAGTGGTAAGTTCTTCTTCTTTCCTTCTTTCTTTCTTCCTTCCTTCTTTTCTTCCTTTCCTTCTCTTTTAGCTTAGGACTGGATCTCCTAGGCATATATGTTGATGTCTATCTGTATATATATGTATGTGTATGGTTGTTGAATGCTGAAGACGTGAAATCATTAAGTAAAGAACCGAAGAGAAGGCGGGAATCATCTTTGCACTGCAAACCGCCCCTGCGTAGGAGTGCCGCCGCCCCTGTGCCACCTGTGTCACCGCCCCTGCGTGGGAGTGCCGCCGCCCCTACGCCTCCCGGTGCTTCGCCCCTGCATCCTTCCTGTCACGCAAGTGCGTCTTGTGCAGGACCTACCTAGAGTGGTATGGATCCTTTCCTTTCCAAGTATGAGTGGGTTAGTGGCATGCTAGGTGTGTGTATGAGGATAGGATGAGGATGATTATGATATCGATATGTGCCTATTATGGCTTTGAGGTTTAGTAGGTTGTTGAGGTTTATAGGGTGGATATGATCCTTATGGATCCCTTGGGTCTAGGTGCGACCCCTTTGATTGATAGGAGATTTGATATCTCTTTATGCCTTGTTATTAGACAGTGTTGTTCTCCGGATTGGAGTTGATCGTGGTTGAGGATATCTTGAGGTTGAGGTAACTCCGTAGGACTTACTTAGCTACCATCTTTATATTGGATGTTTGCATGAGTGGTGTTTGATATATGCTTGATAGCATGCGATGTTGATTATTACCGACTTATGGTTTATTGACCGTCCATTCTAGTGGTTGTGATAACCTGCCCCTTTCATCCAACTGTGGAGTCTGGGAGGTTCTCTGTAGTCAGGCTAGATCTGGTATACGGGATTGACACTCACCACTCCCTTAGGGTATACGGGAAGGTGTGCCGATACCACTCCAGCTGGCTATAGGACTCAGAGGCGAGGATGATATATATATTCCTCGTGTCACATATGTTCATATACATATACATACATACATATATATATATATATATATATATATATATATATATATATATATATATATATATATATATATATATATATATATATATATATATATACGATTTGAGTGTTGGACTTTATAAAGATGATTAACCGGGTAAATGTGTGACAACATGATTATGTGTTTATGATTCCATGACTTGTGTTGGTGCTTATGCATTATCTTATATATGAATGGTTAGCTAACGGTTATATACCGTGTTGTAGATGCTTTGCAGGTTAGGAGGACTGCAGAGTCATCCAGATGGGGTGATCCGCTGAGGGCTCCGTACACTAGGATTGTGCGTGGGATATGGGATGATTTTGTATGTATGGGTACATGTTTTGGTTTGTACTCAGTGGTGTTTTGTAAGCCTTTTGATTTATGTATTACAGTTTGATGTTTTGGTTTTAATCTATTTGTGCCTTGTTGTAAGATCCAGTGAAGTTGTTGTCAGGCTAGGGTCAGGATCCATTGTGAGATTCTAGCCCTAGTAGCGCCCCGAGTCCCGCGTATTCGGGGTGTTACAAAGTTGGTATCAGAGCCTTAGGTTGACAACAATGGCACTTGCAATCTGCGATAAAGGTCGAATAGATAAACAAACAGAACCCGAAAGGGGTCTGACTTTTCAAAAGATTTTTGGTTTGAGTACAAATGTTTTGGGATAGTGTGTACGAGAAGCCATCACCCCTCTGAGGACCTCGAAAGTATGTATGTATATATATTTATATATATGTATATATATATATATATATATATATATATATATATATATTACCTTATGCGATGTTGTGATTGATCTTAAGTATTATATATATATATATATATATATATATCTATACATATGGCATATATATAGCCTTATAAGTTAGGTGTGCATACCCTGCAGATGGTTCGGACTAGAGCTTTATCTGCAGTTGGATGGGGTAGGGGTAGACCCCCTCTTCCTCCAATAGTGGTAGGACAGGGTCAAATTCTCGTTGTTGATCCACCTGCAGCGGAGGAGGTCCATGAGGATATCGTTGAGAGAGTCGTTCCTGAGACTGGGAACGGTATGGATGGGAGACAGAGACCACAGCGAGTCAAGTCAGATGACTCGGATCATGTCTCTATGGGGGACCAACGTTCCGCGCGTACATTAGACGAGTGGAGGAGGCTGCTAGAGCGGGTAGACATGCCCTGGATTTGCCAACACAGGGGGGATCGTTTGAGAGTTCCCATGGAGCTACTCAAGTGCCAGTTGTGCCGGCACGTGCTGCTGAGATTACTCGAATTCTAGAGGAGCATAGAGGGCCTCGACCAGATACTTGGTTGAAGGCATTTCATCAGATGGGAGTACCCCCTTTCTCCGGGAAGGTGAGATTAGAGGTGGAGCTGTGGATTGGACATGTAGACTCAGCCCTTGAGTCTATTAGATGTCCAGGGGACCGACAGATAGAGTTAGTACAGACTCTATTCCGAGACTTGGCACATCATTGGTGGAGATCCGTGCGGAGTCATGTTACTAGCTATGACCATATGAGGAGTTTGATCAGAGAGCGTTTCTGCCCTGCCTCATTGAGGAGGGAGAAACTGCGGGATTTTGTTGAGGCTGGCTTTGAGGACGTACCAATCTCTGAGGAGATCAGGAGATTTCAGGAGGAGTTGGCCTTGTTGGGCCCAGCTAAACCTCCTACGGATCAGCATGTGTATCTCTTTTCCTGACGACTGAGGGATGCCACCCGGACCTATATGGCGGGATTTCACTGTGAGTCTCTGATGGACTATCAGGATAGAGCTTTAGATTATGAGCGGGAGCAGGCTGGACAGAGGAGAGCTTCTCAGACCGGAGGGTCTGAGAAGAGACAGCGGACTGGGTAGACCAGTGGTATTGGAGGAGCTGTGGGTTCCGGGCGAAGCCAAAGACGCCCATGTTACCCCTCATATGCACCGGTTACAGATAAGGGACGACAGTGCTTTAACTGTGGTGATTATGGACATATACGACCAGATTGCACGAGGCCGTGAATGACTTATTTCACTTGTGGCAGACCAGGTCACAGAGTTGTCTTCTGTAGACAGGGCGGAGCTTCATCACAATAGGGTTCTTCTCCTGCTAGTGTAGCAGGAGGTGGGCAGAGGCCACCTCAGCAGCAGGCACAGGGACAGTAGAGAGTCTCAGATCGTCCTACTACCTAGGGATGTGCTCCCGGGTCAAGTAGAGGTAGAGGTCGTGGTGGGAGTACCACTAACACTAGAGGAGCACAAGGTAGAGCTTTTGAGATGAGGAGTGTAGAGGAGCCAGCTGCACCGGCTGCTACAGGTACCATTTTGATTCATGGTTTACCTGTTAGAGTTTTGTTTGATACGGGAGCAACACATTCATTTATATCTTATGCAGTGTTTGAATCTAGTTACGACCGAGGGGATACCCTTTAGTATAGGGTTACCCGATGGTAGTAGGGTCAGAGGTACCCGCGAGATACGTGATTGTCCTATTTGTGTAGGGACTCGTGTGTTACTTGTTGACTTCTTTGTCATGCCGTTAGTGCATGAGGAAGTCATTTTGGGTATGGATTGGATGGATAGGCATCATGCGGTATTAAATGTATATAGGAGGACCGTGACAGTCTTTACCGAGTTAGGTCAGATAGAGGTTTTCCGAGGTTGGGAAGTCAGGCATGGTGATCAGCGCGGTACGTGCAGCAAGATTGATTGCACAGGGTTGTGAGGGCTTCTGGTGTTATGCCATGAAGAATGGGGAGAGTCTAGCGTTAGAGGATATCCCAGTGGTCTGTGAGTTTACAGATGTGTTTGCTGAGCCGTCCAGTTTGCCGCCTCAGAAGAGCGTGGACTTTGGCATTGAGTTGGAGCCTGAAACGAGACCGATCTCGAAGGCCCCATATCGTATGACGCCTGTCGAGATGTTGGAGCTGAAGAAGCAACTCGAGGAGTTGGCTGAGAAGGGCTTCATCTGCCCTAGCGTATCCCCGTGGGGAGCACCTGTCCTCTTCGTGCGGAAGAAGGACGGATCGTTGAGAATGTGCATTGACTACATAGAGCTTAAAAAGGTGACCATCAAGAACAAGTATCCATTTCCCCGTATTGACGACTTGCTAGATCATCTTCAGGGAGCGACGGTGATCTCCATGATTGACCTGCGCTCAGGGTATCACCGGCTGAGGGTGAGAGAGAAGGATGTGCACAAGACGGCATTTCGGACCCGATATGGACACTACGAGTTTGTAGTGATGCCATTTGGGCTTACGAATGCCCCAACAGTCTTCATGGAGTTGATGAACAGCATATTCATCGACTTCCTGGATCAGTTTGTGGTAGTCTTCATAGATGATATTCTGGTGTACTCTCGTAGCAGAGAGGAACATGCAGGACAGCTGAGGACTGTGTTACGAGTTTTACGAGATAGAGAAATTTATGCTAAGTTCTCTAAGTGCGAGTTCTGGATGCCAGAGGTAGCATTCCTGGGTCATATTGTTTCCGCCGAGGGGATCAAGGTTGATCCGGCGAAGATCGAGTCAGTGGTAGCATGGACGACACCGACGAGCGTCAAGGAAGTAAGTAGCTTTCTTGGCCTATCCGGGTATTACCGACGCTTTGTGGAGGGATTCCCTATGATTGCCCGTCCACTTACGAGTTTGTTGAGGATGATCACCAGGTTTGTATGGTCTGAGCAGTGTATGCAGAGTTTTGAGGAGCTGAAGAGACGTATGACTTCCGCTCATGTCTTAGCACAGCCGGAGGGCACAAATGATTTTGTGGTTTACAATGATGCATCCAAGCTAGGCTTGGGATGTGTGTTGATGCAGCGAGGCAGAGTGATTGCATATGCGTCTAGAGAGTTGAAGACGTATGAAGAGAACTACCCGACTCATGACCTGAAGTTGGCAGCGGTAGTTCATGCACTGAAGATTTGGAAACATTACTTGTATGGTGCTACATGTCAGATCTTCACATACCACAAGAGTTTGAAGTATATTTTCACGCAGTGGGAATTGAATAACCGCCAGCTTAGGTGACTTGATTTGATCAAGGACTTTGATCTGGAGATTTTGTATCATCCGGGGAAGGCGAACGTGGTCACCGACGCCCTAAGCAGGAAGACGCCTCGAGAGAAGGCGATTGCAAGACTGACAGTTCAGCCTCAGTTATAGAGAGATCTGGTTTGGCTAGAGTTGGACATCCAGTTTCCTGATGAGGATGCCCAATTGAGTACTTTAGAGGTTCTCCCTGATCTATTGGGTGAGATCCAACAGGATCAGGGGACCTGCCCGACATTGATGAGAATCCGAGAGAGGATATCCCGTGGTGAGGCACCACAGTTCCCTATAGGAGCAAATGGAGTGATGAGACGCCGCGGTCACGTCTGTGTACCCGCTGATGCGGATTTGCGACAGAGGATATTACAGGAGGCTCACTGTACGCCTTACTCAGTGCACCCAGGTACGAGTAAGATGTACCAGGATGTGAGACGCTCATATTGGTGGGGAGGGCTGAAGCCCGACGTGGCCAGATTTGTGGCACAGTGTGCGACCTGTCAGTAGGTCAAGATCGAGCATTGTAGACCTGGAGGTGAACTCCATACCGCAGTTTTGATGCCATCTGGGTTGTAGTTGACAGGTTGACGAAGACGGCCCATTTTATCCCTATTCGGGAAACGTGGCCAGTGAGCAGATTGGTTGAGGAGTACACTAGACAGATAGTGAGACTCCATGGTGTACAGAGGACGATCGTCTCAGACAGAGATGGGCGATTTACCTCGAGGTTTTGGCAGCAAATTCAGACTGCCCTGGGGACGAGTTTGCACTTCACGACTGCATTCCATCCTCAGACAGATGGTCAGTCAGAGAGGACCATTCAGACACTGGAGGATATGCTGCGAGCTTGTGTGTTAGACTGGGGACAAGTGTGGACGGATCATCTCCCACTAGTTGAGTTCTCGTACAACAACAACTGGCATGCATCGATTGGGATGGCCCCATATGAGGCACTGTATGGACAGAGATGTCGCACACCGTTATGTTGGGATGAGCCTAGCAGTGTTAGTGGTTTGACACCTGATCAGGTTCAGGATGATGTTGCTCGTGTAGCATTGATTAGAGAGAGGATGCTGACTACACAGAGTCGTCAGAAGTCATATGCAGATAGGAGGCGTAGACCCCTAGAGTTCAGAGTAGGAGCTCATGTGTGGCTGAGAGTGTCTCCGACACGAGGTGTTAGACGCTTTGGCATTAAGGGGAAGTTGAGCCCCCGATATGTCGGACCGTTCGAGATTCTGGATCGAGTTGGGAGTGCAGCATACAGATTAGCTTTGCCTCCGAGATTAGAGGGTGTTCACCCTGTGTTTCACGTGTCTCAGCTGAGGGAGTATATACCAGATCCGAGACACATTGTGAGTTATGATGATTTGGTGGTCGAGCCGGACCACACTTTTGTTGAGCACCCGATTGCAGTTCTAGAACGAGGTATGAGACGCCTGCGTTCGAAGGACATTCCGATGTTGAGGATACAGTGGTCGAGACGAGGACCTGATGAGGCTACATGGGAGACTGAGGATAGTATCCAGAGGAACTATCCAGAGTTCTACGCCGAGATGGATGTACCTGTAGGATCGATGAGTAGATCTTAGTACTATCTTGGTGAGTGTTGTGATTATGTGCTTATGTGCTATGATGTGTTTATTTTCGTGCTAGCTATGATGTGATATATGATCTTATTAGATCTTGATGTGCTAGTGCGATTGATGATTATAGCTGGAGATGGTTCTTTCCTCCATGCTATTGAGATACGATTAGGGTTTAGCTGGAGATGGTTATTCCTCCATGCTATTCTTGGTGGACATAGTTTCGATGGAGATGTTTTTCCTCCATACCCTTATGTTATGAGTATGATACGGCTAGAGATGTTTTTCCTCTATGCCCTTGTGATGTGATGATAGTTTGGCTAGAGATGGTTTTCCTCTATGCCTTGGATAGTATAGTGATCTTGTTGCTGGAGATGATGATTTCCTCCATGCTTGTGTTTGAGGTTATAGAGTGATATAGGTTGATACCTTATGAGCGGAGATGTGATGCCTCCGATAGAGAGAGTTATACCTCGGCATACGGGTCCGAGAGGTTTTGGGATTTCACAAGTTTCGGAACGAAACTTGTTTTTAGGGGGGTGAGATGTAAGAGCCTTGATCTTTAGTGTTGAGTTAGGACATAGCCGCCCCTGCGGGTCTAGAGGGCGCCCCTACGGCTGGTCCTGTGTTCCGCCCTGCGGCTCAGGGAACCCATCCTGCGCTTTGCTTTACTCTTCTTTCTCTTTAACCTTCTCATTTGCCTTAGGATGAAGGGTTTCATTCTTCATTCCCAGATACTTCGATCTTCTCTCTCTCTCTCCTTCTCTTCTTTGTTCTTGAGTTTTCCTTAGTTGCAAGCAAAATTGTGTGGTTTTGGTGGTTTTGATGATGTGTGGATGTTGTTGCTGAGCTTGAGAGCCAGTTGAGGGTCTTGTTGCTGATCATTTACTTGGATAAGCTTCAGCAGTGGTGAGCTTACTCTTCTTCTTCTTTCTTCTTCCTTTCTTCTTTCTTCCTTTCCTTCTCTTAGCTTAGGATTCCACAAGTTAAATCTTGTATATAGATCTACTATGCATGTATTAATGTTTGTATGAATATATATATGTATGTGTTTGGTTGCTGGAATGAAGACGTGAAATTCATCACGTGAAGAACCGAAGAGGAAGTCGGGGACATTCTGCATTGTCGCCGCCCCTGCGCCCCAGCCCGCCGCCCTGCGTGGAAGTGTCGTCGGCGCCTGCGCCTTCCGTCACTCCGCCCCTGCGTCTTTCCTGTCACGCATGTGCGTCTTGTACATGATTTACCTAGAGTAGTATAGATCCTTTCCTTTCATAGTATGAGCGGGTTAGTAGCATGCTAGGTATGTCTATGAGGTTAGGATGAGGATAATTATGGTATCGATATGTGCCGGTTATGGCTTTGAGGTTTAGTAAATTATCGAGGTTTATAGGTTGGATATGATCCTTATGGAACCTTTGGGTCTAGGTGTGACCCCTTTGATTGATAGGAGATTCAATATCTCTTTATGGCCTTGTTATTAGGCAGTGTTGATCTCCGGATTGGAGTGGATCGTGTTTGATAGTACCGTTGAGGTTGAGGGTAAGTCCGTAGGACTTACTTAGGCTATCATCCTTATATCGGATGTTTGCATGAGTGGTGATTGTTATATGCTTGATAGCATGCGATGTTGATTACTACCGGACCTATGGTTTAGTGACCGCCCATTGTAGTGGTTGTGACAGCAGGCCCTTTCATCCCGCAGTGGAGTCAGGGAGGTTCTCTGTGGATAGGCCAGATCTGGTATACGGGACGGGCACTTACCACTCCTTATGGTTATACGGGGAAGGTGCTCATATACCACTCCAGCTGGCAATAGCACCCCAGAGACGAGGATTATATATTCCTTGTGTCACGTATATTCATATACAGTTATATATACGATTTGAGTGTTTGGACTTTATAAAGATAATTAACCGGGTAAATGTGTGACAACATGATTATGTGTTTATGATTCCATGACTTGTGTTTGTGGCTTATGCATTATCTTATATATGAATGGTTAGCTAACGGTTTCATATCGTGTTGTAGATGCTTTGCAGGTTAGGAGAACTGCCAGAGTGATCCAGATAGGGTGATCCCGCTGAGGGCTCCGTATACTAGGATTATACGAGGGTTTATGGGATGATTTTGATTATGTATAGATACATGTTTTGATTTGTACTCAACGGTCTGTTGTAAACTCTTTTGATATATATATATATATATATATATATATATATATATATATATATATATATATAATATATATATATATATATATATATATATATATATATATATATATTAGTTTTGATGTTTGGTTTTAATCTATCTGTGCCACTGTGATCGGAGATCCTAGCCCAGTAGCGCCCCAAGTCCTGGTGAATTTGGGGGCGTTACAAATCATCATCCTTATAATAAAGCTTCCCCATGTCAGTGGAAACGGAAATAACAATGCCGAAATTCTTTTCGTGTACTTGTGCTACACCAAGTACATTCTTATCTATCTATGCTCGCAAAAAAATAAAAGCATCTATATCTTTCCGCATTTACTACATTCTTTCAAAGATTTGATTTTTGAAAATGAATTGGACCATTGTCCAACTCAAATGTAACTTTGAAATTATCTAAACTATTACTGAAGATAAATAACATAATTCATAATTCTCCTTTCCAGGTTAGGGGTAGCACGTCCCGACTTCTTGATGTGTTTCACTAAAAATTTATATAGAGGCGGGAGGAGGTTAGTCACGGACGCTTCAGTGTCGAATATAAACTCCTCACCTTCTCGGATTGCATCCAATCCGACCGCAATCGACTTAACCTTGAAATAGAATTTCCCGGTTTGTGGTAAAAGAGGGATGCTATTCGCCAACAAACGAGCATTTGTACAAAATCTCGTTGAACTTTCTTGTGAGTCTTCCAGCGGAAAGCAAGACGAGAATCGATCAAACATTCAGGACAAAAAGTAGGCCACGAGGACTGGGATACATGCCCATAACCCCTGTCATTGCTAGGTCCTCGCTTTTATCGACCCTAAATACCATATCTATTGTGGTGGAATCGGAGAATTTGAATTTCTCCACTCCAACCTTCCCTTCGGACCTCAATTGACTACCGTAATAGATTTGGTACATGCACTCATCGGAGGGTGAACGCCATGGCCTCGGTATCTCTCCACAACGTCTATGAAGCTCGTTGATGACCCTGAATCGTAGTCAAATTGCGACAGCCATGTGAAGCGGCTTGCGGTGTCAAAAAATGCCCGGAAAGGTTTAGATGGTTCACCCACACCAAATAGGACTATGAATGTTGGTTGTAGTTTATTGTACTCCAAAGGCGACTCTAGACGTGGGGTTTTAAAGTGACAACGCATCTTAGAGTGTTTTATGCGAAATAGTGGTATGGTAAATCTAATTTCTCCGGCTCCAATTAGTTGAGATGAAGAAAGTATAACCAAGATGATGAGAAATAATATAACAATATTCATTATTACTAGCTTATCGATTGAGTACATGTAAGAGTATTATATGGAATGCTTAATCAAATCGATGCAGTGTATTACAAATGATTTTAAAAAATTATTTAATAAGTTACAAGTTTGAATTAGGTAGTTCATGAAAGTTGTAATTACATGAACAAATATTGTTATTCACCTATCAAATATTCATGCAATTTTAACTTTTAATTAAAATTTTGTTATAATTTAGAGTTCTAACTTTTAATTAAATATTCATGCAATATGTATTTTGTTAATTTATATACGAAGTAAATAAAAAACTTTGCAAATTTTCGTCCATGTCTTAAACATTGTTTTTTTTTTCTCGGATTATATCCAAGAATTTAAAATTTTAGATGATGTTTTTTGAATTTTATAATTCATTGAAATATATACATAAGTCAACATTTTCTGAAAAAAGAAAATAAATATCATTTATTAGTTAACAATAACAATTATTTTGTATGTCTAGATAACTTTTTTTGTCAAATGTTGTATATTTTGGAAATTTATATAACTCATGGGAAATCACAATTTAATCTTTAATTATAATATATCCAGAAAAAAAAACTTTCATTTAATATAATTTGATATTAAATTACATATTAGATGAAATTTATTAGCACGATATAAACACGATTATAATATATATATATATATATATATATATATATATATATATATATATATATATATATATATATATATATATATGAATATGTATATGTATATAACTAAGTGGATATATGAGAAAGTATTATGAAAATTTTAAAAAATGCTTTAAATTGAAGATTTATGTAACAAAAACTATTAACTAATTAAATGGTTTAATTTCGACAATGGTTGAAATAATTATTTTGAAGGCATATTAAGATTAAAAATATATTACTTTGGAGTTAATTTATATAATTATAATCGGGAAATTTTTAAAATTTTTCTCACTATCGTAGTGATTGAGTGAGCATCGCTTGCGAAAAATGAATTTAAGATTTATATAGAGAAAGTTGATGCACATATTTTTTAAAGGATATTTCATTTTGCCTGAATTTTGACAAAGTAAGTCTAGTCTCGTCTTCTCTATTGAGCCACCAATATTCGATTTTTTTTAAAAAAATCTATTTATTGTCGGAGTTTGAAAGTTTTATTTTATTAAAATGATTAATTGACGAACAAAATGGAGTTTTTAAAATGGAATTCTATAAAGAGAATTCTTAAATCGCATGAGTACTTGTATCATAAATCTAGCCTTTTGCATCGGGGTGTTTTACATTCTAGTGGCAAAACGACAAATTTCATAGTATAACTAGGTCCTAGTGGGCCCAGTTATACTTTTCTCTTTTTTTAATGAATTTACGTTTACCTAAAAAAAAGAAGGACTAATTCCATGTGTAGTTATGCATAACGAGTCTTTTGCATTTTTTTTATCCATTACTCTTTATGAATGTGCATCAATTGTAGACATGACTTCTTTGAAAGTTATAGCCTTTTTTCTCGAAAAGTTGTTATCAACTCATGTCCGAATGATTTATCCTTGAGCTCTTTTTCTCCATCTATGTTCTCCTTCCTCTTTTGTTATTGGCACAAAGTCTTCTTCTCTTTATTCACGAGTTTGTTTCGGATGTTCTTTATTGGCTTAATTAGTGATTTATTAAAACAATTATTTCGAGAAAAATTAGTAAGGTCACCACATCATCATCATCATCATCAATGTCGCCTTCTTTAGTAAAGGAATACAGATTATTGGGAAATTTCGGATGGTACCCTAGTGATTTGGGGTATTCTTGATTTTGCCCAGTAGTTTTTTTGAGTCCGAACGGCACCCTTGAGTTATATATTTTTTCGGATTTTGCCCAAATTCACTCAATGTGTCAAACACTTCTTAAAGTTCAATTAAATAAAAAGGTTTAAAAAAATAAAAAGATTAAATTTTCATAAGATTCTCAATATCCTCTATTCGATGCCCTTCCACTCCATGGCTCTTTCACTCCTCACTCCATCACCGGGCTAGGGCTCTCTCCTCCGCCCGCCGCTCATTCACTCCTCACTCTACCGTTGCGCTTGGTCTTGACCTCTCGGGGCTAGGGCTCTCCAGGATTGAAAATGTTTGAACCCTAAAGCTTGATTTATCTCACCCCCCCCCCCCCCCCCACCCCGCGATCGCTCCTTCATTTCTCCTTGTGTCTACATATTGAAATTGGAACTGAATTTGTCAAAGAGCTTTGAGTTCTTTTGTTTAATTTTGCTCTTTCTCAGTGAGTCTGCACAACAAACTGGTATAAGAGCTTTGAGTTCTTTTGTTTTCTGTTATCTGGGACTCTGGGAGAAAAATGTCTTCTTTCAACATGACGTTCACATGGAGGAACAGTTTCAGCATGTGACAAATCAAGTTGCGTAGCGTTTCTGAAACAATAAGGTTTATGAGGGCCGTTGTCAAGGAAAGAATCCGATAGAGAAAAGGGTGATGCTGATGAGATGTCCACTAAGGAGGATAAGGTGCATTCGATCATTATGTTGTGTCTCGCAGATGATGTCTTATGTGAGGTTTTGGATCAGGATACCGTAGCCAAACTATGGTTGAAGTTGGAGAGCATCTACATATTGCTGAAGAGGTAGATATATACTCATGAACCATCCACCTATAGAGAAGTTGTATTTGAGTCTGAAGTTGAGCAGTGGTTTGCAGCAATGGGAGATGAGATACAAGATATGGAGCAGCTCGGAAATTTCTAGGAAAGGAGATTCTTAGAGATAGAGGTACATTTGACATTGGGCTCGTTTTTGGCAATGATACACGGTGTTAATTCGGTCACTAGGTACTCTAATTCTGATTTTGCAAGAGACGTTGACACTAAAAGATCTATGACCGATTGACCGGTTATATTTCCACTCTTGGAAGTTCTGTTGTGAGTTGGAAGGCAACCCTACAACCCACAGTTAATTTGTTTGCTATAGAAACAAAGTTCATGACATTGACAGAAACAACTAAAGAGAGAATCTGGTTAAAGGGATTGGTTGCATGGTGATATAGGTATGCATCATGATCAGACTATTGGAATCTTGTATGTTATCGTGTCATCATCACTTTTTAGTAATCATATGTTTCATCATTAACACTAGACTCGCTAAAACCCGATATAAGTAGAATTACTAGACATACCCAAGAAATCGTAATTGATGTAGGGCGCCAATGAGCTCCTTAAATTAATTTGAACTATCTATGTTAAACAAGTAACTTAGACGGAAAAGTTAATTGGCAACAATCTTATAAGTATTAAAGGAGAGCCCTTATTTGTCACGTGTCAGCACCAGATTTAACGCAACCTAAGAAAATATTTAAAAAAGTTAATTATTTTAAGTTGCTAATATAAATTATTGTCGAGAGTCCAACAAAATCTTTTTAAAAAGTTATTTATCTAGATTATTAAAAAAATCAGATTTTTAGAATAAAAAAAATCATTAATCTAAAATGTAATTTAAATATATTTATTGAAAATCATAGATTTAAAAAAAATTATAATATATATTACGTTAACTATGGATTCAAATTTATCAAAAAAAAATATTAAATTTTCCATAACAAAAGGACTTAATCCCCATTTTTAAAAATCTTAAATTCACTTCAAAATCATGAATGCAGATCTTCCGTAACAAATTACTATATATTTTGAATGCCATTTTAAAAAATCTTCAATTAATCTATAGCTATGTTGATTTATCAAATCTAAAGTTAACAATTTATTTAAATATTCAATATCATCTACTATTATATTAAAACTGAAATTTAAAAATAAAATTGAAAAAGACTTGTAATTTGTATATGTAATTTTAAATCAGAAGGTGCGGGTATTACACTAGTTTATATTTAAAACAAAATGTAATCAAGGTTGAAAAACTGAATTCTAAACGGAAAAAATTCAAGCACACTTAGAATCAACCAGAAATCCGAAACGATGATCAATTTTATTAGAGAATGCATGCAAACGAATTTTATCAGATGCTGCACCTCCGCTGGCAAAGGAAACAACACTAGTGAGATTCAACGAATCATCGCCCGAACCCAATAAACAACATGGGAGAAGTTGTAAATCAGACATCTAATACATGTTTGACTGTGCCATTACATCAAACATCTCCCTATCGAGAACCCGATCGGTCATATAAACTCCGTGATTAAGCCCGGGTTTGTAAATACCCAACACAGCAACCCCCTTCTTCTCAAGAAGGTCGGCCAGCTCGACCGCCCTATCAAAGAGCAGGTCTCCATCAGTCGCCGTGATCACCACCTGCCAACCCAACTTCTTCATCTTCTCTATCCCACCCCACTCGCATCCCACGTTCGGGTTACAAAATTCATGATCCAGATCCGACCCGATCGGCAACGAAAGCTCCCACAACAGATCGCAAACTGATAAGGACAAAACCGGGTTGTCCTTCAACCGGATTTCCGATTCAGTCCGCTCGGATCCTCCAAAATACGGTTGGATCAAAACCAATCCCCGTATCTGAATAGGCTTGAGGGCTTCAGTTAAATCGGCAGCACGGAGTCCGGCATAGTAGGCTATGTTACCGCCGGCGCTTTCTCCCATTAGAATACACCGGGAGAGGTCGGCGTAGTCGGAGATCCAATGATCGGAGGAGGTACGGATGAGATCTAGAGTTTCAACGGCGTCGTCGTAAGCAGCCGGGAGACGGTGCTCCGGTGTGAGACGGTAGTTGACGGAGACAACGAGGACGCCGAGCTCAGCAGACATGTTCTCGCAGAAAGCGTGAATTCCGTCGTGGTCTGCGCTTAAGAAAACGAAACCGCCGCCATGGAAGTAAAGAACAACCGGGAGATTGTATTTTCTGCCGTCAGGGAGGTTGCGAGGGAGGTAGAGGCGGAGCCAGGTTTGGTTGTCGGAGTTAAGGGGGATGTCTTTGGACCATACAGAGGCATCGGGGTCGGTGTCGTTGGCTGAGTTGGTGGGTGGTTTGGTGTGGCGGGTGATGGAGCCGTCGGGGTTGACGGTGATGTTGAGGATTTTGTAACGGTCAACGGCGGCCATGGATGTTGGGTTGGGGTAGAATTATAAATNGGTCAAGTAGAGGTAGAGGTCGTGGTGGGAGTACCACTAACACTAGAGGAGCACAAGGTAGAGCTTTTGAGATGAGGAGTGTAGAGGACCAGCTGCACGGCTGCTACAGGTACCATTTTTTGATTCATGGTTTACCTGTTAGAGTTTTGTTTGATACGGGAGCAACACATTCATTTATATATCTTATGCAGTGTTTGAATCTAGTTACGACCGAGGGGATACCCTTTAGTATAGGGTTACCGATGGTAGTAGGGTCAGAGGTACCCGCGAGATACGTGATTGTCCTATTTGTGTAGGGACTCGTGTGTTACTTGTTGACTTCTTTGTCATGCCGTTAGTGCATGAGGAAGTCATTTTGGGTATGGATTGGATGGATAGGCATCATGCGGTATTAAATGTATATAGGAGGACCGTGACAGTCTTTACCGAGTTAGGTCAGATAGAGGTTTTCCGAGGTTGGGGAAGTCAGGCATGGTGATCAGCGCGGTACGTGCAGCAAGATTGATTGCACAGGGTTGTGAGGGCTTCTGGTGTTATGCCATGAAGAATGGGGAGAGTCTAGCGTTAGAGATATCCCAGTGGTCTGTGAGTTTACAGATGTGTTTGCTGAGCCGTCCAGTTTGCCGCCTCAGAAGAGCGTGGACTTTGGCATTGAGTTGGAGCCTGAAACGAGACCGATCTCGAAGGCCCCATATCGTATGACGCCTGTCGAGATGTTGGAGCTGAAGAAGCAACTCGAGGAGTTGGCTGAGAAGGGCTTCATCTGCCCCTAGCGTATCCCCGTGGGGAGCACCTGTCCTCTTCGTGCGGAAAGAAGGACGGATCGTTGAGAATGTGCATTGACTACATAGAGCTTAAAAAAAGGTGACCATCAAGAACAAGTATCCATTTCCCCGTATTGACGACTTGCTAGATCATCTTCAGGGAGCGACGGTGATCTCCATGATTTGACCTGCGCTCAGGGTATCACCGGCTGAGGGTGAGAGAGAAGGATGTGCACAAGACGGCATTTCGGACCCGATATGGACACTACGAGTTTGTAGTGATGCCATTTGGGCTTACGAATGCCCCAACAGTCTTCATGGAGTTGATGAACAGCATATTCATCGACTTCCTGGATCAGTTTGTGGTAGTCTTCATAGATGATATTCTGGTGTACTCTCGTAGCAGAGAGGAACATGCAGGACAGCTGAGGACTGTGTTACGAGTTTTACGAGATAGAGAAATTTATGCTAAGTTCTCTAAGTGCGAGTTCTGGATGCCAGAGGTAGCATTCCTGGGTCATATTGTTTCCGCCGAGGGGATCAAGGTTGATCCGGCGAAGATCGAGTCAGTGGTAGCATGGACGACACCGACGAGCGTCAAGGGAAGTAAGTAGCTTTCTTGGCCTATCCGGGTATTACCGACGCTTTGTGGAGGGATTCCCTATGATTGCCCGTCCACTTACGAGTTTGTTGAGGATGATCACCAGGTTTGTATGGTCTGAGCAGTGTATGCAGAGTTTTGAGGAGCTGAAGAGACGTATGACTTCCGCTCATGTCTTAGCACAGCCGGAGGGCACAAATGATTTTGTGGTTTACAATGATGCATCCAAGCTAGGCTTGGGATGTGTGTTGATGCAGCGAGGCAGAGTGATTGCATATGCGTCTAGAGAGTTGAAGACGTATGAAGAGAACTACCCGACTCATGACCTGAAGTTGGCAACGGTAGTTCATGCACTGAAGATTTGGAAACATTACTTGTATGGTGCTACATGTCAGATCTTCACATACCACAAGAGTCTGAAGTATATTTTCACGCAGTGGGAATTGAATAACCGCCAGCGTAGGTGGCTTGAGTTGATCAAGGACTTTGATCTGGAGATTTTGTATCATCCGGGGAAAGCGAACGTTGTCACCGACGCCCTAAGCAGGAAGACGCCTCGAGAGAAGGCGATTGCAAGACTGACAGTTCAACCTCAGTTACAGAGAGATCTGGCTTGGCTAGAGTTGGACGTCCAGTTTCCTAATGAGGGCGCCCAGTTGAGTACCTTAGAGGTTCTCCCTGATCTGTTGGGTGAGATCCAACAGAAGCAGGGGACCTGCCCGACATTGACGAGGATTCGAGAGAGGATGTCCCGTGGTGAGGCACCACAATTCTCCATAGGACAAGATGGAGTGATGAGACGCCGCGATCGCGTTTGTGTACCCGCTGATGCAGATTTGCGACAGAGGATATTACAGGAGGCTCACTGTACGCCTTACTCAATGCACCCAGGTACGAGTAAGATGTACCAGGATGTGAGAAGCTCATAGTGGTGGGGAGGGCTGAAGCCCGATGTGGCCAGATTTGTGGCACAGTGTGCGACCTGTCAATAGGTCAAGATCGAGCATTATAGACCTGGAGGTGAACTCCATCCACTGCCTATACCGCAGTGCAAGTGGGAGGACGTCACCATGGATTTTGTGACTACTTTGAGACCGAGCAGAAGCTTTGATGCCATCTGGGTTGTAGTTGACAAATTGACGAAGACGGCACGTTTTATCCCTATTCGGGAAACGTGGCCAATGAGGAGATTGGTTGAGGAGTACACTAGACAGATAGTGAGACTCCATGGTGTACCGAGGACGATCGTATCAGACAGAGATGGACGATTTACCTCGAGGCTTTGGCAGCAGATTCAGACTTCCGTGAGGACGAGTTTGCACTTCACGAATGCATGCGATCCTCAGACAGATGGTCAGTCAGAGAGGACCATTCAGACATTGGAGGATATGCTGCAAGCTTGTGTGTTGGACTGGGGACAAGTGTGGACGGATCATCTCCCACTAGTTGAGTTCTCGTACAACAACTGACATGCATCGATTGGGATGGCCCCATATGAGACATTGTATGGACGGAGATGTCGCACACCGTTATGCTGGGATGAGTCTAGCAGTGTTAGTGGTTTGACACCTGATCAGGTCCAGGATGATGTTGCCCGTGTAGCATTGATTAGAGAGAGGATGCTGACTGCACAGAGTCGTCAGAAGTCATATGCAAATAGGAGGCGTAGACCCCTAGAGTTCAGAGTAGGAGCTCATGTGTGGCTGAGAGTGTCTCCGACACGAGATGTTAGACGATTTGGCATTAAGGGGAAGTTGAGCCCCCGACATGTTGGACCGTTCGAGATTCTGGATCGAGTTGGGGGAGTAGCATACAGATTAGCCTTGCCTCCGAGATTAGAGAGTGTTCACCATGTGTTTCACGTGTCTCAGTTGAGGGAGTACATACCAGATCCGAGACACATTGTGAGTTATGATGATTTAGTGGTCGAGCCGGACCACACTTTTGTTGAGCACCCGATTGTAGTTCTAGAACGAGGTATGAAACGTCTGCGTTCAAAGGACATTCCGATGTTGAGGATACAGTGGTCGAGACGAGAACCTGATGAGGCTACATGGGAGACTGAGGATAGTATCCAGAGGAACTATCCAGAGTTTTACGCCGAGATGGATGTACCTGTAGGATCGATGAGTAGATCTTAGTGCTATC
Organism: Fagopyrum tataricum; assembly: GCA_002319775.1. NCBI lineage: Eukaryota > Viridiplantae > Streptophyta > Magnoliopsida > Caryophyllales > Polygonaceae > Fagopyrum > Fagopyrum tataricum. The sequence continues at coordinate 26,721,718 of CM008285.1, forward strand.
TTGGTGAGTGTTGTGATTATGTGCTTATGTGCTATGATGTGTTTATTTTCATGCTAGTTATGATGTGATATATGATCTTATTAGATCTTGATGTGCTAGCGCGATTGATGATTATAGCTGGAGATGGTTCTTTCCTCTCTGCTATTGAGATACGATTAGGGTTTAGCTGGAGATGGTTATTCCTCCATGTATTCTTGGTGGACATAGTTTTGCTGGAGATGTTTTTCCTCCATACCCTTATGTTATGAGTATGATACGGCTAGAGATGGTTTTCCTCTATGTCCTTGTGATGTGATGATGATACGGCTAGAGATGGTTTTCCTCTATGCCCTTGTGATGTGATGATAGTTTGGCTAGAGATGGTTTTCCTCTATGCCTTGGATAGTATAGTGATCTTGTTGTTGGAGATGATGATTTCCTCCATGCCTGTGTTTGAGGTTATAGAGTGATATAGATTGATATCTTATGAGCAGAGATGTGATGTCTCCGATAGAGAGAGTTATACCTCGGCATATGGGTCCGAAAGGATTTGGGATTTCACAAGTTTCAGGACGAAACTTGTTTTTAGGGGGGTGAGATGTAAGAGCCTTAGTCTTTAGGTGCTGAGCCAGATCCAGCCGCCCCTGCGGGTCTAGAGGGCCGCCCCTGCGGGTCTAGAGGGCCGCCCCTGCGTGAGTTCTGTATTCCGCCCCTGCGGCTCAGGGAGTCCGCCCCTGCGGTTTCTTGCGGCTGCAGCCGGCATTTTTGACTCTTGACCATGCTTTACTCTTCTCTTTCCCTTTAACCATCTCCTTTGCTTCAAGATGAAGGGTTTAATTCTTCTCCAGCTGCCTCACGTTCTTCTTCTCTCCTTCCTTCTCCTTTGATCTTCTTCTTGAATTTTCCTTGGTTTGCAAGAAAGTTTGTGTGAGTCTTGGTTGATGATGATATTGAGTGTTGGTGTTGTGCTTTGACAGCCAGCTGAATTGTGTTGGTGCTGATCTCTTCCTCTGTTTAGGCTACAATAGTGGTAAGTTCTTCTTCTTTCCTTCTTTCTTTCTTCCTTCCTTCTTTTCTTCATTTCCTTCTCTTTTAGCTTAGGACTGGATCTCCTAGGCATATATGTTGATGTCTATCTGTATATATATGTATGTGTATGGTTGTTGAATGCTGAAGACGTGAAATCATTAAGTAAAGAACCGAAGAGAAGGCGGGAATCATCTTTGCACTGCAAACCGCCCCTGCGTGGGAGTGCCGCCGCCCCTGTGCCACCTGTGTCACCGCCCCTGCGTGGGAGTGCTGCCGCCCCTGCGCCTCCTGGTGCTTCTCCCCTGCATCCTTCCTGTCACGCAAGTGCGTCTTGTGCAGGACCTACCTGGAGTGGTATGGACCCTTTCCTTTCCTAGTATGAGTGGGTTAGTGGCATGCTAGGTGTGTGTATGAAGATAGGATGAGGATGATTATGATATCGATATGTGTCGGTTATGGCTTTGAGGTTTAGTAGGTTGTTGAGGTTTATCGGGTGGATATGATCCTTATGGATCCCTTGGGTCTAGGTGTGACCCCTTTGATTGATAGGAGATTTGATCTCTTTATGCCTTGTTATTAGGCAGTGTTGTTCTCCGGATTGGAGTTGATCGTGGTTGAGGATATCTTGAGGTTGAGGTAAGTCCGTAGGACTTACTTAGCTACCATCTTTATATTGGATGTTTGCATGAGTGGTGTTTGATATATGCTTGATAGCATGTGATGTTGATTATTATCGAACTATGGTTTATTGACCGCCCATTATAGTGGCCATGATAACCTGCCCCTTTTATCCCGCCCTGGAGTCTATGAGGTTCTATGTAGTCAGGCCAGATCTGGTATACGGGATGAACACTCACCACTCCCTTAGGGTATACGGGAAGGTGTGCCGACACCACTCCAGCTGGCTATAGCACTCAGAGGCGGGGATGATATATATATTCCTCGTGTCACATATGTTCATATACATATATATATATATATACGATTTGAGTGTTGGACTTTATAAAGATGATTAACCGGGTAAATGTGTGATAACATGATTATGTGTTTATGATTTCATGACTTGTGTTTGTGCTTATGCATTATCTTATATATGAATGGTTAGCTAACGGTTATATAGCGTGTTGTAGATGCTTTGCAGGTTAGGAGGACTGCAGAGTTATCCAGATGGGGTGATCCGTTGAGGGCTCCGTACACTAGGATTGTGCGTGGGATATGGGATGATTTTGTTATGTATGGATACATGTTTTGGTTTGTACTCAACGGTGTTTTGTAAACCTTTTGATTTATGTATTACAGTTTGATGTTTTGGTTTTAATCTATTTGTGTCTTGTTGTAAGATCCAGTGAACTTGTTGTTAGGCTAGGGTCAGGATCCATTGTGAGATTCTAGCCCCAGTAACGCCCCGAGTCCCGCGGATTCGGGGGTTACACTAGGGTTACGGCCTTTCAAAAAAAAACCTTTGCGGCGCCGGAACCCTAGTTCCGCCGCCTGCCACCTCTCCGTCACCCATACACCATTCCGCCGCCTCTCCTGAGCCGGTTTGACCCGCCACCCTTCACAACAGCCCTACACCACCGGTTTCCTGCCGCCAGCACCCTCTGCCGCCCCTGCGCCGCTGCAAAACACCCCAGCCGCCGCCAACCTCAGCAGCCGCAACCTTGCCAGCCTTCCTAGGGTTTTGGCAAATATAAAAACAAAAGAAACGGGAAAGAGAACGGGAACGGAATTGCATTCATCCTTCGGTTTTCTTGAAAATACCCTTTTTTCAAGAAAGGGAGCATATATTGTTCATATTGTTTATATCCATGTGAATATTCTTTTATTTCCCCTTTTCCATTTTGGGTTCCCTGCAGGCACTACTCAATACCCTTGTTTTGAACCTTTTTTCCTTTTGAGCCTTCCTTTGCCTTTTTAATTTTCAGGCTACTTTTATTTTATTTTTATCAAGATTAATTGATTTTAGTTGAGAAATTGCAGGCGAATATAGAATTACTTTCTTGATAATCCTTATGTCAGGAAAAGAAATCATGGATAAGTTTGTGGAACAAAGAGAAAACATTTTTCGCATAAGGTGTTTCGTGAAGGATAGAGTATGTGATCTGATTATAGACGGAGGCAATTGTTGCAACTTTGCTAGCCTCGAGATGGTCAACAAACTACAGCTAGTTTTGGTTGACCACCCGAAACCATACAAGATCTCGTGGCTGAATGAGAAAGGAGAAATGACCATTGACAAACAAGTCAATGTCAGTTTTCACCTAGGGAAGTATGCGGATACCATCTTGTGTGATGTCGCCCCTATGGATACGTGTCACTTGTTGTTAGGCCGACCTTGGCAATATGATCGGGATGTGGATCACAAGGGACGAACGAATCACTACATCTTTCAGTTCAAAGGCACTGCATTTTTACTGAAGCCCATGAGTCCAGAAGAGATAAAGAGGCTGATCAAGAAAAGACCACGAGATCAGAACATCGATTACACACAATCAGAGATTAATAGCGCAGAAAAATGATGCTTGCAAACCGTCTCGGGACACTTTCAACACCGAATTCCTTAACTTCGACACCAACCTCATGCTTTTGAGCAAAGAAGATGGGGTTTCCCAGTCACCTACTACCCGTGCCTTACCCGGTAATATCCAACAAGTCATGACTGAGTTTCAAGACGTATTCCCCGATGAACTACCACTTGGTCTACCACCACTTTGAGGGATTGAGCATCAAATTGATTTTATGCCAAGCGCATCATTGCCCAACCGTCCGGCCTACAGGATGAATCTGAAAGACACACGTGAGATCCAAACGCAAGTCCAAGAATTGTTGGACAAGGGATATGTACGAGAGAGTCTAAGTACATGCGTTGTACTAGTTCTTTTTGTACCGAAGAAAGACGGCAGTTGGAGTATGTGTGTAGATTGCAGGGCTATCAACAACATCACCGTCAAGTATAGACATCCCATACCCCGGCTTGATGACATGCTAGACAAGTTACACGGGGCTCATGTCATTTCTAAGATAGACCTTCGGAGCGGTTATCACCAAATCCGGATGAGAGAAGGGGATGAATGGAAGACGGCCTTCAAGACTAAATTTGGTCTGTATGAATGGCTGGTAATGCCGTTCGGCCTAACCAACACCCCCAGTACCTTTATGCGCCTCATGAACCACGTTTTCCGACCCTTCATAGGTAAATTTGTGGTCGTCTACTTTGACGATATACTTATTTATAGCCAAAATCTCCAGGAACATGAGCAACATCTTAGAAATGTGCTCACAACCCATCGCGACCAACACCTCTACGCCAACCTCGAGAAATGTGAGCTATGTACCAACCAAGTCACATTCCTAGGTTTTGTGGTAAGTTCACAGGGGTTGCAGGTAGACGAAAGCAAAATTAAGGTCATTCAAGATTGACCAACGCCTACATCAGTAACACAAGTCCGGAGTTTTCACGGATTAGCTAGCTTCTACCGCAGGTTTGTAAGAGATTTCAGCACAGTAGCGGCCCCACTGAACGAGATCACGAAAAAGAAGAGTGGGTTCATATGGGGAAAGGAGCAACAAAAGACATTTGAAGAATTAAAGGCACTACTCACACAAGCTCCATTGTTAAGCTTACCGGATTTCAATAAACCTTTTGAGGTCGAATGTCACGCATCAGGAATAGGAATTGGAGGAGTACTCATGCAAGACGGCAAGACAATTGCCTACTTCTCGGAAAAATTGAAGGGAGATACCCTCAATTACTCCACATATGGTAAGAAATTGTACGCTCTTTTTAGAGTCCTTATGACATGGCAACATTATTTAAGACCCCGTGAGTTCATACTACATACGGATCACGAGTCTCTCAAATACTTTCGGAGTCAAGACAGGCTCAATCAGCGTCATGGAAACTGGATGGAATTTCTAGAAACCTTCTCTTTTGTGATCAAGCACAAAAAGGGCAAGGACAATGTGGTAGCCGACGCTTTATCACGCAGGTATACGTTATTGACTACTTTGGATTCCAGAGTACTTGGATTTGTGTACATCAAGGAGCTATATGATACCGATCATGATTTTGGCGAAGTCTTTCGAGAATGTAAAGACAAGAAAATCGTAGGGCAATACCATATTTTCGATGGGTTCCTTTACAAGGAAAGAAAGGTTTGCATTCCTAATTGTTCTCTTCGCCTTCTTTTGACTGAGGAAGCCCATCGAGGAGGGTTGATGAGGCATTTTGGCCGAGATAAAACGTACCATACATTGAAGGCTCATTTCTATTGGCCCAGCATGCTCAGAGACGTTGAACATCTACTTAAAAGATGTCTGGATTGCCTTAAAGCCAAATCTCATTCGCAACCACACGGTCTCTACACACCCCTACCTATCCTTACTGTACCTTGGGAAGACATATCCACGGATTTTATTGTAGGGTTGGCTCGTACAAAGAAAGGGAGAGATTCTATTTTTGTGGTGGTTGACAAGTTCTCTAAGATGGCTCACTTCATTGTGTGCCACAAGATAGATGATGCTATGAATGTGGCCAACATCTTCTTTCAAGAAGTAGTACGATTACATGAAATTCCAAAAACTATTGTCAGTGACCAGGGTGTCAAATTTTTGAGCACTTTTTGGAGGACTCGATGGGGAAAATTTGGCACAAAACTCTTGTTCTCTACATCTAGTCATCCTCAGACTGATGGACATACAGAAGTCACCAACCGAACTCTTACAACTGTCCTCAGAACTATCATTCGCAACAATACTCGAGTTTGGGAGGATACCTTGCCACATGTGGAGTTTGCCTACAATCGAACTGTCCACTCATCTACACAGCTTTCGCCCTTTGAATGTGTTTAAGGTATGAATCCTTTTACTCCATTAGATCTTACACCTTTTCCTATGAAGGAAAAGGAAAATTTGGAAGCTGGAAAGCCAGTGGAGTTTATAAAGGAACTCCATGAACGGACCAAGACCCGTTTGATGAAAAGGTCAGAAGTCGTCGCGCATGAGCTAATCAGGGCAGACGTCGCATGAAGTTCCAGCCCGTAGACCTCGTATGGGTACATCTACGCAAAGAGCGATTTCCATCAAAAAGGAAGAACAAATTGGATGCACGGGGAGATGGACCATTCAAGGTTCTTCATCGAATAGGCGACAATGCCTATAAATTGGAACTCCCATGAGAATATGAAGTTAGTGCAACTTTCAACGTTGTGGATCTCACCCCTTTCTACAGTGATGAGGACGTGCAGGATTCGTGGTCGAATCCTTTTCAAGAAAGGGAGGATGATGCGGGAGCATCTCAACCACTTCCTACAAGACCGATCACTAGATCTCAAACCAAACGTCTGGGTGAACAATTAGGAAAAGAGATGCATCAACTGGGTAATTATTACATTAAGATGGGAGCATTTGAGAGCTGCTCGAGGATAGTGTTACACGTGCAAGGCCGAGATAGTGTAGCCAAGTGAACCATGTGAAGGAAGGACATTTGAAGGAAAGAGTTGGGCTAATTTGAGTGGCCAAATTAGACCCAACATATCATTTAATTTTCAGCCCATTTTGAGACAATTTTAATTTGGGTTTTGCATTTATTTTATTGTCATTTATCTTTCTTCTAGAAGGTACATATCTCCTAAAAATTTGACCTTATCTTTTCGTTAGAAGATCTTATCTTGTAAAGATTCGATCTTATCGCTTCATATTTTATTTCATTTCTATTAATCAGTTTTGGGCTCGATCTTGGATCAAGCCCGCAGGCCGTGTAAGCACATTGGACGTCTCACCTTGCCTATCAAAGGCCAAGCTAGACGTCTTTTTGATTCATGCAGATTTATATACAATTCAATACTTTTCAGTATTTCCTTCTCGAGTGATTCGAGTCTTGATAAGGTGCGAAGCCTCTTCAAAACCCTGGACGGGTGAGAAGCACGTCCAGTCTCCGTTTGGCAGCTAGAAGAGACGTCCAACCCCGGTGCAAAGCTTGGGTTAATCACTCTTCGATCTCCAAACAACTTCTTATACTTCCCGGAACAATCTCGTTCTTTCCTCGGAGGCTAAGATTATAGCGGAAGAGTCGATCTGCGAAGGGGAGACTCAACCAGCCTATCCAGCTACGGTCCATTCCTAACCACCGGATCAATCCTCCATCCTTGTCACACGTCTTTCACCCCATCTCCACGCCTATCACCATCCTCTCTTTAGCCTACGTCCTTGGTGTTGAAAGATCGGGAATCCTTACGGCTTACCTCGTATCAGATGAACTACTAGAGAAATTAATCAAAAAAGAGCTTGATCTTCGTCACAAATCTCTCACCCTCACCTTCCCTAATGTTGCCAATCCCACCTTCACCAAAACATAAAACTCGGTCCCCTCCAATCTCTCCTTACAACAGCCCCAATCAACCAACTATCACACCTTCCCTAAATTTTGTCTTGGCAAGTGTCAATAGCGTGACATTGTAGGACACTCCCTCTCTCTTTGTCATGCCTTCCAAGGTCTACACATTCGTTCACACCCCTCCAAGATCCACCAAGAACAACAACACTCCAACTCAACCACCTCAAGCTCATACTGCAATAGTTGCTCAATCTCCTTCTTCCCTGCGCAACATGGCTCCTTGACATTGAAGCCACTCATTAGGGCTTTCCAATGAGTTTCGCAGGCCAAGTGTCAGCGTAATTTTTTTTTTAATTATTAATATTAAAAATGATGTTTTATATGGTAAAAAAATAGAAAAGAACTAAAAAGATTTTTTTTGAAATGTATAGGAAAAAAATGCCGATCTTAACTTAGAATATTAATTTAGGAGAAAATTAAAGAAAAAAAGAGAAAATAAATAAATGATATCATAAAAGTTATATAGTAAATAAAAAAGAAGAAATAAGAAGGATAGAAGATTTCAACTTTTGTTAAGTAGAGGAACTAATAATAAATATTATGGGGCCCCAAAAAACTGGGGCCTTGTGTTATTAAGTCAAATGGAACATGCTATTGGACAGCCCTGTCATTCATCATGTCACCAACAATCTCCAAAACCTATCCACTCATTATTCATATAATGGTTCTCATAAGATTGTGATAGGAGATGGCTCATGTGAGAGATTTGTTTGAGTGGCATCGTGATCGAGATGATCCGGAGGGATGGTTTGCTTGGCAAGCCGGAGGGGATTGACTGATCTGTAGACATTTGACTTCTTCGGGGCTGATCATGCCCTCTGTCATGCCTTTGTCGAGCGGTGGCCCCCTGAGACCAACAATTGTGATGTGAGGTGTTCGCTGATTTTACACCCTATAAATCCCTATCAATAGTGATAGAAACTTACATAATAGCAAAACTAGGAAGGGATAGTTTTATATTTATAACCTGTAATAAATCCCCTAAATAGCAAAGAACTCACAGTGTATGGATCGTACGAAGTAGGACAAGTATACCAAAGTCGAACACAAAGACTGAGAGGATTAATCTACAGCGATGATTATAGATAGGATAGATCTCAAATAAAGAAAGGGGTTGGAAAAGATAAGGGAAAGAAGTCAAAAAAGTTTTGAAAAGGTTTTTGGGTTACTCTCAATTGAATGTCACCTGAAATCAAGAGCAGTTTTCTAAAAGGAAAGCAAAACAAAAGATAATCAAGTTAAAGGAAAGAGAACTGAATTCCAAGGGTTCAAGATCATTGTTTATACACATGGGCTCAGGATAATCTCATAAAGCATATATGATTTGAAATGCATACAAGGATGAATGTTTCTTAAATCTATGTTCTTTTACAGTGACATCTCAAGAACATAAAGGTCCGCAACCTAATACATATTGCGTTCAAGGTAAAGAGGGAGAAATAAATAAATAAACATTATTCTTTCAATCAAGGAAACACAATAACCCTTTACAGTTACGTCTCAGGAATTATTGCCTCAAAGGAAGAAATAATGGCACATTCTATCCAATAAAGGTCGAACCTTTATTACCTAGGAATAAGTTCTCTTATGTATCTAAGAAGGAATATCTCAGTTACAACTCAATTCCAACTTAGATTGAAGTGGTTTAGATCACTTCTAAACCTGCCAAAAACCAAACAATTCCATAGGATTTAAAGTTATCCAAACAATTTAGGGAACTATCCCTCATTGTCCAAGGTATAAACAAATCCCTGTCAACCTTGGAACCACAAAGATCTAGCCAATAACAATCATATCAAAGACAAACAAAGAAATAACAAAAGGGAGAAAAGAAACTACTCAACTTCAATGAATGAAAACCTTCAATCTTGTCAAATCTCAAATCAACAATCTCTTCCAAACAAATCTAAATGCGAAAGTCTCCAACTTTAATCTAAACTAACTAAACTATGAAGAACAATGGTGAAGAAGAAGGTGGAGGGTAGGAGAAGGCTCCCCCCTCTAAAGGAAACTCTGGGAAACTCCCAACTAAAAACGAACACACCCGAATACCTTCGGAACCCTACTTTTATAACCTAAGGCATGTCGAAAGACACGGGTTGGGCTAAAAAGTCCAAAATAAAATAAAATCGACGTTTAGGAAAGAATCTTGGTCGGCATCTCTGCCGAGATGGTCACGGTCGGGGCCGAGATTTCGACTTTCGATCTTCAACGTCATGGGATCGTGGTAAAGTCACCAGAGATCTAGGCCGAGATGTAGACCGAGACTTTGCAACAGAAACTCCAAACCTCGACCGAGGTACATGGATCTCGGCCGAGATGTTCATCTCGGGCACTTGGTTTCGTTTGCTCCAAAATCGTTCTCTTCTCCTTTCCTATGCTCGTATGATTGCTCCTATGCATCCACTCCGAGGCTTGATCCTCAAATACGTCGTTTTAGCTCCAAAATGTGTCAAATCACCTACAAAGCCACAAATAGTGTGTGTAGACATCTATTCTTGCAAAGTAGAACTAAACAAGCATAAATGACACAAACTAAGGCTAAAACATGAATGCGAAAAGGACAAATCTACCTAAATTCATGACTAAAACAGGTCGATAAATCATGTTATCATGAGGCGCCATGGAGCACATATCAACGTGCAGAGTGGTTGAGCTCCACATTTGAGATGAAGATGGCCGAGGCCGATGACTATGGCACCTCCATCCTAGCAGAGGCTATGAGGAGGCCCACCACATATTTCCTCCTTGACCCATCCCCACCGGTAGTTGCACTAGCTTCCAGATATTTGATTTTGTTGATGGGATCAACATTGGTAGTTGATAAGACTACCAACGGGATACGGTCGTGGATGATTGACCTCGTAGCCGATCATGAGATGATTGGATCGTATGCTTTGGGTAGGGATTTTATGTTGTTTGTATCGGTATCTTGGTCTATCTTCCCGGTCTAGGATGAAGACCATGGGTGGATGCACCTCACTCCTACAAATATAAACTTTCGATTCTTTTCAATTTATCAAATAATCGATAAAAATTATCTTCTTGCAAAATATATGCGTGGATATATGTGCACTTTCCCTCTCTTTGCTGTTCAGTCTCCACAAACGTTAAGCAGTAGAGATCTACACGTTGGACTTTGAAGATTTTGATCCTGAAGACCCCACCTTGACGCTTCAGAGGTTGGCGTGTCTACATCCTTAGCTAGAAGAGATGAGGGTAGAGGACGTCAGGTTTATGACATACGATGACCGTGTCTTGGACTTTGACAGAGAGTTTGCTATCTCTAGATACAAAGGACCATCCGTATTGGTAATATAGAGGAGCCCTATATGCTGGACAGAGTTATGGGACAATTTGGGCATATACAGAGGATCTCAGACGATTGTATACCGGTGACCACGGAGGAGCGTCCTCCTATTGGGGGCAGAGATTACAAGATTCGGTATCACATGTCGCACGATAGGCGGTCCAAGAGACATGAGGAGGTCATACGCTTCTCATTGGTTGGCACAGATTTAGCCTCATACCTATTTTCGGGGTCAACTGCACAACCACCTCCCATGGATAGGCCACCTCATGTCCATGTTTTTGACACTCGGGTAAGATATTTAATTTGCACATGTTATCATTCCATTCATCTATTATTCAATTTCTAACTATTTGTTTTTGCAAACAGCGTTGCATGTCCTTGTTAGTAGGATCCGAGATATGATACGTGATTGTGGTATGCAGACTGCGGTGAGACAGTGGATGAGTTGTAGCGGCTTGTTGACAAGGCGATGGGACACCGGCCACCACTTGATCCTTCTCAAGTCTAGGCTTTGCAGTTGTGACATTTATAACGTCTATCTTTTATTTTGGGATGATACTTTGTATTTATTTGGAGTATGTATGATATTTTGGTTGAATTAATTATGATACGGTTATGATGTTATGATATTATGTTATTATGTTATTACGTTATTCCATTATTCCATTCTGGTTACAATCTTTCTTCAACTCCAATAAAGACTTTTCACTAATATGTATATAAGAGTGAAATATATTATTTTGGGAGAAGAATTTTAACACTTATGAGTAACCAATACTTACAAAATCTTACACTTACAACTTCAACGCAGTCGGCCTGCGTTGAAGTTGAAAACTTTCAACGCAGTCGGCATGCGTTGAAGTTGAAAACTTTCAACGCATTCGAATTGCGTTGAAGTTGAATCAATGCAGACGCATTGCGTTAAAACTGTGCGTTTTGTAAATTTAACGTCGTGCATATAGGATTCTCCTTATTTAAACATATATACACGTTTTCAAGGGAGATAAGAGAGATGAATTATGAAGTTGAGCAGTTTATAAAGACGGTTAAGGTTGTTAAACCGAGGTCTTGAAAGGTATGTCCGACATTGAACTTATGAAAACCGGGTTGAAGATGATTGAAATGAGGTGGAATGCTCATCTCCCGAGCTTTCATGTCCGGAAAAAGATACGATCTAGACTGGTGGTCGGGCGAAAGAAAACACTACAAACACAACAACAAAGTCAAATTCTCCTTCATGTATATTATTTTCCACAAATAAAAATTTGTATGCTTATGCCGAGTTAAAAAAAACTGTACACTCGTAGATGGTACCTTTGTACAAAGCCTTGTGATAAAGTCACTTGTTCATCTACAATCCTCGTTTAGGACGCACTTGCGTAACAAGCGTACCGCGCTTAGCATAACTAATGTAAAAAGAAAAAAGAAAAGAGACCTCTCCCAACACCTCGTTGGCCGGATGATTGAACGTACCCAATAAAATTAAGACTAATTCCGTTTGGTGCCCTCAAAGTTTCGTCTCTTTTGGCTGGTAACCACCAAGTTTTTATTTTTCTGCTTGGTGCTCTTGAAGTTTTAATTTGTTCCATTTCATACCCAAGTGATAACCTACACCTTTTCTCTTTAGTTTTCCGTAAAAAAGAAAATGAAAAGAAAAAAAAAATAAGAGAACAAAATGAAGATCATACATGATTGTTGTTGTTTCTTCTTTGTTGGACTGCAAATCAGTAAAAACACAATACAGAACAATCTTGATGGCACCTATTGTATTTTTTCACACATTAAAGACGAATTATATTATGCAATTTCTTTCTTAGATGGCAATTGGTATTGTGATTAAGAGCAATGCATCTCCATCTCTCTACACAAAATCAACATTAAGAAGCAAACTATATAATTACATGGTCTATACTCATGATTGAGATAGATTCTCATTGTATGAGCATGGTTGATAGATTTTCATCAAAGCAATGATCAACCGATTGATCAAGTACCTTCCCCTACTGTTGAATAGAGGAGGCCTAGTGAATCAACAAGATAGAAGCATTTGATCTCGATCTTCACTTGCGTTTGTTGCTCAAATATTACAATCTCATTATCTAATTTAAAATATAAAAAAAACTAAACACTTTTCACCTATAAATAAAAAACCAAACCCCAATTCCAAATTAAAATCAGTAAAGAAAATAAAAGATGAAGCAACGAAGAAAAAACAATAAAAAACCAAAACACTCCTCACATATAAATTAAGGTATAAAATTAAGTCCAAATTCGAGTTCAAATAAGGCGCAAAAGAATTATCAAGGAAGGAGTGTAAACTTGTTTTAGATAAGGAAGAAGAAGCTAATGACATGAATTGTGTTATGCATAGGAGGTATCCAATGATGAAGAAACAATCAACTAAGTTTTTTTTTTTTTCTTCACTTATTTTCCATTTATTTATTTTTAAAAAAAGGAGAGAAGTAAGGTTTGGGTATAAATTGGGGCAAAATATCGAAGAAATTAAAATCTGAATGACACAAACCAAAATAGTTAAATTTGATGGTCACCAAATAAGAAAGACGAAATCTTAAGAGCACCAAATGTAATTTTCTTAAAAGTAAGGACAGATGACCAAACATGTCCATTATCCAATAATAATTAAAGGAAAAATAAATAAAATAAGAGAGCCTACGTATTGGCAGGTCATTTCTGACTCAGGTTTCAGGTAACTGGTTAGGCCGTGTTTGGGCGGGGACCCTAAAAAATGTCCTCCTCCGGCAGAATTCCAGTGGTTTCCTTTCCAAACAAGCCGTTACTCCTCCCCTACTACCACCGATGCTCCAAATTCTGCTTCTCTCTCTCCAGATTTCCTCCTGTAAATCCTACATACCGTTTCTTCGTTTCTTCTTCCATGGCTTCCGATTCAGAGCCTCCCTCCTTCCCCGCCACAGCTGCCCCCTCCGTTGATTTCGATCTCCCCGATAAATCTAATCCCTCGTAATTTTCCTTCTTACTTGTCCTTTTTTCTTTACTTAATATTCTGTCTATAAATGATAGAATCAGCGAACTGTTTCCGCGGAAGCAGAATAATTTATGTTCATCTGATAACTGTCAGTAACTATTGGTTACTTGGAATCGTTATTTGCATAGTCAAATCGAGTTCCTATTTGCCTGTCATCTCCATATGTTTAACCTAATAGTCGTAGAGAGGCATCCGTCATAGGATTGCACGAACACCGTTTTATCATGGATTCATTTTAGTCATCAGTTCACTGTTTACCTTAATCTCTGCTCATTATATCTTTTACTGGCTTCCAATTGAAGTAGGCTATGGATATGCAAGCACGATATTCTCCATATATAGCCGCCAGTGTGTGGGATATTTTCTGTTTTTTCCCTTCTATTGCGGATCACTCGGATTCTGACGGAGTCATTATGAAACATACAGCATTGTTATGTGATTTGGTTAGGCTAACTTGTCTTGTCGCTCGTGGAATCATTGTTATCCTTCAGATACTTGACAATTTGCGCAAACCCTATCACATCTAGGTTTCTTGAGTTTGTGTATATATGTATATAAGAGGAGTGAGTGGATGTTGACAGAATTATCTGATCAGACAAATTCAACTAGAAGTGGGTTCGTGGTTAAGTAATTGATGTAATTTTAGAACTCCAAGTATTTCAATACAAGTTTTATGTTTTTCAATGTTCAATCAAAATTCTTTTTTCTTTTGTGAAATGCAGTTTCTGTATCATAGAAGGGCCTGAAACTGTCCAGGATTTTGCAAAAATGGAGCTAAAAGAAATTGAAGATAATATACGCAGCCGCCGAAACAAGATTTTCTTGCACATGGAAGAGGTAAGCATCAACAAAGCGTATGCTACTGCATTATAACTCAATAAATTCACTTGCAATAGTTTTGCAACTTTTTCTTTTATAGTTTCTATCTTCTCTTAAAAAATAATCAGTTTTGATATACTAAAAATATAATCAAAGGGAGTTGCACCTGTCTATTAAATAATAGTACAATTAATGTTACTACATAAAACAATCACTTACAGTTTTGGAGATAAGCTATTCCCTATTTTACAGCTTGAAGGATAGTTAGAGCATGAAGGCTGCTCTTATATGAAACTGGGTGGGGACAATAATGACCGAAATTGTGTAATTGGTTCTGTTTTTTATATTAAGAGAATGCCTAAATTTGTAATGGAGAGGAAAGGGAAATCTTAGCTAGAAGGCATCCTTTGTCTGGTAAGCCATGCCAGTAAAGGAACTTCTTCACAAGAAGAGATTTTAAGTGCCATTAGATTCTTTGTTTTATGATTTGGTTTCCTCATGGACGGGAGGACTTCCATTGCTGTGCATACTGTTTCCAATCCTATTTGTTTCCTCAGATTTAAGAAGAAGATAGTTGTTGCTACTTTGGTATGTTTGTTGTCCCCAAAAGTTGGAAAGGAAAAGGAGTTAAGGAACTACTAAGAATTTCTATATTTAGGCTTTGTTTCGTGCAAACTCCTTATAGATCATTTGCACTGTAAAAGTGCTAATAAGCCTCTCAGCGGTTATAAGCTCCTCAGTGCTTATAAGCTCTTCGTAATGCATAAGGATTGTACGCCAAATGAAGTCTTATTTAGCACATGTCTGGTAAAACATATTGATAATATAAACAGCAGTGATAAGGTAGTTGGTATGGTCTGATAAGGTAAACTATAAGGGGATACTGTGTTCATAATTAGTACCTATAAGGTACACTGATGTTTACCAGACAATCGTTAACACTTCTCCCCTTAAGATTTAAAGTATGATGCTTAACTGTGTAGGTCAGGAGGTTGAGAATACAGCAGAGGATTAAGAATGATGAACTTGGAATCTTCAGTGAAAAGCAGGAAAATGAACTTCCAAACTTCCCATCATTTATTCCATTTTTGCCTCCATTGGTGAGTTCTATTTATTAAGATTTTATAGTTTCAGTTCAACACTTCATCTTTTTGGCTACTTTTAAGCTTTTGTTGATGGCACTTCTGCCATCCAAATGGGAATCTCTTAGTTCTAAGTTTGTGAATAGCTCTTTACATTATAAAATAATGCTATAGGTTGCATTACTATGAAATAAATCCTACAAGATTTTTGTTTGGTTAAGAGGAAATAATTGTATTATGTCATTTGGGCTGTATGTGAGTGAGTAGATGATACCCTTTCCTTCACTTTTTGCTGGGAGGTGTTGAGAGGAGCTTGCAGATCTGTAAAAAATTACTAGGGAATACTTGCCTTATTCTACATTATGTACAAGCTTCTATATGTTCCCTATCTCCCTCTCATTCACATATTTAGTATTAAGGCTGTGCATTGGTCTGGACCATAATATTACGATCCAGACCGGACCGGGTCATCACGGTCGGGTCCAATATGGTCAAAAGACCATATTGACCCGTTTTCAGTTTTAAAAAATTAAAAATTATTGTATATGTTCCTTAGGATCGGATCTGGTCCAGTCCTGGACTGTATCTGGCAGTAATGGTCCAAGACCAGACAGTAATTTCTTGCCCAGTCCGGTCTAAAAGTGCACAACCCTAGTTAGTATTACCATTCAAATACCTTTTGACCGTCCTCAACAGCAATCCACGTGGAAAGCCGAAAGCTGAAAGCCATATACCTGGCTATATAAGGGAAGAGATTTTCATAATATAGGATAAAATTTTCTTTAAAGCAGAATAAGGGAGGACACTGATTTCATCCTGGATATATAAAGTGTGAAATTTTGCTAATGGCATTCTCTAGGATTTTGTCTTGATTTTTAGGGTCTTGAGCTCTAGTATGGCACATCTGTTAAGTGTGAGATGAATTCTTTTTTAAAATTTATAAAATCCTTCACCGCAGTATTGTTTCTGTATCCAAATTCTTTTTTTTTTTTTTAATTCAGCCTCCTTAGTCTGTGTTAAGAAAATTGCAGCTTTGCATGGGGGTCCATGAGTTAGTGGGGTTTATTGTTTGTGGGAACTTTCTGTAATTTTTGTTTGATTGTTTATCACTTTGAAAAGTATTTGTTTCCTCCACCTGGTAGTTTCTTGACACATCTGATCTAACATAAGCCTCGAACTGTCTTTGTGTCTCTACATTTTCTATGAACTTATTAAGTAGTGTCTTGTGTGCAGACCGCTGCAAATCTTAAGCAGTACTATGCTACTTGCTTTGCTCTTATTGCTGGAATCATTCTTTTTGGTGGACTGCTAGCTCCTTCGGTAAATTTCTGACTTACAGCTACTTGATGAAACAAGAGAGAAATCGGTTGTTATTCTTTACATCTATAATTACTGTGCACTCTAGGCCCCGGGTGGTTTTGATATGATCAGTCAGCCATTTTATTTTTATATTATTATGTTTTAACTACGAGTAGAAGCCCGTGCTACAAGGATGATCATGTAGTATCCTTGTCCTGTTTGAATTTTAACAGAGAGAATTTTAATAAACGTGTCATATTTCAACCGATATGAAACCTTGTTTACAGTTGGAGCTCAAACTGGGTATAGGGGGCACGTCATATGCAGATTTCATCCGAAGCATGCATCTCCCAATGCAATTAAGGTACTTTCAGTGTTCTTCGATATATATTAAAAATTCATTCATTTTAACAATAAACTACATGAAGGACCCCAAGCCTTGACTTCATTTGGAAGACCTTTACTGCTAAAATTGCTAGAAGATGTTGTTGTTGATATTTCATATTAAAGCTACTATGATATTCTAAATTTTGTTTAGTCTAGAACTTTTTTTGTTTAACTAGGAGAAAATCTCAAATTTAAATTTGGGTGAATCATTTAATATTTCGTTTGTAATATATGAAAATTTTCTCAAGTATCCCCTTATGTTTTAATTGAATCAATTAGGTAGCCTAAGCTATGTGAAATTGTACATTTTTGGTCCTTCCATGACATCTCAAATATGTCCATCTTTTAAGAGAAATTTATTTTTTCGATTCCTCAATGTAATATATAGTAAATAAAGGCCTACTATATAATTTAATAGGGTTTTGAAACATGACAAAAGTCGCAGGACACTGAAACGAAAATCACATACTAACTTAATCCTAAATTATAAAAATAGGGTGCAACTTCTAACATGATTCAACCTTATACTTTTTATGTATTTTGTTCTACATTTTTAATCATTTTTTTGCCCAAATCTGTTGTTAAATATCACTAATTCACGCACTAATAACATGAATCAACATTTCATTCATCAAAAACAACACAAAATCATCAAATTTGGAATTTTAAATTTCAAATCTAAGCTCTAATTCTGAAAAAGCAACTCCAAGATTGAGAGAAATTAGAGAAGAGAAAATAGGGGAAAATAAAAATGAAATCTTTAAATCATATAACCTATTTTGTAATTATGGTAAAAGTTAGGTCGTGGCTTTCATTTTTAGTAGGCTGTGACTTTTATACTGTAAATCAATGGAAGGGGTTGTTGGACAAGGGATGCTCTGTCTCAGTCGCTGTTGGATTCTTCATGCTTCTGACATCTGAGGGTTGTTATTTGTTGTGTATTGCCAACCCTTCCATGGTGTTTTACCGTATTTTCCTATCAAAACCCCATTTACTACCAAGTAGCTTTATTTGATTAGCATGTTAGGGACTAACATGAAAAAAGTGTCAAACGTTAGGGACAAAACATGTATTTAACCTTTAAAATTAGAAGATTTCATCACATGTCTGTTAAGCCCTGCAGAGTCTGGATGATTTTACTACCATGAATGAATTTTGAAATGGAGATAATGTTGAAGAAGTGATGATTTATTGCTGGGTAAAAGAGCTCAATTTATAATTACAGAGGGAACTCTTCATTTTACCCCTGCGAAACAATAAGCTACAGAAATTATATTATTCTAGTGACTCAATATAACATCTGCATTAGATAATGGTAACCTTATTGGGTACTGCAGTGAAGTGGATCCCATAGTGGCTTCATTTTCTGGTGGAGCAGTTGGTGTGATCTCAGCACTGATGGTGGTTGAAATAAACAATGTCAAACAGCAGGAGCTTAAGAGATGCAAATACTGTCTTGGAACAGGTAAGATTTTAAAAAATATTATTTAGCTGTAGAATTGAGGCTAAGCATATCTTCTTTTTTAACTCTGCAAGATTATGATTTTGAAAGCTATTTACAGATTATCCTTTTCGGTTCATTTTCTGTTTGGCTGCTTCTATATGACATCATATCTATTCATATACTCGTAAGAAAAAATCTGTCCGAAAGCTAGTTTCGGTTCATCTTCAGCAGGAGCAGTTGGTGTGATCTTTGGTTCTCTTAGTAGATAATCATTTTTATCAT
Organism: Fagopyrum tataricum; assembly: GCA_002319775.1. Lineage (NCBI taxonomy): Eukaryota > Viridiplantae > Streptophyta > Magnoliopsida > Caryophyllales > Polygonaceae > Fagopyrum > Fagopyrum tataricum. Next base: position 26,740,750 of record CM008285.1, read on the forward strand.
TTTCGGGTATGCAGGATATCTAGCTTGTGCGCGGTGCTCCAGTTCAGGAGCGCTTGTGCTAATTGAGCCTGTAGCCACAGTTAATGGTGGAGATCGGCCTCTCTCACCGCCTAGGACTGAGAGGTGCACTAACTGTGCTGGCTCAGGGAAGGTTAGTACTGACATACTTTATACTTAATAGGCAATCACCTTTTTTCTCGACTGGTTCGCCCTTCAGTTAATGTTAATAAGAATGTTCAGTCCAATTGTAAGCTTTCTCGACAACATTATACGTGTTTTTTGTTCTATCTCACTTGCAAATTTGTAATGGTACAATATAGATTGTCTTACAGCTGCATTGTGAATGTTTTCAGGTTATGTGCCCTACTTGTCTCTGCACGGGCACAGCTATGGCTAGTGAGCATGATCCCCGGATTGATCCGTTTGACTAGGGATCTCGCCAATCCACGAAGAATCATCACCATCGTTCGCAATACGTGTAGATCCATCCTACCACTTTGTAAAAAGTATATTATGCGTAAAATATTCCCTGGCATACCAATTGATTGCTACTAGCAACACTTGTCTGTAACGTTAATAGGAAAACAAAAACTGACCATGATATGTAACCTGATTAATGCTTATAATTTGAGTATTAGCGCGTTATGCTTCCTGGTAGAGGTGTCAAACGGGGCCAACGGGTCGGGTTTGGGTCGGGTCCTAACAAGTCCGGGTTGAAACGGGTCGGGTTAAAAAAAGGCTTGGTTATTAATCGGGTTGTTTCGGGTCGGGTCGGTTGGGTCGGGTATCGTTTGTTCGGGTTGAAACGGGTTACCGGGTAGTATCGGTTCCCGGGTCATAACGGGACGGGACGGAATTGGGTCGGTCATAACAGCCACGGGTTGAAACGTGTCGGGTTAAAACAAGCTCTTATTTTTGTCAGTTTGTTTCGGGTCGGGCCGGTTTGGGTCGGATATTAATTGTTCGGGTTAATACTGGTCAATCGGGTTGGAGTCGGGTCATTTTTATGTTTGGGTTGGGTCGAAACCAGATCGGTTTGCGTAACATCTTGATTCGGGTCAAATTATGTTCGGTTTCGGTCGAAACCGGATCGGATTGCCTAACATCTTGATTCAAGTCAATTTATGTTCGGGTTTGTGTAATTTATTCTCAAATTTATACGAAGATATTAATTTGATAAAAATTGAAATAAAAGTTGTGTTTAATTGTTTTAGACTTTTGAACCGTTTTGATGATGTATTAGTGTGCACTTTATTTACAAAAATGTAATAGTAAATCAAAGACATGCGTAATAAATAATAATAACAATAATGATTCGCCGAAAATATGGTATCTAAAAAACGACTGATCCGTTTGATCTATTTGATCCATATTCGAAAATATGGTATCTAAAATCGATTTTAGTTGGATCGGATAATTATCCACATAAATGTTTGATCTGAATGATTTTAACCCGATCTGTTTGATTGAATATGAATTTAACCGGATATGGATATCCGGCTGATCCGTTAGATCAAAATATCTAATCTGACCGACTAATCAATCCATTTGATCCATATATGCTTTTCCTATTTTATTTGTTATAAAATGTAAAATAATGTCTATCATCTTTTGCCGAATCGGATAATAATCCGTGGAATTCGGTCGATCTATTTGTTCCATATTTGAAAATATGGTATCTAAAGATTCTAAACCATAAGTTAAAGATAATTTTTGGTATGTATTATGTAATATGCAATTATAGACTTACATAGTTAAATTTTCAAAAAGTATAATTTTAAACATTCGGATACCCGAAGAAATTATACTTTCAAAAAGCATAATCGGATATCCACATACATTATAATTGTAAACATCGGGGTTACTTTGGGTCGGGTTACTTCGGGCCGGGTTACTTCGGGCTATCGGGTCATTCGGGTCGGGTTATTTCGGATCGGGTTACTTCGGATCGGGTTATAACGGGTCTGGTTACTTTGGGTCGGGTTACTTCGGGCTATCGGTTCATTCGGGTCGGGTTACTTCGGGCTATCGGGTTGTTCGGGTCGGGTCGGGTCATTCGGGTCGGGTTACTTCGGGTCAAAAATTCCTTCGGGCTCAAGCAGATCGGTTCCGGGGATTTTCTTTTTCAAAATTTCCGGGGCCAGGTCGGGCTCGGAGTCAGGTTCGTCGGGTTCACGAGTCGGACCAACTTTTGACAGCTCTACTTCCTGTGCTCTGTTTGGGCGATATGTGGCTCTTGCCATTATTTTTTTTACTTATTTTCGTGGGTTTAAAACTTTCAGATATGACTTACTATTGTTTGTCTTTTAATTATCTTATTCTACCAGCTTTCAAAAAAAACAAAAAAATTACCTTATTCTACCATATACCTTCTTTTTTTTTACTAAATCCTCAATTTCTCTCATCAAATGTATTTTTACATATAAGATGTGATAAAACTAATAAGTGTAAATTAGTTTATACTCAATTTAATATATTTCTCTTGAAGATATCTTTGGTTTTGGAGATTTCTCATATGAACGAAGCAGTGCTACAAGATCTATATATAAGTTACCTTGTCTAGAATTGGACAAATTCATATTACTTGTTTATTTGAGATTTTGTTAATATGTCTCATTGTAATGACAAATTAAACAAGTATAAATAACATACTGGATCAACTCTTCGGAATCGGACAAAATAAAAAAATAAAAAAATAAAAAAAATCATCTCTTCTATTTAACCAAAATAATTTGTTTATCATAGATTACGATTATCTACATGCTCTTATCCCAATGGCCAATGGTAATGAGAAAATTATCTTGTTTAGATACTCGATCATCTTCTCAATCTACAAAAACCTACAACATTGGACTTTAGTGAGAGCTCATTGTACCTCTTTCATCAGTCTATATCTGTAACATTTAGAGCCAAAATTTGATTGGATTTTCCCCCCATTTTTCATTGTAAGTTCTCCCCTATTTCAAATTAAAATTTTGAATTTTTTAAAAAGTAGGCTCAGTGGGGATGGGCCTAGTTTGTATCTTGGATACAAAAAAAAAAGCCCCTATTACAACAATCATCCAAAAAAAATAAAAACTATGACCTAAAAAGAAATTAAGGATGTTCTATCATCTTGTGAATACTATTTAAAGAATGTTTTGTTGATGGATATGAGAAACTAGCAGTGAAATACCTGAACTTTGCTTGCAACTTGCAAGCATTACAAAATCTTTGCCAAAGAGTAGGATGCAGTTCATTTCTTAAATAAGAAGACTAGAATAGGAGAAGAAGGCTTGTTAAGCACTTGAATCTGAGTACATGCCCACTCCTCAGCCGACAATCCACGAGCAAATCCCGCGATATTTTCAAACTCCTCCCTGAATACATACAGATTATTATCAGCTTAAACAAGAGAGACTAAGCAAATGAATCTATGATTTTCGTAATTGGGTTACCTTCCACCAGGATGTCCCACATAAACAACAGCGCTTATAAGTCCACCAGGAACCACCATTTCTTTCGCTGCCTCCAACGCCAAGAGCGTTGTGCTCGACTTGGTGATTATAGTCTTGTCACTTCCTGGAAGATATCCCAAGTTGAATGCAACAAGCCTAAACGCAAACGTGTTAAATACTCCAAATATACACTATTATGCAAATTTAGCATTATATGCAGTGCATCCAAGCCATTACCTTACAGCCACACCTTTTGGAAGCACTTGTATCATTTTGCTGTGACAAGCAGTGAAGAGATTCACACCTTTTCTCTGAACAACTTTTCAAGTCAGCATAAACATTCCATGAAAAGCATTTCAGATATTTGCTGTAGGAAAACATCTATCAAATCAGAGGAAAGCTAGGTTTTCAATATCTTATAGAATGTGTCAAATTTTGCAAAAGAATTTCATTTTTAATTCTTGTATAAGGTTCCCAGAGATCATTTGGAGGAAGATAATCAGAAAACAATGATGACAATCAAACTTAGAAACATAAGTAAATTGTTTAATAATAAGAACAAAAATTATATTCTTTTTATTACTACTTCCTAGTTTAAAATAAAATTAGTTTTATTCGATAAAATTTTTGTTCTTTTTATCCAAGCATTGTAATTTCTATTTAAATGACTCTAAGCCTTAAATAGATCAGAATAAAAATTTTCATCTTGATTTATCTAGTTGCTCTGTGAAGCAACACAATCATCTATCATTCTTTTATATCATCGTTCACTCCTTCGTTCCATATCCTGCCTATCAATTTAGTTGAACAGTCGAAAGATCAGGTCAACATCCGGAGTCAAAAACAACATATTTGGTTCACATCAATTAATATAGAAAGCTAACAAAAAAACTTTTTTTTTTCTCAATTGCCATTTTAAAGCAAGATTTCCATGAAGAGATGGCAGTGTACTACAATGATAAATAATGTTCAGTCAGTGGACTATATTTTTGACCATGACAAATCTCCGAGAGCCTAGAGTACATATGCCGATGAGTGATGACCCAAATAATGTCGGTATCTATAAGCAGGTTCAACGGTTTTACTCACTCATGGAGTTTTTTCCTTACTGTTCCTAAATTTATTCACCAAAATCAAGTTTGTTATGCACCTTTTTCTAATTAAAAGGTGAGCCCAATATAAAGAGTAAGATTAGCCACAGACAAGCTAAAAACCAAGTGCAGATACTACAAAGTTGGCAAAAATGGTTCACCTCAGCTGATCCAAGAGACATGCCCAGCAGGGACAATGTGTTATTTATAGCATCTTCCTGAACGTCAAATCCGTAAACACGTCCATGCCCAAAATCATCCTTCACCAAATTCAGCATCGCCAAGGTATCATGGCCATTTCCACAAGTGGCATCAACAACTGTATCCCCTACTCGAACAACATGTTTCCAAACCCTATACACAAAGACAAGATTAATTGTAATCCACAAGTCTCACAAAAGAGCATGTAAGCAATATACTTCATTTATAGAGAGCACTAATACAAAAGCATAAAGAAACAGACAGACAAATACCTACGAGTGAGCAACTTCAGTAGCCTTCTTCTTGCCAATAATAAAGCCCATCAAGACATCGCCTAGACCTGAAACACTAGGATATAAGCACAACCATACATTCCACAGAGAGATACCAAGCAAAACTTTACAGAGACTAAAATAGAACTGGTAAATTTTAGCCAGCAACACGCACATAATGAAACACTAAATGATAAATCAATTGTTAGAGTTTCCGCTTACCTAGCCTTAAAGGTTTACAAACTTCACACGATTGAACCCTAAAACATTTTAGGATCCCCAAGATACAGATCCCACAAGTTTCTCTTTATTTTCACAATAACGCATCTATCTCAATTCTCAAGCAAAAAACATGACAATCGACTCAACAACAACGAAAGTCAAGCCACAACAAAGAGTATTTCTCATGTGATTGATGTAAAACCCTTTAATCTACGTATAAACTGAAACAATTGTAGCTTCCGATAACTCATTCGAACGCCGGACCCTTGAAATCCATCCTAGGTCAAAATCATAATCGATGCCAAACTATTGAATCTTTGGATGTTAGACAAGTCAAAATGGAAGACCTTTGATGGTGCAAAATGGCAAGTGAGAAGGATTAAGCAAACATGAGTGAAAGGAAAGGGTGAAACGGAGATAACCTGAAAGAGGCGAACTGTTTTCCAGTTGAGCTCCTTCGAGTTGCCCGAAAGCTTCGCGGCGGAAACGACTGTTGCTATCAGTGCAGTAACTTGTGAGCGAATAGGGGAAATGGGCACTGGAAGAATAGCCATTGCTAGAAAGATTGGGATGTGAGAAAATAAATTGAGAGAAAGCAAAAGGTGTTGGATTTCTGTGCGTCCTCCATGGATATGAACATAAACGGAGAGCCAGGAGAGGCATTGTTCGAGTCTTTCTGCTGCTAGCTATCGCCTTCCGTGGATATGATCGGAAACGGATAGTAATGTAAGGGGTATTCCATTAAGATTTTAAGGAAAAAAATTTTGTAGTTTAAAAGTCTACGGATATTCAATATAGTTTTTTAAAAGTCCATATAAATTTTTAGGTATTCAATTGGTATTTTAAATTTTTTATAAAATTTCTAGGGTATTTGAAAGTTTATTGATTTAAAAAGAATATATTGTTTCATTGATTTTGTAGGATTTTTTATTACTTGTAAACTCTATAGAAGTTTTCTCCCAATACATAAGATTTTCACGCCAAACTACAGCACTGAAGAACCCTAATGGTCAAATCAACGTTTTTGAACGTTTTCGAGTGCTTGGACTCAGGGTTGTGCAAAATTGACCCGGACCGGAAATCCGGACCGGTCCGGTCCCTGGTCCAGGATTTTAGGAAATTCCGGTTCGGTCCCGGTCCGGACCGGTAAACCGGGTCGGACCGGAATTTATTTATATATATATATTTTTATTAGTTTAAATTTGTATATTTTAAAAAATCATATATATATTTAATAAAAATATATACTTTTTGAATTTTTTTGTTATTTGCAAAATATATATATTTTTTAATTAATTTATTTTATTCCGGTCCGGACTGGAATGGACTGGACCGTTACGGTTCGGTCCCCGAACCAAGTTTTTAAAAATTCCGGTCCACCGGTCCGGACCGGGACCGGCAATTCCGGTCTGGACCGGATGCACAACCCTACTTGGACTCGGTGCATCGTCGGAGGTTAGTTCTTCTCGTGTATTCCGTCATGTTGATTGTATGGACTTCGAGTGCTTGGGTTCGTCTTATTGATCTGTCATAAGAAATGTGTGAGCGTTCCTGTCAGTTTTCTCTTTTCATTTTGCGACTTCTGCGGTTTCGGAAAAAACATTGTACCGTGTATATATATATATATATATATATATATATATATATATATATATAAACTAAATGATTAAAGTATCTTATGTGTTCTGCAGTGCAATTGCACTTTTCCATATGCTTTATTATTATATATATATATTGCTATATAAATAATCATAAAATCAGTAGACAATCGATCGAAAATCAATAGAAATTATTTGATAAGTAGGTACCTGTAACACCCCAAATCCGTAGGACTCGAGGTGCTACTGGGCTAGGATCTCACAATGGATCCTAACCCTAGCCTGACAACAAGTTCACTGAATCTTACAACAAGGCACCAATAGATTAAATACAAAACATTAAACTGTTATAAAAGTATCAAAAGGTTTATACAAGTACTGCTGAGTACAACAAAACATAACATAAACATGATCAAAAGATCCCATCCCACGAGGACGACCTAGTGTACGGAGCCCTCAGCAGATCACCCCTCTGGATCACTCTGCAGTTCTCCTAACCTGCAAAGGATCTACAACACGGTATAAAACCGTTAGCCAACCATACGCATATATAAGAAGATGCATAAGCACAATCACACACCAATGAATCATAAACACATCACCATGTTATCACACATTTACCCGGTTTATTATCTTTATAATGTCCAGTCATTCAAGCGTATAGATATATATCAATATGAACGTATGTGACACGAGCAATATAACCCTCGCCTCTGGGGAATGGTGTCAGCTGGAGTGGTGATCCGGTCCCACCTCCCGTGTACCTTATGGGAGTGGACAGGTGTCCGACCCACTGAACCATACTGGCCTGCCCGTAGAGAACCTCCAGACTCCCAACGGGATGAAAGGACAAGTTGTCACAGCCCTACAATGGGCAGTCACTAAACCATAGGTAGGTAGTCAACATAACTCGGGCTATCAATCATATAGCATACACCACTCATGCACACATTTAATATATGGATAGTAGCTAAGTAAGTCCTATGGACTTACCTCAACCTCGGGAGTCTTAGACTCAAACTCAAACGGCTCCGCTCTGGAGATCAACACAACCTAAACAAGGTATAACACATATATCACACTCATATCCATAACAGGGGTCACACCTAGGCCCAAGGGATCCATAAGGATCGTATTCCAACTCGTAAATCTCAAAGCCGTAACCGGCACAAACGATACCGTACTCAATCTCATTCTAACCTCATACTCGTACCTAGCATGCTACTACCGCTCATACTAGGAAAGGAAAGGATCTACCTAACTCTAGGTAGAACCGGGACAAAACGCACCTGTGTGATAAAGGGGACGCAGGGGCGGAACGCAGGCAACCGCGGGCGCGGCGGCACTCAGCCGCGGGGTGGTGACAAGGGCAGCTGGCAACGCAGGCACAACGCAGGCACGACGCGGGCGCTGCGGCACAAGGTCCGCAGGGGCGGTGACTTCTGGCCGCGGGGGCGGCGACACTGTAGAGAGCAATTTCGCAGTTTCTCCTCGACTCTTCACGTGATCAAATCACGTCTCTTCTATTCCAAAGCCACATACAAACATGTGCATACACATACTAACATCAATACCCTTAACATACATCTAATCCTAAGCTAGAAAGATTGAATCCAAGGGAAAGAAGAAGGAGAAGCAAGATTACGTACCACTCCTGTGGTCCTAGGTTGCAGGGAGAGATCATACACCTTAAAAGTTGGCCTCCAAGCTCAACATATACACAACCACCCACAACAACAGCCACCACACACAATTCTCAAGCCAAACTCTTCCAAAACCAAGAACAAGATCAAAGAGAAACAAGGGAAGCAAGGGGGACGTGAAGGAAGCTGGAAAGGAAGTGAAGAAGAAGCCCTTGATCAGCCAAGGGAAAGAATAAGAGAAGGAAAGGGTAAAACACGGGTCAAGGAGTCAACAATAACGGCTGCGGCCGCAAGAAACCGCAGGGGCGGGCTTCCTGGCCGCAGGGGCGGAAACACGGACGAGCCACAGGGGCGGCCTCACTCACACGCAGGGGCGGCTAAGGCCAAAAGTGGCTCCAAAGGCTAAGGCTCTTACAGTACCTAAGCTTAGTTACAATAGAAATTAAATTGCTGATGTTGGTTGTGAATTTTAATAGATTGATAATTGTATGTTATTTTTCTAGATGATTTCTTTTGATCATGGATAAGTTATTAGTATATCAACTAATTAAAAATTTGCTATATAAACTAGTCATACTACATGGATAATTTCTTTTGGTCATGTATTAATCCGATAGAATCTGACAAAATCTATATTAACTCTATATAGAATTATAATATCCCACAAAATCAGCAAATTCTATGGATTATTAAAATTCATTCAAAATCTTTAAAAGTCTGGATTGAATACACCCCCTTAAGTATCTAACTATACAATATACAATGGCTAATGGTTGTCGTACAGTTTGCTCAGACTTGACGGGTCTTTGGGTACCCGTTATATGTAAAAAAAATTAATTATAAAACTGTTTTAAATATAAATTTTTATTAAAAATAAAATGTATTTAAGATATTATTAGTAATATACATTAGATAATTAGATAATTATGCTAAATATTCTATAATTATGTTTAATATTTTCAATATATACAATATAATATATTTTTTTATCCGGGCCGACGGGCAGGGTATTTCGGCCCAATTGGGTCTAGAGTGGTACCCGGATACGGCCCGACGGGCTTTTCGGTCCGTTCAGGCTTCCTCCTATGTTCATACCCTCCCGTTTTTCCGGGCGGGCTGCTCGGATATGATCAAGTCTAGTTGAGAGACAGGTCTTCTTACAAAAAGAGCAAGAGCAAACAATATGATTCTATGTGTCTTAAAAGATTATTGCTCGGTCTCAGGCCAGATAATAAATTACTAGAAATCAATATTTAAACAAAAAATAAATATAAACCGACAACGAAGAGAAGAATACATGCAAATATGGATATTACTGTAACAAGCAAGTAGAAAAATACTTGAATATCAAATCATAAGCGGGTGAGTAAATAAAGCTCCTAATGCAATTCTTTATGCATCTTGCAAACATTCATAAAGAACTTGACTTGATAAATAGTTTATAGGTTCAAGTTTAATTAAGTATGTTTGAGAGGAACAAAATTGTGAATGGACGGGAAGGTTCATATGAAGATTCGCTAGTTCGGTAGTAAACTTAGCAACCACGGTGAGAAGTGCCAAAAAAATGTGGTCCTCGATGTAGGTAGATACCATATAAATGGAAGAGTAAGTAGAATTTATGTATCTTATCTATGAATAGACTCGAATACTTATATGGACTTTGAGATTGCAACCTAGCAGATAACTACTAGGATTTGAGCTCCTAATTAATCTCATAACAACTATTTAAAAACAAATAACAGTAAAATAAATATTGGGGACTAGGTATGATAACCTGATATTAGCTTTGTAACTATGAACAAATTCCCAAGTGCAAGCTGAAAGAATAGGAAAGAAAGAAATTTGTCTTACTTTATTTGCTTTTGAAGTTCCATATTTATACAGGATATCTTGTGTAACATATGTGACTGTTGAGAGCCCATATTAATACAGATATAAAACTGGAGTAATTTATAACCTATATAGTAAATTGTGTGTAACATTTGTGGCTGTTGAGAGCCCAAGGCCATTATTGTTAGGGGTCCATTAATACCTCCCAGCAAGCTGAAGGGCGCTCTCGGACTTGCCGCTTGGTATGTAAATCACATAAACGACTTGTCCCAAGAGGTTTGGTGAAAATATCGGCAGTTTGTGCTTGAGAAGAAATATGACGAACAACAAGCTGTTTGGATTCGACCTGTTCTCGAACGAAGAAGTAGTCAAGTTGGATGTGTTTGGACCGGGGGCCAACAATTGGATTCAACGTCATGAACTGTGCACCAATATTGTCACATAACAAAACTGGGGGAGCGCAAAGAGGAGTCTGAAGCTCAAGAAGAAGGTGTTAAATCCACATGAGTTCAGCCGTGGTGTAGGCAAGTGCACGATACTCAGCTTCTGTACTTGACCGAGCAACAATTATTCAGATGCAGGATGGGCTTCAGTTGAAGTGGTATCACGGAGAATTCGTTCCTCTTCTTGGAAAAGAAGACCGACTAGATCATCAATGGTGGGATCATCGTTTGCATCATAAAGGCCTTGATAAACGGGCCGTAAGAGGAATCTAAGCCATTCAGAGTGTAGCTGATGAGATCCTCAGTGGAGACAACATATAGGCTATCAGCAAGGGAGTCGGAAATGGACCGTTTCTTCTCGATGTAATCAATCATGGTTTGAGAGCTTTTTTGCAGAGTCTGTAATTGTTGTTTTAGGGCCATTCGTCGTGCCCTAGTTTGGGACTGATAGGACCGTTCAAGAGTGGTCCAGGCTTCAGCCGAAGTTTTGGCGCGAGCAACCAGTGCGAGTAGGCGTTCAGTGAGGTTCGAACTGATCCAAAGAAGAACGAAACGATCCTTACGACGCCATTCAAGAAACTCAGGGTTTGCCTTGGGTTCCTGTTCACCCTCAACAAGAGGAAGAGTTCTGTCTGGGGCGGATGTGGACGAAATAAGATAGTTTTCGAGGTTGAATGCTTCTAGTGCCGATTGAGCGGTGTTTTTCCAAAGGGAGTAATTGTGACTATCGAGTTTAACATTGATGTTGGGTAACTGAAAGTTCAGCGTGATGGATGCAGTAGTACTCATGAGGTTCGAATTGTTTTGAGCCATGGAGCAGGCGTGGGCAGGTAGGGTAATGACGGAGTAGACAGTAGGGTGTGACAGCAGATATGTGGATCGAGAAGAAAGAAAAAAATGGTGTTTAAACCTAGAGAGCTCTGATACCATGAAAGAATAGGAAAGAAAGAAATTTGTCTTACTTTATTTGCTTTTGGAGTTCCATATTTATACATGAAATCTTGTGTAACATCTGTGATTGTTGAGAGCCCATATTAATACAGATATAAAAGCTGGAGTAATTTATAACCTATACAGTAAATTGTGTGTAACATTTGTGGTTGTTGAGAGCCCATGGCCATTATTGTTAGGGGTCCATTAATACAAGCCACACATATGAGAAGGATATTATCATATATCTTTTACATGTAAAATGTTTAGTTGTTTTATCTCTTTTGAGAAAACTTAGATTCCCTTGCAATCACTAAAAAGAAGGTCTTTCTTTTAAGATTATTCAAATTCAAATATTTTTTTCTAAAAGGTGACCATGACAAATTCTATGTGATTGAAAGGCGCCTTAACCGGAAGATTACGTATGCATATTTCAAGAGGTTAGATTACTTCTCCACTTAATGGGTAAACATAAATACGAAAACACAACCAAGTGGACGGGTTTGAAGTACAACCCAAACAAAAGGGTTAAAATGTAAGATTTATAGACATCGTAACGGGTCGGTTGAGCGAGGTGGTCGATTGACTAGATAGGCCAAAATGTTGGGCCTAGTCCATAACTTGATTCAAGACTTTTATCACTTAGACAAGTGGTCTTTCCGTTGTCAGGTGCAAAAGAGGGTATCCTTGGCCGATCGACCACTGTGCATGCTTCCCGATGTTCTTCACTTCACTCTAAAACTTTAAGTCATTTTTGTCTTAACCTTAACTTGACATCTTTGACTGCAAGGAGACCCTTAGTGTGTGAGGTAATTCCGCTACATGTATATCATTTGTACTCCGCAAATACGTGAAATGCATGCAATTACATAAACGAACCAACACATCTCCAAAACACTAATATGGAGGAAATACATCAATAAGATTGTCATTTAGATCAAAAGAGAAAGGAAATGGAATAAAATGTTGATGATAAAAAACATTAAATAGAGTGTTGTAAAATACCCCATACTTGAACCTTTTTATCAAGGATTATCCATTAATATCTCTCAAATGGATTCAAATATATGTCTCAAATGCAACAATATCAAGCCCTCAAACCTTATCATCGTAGCACATATCATAATATAAAATATAACTCAAAGCTCTTAAGTCTCATGACCACTCAGGGGCAGTGTATAACTCTCTCACCCGTGTTTAAAGGATGTATACAATGAAGCTCAATCTTAAGACACATGTAACTATCATTAACCATAAGTTTACCAAGATGTTCTCAATCTCCACCGCGTAGCTTTTGTTACAAGTACAATTATGAATCAAGAGGTCTTTTATTGGTTGTAACTTGACCAGGTAATGAGTAAGGAGAGGGGTTATATTTGGCTATGTGGTGCAATAAGATCCGGAAGCTAAGACATATCAAAGCTCACAGTTGATTATCTTCTTGCAAGACGGATTCTTCACTCTTATTTAACACACAATACTCTCTTCTTTTTAACGCTTTTATACATTATGAAACTCAATTCCATCTTCTCTTCTTTCAACTAGGTCCAGGTGGTGCACAATTGTTTCTTATGATATAACTTAACTCTTCATCACTTTATGCACTTACACCACAAGGAATCTTTATACATTGATGTTCTGCACTACGCAAAACCTTATACTAGTTTCTTGCTTTCTTCTCCAATGCATGGTGTCACCTCCTAGTTCCTGTATGGGTCAAATGAGGCTAATCATGGCTAAGAACAATTTCATGAAGCTACAAAGAAAGGTCGACACAAGCCTGAATTGGCTAACAAGACGAAAAGTCATACTTAGGGTAGTAAGAAAATAATAAGCTTAACAAAGGCATGCATTAATCATTTTCATAAGTGTAAGAGCAGGAACAATCATGCTGTAACGTCCGGAATTTTATTAATTTTATTCCGGACATAGATCACTTTGTAGTTTTCCGTAATCCCGAGATGCCGAGAGCCGGGATTTATTCCTAAGAAAAATCCCGAGCCGACTCGTCGTTTTTCCTCTGTTTCCGCGTTCCAACCCTTCGTTCCGGGTTAAAAATGCCAAGGGGTCATTTCCGACCCCTCGGTCCGGGTGAGGGACAAGAGGTCAGCTGACCCCTTGATCCCCACACCCACTTTTCAGACCTTGTCTTCCCTCTCTCCTCCTTGCCTCCTCCCTCACGTTAGATTTCATTTCACTCTTCCTCACTCAACTCTTTTCCTCTCTTTGCTCTCTTCTCTTCTCCCTTGGTGCTGAGGATCTGTGGTGGACTGCAGAAGGTGATCTCAGCTGTTGGTAAGCTCTCCCTCTCCCTTCCCTCTCTTCCTTGCTGCTCTTCCCCCTTCTTCTTCCTTCCTCCTTCATCTATGGCCATGGATGAAGCTTGGAGAGGTTTTCACTCAACTCTTTGCATGTCTAGGTTCTTAGCTCGTTTAGGTCAAGGAGAGGTGCCTAAGACCCGTGGTGGGTGTTCGGAGAAGATCCAGCAAGAGAAGAAGGACTTTAGAGCAAAGGATCCAAAGTCGAAGACGAAGAAGACGACGTTCTGCGCAGAACCCGCGGGGGCGGCTCAGCACAGCCGCGGGAGCGGACGGGCGTGGGAGCGGCAACGGGCGGCCGCGGGTGCGGCGTGACAAGCCGCGGGTGCGGCTAGGCACCGGCGCGGGCGCGGCTCGGCAAAAGCGCGGGGGCGGTTCCTGGCAGGCGACGCAGTCCTCCGCGGGTGCGGCTCCTGGTTCCGCGGGGCGGCTCCTGTGTCCGCAGGGGGCGCCAACTTGACTCCGCGGCTGCGGTTTCGACAACAGTAGGTCCCTCCTCTCCTTCACTCCTCGTTCATTCCTTAGATTTGTTGTTGAATCATGTTAGTAGCATGTTTAGGATGGCCTAGAGTAGCTTGAGAATGCCACTTAGTGGTTGTGAACCTAGGAGCCCTTAAGGCTCGATATAGTTGATGGATATGAGCATGTGAGTATGTTGGAGCTTCTAGGCTAGCTTGTGCCTCTTTGGTTGAGGATTTATATCTTGTGGATTTATGAATTGTTGTGGGTTGTTTCATGTGTTGAGAGTGTGGTGAGTACTTGGGACCTAGGATGCATTCCTAGTTTGAGGGTTAGGTGATCTTGCATAGATCACTAAGAGTGAAGTCTAAGACTTCTTGAGAGTGAGTATGTATTGATATGCATATCTCTTGTGAGCAGGTTGTGGGCTTCCTCCTTAAGGGAAGCAAGAGTGTGGTGACTTGGGTTTGGTAACGAGGTAAGTCTCCGGACTTACTTAGCTCGTATTTTATGTATTAGCATTGATGTGTGTTTGGTGGTGTGTGTTTATGTTATGTTATAACAACTAAACCGGTAATTAGGACCACCGACCTTATATGTATATGTTGGCCCAAGTGTATGATAACGGGCGGTGACATCACTGCCTACGACCGAGTGAGTCTAGGAGGTTCTCGGCGACTAGCCTGGCGGGTCAGATGGTCGGGTGCATCCGTACCATTCTTTGCCGGTAAGTAGGGACCGAGGCAAGACCATAGTGGTCTCGTGTCACAAACCGAAGTTGAATTAGAACGAGATACGACTTAATAATATAAAGATAATAAACCAGACTTGTGTGTTTTATGTTGTGTGCTATGTATGTGTTTGTGCCTTCACCGCTTTTCTAATGCTTAGAATATGAGCTAACGGTTTTAAACCGTTTGTGTAGATGACTTGTAGGTTAGGGATGCCGCCGAGTGAGGTGGAGGAAGTGGACAGTCCGGGGTCTCCGTACATTATAGGACGGGGATGTTTTTAGGTTCATGTTTCATATTGTGTTCATGGATGTATGTTCGTACGGTTTAGACTTTCGTATCAGGTTGATGTTGTTTTGAGGACTCGGCTGAAGTTTCCACGTTGTAGTTCTTACCTTTTCGATGTGTCTCGCATACTTTATAAACGTTTTTCGAGTTTTGCCTTTATTTGTGGCCTTGTTGGAAGGTCCGGTGAAATTGTTGTCAAGCTAAGGGTCGGGACCCATTGTGAGGTCTCGCCCGTAGCATCCCGAATCCCGCGGATTTGGGGTGTTACAGTTGTATTGGAGGTTGGGTTAAAGAAACACATGTGTGAGGGTCTTTGGCCGATTTGTGTCAAGGTTCCATTCATTGTTCTTCTTTAGTTCTTCTTCTTCCTTGTTCTTCGTCACCTTCTTTGTTAATACTTTC
This sequence comes from Fagopyrum tataricum, assembly GCA_002319775.1. Classification (NCBI taxonomy): domain Eukaryota; kingdom Viridiplantae; phylum Streptophyta; class Magnoliopsida; order Caryophyllales; family Polygonaceae; genus Fagopyrum; species Fagopyrum tataricum. The sequence goes on from CM008285.1 coordinate 26,756,615, forward strand.
CATCCGTTCTTAAAGTGTCTTTCTAACCTTGTTGCGTCTTGTTATTGAATTGAGGATCAGTTGTGCCTTAGATCGAGTCTCCAACGTGTATTCCCGTATCAGATTGGTATCAAATATCCAGTTGGTACCTTTGATTCATTTCGTAAGCTTCCTTTCCTTGAGTCTCATTTTCTTCTTTGAGTATTGTTCATTTTAAGTGTTGGCTTTTCTAATTGTGGATCCAAACTTTGTGGTTTGAGTGATCAACGGAGAGCTAGCAATTTCACCCCTGGAAACTCTTTCCGGGCATCATCAAACCACTAGTCTACTGGTGCTCTATTATAAGTCTCGTGTCCATACAAAAAAAACAAAACAAAACCCAACGGTTTAATCATTCCAACGAACAAAACCATTACCTTGTTTGTAGGAACAACTTGGCCGGCTTACCCCTTATCCGAAACAAACTCCTCCTACCCCTTATTATCTATCTTGTAAGTTCAAAGTAACCGTTAGCAAGTCAAAAAAAAAACAAAACACAATATCAATATCTCTTTACCTTATGATATGAGATATTTTATGCTAACCTAAAGTATCAAGAGAGATCGTCTTTGAGTTTGAACCACCAAGAAGCTCGAGCCAAGAATCCAAAGAGTCATCGGAATCTTAACCATCTTCTACCACCGGCGCCCTCTTCATTATCCACTCCAAGCACAAGAAAAGGTTACTACTTTTAGTTTTGTGACTACTCAGTTTCTTTCTTTCTTTGAGTCTTCTTTAAGAGTCGTCCATACTTCTTGTTCTTGAATCATTATCTTGTTTTAATTCAACTCTCATTCAACAATCTTGCCCATAAAGGCCAAGGAGTTGCTTGAGGAGGTAAGGGCCTAATCCTACGTGTTTGACCCTTACAAACCAATTTTCATCACTAAACATAGGCAACGCCAACTAGAGAGGAGTGTGAACGAAACACAAGTGAGGCATTTGCAGCTTTACTAACATTAATATTTTAAGTGTTCTCTTCTGTTGTTAAGCATGTCTAGATCACGAAGTCCAAGCAAGTCCAGTAGTGAGCCAATCAACCCGGAGATGTTTAATCTACTCAAGAAACTTTCCGACACTGGTTGAGGGTCTCTCCAAGCGAATGGAGATGATGGAAGCTAGAACTCCGCCCCCAAGAACACCACCATTGAGACCAATGTTTGAACTCGGAGGTCCCTCTAATGTCCAAGGGAGATGGTTGATGAAGCTTATCATCAAAGCCCTTTGGGGCAAGGTAACCATAATCCCAACACCCCCGCCTAATGTGATTAATGTACTTCCTTTTGTCGGTGAATTTCAGCATCCATAAGAGGGAATCATGGAGGATGAGATGTGGGATAAATACCCCCGTCAGTACCATCAACCAAGGAGAGGGAGAGAAAGAGACCACCCTCGGCCTTACCAAGAGCGAAATGGTTTAGGAAAGGTAAAGATCAAGATCCCAACTTTTGAGGGAAAGTGTGACCCCGACGTCTACATGGAGTGGAAGACGAAGGTGGAACAAATATGGACATGCCATAACTTTGGTGACCTTAAGAAGGTCCAATTGGAGGCCCTAGAGTTCCAAGGGTATGCTCTTGTATGGTGGGATCATCTAGTGAAGAAGAAAGCCCGAACCTTAGATCCACCGATAGCTACTTGTGAGCACATGAAAACGCTAATAAGGTCAAGGTTTGTGCCACCACACCACACTCGAGAGCTAAGGCAAAGGTTGGAGAATTTGTGGCAAGGATCACTTAGTGTCAAAGACGCCTACACAACAATGCAAATGGCTATGGTTAAAGCCAACGTGTTAGAAGATGAAGAAAACACAATGGCAAGGTACCTTCAAATCCTTAACTCTACTTTATCTAATGAAGTCAGCGTGTATCCTTACAGCACAATGAAGCAATTGCTACACTGAGCAATTAAAGTAGAAAGGAAGACCAAGCTAAGGAACCGTGATCACAAGCCACCCTATGGAACTCCTAACACTTGAAAGGGTCAAGGAAGCCGACCACCATCTAGAAATAAGGAACAAGAAAGCCACAGGGATGAGAGAGAAACGTCAACCCCGGTGCAAGAGAGCCAAAGGAGAACTCCTACACACTCAACACCAAATCGACCCTTGAATGAGCGTTCAAGTGGTCCTAGAGGGAGTACTTCTAACCCTCATCTTAGAACTAGGGATATTATATGTTTCAAATGCCAAGGTAGAGGGCATATGAGTAGGGAATGTCCTAATAAACATACTTTGATTATCAATCGATTAGGATAATATGAAAGTGAGGATGAGGATGAACCTGAAAATTAACTTAATCTTGTTGTTGACCATGAACATGAGCATAATGAAAGTGGTGATTACATTGAATATGAACATGGTGAATCTTTGATAGCTAGGAGAACATTGCATGTCCAACTAGCATCATGTGAGGATAATCAACGTGAAAATCTATTTCATACTAGGTGTAGTATTAAAGGAAAGGTGTGTAACGTCATTATTGATAGAGGAAGTTGTTGCAACATAGCTAGCACGGAAATGATTAATAAACTACAACTTCCAACGTTTTATCACGCTAGACCTTATAAGCTACATTGGATGAATGAGTGTGGGGAACTTAAGGTGAACAAACAAGTTAGAATCAACATGACATTAGGATCATATGAGGATACCATTGTTTGTGATGTTGTGCCTATGAATGCTTGTCACTTGTTGCTTGGTTGTCCTTGGCAATATGAGAGGAGAGTTATATGTGATGGCTTTACTAATAGGTATAGTTTCAAGTATAAGGGTAAAACTTTTAACACTTAAGCCTACGACTCCTTTACAAATAGCTGAATATTATGAAAAGAAAAGGGTAGAAAATGAAACCCTTCAAAAATATATGAACTCTCGGCCTAAAGGTAAGTAAGACGTTAAGCCCCAACAAACTCTCTTAGCTCAACCATCTAGTGTCTATCTAGAGTCTAAGAAAGAATGTATGAGTGGATATGCTTCTATGGATACACCACAGTATGTTGTTACACACAACAATGTCATCACTAAATCATAAGTACATAATTAATTAATTCATAATTTACATTTCAATAGTAGCTTTCATTTATTGACACTAATCAGCACATACACAAAACATAAAGAAGTGAGACCTAATACACACACAAAATTCTTACACCAACTAGTTTTTAATTGTTAAACATATACACAAAGCTACATTGATCTAACTATTGTAAACAAAAAAAAACTACATAAGTATTCTGTCTGTCAACAAAAAATTAACTTGATTTAACAATTACATAAGAACATTACATTTGATATATTGATACTTATCAGCACATACACAAAACATAAAAAAGTGAGACCTAATACACACTAAAATGAGCTACACCAACTAGTTTTTATCAGTTAAGCAAATACACAAAGCTACATTTTATCTATCTACTATCAAAAACAGCTTCATATGTATTTTTTCTCAATAAAATATAACTGGTTTAACAGCTACATACACTAATCAACACATACACAAAACATAAATAAGTAAGACCTAATTCACACTAAAATAAGTTGCACCAACTAGTTTTTATTTTTTCAACAGTTACATAAAGCCATATTGATATATATATATATATATATATATATATATATATACTATCAAAAACATATACAAAAGTACTTGTAATGTATATTCATCCAGATACCAATCAACAACAAACAGGCAACTAATTATCTGTCTGTCAACAAAATAGAATTATATTTGTTATATATCATATATACAGTCACAAGAATTCATGAATTTTACTGTAAATTCCATAGCATTTAGTTGATGAAAAGACATACAAATCATGAATATTCATTACTTGATGAAGTTGAAGTTGAAGATTATGTTTTTAAGCGTTTAATATTCCAACTTCTCGATACAGGCGAAAACTTAGAACTCAATCGATCCAGTTGAATAATTGAATAGAAAAACAGAAAGAAAAATATCGCACAATTCAATTGATGAATTTTGCACAATTATCCGGAATTGTACCGAAAAACAGCGAGACAAATTTCGCAAAATCCAGTTGATGAATTTCAAACAATGTGGCTGGGATTGAATATGAATACAGGGAGACGGATTTCGCACAATCCAGTTATGAATTTCGCACAAGCGGCCGGAATTCAATGGAGAAACAACAAGAAAGATTTCGCATAATCCAATCGATTTATTTCGCACAATGCAGATGGTTGTAATTCGAAGGAATGTTTATGGATAGAGAGGTTGATCTTCTCAAACTAGTTTCCTTATATGCCGGTTGAAAAATGGAAGAAATTGATATACACTTAGATTGGAGAAATTGAGGATATAATTAAAAATATTATTTTTTTCCCTCCCATTTAATCTTTTTAGTTTAACTAAAAAAGGCGTACTTAGTAACTATATTAAATAATCAGCCTTGTTTGTGCTTATGTGTCCAATTTTCGCCTTTTTAACTAAACAATATATCTCAATTTAAGTAAAAAAAAAATGAAATTTAATTTACAAAAAATTTTGAAAATATCTATATACTTATACTAAAAGAGCCGTATGACGTGGCGACCTCACATTTTTTGTTGGAATAAATCTATTTTTAAATCATCTAATTAAGCCAATAATATTTTTTTACTAAACCAAAAATCTATATATCTATATACCTATATGGAGAGCCTAGGTCAATGTCTAAGGAATGGAAGCGCAACCGCCGTGCATTGGTATCATTATTTCTAGTAAATATTTGACTTTCGTTATTCAAAATTGTATTGGCCGAAAAACCTATAGCATATGAATTTGTATCATCCCTTCTAATTTAACTCTTCATGATTTTGCTTGCAGGCTCATCAACTGTTGGAACTTTAGATTACATGGCACCAAAGGTCTTACTAAGAAGAGGGTACGGAATGGAGTTTGATTGGTGGTCGCTTGGGCAATCTTGTATGAGATGCTTGTGGGTTATCCTCATTTTTGTTCTGATGATCCAAGAACTACATGTCGCAAGGCAAGCAAGATATATCTCTTTTTTATCCTCCGCTCACTATTAATTCAATATCTATGTTGTTCTCTTTCTTTTATCAGATATTGAATTGGAAAAATTGCACGAAATTTCCTGATGAGCCAAAAATATCTGGTGAGGCCAAGGATCTCATTTGCCATTTGCTTTGTAATGTTGAAAACAGGTTGGGAATACGAGGAGCTCAAGAAAGGTGTGATTATCTAATAGATAGTTATTTGAAATTATTTTTATCGAATTGGTGATAGATTTAGAGAATTAGTAAATTCTGTTAGAATTTGTTGTTTCAATTGAAGAGAAAATTTTGTTAACCTGTTTGATTGGTTGAGATCTCTTTTAATTTATCGATTTGTATGGAGAATAAATATTTGTAATTTTAGTTGTTTTACTTTTTACCATATTATATTCTTAAGATTAATATTTGAATTTGATTAGTTGTGATCTCTTTATTGCTTTTTATATTAAAATATAGAACATTTTTTTATTAAAAAAAAAGACGGCATGTATATATATGCTAATAAATTAACCATCAATTATTTTAAATAATATTTGTGTAAATATAAGGTAAGCAAAATCTGATTTTATTTTATTTTTTCTTCTTCATATTGTCAATAAATTGCAGGTAATCACAAATAGCATTAATTCGGACTTAAAATGAATCATATATAGAAGTAACATAAAAAAATTAAAGCCAATGAAACAAAATCAGAATTTTGTTTGTTTATATTGTTAACAAATAAGTAGTCTTAATTGGGAGTTGTATTATTAATGTCAAGTGTCATTGTGATGTTTCATGCAACAAAGAAAAAGAAAATCATTATGTACCTATTTTTGAAACTTAAAAGACTTATTCCCAAATTCTCTTTTTAATTTTTTCCCCGTCTTACTAAAATAACTATGGAATATATCTCATGAAATAGTAATCTATTTCGACCTTATATAATCAAGTTAATATTATTTGAAATCCGTACTAAATTAACAAATTTAACTGTAGTCTTAATTTTCTAAAATTAAAATATTAAGTTTTCTAATCAAGTTTTAAACCTAACTAACATTTAAGACTTCTTCCAACATTGTTCTTATCTCATATCATAACTTTTTTAATATTTCTTCTAAAATGAAAAAAAATTCTAAAAGTTATTTTTAATTCTAGAAAATTAGTTGTAGACAAGTTTACATGAATAATTAGATTGACACAATTAAAATTAAAGTATAAAGTTTATTCTATTGTTATTCATCTTTATTTTCATATTTATTTTCAAAAATTATAGATAAGTCTCGATGGGTCCTAAGAGTAAATTTAAAAAATAATTAAGATATATCACTATTAGCTTATATCTAATTAATTATATTCGTAAAATAATCTTTTGTCTATATAATCATTATACACAATTTTAAAATATCTTTATAAAATACCCGTGCAAGGCACGGGATATAAACTAGTTTATTTAAAAACAACACATACGTATGTTTAGGAAGCTTAATTTTGATTGCACATTCACGTGACTCAAGATTCACGAATGGTTTGAAAACAACAGAAGTGTTTCAATGCTAAAGAAGTAATCAAACTTTCGAAACAACATAAGTTTTTCAATCAACTCAGGTATTCAAAGGAATCCAGAGATCACTTTCATGAAAAGAAGACCGCACAAGTAGTTTGTTTTCTTATTAACTTGAAATACCAAAGCAGAGAAAGAATTGTGAGAAGCAAGCCTTAGTGATGGTGGTCTTGAACGTAACGTAAGCCGCAGTATTTACAAATAGCAGGCTTCTCCAGGTCAAGGCATATGAACTCAATGGGATGGCCCAAGGAAGGGTCCGTGTCTGTCAAGAGACATCACACAATGCAACTATCATGTTTAGATATGTGTAGCTAACATGCAAAAAAGAGAGAACAAAGAAAATAACAAACCTCCTTCACATGCAACTATTCTCCCCTCTACTTTGATGGGTTGTACTTCTGCAATCAACTCCATTGGAGATTTCTTGCTACTGTCCTGTCAGATATAAACAAAAATACAACAACAGTTAACTAGATGGAACTGAAAATTGACAGTTACAGTATTAACAAATTTATCTGCTTCTGGATTGAATGGTCGAGGCCTTTGGACAATAACCTACCATCCACAGCCTTTGACAGATAAACTGAAATGGTTTTTTTTTTTTTGATAAACTGAAATGGTTTTGATCATCCATAATATTTATTAAAAAAATATATAACACACAGCTAACAAGAGAAAATTGTGTCCCCGAATAATCACAGCCATTCTATACTTCTAACATCTAGAAACAATTCCGGAAACCAGTTAACCAACACACAAGAAGAAGTAAAAATATGATCTTCACTTTATGCGTATATATCTAAGGAACAAATAAGGACAGCTATCAGGAGAAAAGTGTGTCCCCGAATAATTACAGCCATTTTATACTTTTAACATCTAGAAACCCATTCAGGAAACCAGTTAACCAACATACAACAAGAAGCAAAATATATGATCTGCACTTTAAGAGTATATATATAAGGAACAAATAAGGACAGCTAACAGGAGAAAATTGTGTCCCCGAATAATTACAGCCATTCTATACTTTTAACCAAAATACAAGAAGAAGCAAAATATATGATCTTCACTTTAAGCGTGTATAATATCTAAAGAACAAATAAGGATAGGATTTTCTTTTTGTATGTGTGGTGGTGGTGTGGAGGNCTAAAAAGACGAGGTAGGGGGTTTTCAAAAACAAAATAGAAATTTTGAAAAAGAAAGGAAGATTTTTAAAAACTTTTGAAAATCATTTTATTCACCACCCCATACTTAATCTTGCATACATTGTCATTAATGTAAATTAAAGATACGATAAAAGTAAAGAGAAACTCACAAAATAGTGTAGGGTTGCCTCCTTATCAGCTTCTTATAGGTCTTTTAGTTGGACCCTGTTTGCTCACTTCAATGGGTGATGTTGTTAACAAATGCATCATTAGGAAGGTAATCATTGGTTGGATGGGCTGTAGGCATTAAACAAATGACATTGGCGGGTAGGCATGATAGGTGGTCCGCGGCGGTATTTTCAACGCCCTTTTAATCACGGACCTCAATGTCGCGTTCTTGCAACAGAAGGATCATGTGCAACAAGCAGGTTTGGAATCCTTTTTAGTCATGAGATACCAGAGTGTCGCATGATCAGTATAAACGATGACCTTTGAACTTACTAAGTATGTCTTGAAATTATTAAACGCAAAAACCACCGTCAATAGTTGTAGGGGTGAGCATTTTCGGGTATCCGATCTGAAGGTCTGGATATCGATCCGATATTTTTGTAAAAGTCCGATCCATAACCGACAACACATGGATATCCGACACTTTTATCCAGATCGGATATCCGATCCGAGATTTGATCCGAAAATCCGATCCTATCCGAGTATTTAACACTAGAGTAGTCGGATATATCCGATCCAACTCTCAAAATCTCGATCTGTATCCAATCTGATGATCCGAAAAAATTTCCGGATCGGATCATTGGATTCACAGATCGGATTAGGCGGATCGGACTTTTTTGCTCACCCCTAAATAGTTGGCATAGTTTTGTAGGGATTCATCAAGAGTATTGTTGGCGTAGGTGATGACATGGAACTTCTTATTATATGCTTGTCCGAGCATTGCACCAATTGCGAATTCAACACATAAGGAAAAAAAAAGGGAGCGACTCGTCGGGAGGTTGGATAACCGGGGCATTTTTTAACTCAACCTTTAGCTTGTTGATTATTGTAAGACATTCAGGAGAGTAAACAAATGGAGTTTATCTCTTTTTTGACATTGTACGGTAAGAAATTAGACCGAATGATCTTTTAGAAACTCTCCAACCAAGTGCATCCTTTCGGATGAGATCTTCCACCTAGGAAGTGGTCGATGTCAAAACTTGTGGGTAGTCATGTCCTAATTCCGCGGGCTTACTGGCAACACATTTGACTTCCTTGAAGAGGTGATGGATCTTGGCCTGATGGAAATCAACCATAATGTTAGAAATATCCGAAATAATAAGGTCAAGTTCACACGAGGTTTCCAATATAATTGATAATGGTAAGGTTATCCCCTTCAAATTTAATTTTGTTGATATCCAAATCACGTGCTTTGATCAAACCTTCCTGTAGTGCATATGCTTCAACATGGAGGACCGATATGTTTCCACATGGTCCATGGACGAGGGTAATGGTTTATGCATGTTCATCTCTAAGGATAAATCCGAAGGATGATTCTTCAGATCCAAGTTTAAAACCATCAAAATTTAGTTTGATACATTTATTTTCGGGTATAATTCAAAGGATATATCGGGATTTCCTACTATTTTTAGACATGTTTGATTTAATTTGATACTTTCTTTTGTTTACTTCTTGCCCATCTTTTATTTGAGTTTGTATAGTTATCTCAATGTTTTTTGGTTTCTTATTAATGAAGATGCTTTGATTTCTTGTGAACTTAATATTCCACCAAGTAATAGTCAATTGTACTAGTGCTTTATCATCTAGTTTATCTCTTACAAGAGTAACCATGTTCTGGTTTGTGCTACTTACCAATTGGAGTTCGTTTTTGATTTTCTTATTAGTTATATTGTTCATCAGGAAGTGACATGTAAAGAAAACATGTTTTGCCGATTCATATAAATGGTTGCATAGAGTGCTTTGCATGGAAACCGAAATCGTTTGTTTCTCAAGATGTCCCTTATTTGAGAGTCCATTTATTGACAATTTCAAGGAAAGTTTTTAACTTTTGGCATAACATCCATTTCCCAATTCCGTGCATTTGGATTCGGTGTTAATCCTCTATTATGTGTAAGGTCCGTGGCTGATTTTATAGAGTATGAACCTATTTCCGGTGATGCCCAATAGAGGTGACCTTGAATAAATAACTTCGGGAGTTGGTAGGACTTGATTGCATTAATCATAATCTCTCGAGGAAGGGAGTTTTCTAGCTTGTAGTCCTATTTCTGAGAATCCCATTTATTTTCAGTTATGTAATTGCTAATGGTTTCATCCTCATCAATACCAATATTATTCTTAAATAGTTTTATGGGTGGTTGATCCGACACCCACTAATTATTCCAAAACTTAATAGTCATGCCATCACCTACATTTCATCAAAATCTTGATTCAAATTCAGGTATAAGATTCATAAGTCTCTTCTATTGCCAAGATATATTTTCCGCAGTTTTGTAATTTCATAAGAATAAACCTTTAAGGTACTTGAACCGAAATACTATCAAGTTTAGCTATATTTTTCCATAGTAGTTTCATTCGGAGAATCTTATTTATGTCATCTAGCTACTTTCCTTATAACCACTCGCTTATGCTTACAAATTTTATCCCAGTTAATAAGAGGGTGGTAGTTAGATCCTTTATTCCAAATGAAAGTTCAATTTATTTGATCTAGTTCTCTATGGATACATGATGGGAGCATAAAACTTTGCATGATGAAGTTATGTTTAACATTAAGGTTTTTCTTAATTAGGGTTGTTTGTCCTTCTTGAGAAAACTAGGAAGTCTTCCATATAGTTAATTGTTGTCTAATTTTTGTTATCACATCTTCAAAAACACTCTTAGTAGTTAGTACTTGCTTCTATTGATACTTTAACAAATATTATTATATCATCTACAAAGGCAATAAAAGGGATAATAGATCCCTCTAATTATTGGAAACCTTTTTTTTTAATTATGGTTACTTTCTTTTTGTATATTTCGCACAAGAACTTCCACACCTAAGTTAAAAAGAATAAGTGAAATTAGGTTGTCCTAGCGTAGCCCTCTTTTGGGATATATTAGACTTGTATGTTTATCGTTGATTAGAATGTAATAGGAAATAGCAGATACATTCACTAATTCAGTTAACTAATTTCTTCTCAAAGCCAATTTTTTCCAACACGACGATAATAATGACCATTGCACCATGTCAGAGGCTTTCTCGATCCATACCCTCTTTCCCTTTTAAGATTTAAAACCATGGAAATTTTTTTTACATGCAATATATAATATTATTGTGGATTGATCAACTTTGCGTAAAGGCACTTTGAAGAGGTGGATCAATTTTGGTAAAATTATCTTAAGTCTGTGCCAAAATTTTTAATGATTTGTATATTGTTGAGCATAGACTAATATGTCTATAATGGTTAGTCGAAGTCAGGTTGTTGGTCTTTGGGATTAAAGTGATGAATATATGATTGATTTGATTTAAGATTTTACACGTACAATAAAGCTTTTCACCGCATGAATAATAGTTGGCCCTATGATATTTCAATATTTATGTAAGAAGCTGACAGGAATTTCATTAGGAGTTAGGACCCGGAGATTTATCACTGTCATTATCAAAGACAACTTTCTTAATGTAATTTGAAAATGGTTTATTTAATTCCTTATTTTTCATTTTAATTATTTCGCTTGTAATTACCTCAAGTTCTACTTTAGCCATGTAGATTAATGTTATGGAAACATCTCTTTTTAATTAGCCTGCATGGTACATGGACATCCGGGGCCATGATTATTCTTATTGATCTAATGTGAGGATCAATAGAAACATGCATTAATCAATATTTCAACTGCTAATGGAATTAAAGGTAGTGGAGACACATCTTACACCAAGACATAAGCTTCTCAAAGAGCCTTTTACAGTGATGTATCCAACATAGATGAACAATACCGACTATCATGGTAATGCACAAGATATATTTGCCATTGATACAATAATTATCTAATAACACAACAAAGTATTGCTCTAAAATTAAAATACCCATGACAAAATTAGAAGAGACTTTGGATCTTGAATATGAAGCATTTCTAACTTTGGATCTTCATCTTTTGAAACTATATTTTAACAAATAATTTTTTTTGGTAACGTTAATATAGTAATAGAAATATATATTAAAAGAGATGGGGATCCTAAATAAAAATGAAATAAATAAATATAAAAATGTCACGTTTGAGTTGACCTTGTAATACATTAACCTTATGTTATGTAATGATGAAATAAAAGTAAAAGTATTAAAAAAAAATGTTAATGTGAGTAAATCGGGTAGTACAGTAACAATAAATTGAAGCAATACATATAAACCCTTTTATAGGGTATGTCTACAAAATGTAGGTATATCTGAAATGGTTAAGAGTGTTGTATTTTTGCATTGCAGAAGCTCTTACAACTCAGTGTCTCCAACTCATCTACGCTCACACCCCTTTTACTGTGTTGGAAGAAAGATAGTAGCAGAGACAGATCCACTGTTGGCTGTTACAAATTCCCTTAATGTAAAATCAAATAGGGGTATAACCGTAAAGTTACATGTTGGTGTGGTGTGACCATATCTCACTTCAGATCCACATATTTACCTGTAACAGTTACTACTACATTCTCTCTCCTTCTTCTCCTACACTCAAACACAAGCGGTAATGGAGACAAATGAAGAGAGAGGATTTATCATTTCGGGTAACTGATTTTTATTCCAAAAAAAAATAAAATAAATTATGATGAGAATCAAATTCAATCTTGCAAATATATACGTTAAATATTACAATTTTTATTATCCGAGTTTTTTTAAATGTTTTTGGAGGGTAAATTCTTTGATTTTATGATATAGACATGTAACCAACTGTATGTAGAAAACTAGAAATTAAAAAAAAAAGGAAAAATAGTGGTCCCCTTTGGTAATAAAATCAAAATTTAGTGATATATGTAAATATAATAATATAAAGAAATGCTTTTGTTGTTCAACAGAGGATAAAATCTGTGAATCAGAAAGTTGAAAATCCCAGAGTGTTTGCCCTGAAGCAGACCTTTTACATTAAAAAAAAGGGTCCCACCTTCTCAAACTGACGGGCGGCTTCCCTCCACCAATTCAATATTTACCCCGTTTGGTTGTAACTCCGAAAACGAAAACGTAATGAAAACGAATCTAGTCCATATATGTAGCTTGTTTATGGAATCATTCAGGTTGGTTTCATGAAAAATGCACTTCCTTTCTCCTACTTTGTTACCCTATAGGGTATTAAAACTAATCAAATTCTACTACAATTAGTTCAAACTACAAGGAATGATTCCCAACAACTTCATGAATAAGGGTGTACGTATAGACTAGATTCGTTTCCATTCCGTTTTCGTTTCCGGAGTTTAAACCAAACGGGCCCTTAGGCTATTTTGAATATTACCAAGTTTTTTTATTTTTATTTTTTTTTATAAAAGAAAGTGGTTCGATGCCTTAGACAACACACCGTCTAATGAATGAATCACGATGAAATCGGCAGACGGACTAACCGTCATGAGTGAACCAGAACATAATAAAAAGAAGAAAAAAAATACATCAAAAGATAAATTGGGATCACAACGAACCGATCAAGAAAGAAGCACCAAATGAAGCGTCGGGTGAAACGATGCGAGAAAGAAATAACGAGAACAAGTTTGTAGAAGCAGTGTAGAGTACAACTACCAGGGACCATCGGTGAAAACATCAGATTTGGACTCTCCTTTAAAGCCTTTAGATTTCGATCACCTATCATCGACTCCTTCTCACGAACAAATTCAAAACTTCTTCCACGCGAATCTCACAAAATCAAGAAATAACCCGTACCATCGGACCATATAACATGAATCAAAGAAACTCTATCGTTAATCGATTGTTGTTTATTTTTTAGAACACACTTTAAATGTTCATTAATTTTTAGAATTATCGTGTAAGTTGGAAAGCGAGAGATTTTAGAATTATCGTCCTTTTAATTTGTTTAACCAAAGCTCAAGAAATCTTTTTTTGCGAGAGTGGAAGGTTATTATTTTTATAAATGTTTCATAAAAAACATGAATAAAATAATTTTGGGTAATTGATAAAAATTTTGGTGATCCCCAAATTAACTGGAATATTACGAAGTTGAACAAATTGAAAAAGAAGGAATTATAGGAGAGTAATGATGTGAAAATGGATACACTAGCTAGGGTAGTGTAGCTCAAACTAAAAAAAAGAGAAAAAAAACATGAGAATTAGGGTAAGTGATTTGTAAATAGAAGGAAGGTGACAAGTTTCCATTTGGGGTAATAGAGCATCTCTTTTCTGGGTTTTGATATCAAGGCTCTGTTTGGTCCCCGACAACACTAGCCTTCCAATTCGGCGTATTGCAGATGGGGACCACTCTTCCTCTTCTTCTTCCATCATCCACTGCTATTATAAACTAACCCTTCTCTCCCAAACCCCATTTCTTACAATCATAAAAAAACCCATTTTACCGGTTATCCGATCGGAGATGTCATCGACCCACAAGAACTGCTCAACTCCGGCAAGGGGGAAAAAGAACGCCAAGCAAGCACAGAAGAAACAACCCGGGAGAGGTATGGGCGTTGCTCAATTAGAGAGAATCCGGATCCATAGTCTCATTACGGATCTCAACCCGGGCTCAACCGGGTTCAACCAACCCACACCGCCGTATTACCCTAGACCGGAGATGCTTGCAGCAACCCCAAATGTTGACTGTGGCTCCTGGGGTCACTTTGATTTCAACACCTTCAATTTCAAGGTATCTACGTAAATAAATTACTTGTCTTTCACCAACAAAATTACTTATATATTTGTATATCCTGCAGAAGAAGAGGGTTGTCAATGGAGAAGCATTTGAGGGTTTTGTGGAAAACAAGTGCTTTCAGGTAATCACATTTATTGCACTTAAACATAAGATTAACATTTGATTAATAGAATATTTATATATATATATATATATATATAGGGACCGGAAATTGTGGCCGTTCATCGGAAAGGAAGATCAATTCGAAGCGTCGTAATGGAATATGGTTTCTTTCCTACAACCTCAACTCCCTCCTCCACTGTTGCTGCTGCTTCTTCCTCAACTTCCACTGCTTATTATCCATCTTCTTCCATTGATTTGTCTCTTAGACTTTAGCATTACATGAAAGCTCAATATATATATATATATATATATATATATATATATTTCAGTTGATATTGTAGTCTAGATCTAAGTACAAGGGTAGACTACGGTTTTGGAACTATAACCCTGATTATCTGTCTAATTCATATTTCATGATCATATCGCTGTTTATGTGTTTCTCTCAAATGCTACTAATCTTGATCGTGGATCTGCTGGAAAAAGCTTAAGCTGCATGGCCAACACTATTACTGTTAGTTTGTTACTTGACTAAAAAGAACAACAATGTGGATTTTGTAATGGATATTATGAACTTGCTTTCTCTTTTTAGGACTTATCAGCGTTGACCTCAAATTCATTCAGGTTAAAAACTTAAAACAAACATGTTTTTGGGTTTTCGGGTCGGTTCGGACAACAATATAACTTTACAAATTCGGGTTTGGGCCGGGCCAAAATAAAATTAAAAAAATATGTCTGAAATGTACGGGTCGGGCTGGCCCGGTCCGACTTGTGCGAGCCTCTAAACCTGCCCATGTTCACCCACATAAAACTCGGACGGGCCGGATTTGTTAGACAAAAATTGCATGGATAAAACCTTAAACCTTTTAATAAAAACTCCTAATTTCCAATCCATTGATACATATACCTGTAAATATGTAACACTGCATAGTACGTGCATTACAACTTACAAGTTACAAACAACAATAATAATAAAAAACAGCTTAATGAAATCAACCAAATAACGGTGGAAGGAAAAATGTTAGGGTTTAATAAAATATATTACGTAAAATAATTAGAATATATACATATACGGATCGGGCCGGTCAGCCCGCGGGCTAAACTGGCTACCCATACCCGTTCCATCAAAATCCGGGTATGGCCAGGCCGGGCTCAAACGGGCCAAACTCGTTGTCCATACCCGTGTTTTTTCATGGCAGGTCGGGCGGGCTGGACGGGTCGGTCCGGATTTGCACAGGTCTAGACAACACCTATCGGGTTTTTTTTTAATTTTTTTGTTATTTCAAAATATATTTATATTAGATTTGTGGTTATGGTTTTGAATGGAATGAGATTATTAAAAACGCTAAATTTTGTATTATGCTAATGTAGAATTGTGGTTGTTAAAATTTACAAAACTAAAAAAATTTCAAATCCCATACCAAGATTTATGTTAGTCTTTTTTATCATTATTTTTTCCTTGAAATTAAGATTTATGTGGTTCAGCATTTTTATATTTAAACATATGCACTTTATTTGATTTTCATTACCTTACAGTTTCCATAATTTTAATTTTCTTATATATTTATCTATACCTTAAATCCTTCATCGTAAATCTCAAATCTTTATACATTAAAATAGTATCTACACACAGTTATGATGGACCCATTACAGAGGTTCTTGTGTGAAGCTTTTTATACAGAAAGACACAAGTTGCTGATGCAGATGCACTCATCACAATTCACAAGTTGTTGTTCTCCCCATTTTTGGCTTCTGCTACATAATAAAAATCGCCTAATAACATCACCTCAATAACCGAGTCAACATATTTTATAACAATGTCAATTATCCTAAGTGTCTATTTGATTGAAGTGTTGTAATAAAAACGAAATTAAAAATTGTAAAGGCACAAAATGAGATAATAGCATATTACACTAATAAATAAATTTAAATTAGTGTATTACTCGCACCTTGCGCGGGATCAAGTTTTAATAAATCATAAATATTATAATATTGTGTAAAGGGGAATATATAAATATAAAAAATATATTATATTCGATATTTATTCAAGACAAATTGAATTCGGTCCTGCTCAATTTTATCTGAATAAATTAAGACATCTATTTAAATCAAATGAACAACTAGCAATATACTGGTCGAAATTAAAAAAATTGCACATTGAACTAAATTTATAATAACGATAGTTAACTAAAAAAAGTTCATAAGAAAAATATTTAAAAAACAAAAAAAATTTATTTGATAAAAAGGAAAAAATAAAATGGAAAAAAATAAAATGGTAACGAAACTTAATTGATAATAATCGTACATACAATTAAAATATAAACAAAATCTTAGTTACGAATTGTTAACGTAAAAGATTTACTAACTTTTCTATTTTTTAAACTTAATTATTATTAACGTAAAATATTAAATTTTTAAAGGGTAAATTGCGGAAAATAACCTAACCTTTTAGGGTGTTGCGGTCTATGGGCTAACCTTTTAAAAATGCAACTAAAAACGCAACGTATACAATATGTTGTAGATTTTAGCCTATGCTTGCCGCCGGTAAATTTTCCGGTGAAAGTGATGAGGTGTATGTGAGTCATCTTCTTTCTTTAATGACTGGATAAATAGCGAAAAATACAAACCTTTTGGGAGTGTTGTTGTACCTAACTTCTTTTAAAAATGAAAATAAAAAACCCAACCTATACTATTTATAACAATACCGAACCAAAAACCTCTATAACAAATCATCCTCAAGCCAAATATCCGATTAGTGTGATGATAATTTCATATGTATGACATAATACATTCTCAAACTTTCATATGAATGCATGACATGCTTATCTACAAATGAGTATCGGATACAAAAATAAAAGAAACCCCAATAATGGTTTTATAACAAAAAGAAACAACTTCTTTCAAATAGGATAAAATAATCCGACAATAAAATACAGAAAATCATCACCTACACTACCACACATCAGTAGCAAGATACCATCCAAACATAAGAATAGTAAATGCAGAAAAACATCATCTAAACAAGAAAAAATTAAACATCTTAATCGAGTGGTAGGAGGAGCGACAATAAATGATCATTGTTGTGATGGCCCGTGAGCAGAGTTTATTTGAGAGAACAAAACATCACCGGGTAGTCCAAGCTATCAAACGTTTCATGTTAGCTATAAATTTGTTCAATTTTTTTTATTTATGTATAAATGTGTTAGAATACTCACATTTACTATTCTTATGTTTGGATGGTATCTTGCTACTGATGTGTGGCAGTGTAGGTGATGATTTTCTGTATTTTATTGTCGGATTATTTTATTTTATTTGAAAGAAGTTGTTTCTTTTTGTTATAAAACCATTATTTGGGTTTTTTTAAATTTATTTTTGGGTTTTATTTATTTATTTTTGTATCCGATACTCATTTGTAGATAAGCATGTCATGCATTCATATGAAAGTTTGAGAATGTATTATGTCATACATATGAAATTATCATCACATTAATCGGAAATTTGGCTTGAGGATGATTTGTTATAGAGGTTTTTGGTTTGGTATTGTTATAAATAGTATAAGTTGGTTTTTATTTTCATTTTTAAAAGGTTAAGCTAGGTACAACAATACTCCCAAAAGGTTTGTATTTTTCGCTATATATCTAGTCATTAAAGAAAGAAGATGACACACATACACCTCATCAGACAACTCATCACTTTCACCGGAAAATTTACCGGCGGCAAGCATAGGCTAAAATTTACAACATATTGTATACGCTGGGTTTTTAGTTGCATTTTTAAAAGCTTAGGCCATAGACCGCAACACCCCCAAAAGGTTAGGTTATTTTCCGCAATTTATCCATTTTTAAAAGATTTTTTTGGGTTTCGTGAATTCTGGCGCTGACACGTGGCAAAAAGGGTCTCTCCTTTAATACTTATAAGATAAGATAAGATAAGAATATAAGATAAGATAAGATAAGATAATAATAATAATAATAATAATAATAATAATAATAATAATAATAATAATAATAATAATAATAATAAATAAATAAATAAATAATTTTAATTAAAAATATCCGATTATGTAAACCCATTTTTTAATAATATAGATGAATCAACAAAGTCGCAGACGACCAACCCATTTTTTAAAAAGTTATTCATCTATATTATCAACAAAGTCGCAGACGAGATCGCAAAACACAGCTTCTTCAACACTAAAGATCATGATACCCTCCCATATGATGTAGTTGTACTCATCCGTAAGGATGCCATATAGGTTGGTCGGTTTCTAGAAACTGACCCACCTATTTCGCTTACCTTGTATCCAAAAAAAAAAAAAGAGACCATACTATCACAGGGCATAAACAAAAGAGATTTGAATCACGAAAACCAGATTAGCACAAATTGCAAGATTGGACGCTAGACAAATAGTGAAAAGCAAGAAAAAAAATCATGTCAGTCAAAGAAGTATATGGAAAAGCTTAAGGAAAACCTCAAATAGTAATTTCTGTATAACATTCAGATTTCGATTATATGTCCATAAAATCCTTTTAAACGAAACAAGCATAATCCATCCTCCAAAAGAAGTTCCATTCACCGGGACACGTATCCAAATCAACAATCAACAAAGTTAAACAAAACCTCGATGATGATTAGGTTTGTCAACTTGTTTAATTTATTGTTTGATCACTTTGATAATTATTTGGAAAGAAATCTTTGAAAATAGTTTCTCGGCGATCAATCAATAGAAATCACAAGCATACACTCTCCATACCGTTCTCATTTCCCTGTTAAAAATAAGAAAGCCATAACAATTAATGTTTGACGTAGCAAATTCATATTTTTAAAGTAGTTAAGTTGGTATTAAGATTCCATAGGAATGGAATCCCTTGAGTGTCACGGTAGAGCTCTTATCCCCATCTCCTTTTGTATTGTTTTTGCAGATAACTTAACGGAGACATATGAAAGAGTTGAAACTCAAGTCTTACTTATATGATTTGTAATTCAGAGTTTAGGTTTTATATGTGTTTTTAGGTCAAGATCAACAAGAACTTAAAACGGATCTAGAATGATCTCGTTCAAAACAATCAAAAACATTGTATTGACCTCAAGAGAGACCCGGCATGCACCGATTAGATAAAACAAAAGAAAAACGAACAAGATTACAAACAAACAAAAAACAAAGAAGGCTCCTTGAATCCTGGTGAAAACTCCTTCACCGATGAACTCAAAGCCACGCAACTTCCTTCTCTCTTTCTCGAGTTGTGCCTTTGATCTTCTCTCGTTTTATCGCTTTCTTTTCTCTCGTGTTCGCAGTTCTCACTTTTCTTCCTGTCGTCTTTTTTCTTCTCTCTTTCTGTCCTTTTTTTCTATGTTTATTGTGTGATGTGTGAACAGTGAATGGCCTGTCTTTTTTCATAATCAAAGTTCCACCTCCTTGATTTGTATATCTGTAGGGTTTTGCTTGGTCGTACAAAAAAGTAGAGCATGTTGAGTCCACTTATTTAGAGGCTCATATCTTTCAATATCTGTTGGTCTAACGAGAGAAGGTAAGCGCAAGAGCTGACTTTCAAAGCTGTTTTCTTTTAACCCAACTTTACAAATAAGCATAACATTCATCCAATGTAACAAACGTATACATTCACATACAAAACACAAAAGTCCATCCAAACTTTACAGAAATTATAAAAGAGAGTTGTTGCTACTAGTGTTAACCAAGTCAATGAACGAAATCCACAACTGAAGATAATGGTAATTGTCGGTAAAACAAAAAACTTTAGAAATTGTTGAACCTAGAGAACGACATCATTAGACTAAAACAAGCAAAGTTGTCTAACTTAGAGTGAAAAAGATCCAAACATCAATAAAGTTTTCAATAGCGCCGATTTTTGAGATTTTCGTTGGGCAATATTATTTATGAGTATTCTAAGTTAACATTTAGCGATTTAAATTATGCAAAACCTTTAATTCAATAATAAAAATCGTATCACATTTTTATTGTGAAAAATTTAGGTGTAAAATCATCAAAAAAAATTAAGAAAAACTTCATACCAAGCTGACTTGTGTGTCTCAACAAATTAATCTTAATCACATTAGAAGTAAGAAATAGAGTAGAAATGTCGGACAATGATTGAGGGTGTATATTTGTGAATGCTTTATATATATATATATATATATATATATATATATATATATATATAAAAGTAGTTTCTTCCAAGATCAAATTTAAGGAAAGTGAGATAAAAGATCTAAATAGTATTGTTTTCAAAAAATATTGAGCAAATTCTATTAGGATCACGCAATTTTGAACACTCCTTAAAAATTTACATCGAGGTAGATAGTAGGCGGACAACCAGCAGTCTTGTCAATCCTTTCTACATAGCAAATTTGGTCCTCTTAAATACTACATCTAAGACCTAGACAACACAATATTACCATGCAAAACTCATTGCACCCTTTTTAGAATCTCGATGACATCGGACGGAAGAAAATCAAACGTATCAAAAGTGAACGGAAGAAACACATGTTGGTTTTCGATGCAAGTCCTTTCATGCCTAGTTAATTATAAGAAGAAAGTTCAATATGTTCAATATCATGGATGTGAAAAAAATTAAAGGTATCCACTTTTTCTTTGAAACTAATACTAAATTAAATATAGCAACACTACTCGAGCAATCAATTGGGCTTTTGTTCATGAAAAAAATGACCCACAAAAACCCTCTTTTACCTCTAGAGAACGTTCTTTAACCTCCCTCTCAAAACCCTTTTCCAAACCTAGAAAACCTAGTCTTCAATGGCTGCAATCACCGATCAAACCCCGGCGGCTCCCTCTTCTCCAAACCTAGAATCAAATCTGACGATATCCTTTGTTCTCTAACCCGGAATGCGGCCATTGGATATGATGCGAGGAGAAAGAAGACGAAAACCCTAATTCTTTTTCCTTCCTCGCGATCGAGTTCTTCTATATGCTTAATTGTATGGAGGATCGAACTGAAGAGTTATTTTCATAAACAAGTTACAAACGCTCAACAATCTATGATCTCCTCTTGAAAAACCTCTTGCTTGTTTTGTAAGGGTGAGATCTGGATGGTTTCCAATGTTTTTTGCAAAAGAAAGAGGGGTCTTTCTAATGTTGAACCCACATCCGTGATATGCTCTAGTGGGCTGGAGAAGAGGAAGGAATCACCGAGAACAAGAAAGAGGAAAGAAGATGATCTTATAAGAGATTACCTCGGCCAGATAATCCCTAGGTTTGGCTTGTTTTCTTCAGAGGATAGTGATGCTGACTTGAGAGGAAGAAGTAAGGCCTTCACTGTTGAATTAAAATGTGGCTTAGCCTCTAGTGTTCTATTTGGAATGGTTTGATTGTTTTTCCATGTCTAAAGTTTACCCCCTATCTCTGAATTCTATTAATAATGATTATGGAGGATTGATTCTTATTGTTGTATGTTGTTCACTGGCTTGCTCCTCTTTTGTCATATGGGAAAAGATTTGCTATAAACTAACACATACTTATGTGCTATTATGTCTTACAAGCTATTTTTGTGGAATGTTTATGGTCAATTTATTTGCTCTTAAGTTTGGCTGGAATTTTGTTTTACTCAACTTTTATCATACAATTTGGACCATCAAATGAAATATGATTGTTAATAGAATTCACAAACCCGATTCTCACTTCTATAACAAGCAACTTTCAGGCTTCTGAAATATAGGAAACTCTTACGTGAGTGATTATTTTTAAAGTTCTAATTCCATTAACATGGATGATTACTTCTTCTCTAGAATGAACAATCTTCAATTCAATTTTTGTGCTTGCTAGAATCTTGAATTTGTGTGGATCTCCTTGTTTTGATCCTCATACGCACAAATGTCCTTTATCGGATCTCTTACTTGAATAATGGCATTATGGTATGTTATATGCTTAAGATTAACAAAAAGTATATGTACCCCTTGATTAAGCATCACCAAGCACTCCCATTCAACCAACATTGTTACCAAATTCTATCTTCTAACCAAATGAACCAACGATTAGACTTAAAGAAGCTTTTAAAAGGTTGTCTCATTAAAGTAGTTTGTTACGGGCTACGACCCTCTAAAATTGATTCTAAAAGTATGCTTTTTTCTTTTTTTGTGGGATCTTTCACCTTGATTCCCACATGACCACGCGAATATAACTCGATTTGTTTTTGTTTTGGCTCCTTTTTTTTAGCCTTTTCTTCCATGGGTTGAGAACTTTCCTAGAGAAATGGGTCGTCAACGAAAATACGATGATAACAATAATAACAACACAATAGGCTCACAACCTCATAAGACTTTCAAAGTTGACTCATCGTCAAATAATAAATTCCAAATTTATTTAAACTACTCCTTTAAGCCTTTCCCTCTGAACTGTACTTATTTGACCCAAAACTTGTTTATTTAACCCTTTCAAGTGCTTAATTGATTGTTTCCATAACCAATTAGGGATATTGGACTTCTTAGCTCTCCTAATTTCTCAACCTACAGGGTTTAAATGATTGTAAGTTTTTGGAATATTAGAGGTATAGGTCGGAGTAACCTCTAGACAAACCTCGATGCAGTCTGTAAATTTCAAAAGATTAAAGTGATCTCCCTTGCCGAAACCAAATCGGAAAAACCACCGATGATTGCCTTTGGAAATCTGCAGGTTTCGATAACATGACGTATTGCCCTGTTGTTGGTAGGGCAGGAGGTTTATGCCTCTTATGGAAATCTTACCAACTAAGTAATCAAATAAAAAGCATCATTCACGAAGATGATCGATTCATTTGTATCGAATTTATTTGTAACAACTCAAATAACAAAATGAGTATCATTTTCGCTTATGCCCCTCCACAAGAGGCTTCAAAAAACCATTTTTGGAATTCACTTTCTTCGTTTATTCAAGAGTCCACAATCCCTTGTATATTGATGAGCGATCTTAACGAAATTCAACAACATTCGGAAAAATTTGGAGGGGCAATAACTAATTAAAATAGATTTAACAGATTAATGAATCTTAAGAATTCTTGCAACTTAGAAGACATTCAATCTACTAGCAAATATGACACAAATTCCAAATATATTAGAGACAAAGATAAAAAAAACAAAAAAAAAAAACACTCATCTTAAAAATATGGACACAAATTCCAAATATTTCCACCATGTTGCTACTGGAAGAAGAAATCGAAAACATCTAAAAGAATTTACCATAATGGGAGCGGTTCTTTCTTTCGACACAGAGATCCGACTAGAAGTAAGAAAAGAATTCCAAGGTAAATTTTCTAAAACTCCAATAGACCAATCTCTTCTTAACGAGAAACTACAACTCAACAAAAATAAAGAAGTTAGCTTGGAGGGCAACCTTTTTCTAGCAAAACCTCCAAATAATGAAGAAACTAGAAATGAAACTTTTGATATTGGGTGTGATAAATCTCCCGGACCAGATGGTATGTCGGCTGAATTTTATCAAAAATACTATAATATTGTAGGAACAGATGCGTCCAAAGCAGTGAACGGTTTTTTCAGAAGTGGAAAAATGCTACAACAAATCAACCATACTTTTATAACTATGACCCCTAAAACGGACAATCCTACATCAATTAACCACTTTAGACCTATAAGCCTTTGCTCAACAATTTACAAGAACATAGCTAAAATTTTAACAAAAAGAATGGAATCCATCATGTTTAAACTCATACATGCTCTTCAAGGGGCTTTTGTGGCTAATAGGTCTATTCATGACAATATCCTCCATGAATTTTTCCACTCCTTTCGCTCAAAAAAGAGCAAAGAAGGATGGACATCCATCAAACTTGATATGGAAAAAACCTATGACCAAGTAAATTGGGGATTTATCATTCATATACTTAAAAAGTTTGGTTTTAATGATAAATTCGTTGGATGAATTAAAGAGTGTATATCTATAGTGTCTTTCTCAGTCCTCGTGAATAATGGACCAACTAAGCAATTATTTCCTGAGAAATGACTAAGACAAGGTTACCCCTTATCCCTTTACCTTTTTATTTTGGGAGCGGAAATTCTTACACAAATGATCCCAGATGATTGCAACAATTATGATAACCATATTGGCTTCTCTGTTTGTAACAAGCAATACCTATTCCCTTCTTATCATTTGCTGATGATATGATCATTTTTGCTAAAGCAAATGTAGCCTCTTGTCTAAGGGTAAAACAAATCTTGGAAATGTACTACTCTATTTCTGGACAAAAAACTAATTTCCAGAAGCCAACTTTCCAAACAACAAGAATACCAGCGATAGTTATATCAACCAATTAAAAAATGCTATAAATATGTCACACCACATCCCTTGATAAATATCTTGGATGCCCAATCATTAATGGAAGAGTGACAAAATAAACTTTTGGTGAAACTAAACTTAAAGCAAAACATCTTCTAAAATGAAAAGCAAACTATATTTCACAAGAAGGTAGAAACACACTCATAAAACACAACCTCGCAACTATACAAACTTTTACCATGCATAGCTTTATGCTCCCAAGCCATAACCTGGAGGAGCTTGATAAAACTTACAAAAAATTCTTTTGGAATAAAGGAGACCAACACAGACCTATCATTAGCAGAGACACAATTTGTAAATAAAAAAAAGAATGGTGGCCTAAGATTAAGAAAATCTGTATCACAAATAAAGCGCTACAAATGAAACTTTTGTGAAAATTTTTAGCAGATCCAAACAATATTTGGGTCAAAATTATAAACAAAAAATACTTAACAAATAAGAACATCCTCCATTACCAATTGAATGGTGGAGCTTCATGGAAATGGAACAATCTTATGAAACTCAAAACCGAGTTCAAAAAAGGTACCATTTGGCAGATCGGAAATGGAAAAACCATAAGCTTTTGGCATGATAGTTGGGTATCTACGACACCATAAATTAAAATGGGCCAAAATACCAACCAATTTGATAAATGTATTAAAGTCAGCCACCTCATAAATAACTCAAAAAATTGGGATAAGAACAAAATTGATAACGAGCTACAAAATATCATAAACCCGGATATTAGGAGAATGATTAAAGAAATAGTCATTCCCAAAAATGGTATCCAAGATAGACTACATTGGAGATGTAGTAAAAATTGATGGTTTTCTACAAAATCGGCTTCCGATATGATTGAAGAGGAATCAAATGCCCAACCATATTATTTATGTGAATGGATTTGGAAATTGGATATCCAACCCAAAATTAAAAACTTTATTTGGAAATTTTCAGTTAACAGACTTCCGACAAAAGCAAAACTTGATGAAAGAAGGATTGTCGTCACAAGGCATTATGAACTTTGCAACCATCACCTTGAGGACTTGTTCCACCACCCCAAGTTCAACCAACATGACTCTCACTAGGGTTCCTGACATCCATGCTCCTGAACTGATCTTGTACCTGATTATGTCAAAAAACATAACCAGGCCCACTGTGGTGAGGTTAGTCTTCCACAAAGATTAGGCCAATACATAAGCAGGGTAATATATATGATCAAGATATGAGAATAAGCATACATGGCATAACATGATCTTAGAATTACTCAAGGAACTAAAATAATATCATGCAGCTTAATCATCATCAATCTCAAAATATCATATCAAATATTCATTAGTCATGCCAATGATTCATGCTTCAAAATCCAAAACTCATAATCCAAACACAATATCTCATAAACAATGTCAAATACCATTAATCCAAATCAACAACTCATAAACTATGTCAACTACTCATAAACCAACACAAATTTTTTCATAAACCATGTCAACTACTCATAATCCAACTCAATATTTCATAAACTATGTCAACTACTCATAATCCAACTCAATATGTCATAAACTATGTCAACTACTTGTAATCCAACTCAATATGTCAAAAAACTATGTCAACTACTCGTAATTCAATTCATTATTTCATAACTATGTCAACCACTCATAATCCAACTCAACCGGTATAACATATCCAAAGGCCAAACGACCGAAATGGGGTAACAAGGTATATCCTTGCCCCTTCCTCAAATCATCACAAGAACAATCCAAATCACAATATCAAATCATGCTCGAGCAATCTTTATTTTAAAACTGTTTTCAAAAACAATTTGTGAAGACTGGTGCTAAATTAGCAAATGTTCAAGCCTATTTCTTGAACACGAAGGTACCTCCTAAACCCCTACCACAGGATGGACATAGTAAACACGGATCAGGTGAATCCTCGCCATCCACTAAGGTCGGGCACACCCATCTGGCCCGCTCAAACCATATACCATTTGGTAATCATGGTCCTCCCTAACCGAGGAGTGAATAAGGATCATGAAAATGGTATCACCGAAAACAATATCGTCATGGTCATAGACCACATAAATAACAAGGGAAATTACCCGCTATGGTCATAGACCAAAAATCATCTCTCATATATATATATATATATATATATATATATATATATATATATATATATATAGCAAAAGCCGAATAGGTCAAAGACCAAGTCATCTCAAATCCTCAATATCCTAACCGGTTCCTTTTCTAAAATATTTCGATAACACCTCTTTAACTAATCTCAAACAATTATCATGTAATCACAAGACTTTCTAAACCGACTCCTCAAATCATACCATACCCATAACTCAAAAGAAACATCATGCATTCCTCATGGACTCCAAAATCATTCATCTCTAGATATCATAACATATATATTATGTACTTATCATGCTCATCATGCCAAAACATAATTAAAAACATACCAATCATACATGCAATATCAAGAAGGCTTAAACTTAATCATGTTCGTCATGCCAAATCATAACTTAAAATATCTTAATCATAGATGCAATATCATGAAGGCTTAAACTTAATCATGCTCATATACAAAAGCTCACAAGTACTTGCCTCGATAAATCTTACGTAGCGGCTTTTAAGCCAAATCAACAACGTCAACCTATCACTTCAAACAACCTAGGCAAGCAAAATATCACTCAATCAACATATAAACTATATTAAAATCACAACACCATCTAATAGGTGTACAAGTGACTTACGTAGCCCCAACTCTTATTTGGGTTGTACTTCTCTTAGGGTTTGTCCTTCACCCGTTATCCAACCGAGTACGTACCTAGAATATCCAACTAGGCATATTAATCCATATTTGATCTTATAATTGAACAGGTAAGCAACCATTCCAAAGGTTGAAGTAAACTCACATAGCGTGGTAGAACGGAAGTCGATCGACGTTTTTCGAACTTCGACTCGAGCTAAACCCTTCCCGAAAGCGTAACCGAACCTAAACAATACAACTAAACAAGTTTAGCTTAAACATACTAAACTTGGGTCATAAAACGCAATTTAAATAAATAAAGGATAATTTTTGAAATTAGAACTTAGGGTTATAAATCTTAAATATAATTTCTAAGGACAATTTATGCAAAACTAAATATGGGCCATTTTTGTATCCAAAGATTTTGCCCTTTTTGTAAATAGGTTTCTGGAGGGCATTTTTGTGAAAACTAGAAACTTGGGCCATTCACGTAATTAAGAATTTGGGGCAAAATATGTAAACAATCAACCGAGGGCATAACCGTTAAGAACACAAAACTAACTTTAAAAGTCTTAAATAAACTTGGGAGCCTTATGTAATTATACTTAAAAGGTGGGTGGCCCGTGCGCAAAAAGAGGGAAAGAAGGCGGCGGCGTTGGTGCGTCTCCCGGCGACGGCAGGGCGCGGCGATGACGTCCCTCGACAACCCAAGGCAAGGCGACCATACTGGCGACCAAAGTTGCTCTCCGGTGATATTGTACCTAAAAGGTGGTTTTGCTACCTCTATTGAGTTAACGCGCATCTCGAGGATACCAAACTTTTTTTTTTCTTTTTTTTTTTTAATATGTTAGATTAAAGTAGAAAGTAAAATCTTATTTCAGTCGGGTTACTTCGGATTATCGTGTCATTTCAGGCAAGTTTACTTCAGTTATCGGGTTACTTTGACTTTCGGCTTATGGGGCCATTTTGGGCCGGATCATATCGGTCTCCGGTTTTGTTATCGGGTGTAAAAAAAATCAGGTCATTTTTGGGTTATTTATTGGTTCAGGTTAAATCAATTTCAAGCGGATCAATTCCGAATATTCGGGTTAAAAGTTTATTTTAGTTGACTAACATTAATATTGGTAGTGTTGTCATTAGGGATGGCAATCTCACCCGCATCCGATAGATGTCCAAAAACCCACCCCAAAAAGTAGGTGAAAACACCGTTAACATGCGGGTGAAATTCGGGTGACGGGTGCAATGGGTGATGGGGCGGGTCGGATAAGGGGGAGCGTCTCAAGACCCATCAGTCGACCCATCATCCGACCCGCCACCCGTACCCATCACCCGCATCATCACCCATTCTATTATAAATATATACTTTTTATTTTAATGATACATAAGATTTCATGACTAAAGTATTTTTAATATTACTCAAATAATATATGTTGACATTAAAATTTCATGAACTCTAGAGCTCATAACTTATGTTATTTTTATTTGTCTTTATGACCACGTCGGAACTACAAATTTTCATGTTCCGTGAATTTTAAAAATAATTTATTTTTATAACATACAAAAATATTTTTAGTAAAGAAGACGAGTCAAATAGAGTTTGTTAACTTTGAGAGTACAATGAGAGTTGAACTTGGATAAATGCTAATTGTTAAAGTTGAACCAATAAATCGTATATTTAACCTGGTTAGAATAAAAATCGGGTCATCTTATGTTATTTTATTTGTCTTTATGACCATGTTGAACTTGGGTTATTTAATTGAATTTTTTTCACTTTTGATTCATTTTACGTTTAGAAGTTAGGTAAGATATTTCGGATTTATATTTTTATTTCAACCATGTTAGTTGCTAAAGCTTATACCGGATTAAATCGTATATTTAATTTGAACTTAGATAAATGCTACTTGTTTTAGAGATTTTGATTTTTTTTCACTTTTTTTTCATTTTACGTTTAAAAATTAGAGTTATGTAAGATATTTCGGATTTATATTTTTATTCCAACCATGTTAGTTGTTAAAGCTTAAACCGGATTAAATCGTATATTTAATTTGAACTTGGATAATTTCACTTTGTTTAACACTTTGGTTGAATACTAGCTTAAGAAAAAGGGTTAAATTTCTCCCGAAAAAAAACTCAATCCACCCGTTCATCCGACAGGTACGGTGACAAAAGTTACAGGCCGGGTGAAGATTTTAGCTGACGGGTTAAGTGACGGAAGTGGTACATCCATCCACCCATCACCCGACCCATTGTCCTCCCTAGTTGTCATGACCTCCGGATAAAGTTGATCTTTTCCCCAAAATCCTTATGTATGTACATCTTCTGTAATCACCTCGTCATTTGAGCTAATTGGCTCAAGCAAATGTACAAGATTTATAGACGCAATAATTTAATGGATTTATATGTTGGTTCAGTTGTGTTTCTGGGTCAATCTTTTTAATGCTAGGCTTATGATTGACCATTAAATGAATGTACTAAAAAGAAAATGCCCAAGAAACCAAGAGCACCGTTTCATGCCCGCGCTAATGAACTCGTATCAACTACCGCATCAAACTACAAAATTGATTTCTATCAACTAAAACAACAACAGCTTCTTCATCTCAGCTTTCCATGTCTGCACTCTTCTTCCCAAGTCTTTCTAAGCTTTTTCGCTGCTCGAGTTTCCTTCATAGGCCTGCTGCTCCTTTTACGGTTGCAAACCTGCCCTCTCTCCCATTCGAATGCACCTTCTAAATCGACAAGTGACAGGGAATTGCTATCTGATGATTTCTTTTGAATAACAGATGATATTGTAACCATCAGGCGCTGACATGTATGAACTTCATCTATATCCTCCAAATTACTTATTTTGGATCCTTGCTCTTCCAATGGCTCAAAATATGACCTGACCGAAACATGCAAATTAAATAAATTAGACAAGCTAAATTTAAGGACACAAGGCCCTGTTTTCTTCATTACAAGAATCAAACTATTGTCTTTCCAATCCTATTACTCTAAGGCCGGTAACGGAATGATTCCAAATCAATCAAAAGTTATGTTTGTTTACATGTCTTTTAAAACATGAAAGTAATTCAATTATTTTCATTTCTTTTCCTTTCCCTTAACCGATTCCATTCCGTTTCCATTCCACCACTCCAACCAAACGGACCCTAAATGTTTCCAGATAAGAATCTAAGGGCTTGTTTGGAAGCGTTAGGAATCATTCCCGGTAACAGAATGAATTCAAATCAATCAAAAGTTATGTTTGTTTAGAGGTCTTTTAACACATGAAAACGATCCAATCATTTCCATTTCCTTTCCTTTAACTTTAACCAATTCCATTCCGTTTCGATTCCACCACTCCAACAAAACGGGAACTAAATGTAATGCTATGCGATCAAAATCGTATATTACAAGATAAATCAAGCGTACCATCTCCAGGCAGGATCAGCCTCAGGAGGGCATCGTATCTTTGACCACAGCTTTGACACGGGATTATCATCATCAAACACGTTTGATCCAAAGCCTGAAAATCAAAGAACATCATTATGATAGACTGGGTTTCAATCTCTCATGTTCAGATAATTGACTGAAAGATGCCTACCATTTGAACAAGAGAGTAAGATAGTAAGGGCAGCAACAGCTGAAGAGATCACTCTGCATTTTGTACCAAGAAGCTGCTGGAGATGGAAAATAAAAGCTGCTAATAAGCCTAAATTTTCATCAGAGCCAGACATGTTTCCGGCATCCCAATTCTCTAACCTAAGCTGTTTCATCAAAGTCAGTAAGCTGTCCATACTTGCCCTTTCAGTAACAAAACTCGAATCACCTCGCTTAGATGAAATACTCCCCAGAATTACTGAAGCAACGAGCCAACGTAGAAGTTTTGATGTAAAAGATTCATCACTAGTTTCTCCTAGATCAGCTACATGGCATTGAGAGTCTATGTTCCCGAGTGTCTTTGCAAGGTCCAATTGCCAAGCTGTGGAGGCAGCCCAGACAAGAAACTGGGATAGCTCCTCATTATCCTTAAAAACCACATCAAAGACCTTTGTCACTATAGTACTATACAGGGAAATTGTGTACACTATAAAGCAAATGTAATTTTATGAGGTAGAGATCATACTAATAATATGTGCATGCAAGTATATACAGAGAGATAAGTTGGTTCAAGTAAGGAGAATGCTTGTCGTAAGCAGCAAGTACTATACAGGGAAATTGTGTACACTATAAAGCAAATGTAATTTTATGAGGTAGAGATCATACTAAAAATATGTACATGCAAGTATATACAGAGAGATAAGTTGGTTCAAGTAAGGAGAATGCTTGTCGTAAGCAGTAAGGCATGACGAAAAGAAGCCACTTGAAATGCTATGTAACTATTTTCCGGGAAAAAAAATTAAAGACTCAAATTCTTTTCCTTTTTTGTCTAAAATTCAATCAAAAAATAGGTTGTTTAATTTTTTACACTATGAATTCATTTTTTCATTCTATTGATTCATATTTTTGTAATGATAGCTAAGTTCCTTTCTAGGTAGTTCTTCTATTTATATAGTTCATTTTTTTTTTCTTTTATCAATACATTTTTTATACGAATAGCTCATATTTTAATGTTATAAATTCTAAGCAATAAACCCTGAAATTTTATAAGACAGCTATTTTATTTTTGTAGACTACGTGTTCATTCTTCTAATCTTAAATAACTTATTTCAGTCTCGTTCATATTTTCAAAGTTCAGATTTACACACTTATAGTTGAAATTTTACAACAGTTAATTTTTAAGGGTACCGAGTTCATTTTTTAAACACTAATAGTATATTTTATAATATTACTAGTTCATTTGTTCTTATAGACACACAGTTTGTCTCTTTATGAAGAGTTCATCTTTTTTATCGTAATATTTCATTTTGTTGCACTATTCAGTTCATATTTATGACCTACTAGTTGATATTTCATCATAGTTTACTTTCATAAAATGAAATAATTGATCGTTATCAACATATGAAAAATGAATAGACATTCATTTCGAGTGTATGCGATCAAGAAAAGAAAAAACGACTTTTTTGCTCCCCCAAAAAAAGTACTAACATGGCATGGAGCATATATATATATGTATGTATGGAGAGAGAGAGAGTGTACCATACACAACATAGAAACAGGAGGTGCGCTCAAAAGACTAGTTGTCAATCCAGACTCTGCAGATGCACTGTATCTAGCGCCACGGCATGAGACGATGGTTTGGTATAATTTATATAAACATCCAAAAGAAAGGGTGACATGAGCTTGATGAATGTTCCTTTCCATTGATATTTTCATGGCTTTCATAACAACTTCCAAGACTGATATAACTAAACTGGAATTCCCCTTCACAAACTTTGACCCACTAACTAGTATTCTCACTAGCCGAGATGAAAGATCTGAAAGCTGCTCAAAACCAGTCATTTTCAGCCACTCAACATTTTTTCGGGATGAGAAAGCATCTGTAGCAACCTGAACCAGAGACGGTGGAATAAGATATCAGAGAGTTTTTTACTAGAACACTGCTCATTTTATAAAGAAAAGAAAAAGACAGTATTTGAATCAAGGGTTTGTTCTGTTGTTAGTCATTAATATTTTTGGTTGAATATATGTGGGCCCAGAAAGAGAATAGTGAGAGGGGAAATGTATTTAATCATTTATAAACAAGACAAAACACACCCTAAATGATATTATAAACTTCATGATGTCACTGGGGGAGGGATTGATGGTAAGCAAGAGCCAAAGAAAATTCAGGATCCAAATGATAATTACCTCCAGCAACATTACCAACAGCTTTGTCAAGTACAGATCATTATCTCTGTCTAGACTGAGAGTAGAGGGCAGAATTGATGATAACCACAAAATGAGACCACTATCCTGAACCAAATGATGTGCGATTCTCTTTATTTTAACAGATTTCTTCACAACCTGCAAGCCAGTATGAAGATAGAAGTCTGACACATGTAAACATAGCCAACAATTATATTTAGCTGACACATGTAAGCAGTATTCAGTTTACCAGTGCACATGCATACAAAGATATAATATCTTTACAAGAATTTGAATATAGATATCTTAAATTTTGATCAAAAAACAATAAACTTTATTAACCTGACTACAATAATTTTATATATCAACCTGAATAATGTTTTTTATGTAAAAAAAATTTTTGGTTTTGTGTAAGGTGAAAAATCTGAACCAAATGGGCCCAAAAAAGATAACAGAATAGATCTGAACCAAACCAACTTGGATAACTATTCTAGTTGAAAATTTATATAAAGTGACAATATCAACAAAGTAGTTTGAAGACATGTGAAACAAACCAAACAAGCTCAATTATCATCACTTTTTATATGCAACACCTGATAGCCTCAAAATGTTACCTGCAGAATCAATTCTTTTGACTTAGTATCTGAAAGGGGAGATGCGTATGAACTTAGTAATATCTCAAAGACAGACTTCTTCAGGAAAATCGGGGCATCATCTTCCAAATTAATACCAGAATAAAGCAAATGAAGAATCCATTGCTTGTTTGCTTTGAAATCGATAGAGCTACTTGACTTATCGAAGAAAGGTATGGACTGCAAACAAAGGATAATCAGTATGTCAAAGGGTAACAGAGTTTAGATAAAAAATAAGGATGGATTATTGATAATCAAATTAGGTTCAAGTTCAACAATTACCTTCAAATTTACTCGGGGAGACTTCATTAAATAGTTGTTTATAGCAGTATAATGCCCGTGACTAGGGTCCAATAAGACAAGAGAAGCCTCAGCAGCAAATATAGCATGAATGGAAGGAATCTTTTGCCATGGATCTTCGATCCCGCTCGGCAAATATGTCAGCAAAAGCTTCAACCCTTTAACATCCTTCTTCTTCGGGAATTTCTACAAAAGAAAACAAGTTCAATAATATAATTAACTTCAGAAAGAGAAGCATTACATTGAAATACTGAACACCAAATCGAGAGATCTTCTTGATGATATTAGAGTGATAGCATTCACTGCAAAGCATTTTAAGATGAAGAGGATTCAACACATCGCTTAAAGTTCTTTCATAATACAATATATAAGAGAACAAAATGAACGTCAAACATTAATTATTTTTCAATCCCTTCTGCAGCATGAACAATCATATGAGCCTCTGATGGTCTTATGTTTCACTTTCAGCATCAAAATAGACATTTTTTTCCGAAAGCAAGCATCAAAATAAATTAATCACTGTAAATCCAAATAAATATAGAACTCGTGCCATATAGAGATGACTAACCTCTAATAAATCCTTGAATTTCCCGAAAACCTTGTATCCCAATTTTCTTATGCCCTCATCGGGAGAGGAAATGCTAACTAAAGCAACTGCTAACAAGCCAAGACCAGCAAACTCCACAGGATTCAAGAATTCCATTGACAAACAATGAATTGAGAATTGCAGTATAAAAACAGGATCATAACACTGTCTCTGTTGGGAATTCTCTGAGTTCGCCTGCATATACATCACCAGATAATACTCAGAAGAGGAAAAAGAACTGCATACTCTGAATGAGAAAAATATTTGTTAAATAAATATTAAATAGGGTGGCAATACCTCAGGTGCCTTCTGGGCATAATCTTCATGATATCCATTCAAAAGTAGAGGCTCGGCCAGGGTTCGCTTAAAAGGAAAGTTTAACACCGTAGCTACACAGAAATTATGGTCAATCAGAAGATTTTCCCTGAACCGGCTTTTCCGTTGGCCTGCCTCCATTTCATTGTCATCGTTATATATTGAAACGGACTGCTCATCTTCAAGCTCTTTTCGGATTCTAACAACTGCACTTCCCCACAGATAATCATTTTCAGATATCCAATCACCACTTATACCCTGAGATGATTCAATTTCGCGCATGAAAGCATATATCTCTAGGTCCACTTCACTCATAGTTGCACCATAGGATGACAAGAGCAGGAAATGTAATTCTCTACCCATGCCAGGTTCTGAAAATGAAGGATGTTTTTTAGAGCTTAAATGATAGAGTGTTCTCAACAGCTTGATGATTTCCAACTTTTTTACATTTGCTTCCAGTTTTCCTGCACAGCTATTCTCACCAGAAGGAATTACAAGAGACGCAAAAATGCTAGATATTGGTCTTGAAGACAAGGCAACCATTTGACAAACAGATGAGTCGTTAATACTCAAAACAGATAAGGCCAGTTGTGAGTGCCCAAGAAGCAACTGAAGGAACAAATCAGAAGGCAAACCCTCCTTCAACAGAGAGCATATGGTAGATCGGATGAGTTTGAAAGTAGCAGAGTCGCCAAACCTGTAGCGAAAAGAATATTTTACAATCTTAGTTAAAGAAGGAAGAGGGTCCAACTGAACCAGAACATCAGCAATCGACCCTAAAATGAATATTTCCAGGAATTTGATCAAGTGGTAGCAATTGAGCTCCTGTGCAGAATTACAAGATGTCGATGGAACCTTCTTGACAATCAATTTCCAAGTACGTAACAACATAGTGACAAACTTTCTATTACCATCATCTGCACCCTTCAATAACAGTGCCTGACAAAGAGAAACTTTTGCAACTGCTCGGTTAATTAAGTTCAATAACTGGTTTACTGGATAAGACTTGAACTTTTTAACATCAAAGTCCAAGAAGTCTTCTGAAGCAACATCGTCTAAGAATTTTGAACCAATTAACATTAAGCCTTCATCCTTTGTAGCTGCTCCAACAGAAAAATACTTTTTTAGAATAAGAATAGCATTTCCAAGAAGGCTACTCCTGAAAAACTTGAGCAAATTCTCATAGGAGGAAGTTAAGATAGCACCACATTCCAGTTCTATTGTGTTTTGAGAGACAAAACTTTTCCAGTTTCTGGAATCTTCCAAGAGAATCCTTGCATAAGAAGAAGGAATTTTTTCAACATTCCGAACATACTGTTCTCCTAATTTTGTAACAGCGGAACTGAAGTACATTAGAGCAGCTGGGAGAAGCATCAAATAGTTTTCATCAGATAAGGATTGTCTGTCCTCCAGAAACTTTAGAAAGTCGTGACCAAAAAGCAACATATGCAAGGAGCTCAATTTTATCAAATGCAGCAAAATTTTTGACTTCAGACCATTAGTTGCAGACCTGCAGTGAGTAATGATTCGTATAGGAGTCATGGAGATCACTCTCACCATCTCCATGCTCAAGAAGATCAGGTCCTCGCTACATTTATATCTAGAAACTGCATTGAGTGCTTCAACCAAACACAAACTAGCAGAATGAAGATTGGAATTCACAGCCTTCTGATAAATACCCTCAAAAAGCACTCCAAACTTTTCCTTCTTTGTAGACAATTGGACAGAATTATCCAACACTTTGAAAGCACCAGCAGCAATTAGAAATCCCATGCAGATTGGTGAAAGGTTGGATGTCTTGTCAAAAATGAATTCTTCACTGTTAACTCTATATATTGTCCAATGAGCTAATTCAAGCAACTCAAAAGGTGGTATATATCGCAGGAAAGAAAGCACAGCATATAACACTGGGAACAACACCTTTGGATCCTGGGCTTTAATAGCCAGATCAAACTTCTCCTTGAACAACAGAAAAATCTGCTTAACCAACTTAGCAAAAGCCTTCATAATTTTATTCATACAATCATTGTTTTTGGGTAGAACACTGAACCCATGGGAGTGAGTCAACAGAAGGTCACAGGCCATCAACAGCAAATTAAAACTGTGAAGATTTATTTCATGAACTCCATGTCCCAGTACAGACAGAAATCCCTCCAAACTGTCTTGGGGAAGTTCTTTACTAACACTGTTATGATATTCAAGAGGAGTTGAAAACGACATTGCCACAACAGGATGACTGAAGATGATCTCAGCCACTAGTGGAAGATACTGGGACACTGAAGAGGAGCTTCTATCTGCTGAAGAAGCAGTTCCGGATTTCAGAGCTAACAATAAACAGCCAAAAGTGTGTTCCAGTGTTTCATAGCATAAATGCGATAAGTGCTGCAGTTGATCAGATGGTTTCTCCTTATAAGATAACTGTATCTGATGAACCCAAAACAGCACAAGCCGTAATGACAGGATTAGCTGATCAACTGTCATATTGGACAGCCTATTAAGAAGTAGCTCTTTAATCTGGGAGTGGTGTTCATGATAACCACTGAAGATAATAGATGGGAAAAGGAAATGAAAAGGTACATACTTTAGAAAAGCACCAAATGCAATAGAAGCAGATTCTGCTGACTCAAAATGACTGTCATTGGTCCTAAGACCACTCATTTCAATCCCATCTATATAATTCTTAGGCCATATTCTGAAAAGGCTGACCAAAAGATTCTGATCAAGAAAGAGCAGAGGAGCTAGCAGTGCATGATGAAATCCATAGAGATATTCTGAAAT
This sequence comes from Fagopyrum tataricum, assembly GCA_002319775.1. Taxonomy (NCBI): domain Eukaryota; kingdom Viridiplantae; phylum Streptophyta; class Magnoliopsida; order Caryophyllales; family Polygonaceae; genus Fagopyrum; species Fagopyrum tataricum. The sequence continues at coordinate 26,794,675 of CM008285.1, forward strand.
TTCCAGAATGGATGATAAATTCAGCGGTATCTTATCAGGATTAGTGCATATCAGTGATGAATAGAAGGCTATCGATACTGCATCAAGTTTTCTATCAGATCCATCCCTTGGAAAATTTTCCACTTCGCTAAGGACACTTGTGAAAGTCATGCTTGCATCCAGAAATTTTCTCTCAGCAAACAAAGAGGTTGAATCTTGAGGTAAAATTTTTGCTGAAAACAACAATAGATCCTTCAATGGCCTCCATTCACACGCAACATAATCAGGATCAGAACCTGAGGAAGGATGACCAACATTCTCCTTGGACAAAAACTCATGAATAAAATAAGATAGATAATGGCATTCAACCTGTGAAATATAGGATATATTAGTTCAAAAGCACAGGAAACGGAGAATCCTTACAAACATCAATATAATTTTATTAGAAAGACAGACATGAAGAGAATGTGTAAGGGAGGAAACATTCTCACCTGAGTTTCTAGGAGGTATTTTAATGTGTGACAGACATATAATGATACTAACGTTTTATCAGGCACATTGAAGGTTCCTGATTCAGACCTAAGGACCTGTAGACACTTCTCCAGAATACAAACAACAAGTGGAGTGAAAGAAATGATCCCATCTGGAAAAGAGGAAAAGAAAATGATTAAAAAAAATTATTATAATAAAGTAACACTTGGGTAGACAGCCACAGCCTAAAACCATCGATCATTTTCCACCTAGGAAGGAATTTACTACCTAATTCAAAATTAGCTCATGCCTTGTTAATTTGACAACACTAAGAAGTTCCATTTCTCTCCTGATAGTACTAGTTGACAAAGAATATGTTTGATCAGAACTATATTGTTAATTAATTAAATTGGACAAAAGACTTTTCTAGACATACAATAATTATGAATCGATTAATTGATCATAAATTTTATCACATACAAAATATTGACATGTTTGCAAGCACAATTATCTGGATACATTCAACTGGAGAATAGCTTAATATTCCTGGTAGTAGTTGACAATTGACATAATTTGTCAAAGTAGCAACAAAGATGATTTTAACTTAGCTTTTGACAAACAGATTGGATACAAGAAACAATTGCAACATCAACTTATCCATGAATGGGTTTCATTTTTCAAAAGCATAATATTAAAGTGAAAGAGGAAGAGGAAGAGGAAGAGGAAGAGGAAGAGGAAGAGGAAGAGGAAGAGGAAGAGGAAGAGGAAGACCAAATGGGCTAATCTTACAACAAAAAAAATCCTTTTTCACAATTATATAGACAAGTCAAAGATAGATTAATTACCTTTATAGCCTTTCACTTTGCAAGTATAGCGCTTTAATTCATCCCAATACTTCAGTGGGTGATTTCCAACGGTGGTAACAGCATTACAGAGGAATGAAACAACTGGTTGTGAAAATTTCTTGAGCAATTTAACATTTTGGTCTGCCACAAACTCTCCTGCATATCCAGGTAAAAATAGAAACCATGCCCTTATATCTAAAGGATCAACATCAAAAGCACCAGTACTGAGCATCGCTGCCTGAGCCAGCAAATAAGCTTGTTGCTTGATATCCTCATTTGATGGATAAAGTAGCAAGTTGACAAAAGACTGTAAATGGTTATAGATGGGTGGAATGATTCCAGAAGGGCAAACTATGTCTGATGACCAACCAATGTGCTCCAACAGCAAAGACAATAAAGATCGCAGAAAATCGCTTCGCAGTGCCACGAGATCACCAGGAACAATTTTGAAAATATCATATGAAACATCCACTGTAGAATGCAAAGTACGCTGCAAAATGTGGAAAACATCCTTAGTACTGGTACCCTTGTGCTTTAAGTTGAAGATACTCCCAACTAATTTTCACTCTTACTGGACGTATATGAAATTTTCTGCCTAGTTATAAAAAAGCAGTGGCTCCAAAAATTATGTAAGCAACCGATGGCTTGGGAAAATCAAGAAAGCTACCAACTACTAAAGAAGATTATTGTACATATCAAAAGCTTGCGTGACAAAACTTACATGATATATCTTGCAAGATTCAAGCAACTGGCAGTGAAATAGCAGTTCTGGATCTTCTGGTTCGGTAATATTCAGAAGATCATTCTCCATCTCAGACTCTTGTCTAGGAGATCTTTTTCTCTTGTTGTTTCCATCAGAAAGCAGAAAAGTCTCAGCATTACTGACACCAGCAACAAGAATGTCATCATCCTCTTCAGAATTATTTTTTACCTTTTCACTGTTAATTACAGTTTCAGATTCAGCTTGCCAGCCTGGTTGCATTGGAGAATTAACTGGTTCTTCGTAGTTATAACGTAACAACTTTAACGAATTCAGTCTGTTAAACAGTAATTGAGGATCAGGGAGCAGAGTCCGAACTTCATTTTGAATTTCGTGCTTGAGAGAAGACAACTCATTTATCATTAGAACATTAAAGAAGGAGTCCAACAACTTTAGACTTTCAAGAAGAAATCTCAAAGTTCCACGCTGGATTGTGAAAGCTTTGTTTTGTAGCCCTTTACTGACAGCAGCCCGGCTGAACGTACGAGGGCAAACACATTTCAAGATTGTTTGTACTCCTGGAGTCTGAAGTGACAGGGGACCCTTCTCACAGCAATCAAGAAAGCCCCAAGACAAACCTGTACTCACAGATGAAATCAGATCTGCAGCCAGAGAAACGGAAGAAAACCTGGCAAAGCGCATCAGCTACATGAGTACAAACAAACTGCAGCAGAAACTAACATGTGAGCAATTTTACAGTTCATCTCTCAATAGTATCAATTGCATAAAACTAACCATGAAGGAGATTTATGATCCTCAAGGTTGAAAGGGAAATTGTCCAAGTAAGTTGCAGCCAGTGATGGTCTTCCACCAACCACAGCTAAAAGTAGCTCCTTGTGATAGTTGTTGTCCTCCGTTGGTTTGAGTTTCTTCATTAAATCAATCAGACGCTTTGGATTGCCCTTCAACGCGCCAATCTTCCCACTGAAACCTGGCATCAACCCGTTTGCAGGATCAGTGCAAACCATCATTAGAACACCATGAGCAACCTTAGCAGCAAGACCCCCATTCTCTCTTCCTGAAATGTTGGCCAGTTGTTCCAACGTAACACTGCCAAAAAGGACGCTCCTAAGGCCTGGGCCCACCAACGACTCTGGATTAAGAACCCGATCACGCAATGTAGATAACACAAGCACTGCAGTCTCTTGATCATCATTTCCAAGCCCTCGAAGAACACCAGAGAACATCTCCCTCTGTTGCAAAATCCAACTTAACAAACCTGGCTGTCCAACTTCCAAAAATGACACTGCAAACTCTATAAACGCTCCCCTAGTTGAAACCTTCCTCTTAACCAACACTCCCTTTCGCCTGTACTCGGCCAATTTAGGGAATATTAACATCTTAAAGTCAAAAATATTTGCAACCTCTGAAGCAAACACTGAACCCCTTCTAACTATAGCTGCTAACAACAAAAGCGCCACTTTCTGGCGCTTCCCTTCCTTGCTATTCAATTCCTTGTACAAATCATCCATTTTTTTATCAATAACCGACTTTGAAAACACATCTAGGGTACGGCTAATCTGATCTTTAGCAGGATCATTAGGCTTATATTTTCCAACAGGATGATCCAAAATTGCAGTAATTAGGGATAAAATGTACAACAAACCTGAATTTTTCTGCCTAATCCTCCAAGCCTCCATTAGCTCAGAAAGATTCAACGAACTACTAACATATTGAGACAAAAATTCGCCCCCTGTGTCCTCCTTCAAACACTTCTTAAACTCCTTAACACCGTATGAGCACAGCTTAATCTCCAATGAAACTATATTCCGTAATAACTCTCGAACCTTCGCTTCGTGCGATATCTTAGGCTCAAATTTCAGAGATTTCACTCCCTCAGCTTCTTCCTCCGTAGCTGCAACTAAAAAATTACATAGTATATGAGAATAAATAATAAGAAAAGCGACAGACAGATGATACTGGGGTAAAGTGAAATGGAGTCGCTAGTATGGATGAACAATACCTTCGGTGTCTTGTTGTGAGAGAAAGAATTGATTTACACCGTTCCAGTTGAAAGCCTCCATTAGAACGGTAAAGGATACCACGGTGCTGGAAAAGCACTTGGCGGCGGACAGAGGGGAAGGGAGACTGACTAGAGGATCGAAGAGAAGCGCGCGAGAAAGCGGCAGAGAGATATTTCTTGGTTCTTTTTTGGTCTTTTTTCTTCATTTTTTTTCTAGTAAAACAGGCCCAATGATAGCCGAATCAATCGGCCCAAAGACGATAAATGTTAGGGTGGAGCCAGAAAAATTCTAAGTATTGGCGAAATTTATACCAAAAAATAACAAGAAATTATATATATATTATAAAGCTATAATTTTTTGAACAACCACCAAGAATTACAAAAATAAAAAAGTATTTAAATATACATTTAAAATTTTATTAAATTTATTTTAATAACAAATTTTAATATATATATATATATATATATATATATATGTAAAATAAGTAATCAATGTAAACTAAATCAAAATATAAAATCAAGTTATGTCAAGAAAAAATAATGTTTAGTAAAATTATTAGCATATATCATCAATCTAATATTTAATAATCTAATACTTAATATTCATCTAATATTTTTTAAAAAAATTATAAACACTTACTTCTAGAATAAATTTAGAGTAATATAAAATTTTTATAAACTTGAATTATTTGAAATAGTGATGTGTACTACACAATTCTTGTAGTCTAGGCGTATACTAGCATCACTCTAGTAATCTATCACCCAAATTCAAAAGCCCGTAAAAATTCTAAAGGTAAGGACAATGATTAGACATTATTAATTAAAAAAATAAATTGGAAGAGAAAGCACCCTGTATTACATGTGCTTTTAGTTTCTCTTCAGTAACATCATTTCAATATCCAGCAAACGTTATAGGTTGGGCGACAGCCTAGTGTCGCTCAACCCTTTATCCGCCCCTGACACCGGTTCCCTTCCTTTTGAGGAAGGTGCTTGAGGATCTCAGTTTCGTTACACTTGGGGTGCATGGTTTGGCTTATAATTTACATTCAGTAAATCTTCAAGTCTTGGATAGTAGGAAGATTGAGCATCGAAATCTGGGAGAGTGAGGGTCTGTTTAGTTAAATGGTTGTGGTTGTGGTGGCTGCGGTTGTGGTAGCGGTCACGGTTGTGGTTATATACGAGTGTTTTCGAGATTTGTGGTTTATAGAAAAACTCTCGGATACATGTTTAGTTAAATGGTTCGAAACTAGTTTCGATTTAGATTAAAGACCAAAATACCCTCATCAACTATTTACAAATTTTGCCATTCTCAACCTTTGATTTTTTTTTGTCTGCAACGAGGTAAACAAAAAACAACACAACAAATTCATAGATATCCTAATATTGAACCAGAGAAATAGAAATACAAGAAGGTTTGCCTGGTTCATCATTGGTTCGTCATATGATGGTTCAATTTTGAAAGGGAGCAATTAAAATACAAAAAAGTTAGAGAAAGATGAAGATCAATTCGCTCTTATCAACCAGCATTCATTTCCTCAATGGCGAAAGGGAATTAATCGATGTGGGGCTTCCATTTCCTCACTAGTGAAAGGGAAGGAATCGATCCGAGGTTAGCAACAAATTTGGTGTGCCTAGTTCGTCGTCTTTGCCTGATTCATCATATTCGGGTTCGTTTTCTCCATTGACCACCGCCACTTCACTTCTCTTCCCTTACTAGTGTATTTGTATGGATGAAAGGCAAATAACGGCAACCGTCACTTTGCTTCTCTTCCTTTGTCGGTGAATTTTTGTCTAGTTCTTCTTCTCCATCAGAAGCCGTCTTTTGCTTCTCTTCTCTTGTTGGTGTGTATCAATATGGAGGTCGTGGGAGGTGCTTTTCCCGACCAGTGTTGCGAGGAGAGGGCTTTCTCGTCGTCGTCGCCCTTGTGCCCAAAGATACTAACCCTAATAGTGTATCGATGAGGAATAACGAGAATAGAGAGGAGAGGAGGGTATCGATGGTATACAAATTTCACAAACCTACGAGAATCTCCAAAAACCTTGCCTGATCAAGTTCTAAATTTGGGATTTTCACAACCCAAAAACCACCCCCAAAACCACCACAGTAAACCATTAATCTACAACTAAACCATAAAATTGAGCGTCTTATAACCCTAAACTAAAAATAAACCCACCAACCACACAACTAAACACAACCTGAATCTCCTCCTATTGGAAAACCCGATTTATAACTCTCCGATTCTACTTCAAGGAGTGCAAAGAGAAACATATGGAAACATTTGGCTAGCGGTAGATGTCACTCTACGGAAGTACCTTCTATTGTTCTAGTCAAATGTGTTGCCTTTCCTTCATCTATAGACAATGTTAATGTAAGGGAGGAGAGTGTTGTTCTCAAGAGACAAAATATTATTTCTAAAGATCACGCTTTATTTGGTTTATCGGCTAGAGAAGGTTTTATCATCTGTTGTCGGGATTAATGAGTATTCTCAGTTATAATTTCCGGGGGTTAGGGAAGGCCTCGGAAATTGTTTGTCTTACGAATCTAGTAAGAAGGGAGGACCCCAAATTGGTTTCTCATGGAAACCAAGTGTGATAGTCATAAAAAGGAGTTGATACGGGTGAATATGGGTTATGACTAGACCAGGGCAAGCCCGCCTAACCGGTACGCCCGCCCACAAAAACGGGTGGGTATGGCGCATAAGGTGTAAGAGCCTTAGTCTTTAGGAGCTGAGCCAGGGCTAGCCGCCCCTGCGTGAGGATCTGTGTTCCGCCCTTGCGGCTCGGGATGTCCGCCCCTACGGTTTCATGCGGCTGCAGCCGGCTTTGTTGACCGTTGGACCATGCTTTACTCTTCTCTTCCTCTTTAAGCTTCGTCCTTTGCTTAAGATGAAGGGTTTCTTCATCATTCTCCGGCTGCTCACGATCTTCTCCTCTCCTTCTTCTCCTTTGATCTTGTTCTTGATCTTCCTTAGTTTGCAAGAGAAAGCTTGTGTGGTTTGATGATGTTGAGCATATTGTGTGTTGTTGCTGAGCTTGAGAGCCAGCTGAGGGTGTTGGGTTGACCATTCCATCTGCTTAGGATCGCAACAGTGGTAAGTGTCCTCCTTCTTCTTCTTCTTTCTTTCTTTCCTTCCTTTCTTTCTCTTTTAACTTAGGATTTCCACAAGATTGAATCTTGTGTTAGCTCTCCTAGGCAGGTGTTAACGTTTGTATGGATATTTATGTGTATGTGTTTGATTGTTGGACAATGAAGAAGCGAAATCGTCGAGTGAAGAGTTGAAGAGAAGTCGGGGATCACGTTCTGCACTGTCGCCGCCCCAGTGTCGTCGCCCCTGCGCCATCTGTGTTACTGCCCCTGCGTGGGAGTGCTGCCGCGCCTGCGCTCCCGTTGCTTCGCCCCTTCGTCCTTCCTGTCACGCAGGTGCGTCTTGTACAGGATCTACTTAGAGTAGTATAGATCATTTCCTTTCCTAGTATGAGCGGATTAGTGGCATGCTAGGTGTGTGTATGAGGATAGGATGATGATGAGTATGGTATCGATAGGTGTCGGTTATGGCTTTGAGGTTTATAGGTTGGATATGATCCTTATGGATCCCTTGGGTCTAGGTGTGACCCCTTTGATTGATAGGAGATTTGATATCTCTATATGCCTTGTTATTAGGCAGTGCTGTTTCTCCGGATAGGAGCTGATCGTGGTTGAGTATATCCTGAGGTTGAGGTAAGTCCGTAGGACTTACTTAGCTACCATCCTTATATCGGATGTTTGCATGAGTGGTGTTTGTTATATGCTTAATAGCATGCGATGTTGATTATTACCGACCTATGGTTTAGTGACCGCCCATTGTAGTGGTTGTGACAACCCGCCCTTTCATCCCGCTATGAGGTTCTCTGTAGTCAGGCCAGATCTGGTAAACGGGACGGGCACTATTCACTCTCATAAGGTACACGGGGAGGTGTTCCAGGTACCACTCCAGCTGGCTATAACACCCAGAGGCGAGAATTATATATTCCTCGTGTCACATATGTTCATATACATATATATATACGATTTGAGTGTTGGACTATATAAAGATGATTAACCGGGTAAATGTGTGACAACATGATTATGTGTTTATGATTCCATGATTTGTGTTTGTGCTTATGCATTATCTTATATATGAATGGTTAGCTAACGGTTTTATACCGTGTTGTAGATGCTTTGCAGGTTAGGAGAACTGCAGAGTTATCCAGATGGGGTGATCTGCTGAGGGCTCCGTACACTAGGATTGTACGTGGGATATGGGATGTTTTGCTATGTATAGATACATGTTTGGTTTGTACTCAGCAGTAATTTTGTATACCTTTTGATATATATATATATATATATATATATATATATATATATTTATATATATATTTATATTACAGTTTGATGTTTTGGTTTTAATATATATGTGCCTTTGTTGTAAGATCCGGTGAACTTGTTGTCAGGCTAGGGTCAGGATCCATTGTGAGATCCTAGCCCAATAGCGCCTCGAGTCCTGTGGATTCGGGGTGTTACAAAGTTGGTATCAGAGCCTTAAGTTGACAACAATGGCACTTGCAATCTGCGATAAAGGTCGAATAGATAAATAAACAGAACCCGAAAGGGGTCGGACTTTTCAAAAGGTTTTGGTTTTGAAATGAGTACAAATGTTTTGGGATAGCGTGTACGGGAAGCCATCACCCCTCTGAGGATCTCGACAATATATATATATAGATATAGATATTACCTTATGTAATATTGTGATTGACTTTATATATATCTATACATATGGCATATATATAGCCTTCTAAGTTAGGTGTGTATAACCTGCAGATGGTTTGGACTAGAGCCTTATCTGTAGTTGGACGAGGTAGGGGTAGACCCCCTCTTCCTCCAGTAGGGGTTGGACTGGGCCAGATTTCCGCTGATGATCCACCTGCAGCGGAGGAAGTCCATGAGGATGTTGCTGAGAGTGTCGTTCCTGAGACTGGGAACGGCATGGCTGAGAGACAAAGACCACATCGAGTCTAGTCAGATGACTCAAATCATGTCTCTATGGGGGACCAGAGTTCCGCGCGTATATCAGACGAGTAGAGGAGGCTGCCAGAGCGGGTAGACGTGCCCCATATCTGCCGGCAAAGGAGGGATCATCTGAGAGATCCCATGGAGCTACTCAAGTGCCAGTTGTACCGACACGTGCTGTTGAAATTGCTCGAGTTCCAAAGGAGCATAGAGGGCCTCGACCAGATACTTGGTTGAAGGCATTTCATCAGATGGGAGTACCCCCTTTTTCTGGGAAGGTGGGGGCCGCTTTTCAAAAAACTATTTGCTTGCAACGCCTCTTACGGAAAAAGACGTTGTGTTAGAGGTAGAGTTGTGGATTGGACATGTAGACTCAGCTCTTGAGTCTATTAGATTTCCAACAGACAGACATATAGAGTTAGTGCAGACCTTATTCCGAGATTTGGCACAACACTGGTGGAGATCCGTGCGGGGTCATGTTACTAGCTATAACCAGATGAGGAGCTTGATCAGAGAGCATTTCTGCCCTGCCTCATTAAGGAGGGAGAAACTGCGGGATTTCGTTGAGGCTGGCTCTGAGGATGTACCAATCTCTGAGGTGATCAGGAGATTTCAGGAGGAGCTGGCCTTGTTGGGCCCAGCTAAACCTCCTGCGGATCAGCATGTATATCTTTTTTCCCGATGACTGAGGGATACCACTCGGACTTATATGTCGGGATTTCACTGTGAGTCCCTGATGGACTATCAGGATAGAGCTTCAGATTATGAGCGAGAGCGGGCTGTACAGAGGAGAGCTTCTCAGACCGGATGGTCTGAGAAGAGACAGCGGACTGGACAGACCACTGTTGCTGGTGGAGTTGCTAGTTCAGGGCGTGGTTAGAGACGCCAGAGTTACCCCTCATCTGCACCGATTGCAGATAAGGGACGACAGTGTTAATTACAACTGTGGTGATTATGGACATATACGATCAGAGTATACGAGGCCGCCAGTGACTTGTTTCACTTGCGGGAGACCAAGTCACAAAGTTGTCTTCTGTAGACAAGGCGGAGCTTCATCACAACAGGGTTCTTCTCCTGCTAGTGCAGCTAGAGGTGGGCAGACACAGGGACAACAGAGAGTCCCAGATCGTCCTACTACTCAAGGATCTGCTCTTGGGTCGAGTAGAGGTAGAGGTCGTTGTGGGAGTACCACTGACACCAGAGGAGCACAGGGTAGAGTTTTTGAGTTGAAGAGTGCAGAGGAACCAGCTGCACCGGCTGCTACAAGTACCATTCTGATTCATGGTTTACCTGTTAGAGTTTTATTTGATACTGGAGCTACGCATTCATTTATATCTGATGCATGTGTTGAGCGTTTGAGTCTAGTTACGACTGAGGGGATACCCTTCAGTATAGGGTTACCCGATGGTAGTAGGGTCAGAGGTACCCGTGAGATACGTGATTGTCCCATTTGTGTAGGGACTCGTGTGTTACTTGTTGACTTCTTTGTTATGCCGTTAGTACATGAGGAAGTCATTTTGGGTATGGACTGGATGGATAGGCATCATGCATATTAGATGTAGGTAGGAGGACCGTGACACTCTCTACCGAGTTAGGTCCGATAGAGGTTTTCTGAGGTTGGGATCTTGGGAAGTCATGCATGGTGATCAGTGCGGTACGTGCAGCGAGATTGATTGCACAGGGTTGTGAGGCCTTCTAGTGTTATGCCATGAAGGATGGGGAGAGTCCAGCGTTAGAAGATATCCTAGTGGTCTGCGAGTTTACAAATGTGTTTGTTGAGCCGTCCAGTTTGCCGCCTCAGAGGAGCGTGGACTTTGGCATCGAGTTAGAGCCTGGTACGAGACCGATCTCGAAGGCCCCATATCGTATGGCGCATGTCGAGATGTTGGAGCTGAAGAAGCAACTCGAGGAGTTGGCTGAGAAGGGCTTCATCCGCCCTAGCGTATCCTCATGGGGAGCACATGTCCTCTTCGTACGGAAGAAGGACGGATCGTTGAGATTGTGTATCGACTATAGAGAGCTGAACAAGGTGACCATCAAGAACAAGTATACATTGCCCCGTATTGACGACTTGCTAGATCAGCTTCAGGGAGCGACAGTGTTCTCCAAGGTATCACCGGCTGAGGGTGAGAGAGCAGGATGTGCACAAGACGGCATTCCGGACCAGATATGGACACTACGAGTTTGTAGTGATGCCATTTGGGCTTACGAATGCCCCAACAGTCTTCATGGAGTTGATGAACAACATATTCATCGACTTCCTGGATCAGTTTGTGGTAGTCTTCATAGATGATATTCTGGTGTACTCTCGTAGCAGAGATGAACATGCAAGACAGCTGAGGACTGTGTTACAGGTTTCACGAGATAGAGAACTTTAAGTTAAGTTCTCTAAGTGCGAGTTCTGGATGCCAGAGGTAGCATTCCTGAGTCATATTGTTTCCGCCGAGGGGATCAGGGTTGATCCGGCGAAGATCGAGTCAGTAGCAGCATGGACGACACTGACGAACGTCAAGGAAGTACGTAGCTTTCTTGGCCTAGCCGGCTATTACCGACGCTTTGTGGAGGGATTCTCTGTGATTGTCCGTCCACTTACGAGTTTGCTGAGGAAGACTACCAGGTTTGTATGGTCTGAGCAGTGTATGCAGAGTTTTGAGGAGTTGAAGAGACGTCTGACTTCCGCTCCTATCTTAGCACAGCCAGAGGGTACAGATGATTTTGTGGTTTACAGTGATGCATCCAAGCTAGGCTTGGGATGTGTGTTGATGCAGCGAGGCAGAGTGATTGCATATGCGTCTAGACAGCTGAAGACGTATGAGGAGAACTACCCGACTCATGATATGGAGTTGGCAGCGCGCGGTAGTTCATGCATTGAAGATCTGGAGACATTACTTGTATGGTGCTACATGTCAGATCTTCATATACCATAAGAGTCTGAAGTATATTTTCACGCAGTGGGAATTGAATAACCACCAGCGTAGGTGGCTTGAGTTGATCAAGGACTTTGATCTGGAGATTCTGTATCATCCAGGGAAGGCGAATGTTGTCGCCGACGCCCTGAGCAGGAATACGCCTCGAGAGAAGGCGATTGCGAGACTGACAGTTCAGCCTCAGCTACAAAGAGATCTTACCTGGCTAGAGTTGGACATCTAGTTTCCTGATGAGGATGTCCAGTTGAGTACCTTAGAGGTTCTCCCTGATCTGTTGAGTGAGATCCAACAGAAGCAGAGGACCTGCCCGACATTGACGAGGATTCGAGAGAGGATGTCCCGTGATGAGGCACCACAATTCTCCATAAGAGCAGATGGAGTGTTGAGACGCCGCGGTCGCGTCTGTGTACCCGCTGATTCGGATTTGCGATAGAGGATATTACAGGAGGCTCACTGTACTCCTTATTCAGTACACCCAAGTACGAGTAAGATGTACCAGGATGTGAGATGCTCATATTGGTGGGGAGGGCTGAAGCCCGACGTGGCCAGATTTGTGGCACAGTGTGCGACCTGTCAGCAGGTCAAGATTGAGCATTGTAGACCTGGAGGTGAACTTCATCCACTGCCTATACCGCAAAGGAAGTGTGAGGACGTCACCATGGATTTTTTGACTGGTTTAAAACCGAGCAGGAGCTTTGATGCCATTTGGGTTATAGTTGACAAATTGACGAAAACGGCACGTTTTATCCCTATTCGGGAAACGTGGCCAGTGAGCAGATTGGCTAAGGAGTACACTAGGAAGATAGTGAGACTCCATTGTGTACCGAGGACGATCGTCTCAAACAAAGATGGGCGATTTACCTCGAGGTTTTGGCAGCAGATCCAGACTGCCTTGGGGACGAGTTTGCACTTCACGACTGCATTCCATCCTCAGACAGATGGCCAGTCAGAGGGGACCATTCAGACACTGGAGGATATGCTACGAGCTTGTGTGTTGGATTGGGGACAAGTGTGGATGGATCATCTCCCACTTGTTGAGTTCTCGTACAACAACAGCTGACATGCATTGATTGGGATGGCCCCATATGAGGCATTGTATGGACAGAGATGCCGCACGCCGTTATGCTGGGATGAGTCTAGCAGTGTTAGTGGTTTGACACCTGATCAAGTTCAGGATGATGTTGCTCATGTAGCATTGATTAGAGAGAGGATGCTGACTACTCAGAGTCGTCACAAGTCATATGCAGATAGGAGGCGTAGACCCCTAGAGTTCAGAGTAAGAGCTCATGTGTGGCTGAGAGTGTCTCCGACACGAGGTGTTAGACGCTTTGGCATTAAGGGGAAGTTGAGCCCCCGATATGTCGGACCGTTCGAGATTCTAGATCGAGTTGGGAGTGCAGCATACAGATTAGTCTTGCCTCCGAGATTAGAGGGTGTTCACCCTATGTTTCACGTGTCCCAGCTGAGGGAGTACATACCAGATCCGAGACACATTGTGAGTTATGATGATTTGGTGGTCGAGCCGGAGGACCACACTTTTGTTGAGCACCCGATTGCAGTTCTAGAACGAGGTATGAGACGCCTGCGTTCGAAGGACATTCCTATGTTGAGGATACAGTGGTCGAGACGAGGACCTGATGAGGCTACATGGGAGACTGAAGATAGTATCCGGAGGAACTATCCAAAGTTCTACGCCGAGATGGATGTACCTGTAGGATCGATGACTAGATCTTAGGACTATCGTGGTGAGTGTTGTGATTATATGCTTATGTGCTATGATGTGTTTATTTTCGTGCTAGTTATGATGTGATATATGATTTTATTAGATTTTGATGTGCTAACACGATTGATGATTCTAGTTGGAGATGGTTCTTTCCTCCATGCTATTGAGATACGATTAGGATCTAGCTGGAGATGGTTATTCCTCCATGCTATTCTTGGTAGACATAGTTTTAATGGAGATGTTTTTCCTCCAAACCCTTATGTTATGATGTGATGATGATACGGCTAGAGATGGTTTTCCTCTATGCCCTTGTGATGTGATGATAGTTTGGCTAGAGATGGTTTTCCTCTATGCCTTGGATAGTATAGTGATCTTGTTGCTAGAGATGATGATTTCCTCCATGTCTGTGTTTGAGGTTATAGAGTTATATAGGTTGATACCTTATGAGCGGAGATGTGATATCTCCGATAGAGATAGAGTTATACCTCGGCTTATGGGTCCGAGAGGATTTAGGATTTTACAAGTTTCGGGACGAAACTTGTTTTTAGGGGGGTGAGATGTAAGAGCCTTAGTCTTTAGGAGTTGAACCAGGGCTGGCCGCCCTTACGGGTCCAGAGGGCCGCCCTACGTGAGGATCTGTGTTCCGCCCTTGCGGTTTCCTGCGGCTGCAACCGGCTTTGTTGACCGTTGGTCCATGCTTTACTCTTCTCTTCCTCTTTAAGCTTCGTCCTTTGCTTAAGATGAAGGGTTTCTTCATCATTCTCCAGCTGCTCACGATCTTCTCCTCTCCTTCTTTCTTCTTTGATCTTGTTCTTGATCTTCCTTAGTTTGCAAGAGAAAACTTGTGTGGTTTGATGATGTTGAGCATGTTGTGTGTTGTTGCTGAGCTTGAGAGCCAGCTGAGGGTGTTGGGTTGACCATTCCTTCTGCTTAGGATCACAACATTGGTAAGTGTCCTCCTTCTTCTTCTTTCTTTCTTTCTTTCTTTCTTTCTTTCTTTCCTTCCTTTCTCTCTCTTTTAGCTTAAGATTTCCACAAGATTGAATCTTGTGTTAGCTCTCCTAGGAAGGTGTTAACATTTGTATGGATATTTATGTGTATGTGTTTGATTGCTGGACAATGAAGAAGCGAAATCGTCGAGTGAAGAGTTGAAGAGAAGTCGGGGATCACGTTTTGCACTGTCGCCGCCCCTACGCCCCAGTGCCGCCGCCCCTGCGCCATCTGTGTCACCTCCCCTGCGTGGGAGTGCCGCCGCGCATGCGCCTCCCGTTGCTTCGCCCCTTCGTCCTTCCTGTCACGCAAGTGCGTCTTGTACAAGATCTACTTAGAGTAGTATAGATCTTTTCCTTTCCTAGTATGAGCGGATTAGTGGCATGCTAGTGCGTATGAGGATAGGATGATGATGAGTATGGTATCGATAGGTGCTGGTTATGGCTTTGAGGTTTATAGGTTGGATATGATCCTTATGGATCCCTTGGGTCTAGGTGTGACCCCTTTGATTGATAGGAGATTTGATATCTCTATATGCCTTGTTATTAGGCAGTGCTGTTCTCCGGATAGGAGCTGATCGTGGTTGAGTATATCCTGAGGTTAAGGTAAGTCCGTAGGACTTACTTAGCTACCATCCTTATATCGGATGTTTGCATGAGTGGTGTTTGTTATATGCTTAATAGCATGCGATGTTGATTATTACCGACCTATGGTTTAGTGACCGCCCATTGTAGTGGTTGTGACAACCCGCCCTTTCATCCCGCTGGGAGGCTGGGAGGTTCTCTGTAGTCAGGCCAGATCTGGTAAACGGGACGGGCACTCTCCACTCCCATAGGGTACATGGGGAGGTGTTTCAGGTACCACTCCAGCTGGCTATAACACCTTGAGGCGAGGATTATATATTCCTCGTGTCACATATGTTCATATATATATATATATATATATATATATATATATATATATATATATATATATATATATATATATACGATTTGAGTGTTGGACTATATAAAGATGATTAACCGGGTAAATGTGTGACAACATGATTATGTGTTTATGATTCCATGATTTGTGTTTGTGCTTATGCATTATCTTATATATGAATGGTTAGCTAACGCTTTTATACCGTGTTGTAGATGCTTTGCAGGTTAGGAGAACTGCAGAGTTATCCAGATGGGGTGATCTGCTGAGGGCTCCGTACACTAGGATTGTACGTGGGATATGGGATGTTTTGCTATGTATAGATACATGTTTGGTTTGTACTCAGCGGTACTTTTGTATACCTTTTGATATATATATATATATATATATATATATATATATATATATATATATATATATATATATATATATATATATATATATATATATATATATATATATATTACAGTTTGATGTTTTGGTTTTAATCTATCTGTGCCTTGTTGTAAGATCCAGTGAACTTGTTGTTAGGCTAGCCGCTAGGGTCAGGATCCATTGTGAGATCCTAGCCCAATAGCGCCTCGAGTCCTGTGGATTCGGAGTATTACATAAGGTAGGTCCGTAAGGGCCGCTAAGCCCTACCCGAAAGCCCTTTTTAATTTAAATATGTAAAATATTGATGCGAATAGTAGGAATCGAACACGATACCTCAAGATAAGGTTCAAATGTTCACGGTCATTGAGCTACTTTGAATTATGTGTTATAATTTTATTTATTTTATATTTTTTGGTGTAAATTTATTTTATGTTTAATATGTATAAAAAAAATTTCAAACAAAATATATATATAACGGGCCCGAAGCCCGCTCCGGGCGGGTACGGGCAGGGTATCTGGCCCGAAGTCCGGGATCAGCCCGAGTCCGCCCCACAAAAAATGTGTAAATTTTTCATGAGCCCAACCCGGGCCTGGGGATGCCCAATTTTAGTTATGACCATTGTGTTTAAGATTCCCTACTGTGGACGTTCAAGAGGGCTTGCCTTACTTTGGACTCAAGAGTTGGAAGCGAATATTACGACTTATACTTATCATTGGATGCTTCCGTGAGGAGTGATGTGGATGGCCTGCCATGGTGTCTCACTTGTTTCTATGGTTGACCTAGAGGACCTGAAAAGTTTCAATCCTAGGAGCTCTTACACCGGTTAGGGGAGGATCCTCCTACCAAATGAATTTGTACATGTGATTTTAATAAGATTCTTTCTTTGGAGGACAAGGTTAGAGGGAGGGAATCGAATCCTACTAACAAGAGGGTCTTTGAGGATGTTTTGGTGAGTTGTGGTTTATGGACGTTGGGTTTTCAAAGAAGTTGTTTTACATAAGATAATGGCCGTGTAGGGATGAGTTCATACAAGAGAGATTGGACTACACTTTCGGTAATGATAGGTGGTGGGCGGGTTTTCAGGAACATATGTTATTCATCTGGACCGTGAGAGTTCAGATCATATCCCTGTATTAATATTTCCCTTGTAGAGAGAGGGTGAAGGGGTCATGAAACGGTCTATTATACACCCGACTATATTTGAGTCCCTTTGAATGAACCATGATAATTATAAAGCGTCATTTTGGCCTCCGCCTATTCACCCTACACACAACCCACACATGACCACTTGTCGGGAGGGCGGATAAATAAAGACAACTCGAGGATTACACACAAATACGGTCGATTTACTCCAAGATGCCGACCGATCTGGACTTTCATGTCAGTTATAAAGTTGTAGAGCTTCAAATTACCTTCAGAGTAGTATTTGTGGATTTTCTAGTTTCAACTCCAACAAAGGGAAATCCATTTTTACTGAAGTGTCACAATGTTGACAAGATGTTGATTTTATGGGTTAGGCCATTCGGCCTTGACCCACTTTGATGCTCTTTTACGTCTATTTCTCTCTTTTATCCTCTTTAGTTTTGGTTGAATTTCTAACCCGTCCACTTGGACATTCTTATCTTTTAGATTGATAGTATCTTATTAGAAGATTATATCTAGGAGATCTAGGGTTTCAAGTCTCTCCTTTTGCCCTTTAAATAAGGTTATTTGGCCATTAGGTTAGATATGTCTTTTTCTACGTTATGCTTTCAATTTCTGCCAACTTCTCCCTAGAGATTAGACGACGAGCCTCGTGTCAGACGACTAGTCCCTTGGAGGTTAGACGACGGCTCCCTTGTCGGACGACGAATCCCTTGTCGGACGACGGCCCTTGCTTTCGATTAATAAATTAATTTGTATTGTTATTTTGAGGTATGTGTGAGCAATCCCTCTTTTTTCTAGGGTCTAGTGAGCCGAACATGTTTAATTTATGATATTGGATTGATTACATGTATTGCTTGTGTCTCTATGAGTTTTGGGAGTACAATCTACAATATGTGTTCTACGAAGGGTGACTTTAACTCGAAGATCTAGTGATCTCTATTGGTCAAGCTGTTGAAAGCTAGGTATTTCTCACATGATACCTTTCTCGATGCTTTTGTTGGCTTTAGGCCAAGTTTCTCTTAGTGCAGCATAATCAAAGGAAGGGACTTACTCTCTCGGGGCTGTTACTGGGGAGTTGGTAACGACTCCGATATCCGGGTTTGAAGTGACACATGGATCCTACGCCCGGTTAGTTTTTGCCACATCTTTACTCCCTTTGTGGCAAACCATTCTCTTCGGGTCTGCTATTTGATTGACTGGTCCAATGGTAGTTGGTTGGAGGATGATGTGCGCTCTACGCTGCATGCGTGAAATGCTGAGGTTGTGTTAAATATCGATCTTGTTGATTGCTCTTGCAAGGATACTGTTATGGAATTATACTAGTAATGGTATGTTCATTCTCCGGTCGGAGTATCACTTGACACTAGATCTCACTGATGTTATGGAGGGCAGTGTTGGTCCATCGACGGGTCAGGCATAAGACTTTTTGGAAGAAGTTGTGGACTGTAAAGGTGGTATCGTCGGCTAGATCAGTGGTGTGGCGGGCGTGTAGGGGAGTTCTTCCCTGTTTGCGGAATCTAAAGAACAAGAGAGTGCTTGTGGAGGATGCTTGCGATGATAAAATTCATGTTTCCTCAAAAAATAAATGTCAATGAATGTTTTGTGTGGCAGTTCAATGGTCATTGCTTTGACTCGGGAATGATTAGAGAAAGAGGAACCGGATAGCGGATCGAGACGAGCAATTATAACTCAATTTCCTGTTATGTAACAAGCAGAAAGATATATACACATACTCTCTTAAGATTGTAGTAGAAATCACACATGCATAATTGATAAGAGACCTGAGTCCCTCAAATGAAAGTTTGAGGCTTTACTATACAAACAATACTTACATGGGATTTCTGGAAACCTAGGATGATGAAATCTCTTTTTATGGTTCCAGGAGCATCTTCCTGAGCTCATGTTCCTTATCTGCTCCACATTTTAGACTAACCAAAGAGGTAACCCATACCTCATCTGACCGTGTTGGTTCATCATCATCATTTCTGTGCCAACTCCACAGAGCATGGGATGTGTTTACTATCCTCAGCTCCCCGTGGCCGAAGCTAGCTTCACGGAACTCTGACCATTCAGGCTGCGGGTCTTTAAACCGATGAGCGAGACCTTCTCTGTTTCCCCCATCGCCAATGGTTATATGAACAGCGCCACAAGGATCAGATCTACCATTGTACACGCGATTCTGACAAACAGACGACAACAATTTAAGTAACATTTGGCTACAAGAATAAAAAGTGAAAACTAAGGAGATGTGGATACCGTTCGTTCGTAAGCATGTACATGTCCAGTAAGCACGAGATCCACCCCGGCAGCATAAAGTAATGGCTCCATAGTTGCCATCATTCCATCTCCTTCACATTCATGAGCATGATTGCTGTTATACCATGGGACATGGAACAATGCAATTAGCCAAGGTGTCCTCATTCGATCCACCTTAGCCAAATCAGCCTGCAAGCCATTATAGAAAATAACTGACATCAGAGGTACTGATTTATCAAAGTGTGATATACAAACTCCTATACTTGCCTACTTGTGCAATTAAAGACTTGTAAAAGAAAGGAAAAATCCATGCAATAAATCTACAGCAAACAGAAGACGATAATTTTGACCGAATAAATGACTCAATCGCCTCAAAGACTCTCACCTTTAATCTATTTCACACCCCCTATGAATGCCTGTAGGGTTACACGAAATTGATTGTAGCACAAGACAACCAACTCACTCTTCTTATTAGGCTAAACTCAAGAGCATGAACTTGTAAAGACAGTTTATGATTTTAATATTTTCAAACATGAAACAGGTAATATTAATTGTTCATCCATCCATAACCAACTCCCAAAATACCCTAAAGCTATGGCTCGTTTCTATCCTCATCATGGTCCTTGACGGTCAGCCCGTTTGCCACTTCGTGCGGCCTCTCGAGCCACTAGTTTTTCTGGTGCCTTAAATCCCTTTCCTTTTTTACAATTTTTTTTTTTAAACCCCCCCCCCCCTATAAATAGTATATGGGATAATTCTACAATTATTCGAAGGGAAAAAGATGGTTAAACAATGACAAATTTCGGTTAACCAAAGCAACTGCATCCGTCGGCACTTGGCACACATGTGCCTAAATTGACTTCAAAAAGTAGTCTACTGAATCCTCTGCATAATGTTGTTCGAATTGGATTTGTAAGGCCCTTCCAACTAATCTAAGTATTTGAGCCACAAGCTCAAACACTCATTCATATTACATCAACAAAAAACCTGAAATCAAACTCATTTACATGGGGTGTGTACCCCCACACTCTCCTGATCCACGTTATATTGATTCAACTCCTTTTGACAATTTATAAGTCCAATCAAACTGAAATCCCCAACAAAAACAAAGTATGAACAAAGAGAATAAGACATTATTACAATTATTAAAAACAACAACATAACATTCAGCTTTATTTTTCTGTATGCCCTCCTTGCTTTTCCCTCTATGGAAGTATATAAAGAATAATAAGACATTATTACAATTAAGAAAACAACAATATAACATTCAGCTTTATTTTTCTATATGCCCTCCTTGCTTTTCCCTCTATGGAAATATGAAAAATCAAAGCACTCAACTTGGCAGATATAGGCAAGTGAAAGCTGGGGTGCTTTATATACAATTAAGGTAAAATATACCAAGAAAAATAGCCTATTTAATTTCCAACTTACTAACTTCACCTAGAATCTATCCAAGTCAAATAGGCCGAATACAAAGGTAAATTGTTGTGATATTTTTTTATTCCATATATGTACAGGTGTAATTTATTATAAATGCATCTAATGCAAAGGCAACCTTTTGGGTTTCAACATAATCGTACACTAGAAAGAAAAAAACAAACACATACCTTCAACCACATATATTGATCAGAGTATTCATCATAATCAGCATAAGACCCGAGCATGAGAACATGCACACCAGCAACATCAAAAGAATAATAAAGATTCGAGGTTGAGCCACTCTCTTCAAATGGCATCTTCCACCGAGCATTGTATGATTGGAAGCCATCCTTAAAAAGGGGTATGTTTTCCTTTTCATGGTTTCCCTGTGTAACCATCCAAGCTTTCGTGCTTGCAAACGGCTCCAACAGGTGACCAAATGTATCCCATTGTGGCTGAAAGTAATCAGCATAAGAAAGATCTCCCGGAAGCAAATGCACATCATAGTCACACTGGTCTATGTGGCCGAGAGTTGACTTAGTCCAACCTGTTTGACCCAAATCAGCAGCAACAGAAAATGTAACAGGGAACTCAGCAGGTGGGGTTTTTAGCTGGAACTCATGACCTTCTCCTCCACAACGATAAAAGTAAACGGTATTAGGCTCCAACGGGCCAATCACCGTATGGTGTATCAGTCCCGAGTGATAGAACAGATATTTATAAGAAGTGCTTTCCCCTTGAGCTTTTGCGTGGTATTCACCGGGTAAAATACCATATTCGACGACTGAAGGAGAAGACTTATCATCAGTAACCCATGATATTCTCATGTGATTGTCTCCTGCCAGAGATACATGAACCTGCAATTGATGCTGAACCTTTCTAATATGTTCCAGATCCCAAATTTTTTCAATTTCATCATTTATGTATATATATATGATAATCATTTGTTTTCTCTAATTAAACTTAACATAAGGCAAAACAAACAAGATATAATTGATCAAACAGAAAAAGGAACCCAAATCTCATAAAGTCATATTGATTAAACAATTAGTAATAACAAAACCCTAATCGACGGATTCCAGGGATTCCGACTCGTACATCAAATGAAGCAAAAACCCTAGATCTCAAAATTGGAATGCAAATCAAGAGAGGGAAAGAAGGACCTGTTGGGGCTGAGAAGAATCCCTAGGACTCCATGGAAGCTGCCAATTCTTCCTAGGTTTTGGCCGAACATAAGGAGAAGAACTAGAAGCAGCGGAGCTGGAGACGAGTAAAATTACAGAAAGTAATGCTAACATCCTCAAGTGTCAATCCGTGATGATGGGTTTGCCAAATCTTTACCACAATTTTACAAGAGAAACTGAAATCGTTGGTAGGGGTTTTTACTGGTAAATCAGAAGCAGACAAACAAGGATCAAGATAGACGATTGGTGAAACAGAGATGTAAGCCAATGGACACGTATCCGTATGACAATGGTACAATCCCATCGGTCAAGATTTTTTTTTATCATTGTATCCTATAGCATAATTGGGTGAAATTTATATTGTTTATTATTTTTTTCGTAAAATAGTAAAACTTTAATTCTTATCTATTTGGTCTTAACCAATTATTTGATAGAGATATATGTAGAAAATCTCAACTGCAATCCCATGTCTACTAAGTTAGAAAATGACTTCAATTACCCATCTTGTATTCGTCAACGTTTCCTAAATACGTTATTCACTTATTTGCCATTTGACGGCATATCATCATAGATCGTTAAATGAGATGAGTGTTCGTTATTCACTTATTTGCCATTTGACGGCATATCATCATAGATCGTTAAATGAGACGAGCGTTCGGAATAAAACTCAGTTACCTTGTATAAAGCTCGACTTATCCACTTATAATAATATACTTAGTTCATGACTCGTAACGTGTACGGATATTTGTTAAATAATGAAATTTTTTGTGCGAATTTGTTAAAAAAATTGTATATTTCATTTATAATAACAGGGATATAATGACAATAATAACATGTGATTTGTCATCTTAATTATAAAATTTAGTTGGATGGAGAGTCGGTGGTCTCCGGTACATCTTGACGCACTTCTATTAATAAAATATAGATTAAGTAGTAATCAATCAGGATAGTCAGGCCCTTACATAGAAGGAAAAAAAACACATTGTACCCTCTCGGGGGTCAAATAATACATTCAATCTAACAAAAAAAGGGTACGCTAAATATATACCTTGTGCCTATATTGTTGCCGGATATTATATCCGCTTCTATTATATTATACTTCTTCCGAGTTTATTATTATAATTAGGTCCATCACTTATGCCAAATTTATCAAACTCAGTATACTGCCCATTTTTCCATTAGCATATTAATTCCTTCATAGCACCCTTAGTCCTTTTGCAGGATGCAAACCCTAGTATCTGCAAAAGGGCAAACTTATATGACCTTGTAAAGACCTATCATGATTGAATCTGAACCATGTTTATCTTCGAGAACAAAGATTATAACTTTTGTATGGGTGTTAATCAATATCAGCATACACGTTTTAGATCTCCATCAATGTGAACATTTTCCAAGTTAGTATGCTTTTCAGTTGAGGTAATTAACATCAAGCACACAAATTTCAAATTGACTCCAATCTTATTTTGGCCTACTCATTCTCTTCCAAGAAAAAATGCAGCTCATAGACATTCCAAGTTATGAGTTGAAAAAAAAAATGTGTTTCACAAGGCATAATCCAACAAAGCATATCAAGATAAAAAAAAATTCAAGTTTTAACAGTGATAGTTTCAATGATGAAATCAGACTGGAAAACTAATGGACTGTGAATAATAGAAAGCTTCATCAACATCCATATCACCCCATGGTCTCCTGGCTTGCATACTGGTGTGAATGGTTCAGCAAACAACCATCCACCATCTTTTGCACTGATAGCAGGAACAAGAGGCTGGGAGCCTGGGAGTTCATAAAAAGAAGAATTAGATCAGAATATAAAATACCTTTCGCTGTAAAGGAGAAATTAGCATAATATTTTAAGATGAACATGTTCATAGATTTTGAAGCTTGATCGACCTCTTCTAAATTGACGACGAATGATCGATAGATGTTCGGGTATATATTGTGTAAATTTTGGTTTAAATCTTGTGGGAGAATTGATTGGCATTGGATAACGATTATATTTAGATTTTTAGTTTAGCAAATAAGATTTTTTGGCTTAATTTATTATTTAGAAAAAAAAAAAGTTTTAATCTCCCAACAAGTTTTGAGGCCGTCACGCCAGCCTTAGTGACGGCTCTTTTAGTATAGGTACTAGTGCATAGCCCGTGTCTTCCACGGGTATTTATTAAAATTACTTCTTCTCGTATTTTTCATATGAATGATTAACATCTAATTTTACTTTTTATATAATTTGATTAGAAAGAGAGTTTGTGGTCTCCGGCACATTTGAACGCGGTTCTATTAGTAGAAATTGGACTAAGTAGTAATCAAGGGATTACCCGACCCCTTACATAAAAAAAATAAAAATAAAAATTCATTATACTCTCAAGAGGGTCAAAGAACACATTTAGTCTATTAAGAATATAAAAATCATAATAAAAAAAATACTACTATTTGATTGTCTTGAGCGCTTGTAAAAATTGATCAGATTTGGATTTTTTTATTATATTATATATATATATATATATATATATATATATATTCATATAAAATAATAAAATAATGTTTTACTTATTTTTCAATGGAGAGATTCTACTACTATTAGGTTGTTGGTCATTCAATTGATCACGATTCTCTCCTTGTTCAACTTTTGATTCCAGTCATCATCGTCCTATTAGAGTCTTAGGGGTAATTTACTTCACTACATGCGCGAAATTAAAATGGAATAACTTACAGCTGAATTATGATGTTAATTAGTAACATTTGAGTCAAATGAGGTGATTTGATCAACTGATGCACTCAATTAAAATCACAAATAGTAAATTATCAATTTTTTGTAGTGTCAAAGCAAGCAGAGGCATATATACGAGTGCAATAATCAAGGGATAACCCGACCCCTTACATAGAAAAATAAAAATAAAAATTCATTATACTCTCAAGAGGGTCAAAGAACACATTTAGTCTAATAGGAATATAAAAATCATAAAAAAATACTAATATTTGAGTGTCTTGAGCCCTTGTAAAAATTGATCAAATTTGGATTTTTTTTTAATTATATTATATATATATATATATGCATATAAAATAATAAAATAATATTTTACTTATTTTTCAATGGAGAGATTCTACTACTATTAGATTGATGGTCATTCAATTGATCAAGATTCTCTCCTTGTTCAACTTTTAATTCCAATCATCATCGTCCTATTAGAGTCTTAGGGGTAATTTACTTCACTACATGCGCGGGAAATTAAAATGGAATAACTTACAACTGAATTATGATGTTAATTAGTAACATTTGAGTCAAATGAGGTGATTTGATCAACTGATGCACTCAATTAAAATCACAAATAGAAAATTATCAGTTTTTTTTAGTGTCAAAGCAAGCAGAGGCATATATACGAAGACAATAATCAAGGGATAACCCGACCCCTTACATAGAAAAATAAAAATAAAAATTCATTATACTCTCAAGAGGGTCAAAGAACACATTTAGTCTAATAGGAATATAAAAAATCATAATATAAAAATACTAATATTTGATTGTCTTGAGCCTTGTAAAAATTGATCAGATTTGGATTTTTTTATTATATTATATATATATGCATATAAAATAATAAAATAATATTTTACTTATTTTTCAATGGAGAGATTCTACTACTATTTGATTGTTGGTCATTCAATTGATCAAGATTTTCTCATTGTTCAACTTTTGATTCCAATCATCGTCCTATTAGAGTCTTAGGGGTAATTTACTTAACTACATGCGCGAAATTGAAATGGGATAACTTACAATTGAATTATGATGTTAATTAGTAACATTTGAGTCAAATGAGGTGATTTGATCAACTAATGCACTCAATTAAAATCAAAAATAGTAAATTAGCAGTTTTTTTTTAGTGTCAAAGCAAGTAGAGGCATATATACGAAGGCGTCCTCGGACTCTACTGCTTTTGTGGCTGAGGCAAATGCTCAGGTACTAAACACAAACAATTTATGCACCAAACTCATTTATGATGAATCATCGAAATATCGGTCACGGGCTGCTGTAAATTAGTTAAAGAACTCACTCTCAGTAAAATCAGAATTGAAAGAGAGGATTGAGGAAGTGAAATAAAGAAACGAAACTGCTTACATGCGTGACTCACCGACTCAGACAGCGTCGCCGGAATAGAGAAGGGAGGGAGGACCGGGGAGTGAGAGTCGAGGAAGAGTGCAGGCACAACAGCAACAACAATTGACTGACAGTTGCAACGATGGCGAATGAAGCAGTGGATTTGGACTAAAGAAAACTTGTTGCGAAGAAGATGTTGCTAATAAACGAAGAAATAATGGAAATATATAGTGTGGGAATTATGATGTACAAGGAAGTTTTAGCTAACGTAAAAATAAGATCGGTAGATTTTATTAGCTTTAGGAGATTTTGTTTTAAAAATAATGTAGTTAGAAAGATGTTATGGTTAAATTAATAAATTAGTAAAAAAGGATTTAATTGTTTATTAATTTATTTAGTAAAAAAGAATTTAGAAGAAAAATCGAGAAGCCTCCACGTCAGCAATTTGACGTCTGTTTTAGTAAAGTATATAGATATATAGATAGATTGTTATATTAACCAAGTTGCTCGACTCGTAAAAAATTCGAGATCGTTCACTTTTTAAACGAATTTATCAACATTTAAAAAAAAATATAAGAGAAATTAATCTAAAAATAAATAAATAACTTTTTATGTACTAATATCATAAAATTCAAATATTGTCAAATATTTGTTATATAAATGAGCTTACAACATATATTACATAAAAATTTCAAAGTGTGCAAAAAATATACAAGATCGATATCTATAAATAGATAAATTATTTTATAAGTTATGATTTTTTTAATATTTATATCCTTATATCATCTAAAACATATTTAAAAATTTTGATAACAAAGTGGAAGTAAAAAATTAAAAATAATAAAGAAATCAAGGTCTCACCTTAATACATGTAATACCCCGAATTATGGGAATCCGGAACGTTACTGGCTAGGACCTCACAGTGGGTCCCGACCTTAGTTAGACAACAATTTCACAACGGACCTTGCAACAAGGCACAAATATTAAAACAGTAAATCCATAAATAAAGTACTCAAAGTATAAAGACGTGACCAACATAACACAACCAATCTCTAGGACGAGTAAGTTTAACAGTAAAAGTCAACTACAGAAATAAATAACTAAAATAAATAACCAAACACCCGATCCTAGTACGGAAACCCGGTGTAACACCCCAAATCCGTAGGACTCGAGGTGCTACTGGGCTAGGATCTCACAGTGGATCCTGACCCTAGCCTGACAACAACTTCACTGAATCTTACAACAAGGCACTGATAGATTAAAACAAAACATAAAATTGATGTATATATATCGATCAAAAGGTCATACAAAGTACTACTGAGTACAAAAGTCAAAACATAACTCCGTACAATATAAATAACCCAAATCCCACGAGTACGCCCTGTGTACGGAACCCTCAGCAGATCACCCCTCCGGATCACTCTGCAGCTCTACTAACCTGCAAAGGATCTACAACACGGTTTGAAACCGTTAGCTAACCATACACATATATAAGATAGGCAAGAGCACAACCACACATCATGTAAACAAGAACACATCAACATGATATCACACATTTATGTAGTTCCGGACTCCACTACGGGATGAAAGGGTAAGTTGTCACAACCACTACAATGGACAGTCAATATAACATAGGTCGGTTATCAGCACACCTAGCGTACAGAGAACTTCCCAGACTCCACTACGGGATGAAAGGGTAAGTTGTCACAGCCACTACAATGGGCGATCAATATAACATAGGTCGGTGACCATAATAACACATGCTATACAACATATAACACACACCACTCAAGCACACATCCAATATAAGGACGGTAGTTAAGTAAGTCCTATGGACTTACCTCAATCTCAAAAGTATCTCGCTACGAGTAAAACCCAGAAACGTCCACTCCAACTGGAGGACAACACAGCCTATACAAGGCACACACACACACACACACACACACACACACACACACACACACACACACACACACACACATATATATATATATATATATATATATATATATATATATATATATATCACAATCCTATCATACACAAAGGGTCACACCTAGACCCAAGGGATCCATAAGGGATCAATTCCAACTCGTAAACCTCAAAGCCGTAACCGGCATAACTATGTCATACTCAACATCATCCGAATCCTAGCATGATACTAGTTCCCTCGTACTAGAAAGGAAAGGAAACTACTTAACTATAAGTAGTTCCGGGACAACACGCACCTGCGTGAACTAAGACCGCAGGGGCGGAAGGGGTCACCAGCAGGCGCGGAAGGTGGAAGCCGCAGGGGCGGTGACACAGAACGCAGGCAAGCGCAGGCACGCCGCTGGCACGACGCAGGCGCTGTGGCACGGTAGCCGCGGGGCGGTGGCTCTTGGCCGCGGGGGCGGCAACAGTGCAGAAGGCAACTTCGCGCTTCTCTTCGGTTCTTCACTTGATCAAACCACGTTTATACTCTTCCAGATTCATACACATACACATAACTACACATTCAAACATCATCCTATGATCAACATACATCTAAACCTAAGTTCAAGGGAAGAAAGACAAGAAAGAAAGGAAGGAAGGAGAAGCAAGGAGCTCACCTCCACTGCTGTGATCACCCAAGGAAGCTCAGCAACATACACACCACAACCAACAGCACCAAACTCAAGCACAACTTCAAGAGAAACTCAAGCAAGATCAAGGGAAGGGATGAAGAAGCAAGAAGGACGTAATGAGGGCTGGAGTGGAATGAGAAATGGAATGAAACCCTTGCTCAGCAAGGTAAGAGAAGAAACGAAGTGGAGGGTAAAGCACGGGTCAAGGAGTCAACAAAACCGGCTGCAGCCGCCGTAAACCGCAGGGGCGGATCACAGGACCGCAGGAGCGGGAACCCGCAAGGGCGGCATACGTGCCCGCGGGTGCGGCAAAGCCAATCTCGGCCAAAGTCAATCTCGGCTATGATCCGATCTCGGTCCGAAAGAAAAGGGCTCTCACATCTCACCCCCCTAAAAACAAGTTTCGTCCCGAAACTTGCAAGATCCTGAAACACTCGGACTCCAAAAGCCGAGGTAACACTCTCTATAACCTCAAACGTATGCATGGAGGAAATCATCAACTCCAACAGTAAACTATACTATCCAGAGCCTAGAGGAAAACCATCTCTAGCCAAACCATAAACATATCACAAGGCATAGAGGAAACACATCTCTAGCCGTAACATAACCATAACAGAAAGGCATGGAGGAAGTACATCTCCAGCACTACTATGTCCATCAAACTAGCATCGAGGAAAAAACCATCTCCAGCTAAACCTATCGTATCATAATAGCATGGAGGAAAGAACCATCTCCAGCTATAAACAGGAAATCATACTAGCATAACAAGATCTAGTAAGATCAAAATCACATCAAGGCTAGCATGAAATAAACATATCACAACATATAAGCATGTAAGCACATAAGACTCACCAAGCTAGTACTAAGATCTACTCGGTGATCCTACTGGTGCACCCATCTCTGCATAAAACTCTGGATAGTTCATCTGGATACTATCCCCAGTCTCCCATGTAGCCTCCTCAGGTCCTCGTCTCGACCACTGTATCCTAAGCATAGGTATGTCCTTCGAACGCATGCGTCTCATACCTCGTTCTAGGACTGCAATCGGATGCTCAACAAAAGTGTGATCCGGCTCAACCACCAAATCCTCATAACTCACAATGTGTCTCGGATCTGGTATGTACTCCCTCAACTGAGACACATGAAATACAGGGTGAACACCCTCTAATCTCGGAGGCAAGGCTAATCTGTAAGTTGCGCTCCCAACCCGATCCAGAATCTCGAACGGTTCGACATATCGGGGACTCAACTTCCCCTTAATGCCAAATCGCCTAACACCTCGTGTCGGGGACACTCTCAGCCACACATGGGCTCCAACCCTGAACTCTAGAAGTCTACGCCTCCTGTCAGCATAAGACTTCTGACGGCTCTGTGCAGTCAGCATACGCTCTTTGATCAATGCTACTCGAGCCAAATCATCCTGAATCTGATCAGGTGCTAAACCACTGACACTGCTCTGCTCATCCTAGCATAACGGGGTACGACATCTCTGTCCATACAATGCCTCATATGGGGCCATCCCAATAGATGCATGCCAGCTGTTGTTGTAGGAGAACTCAACAAGTGGGAGATGATCTGTCCACACTTGCCCCCAATCCAACACACAAGCTCGCAACATATCCTCCAAGGTTTGAATGGTCCTCTCTGACTGACCATCTGTCTGAGGATGAAACGCAGTCGTGAAGTGCAAACTCGTCCCCAAGGCAGTTTGAATCTGCTGCCAGAATCTCGAGGTAAATCGCCCATCTCTGCCTGAGATGATCGTCCTCGGTACACCATGGAGTCTCACTATCTGCCTAGTGTACTCCTCAGCTAATCTGCTCACCGGCCACGTCTCCCTGATAGGAATAAAACGTGTCGTCTCGTCAATCTGTCTACTATAACCCAGATGACATCAAAACTCCGGCTCAGCCTCAGTCCGGTCACAAAATCCATGGTGACGTCCTCCCACTTCCTCTGTGGAACAGGAAGTGGATAGAGCTCACCCCCAGGTCTGAAATGCTCGATCTTGACCTGCTCTCAGGTCGCACACTGAGCTACAAATCTGGCTACATCGGGCTTCAGCCCTCCCCACTAGTACATACGTCTCAAATCCTGATACATCTTACTCGTACCTGGATGTACATAGTAAGGTGTACAGTGAGCCTCCTGTAAAATCCTCTGCCTCAACTTTGTATCAGTAGGTACACAGACGCGACCGTGGCGCCTCAAAACTCCATCTGCTCCAAGCAGGAACTGTGGTGCCTCATCCCGAGACATCCTACCTTTGATCCTCTGTAAGGTCGGGCAGGTCTCCTGTTTCTGTCGGATCTCATCCAACAGATCAGGAAGGACCTCTAATGTACGCAACTGGGCATCCACATCAGGAAACTGGATGTCCAGCTCTAACCAGATCAGGTCTCTCTGTAACTGATGTTGTACTGTCAGTCTCGCAATCGCCTGCTCTCGAGGCGTCTTCCTGCTCAGGGCGTCGGCGACCACATTCGCCTTCCCTGGATGATACAAGATCTCTAGATCAAAATCCTTGATCAGCTCGAGCCACCTACGCTGGCGGTTATTCAATTCCCGCTGCGTGAAGATATATACTTCAGACTCTTATGGTCTGTGAAGATCTAACATGTAGCACCATACAGGTAATGTCTCCAGATCTTCAGTGCATGAACTACCGCTGCCAACTCCAGATCATGAGTCGGGTAGTTCTCCTCATACGTCTTCAGCTGTCGAGACGCATAAGCAATAACTCTGCCTCGCTGCATTAGAACACATCCCAAGCCTAGCTTGGATGCATCACTGTAAACCACAAAATCCTCAGTATCCTCTGGCTGTGCCAAAATAGGAGCAGAAGTCAAACGCCTCTTCAACTCCTCAAAACTTTGTCTGCACTGATCAGACCACACAAATCTGGCAGTCTTTCTCAACAAACTCGTCAGTGGACGGGCAATCACAGAAAAACCCTCCACGAAGCGTCTGTAATAACCGGCTAGGCCAAGGAAACTACGTACTTCCTTGACGTTCGTCGGTGTCGTCCAAGCTGCTACAGCCTCAATCTTCGTTGGATCCACCTTGATCCCCTCAGCTGAAACCACATGACCCAGGAATGCTACCTCTGGCATCCAGAACTCACACTTAGAGAACTTAGCATAAAGTTCTCTATCCCGTAAAACCTGCAATACAGTCCTCAGATGTCCTGCATGCTCCTCTCCACTGCGAGAGTATACCAGAATGTCATCAATGAAGACCACTACAAACTGATCCAGGAAGTCGATGAAGATACTGTTCATCAACTCCATAAAGACGGTTGGGGCATTCGTAAGCCCAAATGGCATCACTACAAACTCGTAGTGGCCATATCTAGTCCGGAATGCTATCCTATGCACATCCTGCTCTCTCACCCTCAACTGGTGATACCCGGAACGCAGGTCAATCCTGGAGAACACAATAGCTCCCTGTAACTGATCTAACAAATCATCAATGCGCGGTAGTGGATACTTGTTCTTGATGGTCACATTGTTCAGCTCTCTGTAGTCTATGCACAACCTCAGTGATCCGTCCTTCTTCCGTACGAAGAGGACAGGTGCTCCCCAAGGGGACACGCTAGGGCAAATGAAGCCCTTCTCAGCCAACTCCTCGAGTTGCTTCTTCAGCTCCAGCATCTCGACAGGCGCCATCCGGTATGGGGCCTTCGAGATGGGTCTAGTACCAGGCTCTAACTAGATACTGAAATCCACACTCCTCTGAGGCGGCAAACTGGACGGCTCAGCAAAAACATCTGTATACTCACAAACAACTGGGATATCCTCTAACGCTGGACTCTCCCCCTCCTTCATGGCATAACACCAGAAGGCCTCACAACCTTGTGCAATCAATCTAGCTACTCGTATGGCGCTAATAACTGTACCTGTCTTTCCAAGGTCCCAACCTCGGAAAACCTCTATCTGGCCTAACTCGGTAGAGAGGGTAACAGTCCTCCTACCTACATCTAAGACTGCAGAGTGTCTATCCATCCAGTCCATACCTAGAATGACTTCTTCATGTTGTAATGGCATGAAAAAGAAGTCAACTAGTAACACACGGGTCCCTACAAAAATGGGACAACCGTGAATCTCACGGGTACCTCTAACCCTACCACCATCGGGTAACCCTATAATAAAAGGCATACCCTCAATTGTATCTAACCCAAGATGCTCTACACAGGCATCAGAAATAAAAGAGTGCGTAGCACCAGTATCAAATAAAACTCTAATAGGTAAACCATGAATCAGAATGGTACATGTAGCAGTAGGTGCAACTGGCTCCTCTGCACTCCTCAACTCAAAGACACGACCCTGTGGGCCTCTGGTATCAGTGGTGCCTCCACCACGACCTCTGCCTCTACTCGGCCCAGGAGCAGATCCCTGAGTCGTAGGGCGATCTAGGACTCTCTGCTGTCCATGAGTCTGCTGCTGCTGAGGTGGCCTCTGCCCACCTCCCGCTACACTAGCAGGAGAAGAACCCTGCTGCGATGAAGCTCCGTCCTGGCGGCAGTAAAACAGCTCGGTGACCTTGCCTACCACAGGTGTAAACCAAGTCACCAAATGGCCTTGTGCACTCTGGGCCTCACATGCCCTGGATCTCCACTAGTTAAAGCACTTGACGTCCCTTCTCTGCAACAGTGCCGTAGATGAAGGCTGACTCTGGCGTCTCTGACCACGCCAACCCACTAGCAGAACCACCAGCACCACTGGTCTGCCCTGTACGCTGCCTCTTCTCAGACCCTCCGGTCTGAGAAGCTCTCCTCTGTCCAGCTCGCTCCCTCTCATAATCGAAAGCTCTGTCTTGATAATCTGTGAGAGTCTCACAGTGAAATCTCGTCATGTAGGTCCGGGTAGTATCCCTCAGTCGTCGGGAAAAGAGATAAACGTGCTGGTCTGCAGCAGGTGCAACTTGGTCCCAATATAGCCAACTCCTCCTGAAACCTCCTGATAGCCTCAGAGACTGGTACATCCTCGAACCCAGCCTCCACAAAATCTTGCAGTTTCTCCCTCCTCAGAGAGGCAGGGCAGAAACGCTCTCGGATCAGAGTCCTCATCTGCTCATAGCTAGTAACCTGGACTCGTACAGACCTCCACCAGTGTTGTGCCAGATCTCTGAACAAGGTCTGCACCAGCTCAATCTGCCTGTCAGCTGGACATCTAATAGACTCCAGAGCTGAGTCTACATGTCCTATCCACAGCTCCACCTCTAGCCCCACTTTCCCAGTGAAAGGGGGTACACCCATCTGATGAAATGCCTTCAACCAGGTATCTGGTCTAGGCCCTCTATGCTCCTCGGTGCTCTAGCAATCTCAGCAGCAGGTACCTGTACAGCTGGTACCTGAGTAACAGTGTGGGACCTCTCAGATGGTCCCTCCTGTGCCTGTAAATCTGGGCACGCCTACCGGCTCTGGCAGCCTCCTCTACTCGTCTGATATAATCCTGAAACTCTGATCTACCCATAGAGACGCGATCAGACTCACCAGACTGGGCTCTCTGTGCCCCTGTCTCCCAGCTGCCCCGTTCCCAGTCTCAGGAACGACGCTCTCAGCAACCTCCTCATGTATCTCCTCTGCTGCGCGTGGATCAACAGCAGGAACTCTACCTCGTCCTCTACCTAGAGGGGGTCTACCTCTACCTCGCCCAGCTGCAGGTAAGGCTCTAGTCTGAACCATCTGCAGAGGACGTAAACCTATCTTAGAAGGCTATATATATGCCATATGTATAGATATATCACAGATCAATCACAACAGAATATCTATATATATCTATACTGTCGAGATCTTCAGAGGGGCGATGGTTCACGTACACGATATCCCAAAACATTTGTACTCATTTCCAAAACCTTTTGAAAAGTCAGACCCCTTTCGGGTTCTGTTTATTTATCTATTCGAACTTTATTGCAGATTACTAGTGCCATTGTTGTCAACCGGCTCTGATACCAACTTTGTAACACCCCAAATCCGTAGGACTCGGTGCTACTGGGCTAGGATCTCACAATGGATCCTGGCCCTAGCCTGACAACAACTTCACTGAATCTTACAACAAGGCACTGATAGATTAAAACAAAACATAAAACTGATGTATATATATATCGATCAAAAATACAAAGTACTGCTGAGTACAAAAGTCAAAAACATAAATCCGTACAATATAAATAACCAAACCCACGAGTACGCCCTGTGTACGGAACCCTCAGCAGATCACCCCTCCGGATCACTCTGCAGTTCTCCTAACCTGCAAAGGATCTACAACACGGTATAAAACCGTTAGCTAACCATACAAATATATAAGATAGGCAAGAGCACAACCACACATCATAAAAACAATAACACATCAACATGATATCACACATTTACCCGGTTTATTATCTTTATAACGTTTAACACACAAGAGTATATAAATCAGTATATGAAATAAGTGACACGAGGAATATAATCCTCGCCTCTGCGTGCAATAGCTAGCTGGAGTGGTATCAGCGCACCTTCCCGTATACCATAAGGAGTGGTATCAGTACCTTTCCCGTATACCAAGTCTAGCTAGCGTACAGAGAACTTCCCAGACTCCACTACGGGATGAAAGGGTAAGTTGTCACACCACTACAATGGGCGGTCAATATAACATAGGTCGGTGACCAAATAACACATGCTATAAACATATAACACACACCACTCAAGCACACATCCAATATAAGGATAGCTAAGTAAGTCCTATGGACTTACCTCAATCTCAGAAGTATCTCGCTACGAGCAAAACCCAGAAACGTCCACTCCAACTGGAGGACAACACAGCCTATACAAGGCACACAGATATATATATCACAATCCTATCACACACAAAGGGTCACACCTAGACCCAAGGGATCCATAAGGGATCAATTCCAACTCGTAAACCTCAAAGCCGTAACCGGCATAACTATGTCATACTCAACATCATCCGAATCCTAGCATGATACTAGTTCCCTCGTACTAGAAAGGAAAGGAAACTACTTAACTATAAGTAGTTCCGGGACAACACGCACCTGCGTGAACTAAGACCGCAGGGCGGAAGGGGTCACCCGCAGGCGCGGAAGGTGGAAGCCGCAGGCGGTGACACAGAACGCAGGCAAGCGCAGGCACGCCGCTGGCACGACGCAGGCGCTGTGGCACGGTAGCCGGGCGGTGGCTCTTGGCGGGGCGGCGACAGTGCAGAAGGCAACTTCGCGGCTTCTCTTCGGTTCTTCACTTGATCAAACCACGTTTATACTCTTCCAGATTCATACACATACACATAACTACACATTCAAACATCATCCTATGATCAACATACATCTAAACCTAAGCTCAAGGGAAGAAAGACAAGAAAGAAAGGAAGGAAGGAGAAGCAAGGAGCTCACCTCCACTGCTGTGATCACCCAAGGAAGTACAAACAAAACTCTCAGCTGGCCTCTGAAGC